>JALPQD010000012.1:8909883-9509883 GCA_023101885.1 Typhlomys cinereus
GGACTTCCTATACACATACTCAAGGTCAAATTGTTAGGTTGAAAGAGAGAAAAGACATTGAGAGGAGCCTTGGCAACATATAGGGACCATGTGGTAGCCCATTAATAAAGAGAAACAAACAAAAGGGAGAGACCTAAGAAATATAGGTTTATTAGAATTAACTATAGTTTAGCCTTAAGTTGGGAGAGCATTGGACCAGAAGAGATAACTTAAAGTCAGAGAAGACAGTGAGAGTAGAAAAGAAGTTCCACGGCCAGTATGGCTAGTGGAGTTTGGAAGAAAAGAAAGTTCTAGAGAATGAGATGTTGTACTGGTTGGCTCTGCTAAGGCTTCCTACATTGCTAAGGAGTTGGCGAAAGTTGCTAAGAAATAAGTAATACAAAGGGGCTAAGAAGGAAGTTTCTTCCAGGAGCCATTAAGCCAAGCATTCAGTTTCACTAACTTTCATCCTGTGTGATCATGTCTATAGGTCAAACCTGAGATTTTCTGGGTTAGCCCAGGAGGCCACCTGCTCAGACCGTGGAGGTCCAAAGATAATGGATATAAGCATGAAGTCTGCTGCTCTGCATGAGATTCCCACAGGCTTTCCCCAGGGAGAATTGAGTCCTCATGAGCAACACGGAATTGATCAGTTGGACAGGAACAGAATTTTTTTCAGGGATGATAGTCCTCCTCAAAATTTAGTCTTGTAAAATTTTTATTGTGATATAGAGATCTGTACACAGCATCTACTGGCACGCTTATCACTGGTGATCTTTAGTACCCTAGGCACAGGGCACTGAATTTAAGTAGTGTTTGTAAGCACAGCTATGTAAGTAACTCCCACAGGAAAAAAAAAAACAGAACTTTAACAATCATCCAGGGAAACAGTATATCACCTTCCCTAGACATTCTGCAGTCCCTCTAAAGTCAGTATTAGTCTGCTTTCTATTGCTTTTGAGTTTTCTCTAGATGAAGACATGAGACCTACATTTTTTCATGTACATCCCTTTATTTCATTCACTATGATGTTTAATTAGTGTTGCTTCCATTATTGCTGTACATCATAGCTGATTTACTTTATGGCTCTACAGATGGTCTCTGGCATAAGATGGCACAACTTACAACGTTTTGATTTTATGATGGTACAAAAGTCATAAGCTTTTAGTAGAAACTATATTTTGAATTTTGGTCTTTATGATATGAGGCACATAACATTTTATTATAAGCCAAGGTTTGCATTGGATGATGTTGCCTGACTGTAGTTAATGCAAATATTTGGGCTTCTTTGAAAAAGGTTGGGTTAGTAGGGTGTTAGCAGGTTAGATATAATATGCTTTTAGATTTATGATTATTTTAAACTTATAATGGGCTTGCTTTGCAGAATCCTGGCTATGGTTCATCAATGAATGAAAGTTTTTTGAGGGAAAACACAAACTTTTTTTGTGTGTGTGATGGCTGGCTGTTGCATAGTATAGTCTCCAGCATCTTTCTCTGGAACGTGTTTTCCTTTCTTCTCCATCCCTTAAGGCCTGCTTTTCAATAAGGAACACTACCTGGTACTCTAATCTAGGTCAAGAACCTGAGGAAATAGAGCCCCTCTCTAGCTAGCCTCTAGGGGAGAAAAATAAGGTTTAGGTATAAAAACATGATATCAAATGACAATCTAAACATTTATTATTATATCCACTGGCTAGAGTAGCTCTCAGTCCTTTACCAAAGAGCATCCTTTTGCAATGAAAAACATTTAATACAGAGAATATCAACTGCCAAAATGTAGAAAATAAGTGGCTGTAGGCTGCTCAGCTCTAAACAGGGGGTCCAAATCATCCTAACTCCAAGACTCAGGCAACATCATGGAACAGGGGGTACCAAGTATGTAAAAGACAGAGGTTGGGTAGCAGTGCTGTTAGACAGAACCTACTGGACATGACAGGGCTACTGTATTCATGAATTCACTTCAGTTCTGTCTACTTCTGCAAGATATTCACAGGATTTGACCTATAAACATTTCACCTTGGAAGGGAGAAGGCTTCTTGAGGCAGCTGATCTCCCTGAGATACTATCCATGGTTAATGCTAGATGAGAGAAAAGGAGCTACTTTCGTCTTCTGGTAATATACCTTCTGGTAATCATACATGATCCAGCAACTGCTCAGTCACATGTGAGTACAAGCAACCCAGATAAAAGTGGGACACACATGCAAAAAATTATGAAGGTAAGCAAGAGATTGACTGGGAAGAAGCCTGGAAAAAGAAGGTAGATAGGATCAGGCAGTAAGGAGTGTAATGACATCAATTTATTATATTCAGTATGAAATTGTCAAAGAATAAAATTAATTAAGCAAGAAAGACTTCTTCCTTTTTAATAAGCTCCTTTCTGCAGCAAAATCAATTTTCTAAACTAGCATCTTACCTTCAAAGGGGAAAGAGCTTCCCAGGCTAGATGATATTGTTTGTTTCATGTTTTATAAACCCTGGCACTCATTTATCATCTTAGGATCTCATGCAGTTGAATTTCATCCCAGTTGCTGAATGTGAATGCTCTCCTTTTGAAAACAAGGCAAAACAAACACAATAGAATCACATAGTACTGACAAAACATGCCCGCCTCAAAAGACTCACGCCTAGCTGAAGACAAACACTCTTAATGCTTCTTTTAGAGGCCTTGTGTATTATGGTCAAAATATTTTTGCTTTCTTGATTCTAAGATGAGATGTCCAGAAGGTCCTTAGTTTTTTCCTCTGGGTATGAAGGGAAAGTAAACAAGAAATATCTCTGTGAAGTACACTTGCACAATATAAGAAAAAGCAATGATCTTTAATAACCAAAGAGAGTCATATGGGAATAAGGACTTCTTTTCCTCTTTTGTGGTTCTCTAATAAAACATCTTAAGAGAAGTAAAGATGCTTCATACATCAAAAAGAAAAGATAACTAATTTTCAAGTCACATTTCTATTGTTTAAAAAAATGATCAGGGTTTCTTTCTCGTCCTTCCTTAACTCTGCTACTTTGAAAAGAAGGCAAATAATTAGGTTGTCGGAATTAAGAGAACTGTTGAGACAAAGTCTATTAAACTATGATGTTAAAGCACCAATCAGATATCATGTGTGAATTTCTTTTAATTCACTCCTATCTTAGACATAGCAGCTCTTTCTGTAAAATAAATTGAGACAGATCAATATGCATGAGGTTTTTGTCATGTTTCAATTCATCACATTCTATCTCTAAAGCCAGACATATCCATTTATTACATGATAAAAACAAAGTTAACTTATTACAAAATTATTAATCCAATAATAAACATTTATTTGGGAAATTTTCACCATGGAGCTTAGACATTTACAAGTAAAGCAATGAAAGCATGATGAGATCGTGTCTAAGAAGAAAAGTGTTTCATTGATGAAAGACATGATTTGTCTCAGTCTGGCCTCTGTGGGTTAGCCACAGAAAGTTGGATGCAGTTACAAGGTTTTGCTTAGATTCCTTGCTTAGATTCAAGAAGCAAAGCCTTGATTTACTTGGGCTTAAAAGGCTAACAAGAAAGCTAGGAGTCCAGGTTGAAGAAAACAGGGATGGTAGATAACCCTGACCATAGAAGCTTCTGTTTGTGCATGTTACCACCACACCTGGATGCTAGTTGCCATAACTACTATAGATACTCCATGGATGAATGTAATAGGTTGGAGACCTCTTGGCATTGGAAAAACACAGGACCAATCCCTGTTCTGCTTCCTATATTGTCTTTGCAAGCTCACTTGAGCTCATGACTTTAAATATTATCACTTTGATGCTAATTTCAGATTTCTCAAGGTTCAAATCAGTCCTTTACTTTTTTGACATAAAACACTGTTAATTGATAGATTGTGGGACTTAGCCAGACAGGTAACCCATCCAGGCTTCTAGGCTGCTTTCCAATTCTACACCCAAGGAAGCTGAAAAGCTTGAAGAAACCCTTATAATTTTTTAACTAATTGAAAATTAGTTATCTTTTCTTTTTGATGTAATGAAGTTATCTAGTATCTTTTTTTTGCTTTTTTCACCATTTTTTAAAAATCAGTCTATTTTTTAAAAAAACATTTCAATATTTCCGCTAGGATGTGAAAAAATTCAATATACCATACACAGAAAATGTACCTTTTCCTCCCCTCCATCTCCACCTTGCACCTGTTCATTCTCATACCAGTCAAGAGTCACTCCATCTTTCTCTTCCTTACTCTTGTGTTTCTCTCACATCTCTTTCTAGTCCATTATTCAAATCCTCTGGGCTCCATTATTAAAGTGTGTGCAGAATCTTACCTCTATTCCCATCCTGAGGTGAGCTACCATCAATCTCTCAGCTGGACCATTGTCTTTACCCTGACCTTATCTACCACACTTTGCCTACTATAGGTTTGATTGTAAAATTTTCACTTAACTGCTTTCTTAGATTTCAGGGTTCTATGACAACTGTGTAGTTAACAGTATCAAAAAATGTCAAGTTGGTTTCCAAAATGGCCAAGTGAGTTGGTGATGCTCTCAATGTCTGAGAGTTCCCATTGCTACACATTCTCCTTTTGTTTGTTTTGGTTTCCATTGTAGTGAACATGTGACAATTGGACAGTGAACATTTGTTCCATTTCTCTGATAGTCAGTGACCTTGACCGTCTTTGGGAGCCTATTTGCTATGGAGTAACTTATTTGTTCCAGTTTCCAGTTAAGTCTTTTCATCTCTTAAAAAACTGGGTTCCTGATATAAGTCTTTTATCAAATATGCTATTGACAAATACTTTATGTTAACCTGCTTTTGTTCTTTCTCTTTCAATTCCTTCACAATGGAGTTTTTAATTTTTACAAAGTTCAGTGTATCATTTACCCTTTCATAGATCCTGTGTTTTCGTGTTATATCTAGGAAAATTTTGGGCAACTAAAGTCATAAATAATTTTCCTAAAAGATTTATGGTTTTCAGTTTTACATTTAGATCTATGATCCATTTCGTGGCTAATGAGATACCTTAGCAGGTAAGGTGACTGCTCTCTAGCCTGGCAGCTTGCCTTGGAAGGACTTATGACAGTAGGAAAGAACCAATTTCTGAAAATTGTTTTCTGACCCTCACTTGTGAATCACAGCATACATTTCTTTCTGTTCTTCTAATAAATAAATTCATACATGTATGACCTATTTTTGAGTAATAAATGTTTAATTAGATTTATTGATATTTTGTTCACAAATAGAAAACTCATTATCCCTCACCCAGGGAAAGAAGAAACAAATTTTGTTGTTTTTATAAAAATGGACATAAAATATTTACAGTTACATGCAATGGCAGAGTTGAAATCCCAGATGTGTACTCTAAGCGAAAGGAATCAGACTCTCAAGGCTATATGTTATGTGATTCCATTTACTCTATGTTATTGGAAAAGCAAAACTATTAAGACTAAAGCAGGTCATTCACTACTACAAGAGTGAAAGAGAGAGAGAGAGAGAGAATAAGGAATGAGGATTATGGGAAGTGACAGGATTGGGATTGTTGTATATTTTAATTGTGATGGTGGTTGCTTGTCTGTATGCTTGTCAAAAAATTGCAGAGTTAGACACAAAAGGAATTAACTTTACATGTTGAGAGAAAATTACTGGGTTGAATAGAATGAGCAATGTATGTTAATGTATATTGTTACAACTGATGAATCTATTGCAACATATCATTATCATATGACGACTACATTCTACTTGTACCTTGTACCAGTTACCCTGCATGGTTGCTGATAAATGACCATTGAATGGTTTAAGGGAACAAGGGATTTATTTTCTCTTATGATTATTGGTTACACTTCTTAGTCCAGCTTGATGGGAGAGCATGCACTAACACTGGGGCCGAGGAAACTGGCCATGCCATCTCTATGTAATGACTGGCAAGCCTCACTAGCCAGACCAGCATGTCTGGCCAAGTATACATAAGGATGCCGACTCTCAAACAGCTGTCTCTATTTTATTCCAGGGTCCAATCCCATCCACCTTGGGCTGGGCCTTTCCCATCAGCTACACAATCTTCTGCAGGTTTGCTCTGGGCTTAACTCAACCACCAGTTCTCCACAAATGTGCCCAGAGCTCAAACCCTCAACTATCAAGTTGACTCCTGTGCTCAACCATGGCATACCTTTCATAGTGATGACCATCCTATGGTTTTGGAAAAGTATATTTTGACACATGGGTTCACAAGTCATGGCACACATATGACTTTGGTGGGACTGTTGATTTCAGGGACAGCTATGCAAGGGTAGACACCCATGGTGTTTAAACTACCTGTATACTTTTCTCTCAATTTTGCTATGAATCCTAAACTACTTTAAAAGTAAAGTCTTTAGAAATAAGGAAAGCAACTCCTTATTACTAAAATAATATTAAGCAACGAAGATAAAAGAAGTAAACCAAATCATTAGCTTTGAACCCAGATCTTGGCTTCAAAACTGTTTTGCTTGCAAAACGAAGCCAATAGCTTCATTCCCATGAGATTCATAATCATTTGTCTCTCGCTTTCTTGCTGTTTCTTAATTGATCTTTCTGTGCATTTGCTTCACTACTGCCTCTGACTGGATGCCTCTTCTCTAGATCTTGGCTCTCTGGATGTGTGCTGAGATGTCCTGGGGTCACCAAATGCAATTTGGTGCATAGAGACATTTGAGAAGTTAAGGAGAGCTCAGTTACATCCTCCAAACACATGAACCATTAGCCTAATTCAGTTTATAATGATCAGCTTAAGGGGTTAATAGTTTCAATATTAGATGAAGCTACCCTACTATGTACTATGGCAGAACAGTTTTATGAAAAGAAAAGAGTCAGTCTTGGGAGTTAAGAAGCAAGTGTATGAAATTCAGCCCAACATAAGACCTGACCTGAGAGTGGTATTACCCAGTCTGAATTCAGGGCTGGAGACCTGTGTTTAGCTGTGTACCTACCCCATTAGAAAATTGCCATGACCATTTGGGAATGTTTACATTGAAATTTAGATGATTTTTCTATTCAGGGACTTGAGGTAAGTGATATTCTTCAAAAGGAATACCAGGGTCTCTGTCTTCTTTTATCATATGCTGTGGAGACAGTTCTCCACTGGAATTCATTCAGGGACTTCTTAAACTTGTGAGAGCAGAGACATTGAGAAAAAAATGCATTCACATTATATTGCAAGTCTTCCAACCTTCAATTTAGGACAATGTGGAGCTACCACTAGCATCCGCCCTTCATGGGGCATCTTGAAACTGAAATGACTTTGTGCCCAGAGAGCACTCAACATGTTTGATTCTCAAGGTGCACAAAGTCAACTGCACAATAGTTTGTTTTCAGGATCAGAACTGTACATCTGAAATGGAGTGATATTCTGAATCATCAACAGAAAGCCTGGAAAGTCATGTCTCTAGCTCCCATAAGTCACTTTGGAAGTTCGATTTTCATTAGGTCCTCAGAAATAAACAGTTGAATTTAATTATCTATTAATTCTCTATTAAAATGAAGCACAGACTAAACTCTTTGATTAGCATGCTACAACCCAAAACAGATGATAATTCATATGGAAACTAGAATTTAACTGCTCATGCCTGTGAACAGAAGGAGAAATCAGTTTGGGATGCCCGAGAAAGGTTTTATTGGCAGGCTCAACCTTAAGCTAGTTCCTAGATTCAATGTTGATTTTTAAGAGGGAAGGGAATTTATAACTTAGAGGTGTACATATTTCTTTTATTTCATTCCCTTGAAAGAAAAAGCTGAGAAATGTCAGCCAGATACCTGTTTCTTGACTGACTTTTCTATTTTTTTTATTCAATTGTGTGTGTGTGTGTGTTTGTGTGTGTGTGTGTACGTGTGTGTGTGTGTGTACGTGTGTGTACATGTGTGTACATGTGTGTGTAGAACCACAGGCAAATTCGGGAACCACCATGGACCACCTCCACCTCCTCCTTGTTTATTCTGCCCCGGGATTCACAGACTCCACCCTACCAGGACCAGAAACGCAGGCCGCCCCTGCTTCTGCCTGGCGTCTATACATGGGGTCTAGGATCTGAACTCAGGACCTTCTGCCTGCAAGGCAGAGGCTTAACCTCTGAGCCACCTCTCCAGCCCCTGACTTTTCTATTTTTTAACAGCAATATCACAGCTTTGTTGAACATAATGTTTTCATTGCAATGCTTAAATTTAACCATCATATCTTTAGGACTACTAGTTGTCTGAATTCTTCTTCCTTGCTCTCACAAAAGAGTCTTCTATAATAATTTGATGCAGATTTTCCTGTTCTACTCAGTATCTTATTACTTCTGTCCTTATCTCAATCCCATAATCTTTGAGGGCAAGGTTACTCATGTGTGTCAGTACAGTGGTCTTGTCCTGTTCATTGCTTATTAAGAATCTGTGGCACACAAAGGGAAGAAGTGATTACAACTTCTCTTGCTACTGATTCTTCCTCCATGTGATTTACAGAACCCAGACTTCTCCCTACTTAGCTGTCTGTCGCTAATCTAGAGCTTTGCTAACGAGAGTCCCAGCTGCTGTAAAGAATGCTTTGACTAACTGCCAGAAGGTACAAGTGGCATTTACTCAGAAAATATTTTTAGAGCAGCTGATGGTGTTTACAGTTAGAGCGATAATTGAAGTCATCATTTTAATTCAGAAGCAAGTAAACAAAAGGGTCTTTTCAGCTCTGAAATGTGTTGTCTTTTTAAAACACTTGTCTAGCCCAGAGGAGAACAACAATCTTTACTTCTCCTCACTTTTTGCTTCTGCCTGACACCAGCAGCCACACTACCACTTAGGAGAAAACTAGAATGTAGAAGCTTCAGTTGAACATTTGATTTTTAAAGTAAAAACATTAGCAGTGGATATCACATGTGCAGAGAGGAAATAGATAAACGTGAACAATTTACACAGGGAAAGGATCACTATTTCTACTATACTTTTCATCCTTTTCCATCCTTTTCCAGAGGCCACCAACTTTGGGTAGCTTCTCCTGTATTCTTTCAGCTAATTTCTAAAACCACGTTTTGTCCAAATGACTTTTGCCATCACCCATCTTGCTTTCTGTTTACCAATATATTAACATATTGCCTATCTGTTGTTAGGCAGGAGGTTAGCACTGGGACGGACTGTATTGGCCTTCCTCCAAACAGGATGCGAAGAACAATAGGGGCACCTGCTCAGGGCACTGAATGAAGCAGCTTGTAAAGCTAAAGATAGTAGTCACCTGGTGGTCAAGGTAGAAACATAGTGAGGAGTAGTGGTAGGTAACTGGCTGGCCTGGTCAGATCAAAGCAAAGTGAACATGTATAGAACACTGTGACCCTGTCCTCTAGTACGCTTTTCAAAGTTGAGATTACTCACACCTCCATACATATTCTTGCATTTGATACATCTATTTAGATTGAATTCTGGGTGAAATAGGCCCTTGAGACTAACACACTCCTTTCCCAGAACTACCCACCCTAGAGAAGTCCTGAGGAAGGGATAACTGGGGGAAGAGAGATCAAACCCATTCCTTCACTGCTAGAATTAGGGTGGGGCTTCTCCATTTAGTTCACTCTTTTTACTAAGTGTATTTTCACCTTTCCTTGCTCGAATTATGCTCTTGACTGCTTGATGATCTACCATGTCCTGTCCAAATTCTTTTCTTTTGAGATCAGGAAAACCCAAAATACCACCTGGGGCGCAGACCAGAGGAAACTGGACACTTTCCCTAGCAATATGACATCATCATAAGCAGAGCTTTGTAATGCTGGTGTCGGCTTCCATGTGCTGACAAGGTCTCTCATGGAAACTTTCCTCGCTAGTCAATATTGATGTTGTTTTACTGTGACAATCAACTTGCATCCTTGTACCATCACCCATCTTGCTTTCTGTTTACCAATATATTAACATATTGCCTATCTGTTGTTAGGCAGGAGGTTAGCACTGGGATGGTTTTAGCGTTGGCTTTCTGTGTCAATGGGCATGTGCATCAGTATGCCCTCAATAGATGCTTGATCTCATTTGTATATCCATCTATTAGCTTACACTTCTCTCTCTCTGCTTCCCTCAAACTTCCTGACTTTGCTAATTCGATGCATTTCAAAACTCATTTCATTGTAGGTCAAGTTGTATTTCTCTTAGTGTAAATGAAGCTGGTATCACTGACCACAACCAAGTTCCCCAACCTTGTTCATGTCCCTGGAGCATTTCTTTTCCAATGGTTTGTGACTGTCATCAGCCTGGTTTATAAGGTTCCTTTATATATTAAAGAAACTACATTTACTAGCTTTACATAATAAAGGGTATATTAACTAGCAGTGCTCAGCAGCTGGACATCTATTTCATTTTTTAAGTAAAAATGTTAATAGTGAATATCATGCATGCACAGAGAAAATACAAAAAGTGGACACATTAAGGAAATCACAGTCATTTTTACAGATACCACTTACATTTTGGCTTTGTGAAGAACATGATTTTGTGAAACTGGAATTGTGAGTTTTCTATACTCTCCCATAATATTCTCCTCACCCTTCTTGTGTCCCTATTTCCTTTCTCTCTCTCCCTCTTTCTTTTCTTTATGTGTAAAAAGACTCCTCACATTTAAAGATTATTAAAAAATTCTGTAGTTAAGTTTACTATTAGTTTACTACTACTTAGTTTTTACATTAATGTACTCTATTTCTCAAATGTATTTGTCACAGATTCAAACAAAAAATTGTTTCACCAGTCAGAGTTGCTTAATTGTCCCTTCATTCAAGAGATAATTGATCTTCCTCTATCGGTATTCAGAATAGTTCACTTCTTAAAACTTTAAAGATTTGGATTCATTTTCAAGCACTTTCTCCTGTTTTATTGTTCTTGGGTTTGATGGACATATGCTATCTACAAGATACAGTTTAAAATCTTGTTGAAATCATCCTCTTTTATTTTTTTTTAAAATTTTTATTATTATTATTATTATTTATTCAACTGTGTGCATATGCGTGTGTATGTGTGCGCGCGTGTGTCTGTGTGTGTGTGTGTGTGTGTGTGTGTGTAGAACCAAGGACGAATTCGCGAACCACCATGGACACCTCCACCTCCTTCTGCCCCGGGATTCACAGGCTCCGCCCTACCAGGACCAGAAGCACAGGCCGCCCCCGCTCCCCCCACCCAGGCATCTATACATGGGGTCCAGGATCCGAACTCAGGACCTTTCGCCTGCAAGGCGGAGGCTTAACCCCTGAGCCACCTCTCCAGCCCCCCTCTTTTATTTTTTTACTTCCCTATTTATACGGAATATAAATTTCTTATGTGAATTTTTAGAATAAATTTTAAATAATTTCTAATTTAGTCTTCAAAAAATCTTTATGCTATTTTTTATACATTTTTATTATTATTTCAGCTCATACAAACTTAATAGGTACACCAGTTCCCTCCCTTCCTCCTCCTCCCCCCGAACCCCCACTCTCCCTCCCCTCACCCCTCCCGCCTCATCCCCCCATGCCTCCCGCCCCAATTCCCAGAGTCCTTTCTTGTGCATGCCTGACTCACCTCTGGACCACCTCTCCGATGACATACAAGGACCCAGTGGCATTTCCCTGAACCCTTTCCTGTGTTCCCCTTAAGCATAGGAACACTACTGTGGCTGTCAATCCCTTGCCTCCAAGGATCTTGGTGCCTTTAGCAGATGCTAGACTTTGTGAGGTCAATAGTGTGTTGGACATTGCGCCGGGCATGCAATGTCCAATTATGATTGCTTCGGCCCTAACTTGTGTGGAGTAACTTGCAAATCATTGCTCCTCCCATCCTTTTGCTATTACACTCTTACCGCCCCCTCTTCCGCAAATGTCCCTGAGCTTCAGGATGGGGAGCGATTAGTCTGGCCTAGTTCTAGGTGGTTGATATAGAGTCTCTGAAGTTCTGGATAGTGGTTCGTTGATTTTCTTTTGCAGTTTTGTTGCTCCTGCAATGCCCTTCATTCCATCGTGATGGGCACTGTATGTCACCCCCTGGCCAGAGACAGAAAGCTGTTAAACTGAAGTCTTATTATAAGAGCACATTCAAGGGCAGATGTAATACTTATACCCAAAAGTGGAATAGGGGGTCATATGGCATTTGGCAATGGGAGGGGTCAATCACCCATTTGCAAAATGGTTACTTTTTAATCTGCTGGACTATATGCCCTCCCCTTCTGGTGAGTTCATACCCCCTTAGTTGTAAATGATCAGGAACGAATTGTGAACTTAACTAGGTGTCACATTACTTTCTTGCAGTCCTTGATGGAGGCCTATTTTCTCTACTGTAACATGGTCACTTCTCTCCTTGTTTCTGGTGTGGCCCTCCAGCCCCATTCCTCCTGTTCATAATCCTTGCAATTACTGTAGGTAATACATAGATTTACCTATGAGTGTCTCAAGATGGGCTGGGTGAGTTTGGTAGTAGGAGCCACCTATCAGGGAGTACATATGGCGCTTAATTTACTGGGTTTGGGATATTTCACTTAATATAATTGTTTCTAATGACATCCATTTCCCGGCAAATTCCAGTAATTCATCATTTTTGATGGCTGAGTAGTACTCCATTGTATAGATGTACCACAGTTTCCTTATCCACTCGTCAACTGTTGGACATTTAGGTTGATTCCATGACTTTGCTATTGTAAACAGTGCTGCTATGAACATGGTCGTGCTTATGCTATCGAGGTGAACCTCTGCTGTATGGGGGGTTATACCCAAAAGTGGAATCGCAGGGTCATATGGCATTTCAATCTTTAATTTCTTTAAGAATCTCCAGACAGCTCGCCAGAGTGGCTGTATGAGCCTGCACTCCCACCAGCAATGTAGGAGAGTTCCCCTCTCTCCACATCCTCTCCAGCAGTTGGTGTTGTTTGTATTGTGGATTTTTGCCATCCTGAGCGGGGTGAGATGATATCTCAGGGAAGTTTTGATTTGCCTTTCCCTGATGACTAAAGAAGTGGAGCATTTTTTAAGATATTTGTTAGACATTTTAATTTCATCCCTGATAAAATTTCTTTTAAGTTCCAGGGCCCATTTTTTAATTGGGCCATTGGTTTCCTTGATGTTTAGTTTTCTAAGTTCTTTGTGCACTCTGGACAGTAGAGCTCTATCAGATATGTGGTTAGTGAAGATTTTCTCCCATTCTGTGGGTTGCCTTTGAGCTCATGTTACAATCTCTTTATCTGAACAGAAGCTCTTTAATTTCACAAGATCCCAACTGTTGAGAGTTGGTAGCAGTGACTGTGCCATTGGATGTCTGTTTAGGAACTGTTGGCCTAGCCCAATCAGCTCGAGGGAGTTCCCTATCCTTTCAACTATGGTTTTTATAGTCTCTGGCCTGATATCAAGGTCCTTGATCCATTTGGAATTAAGTCTTGTACATGGTGACAAGTACGGGTCCAGCTTTAATCTTCTGCATGTGGAGATCCAGTTTTGCCAGCACCATTTGTTGAAGATGCTGTTCTTTTTCCATTGGATTCATTGGGCCCCTTTGTCAAAGACCAAATGGCTGTAATTTTGTGGGCTTATATCTGGGTCTTCAATCCTTATCCATTGATCTGTGTGTCTATTTTGGAGCCAGTACCAGGCTGTCTTTATAACTATGGATTTGTAATATAGACTAAGGTTCGGTATGGTAATACCTCCAGCAGTGTTTTTGTTACTCAGGATTGTCTTTGCTATCCTGGGTCTTTTGTGTCTCCATATGAATTTTGAGATTGTTTGGTCAACTTCTTTGAAGAATTGCTTTGGGATTTTAATTGGTATAGCATTGAATTTGTATATTGCCTTTGGTAGGATGGTCATTTTTACAATGTTGCTTCTGCCAATCCAGGAACATGGGAGGTCTTTCCACCTTCTGGTGTCTTCTGCAATTTCTTTCTTGAGAGTTTTAAAGTTTTCATTGTAAAGGTCTTTTACCTCCTTGGTTAGGTTTATTCCAAGGTATTTCATTTTTAAGGGGCTATAGTAAATGGGATGGTTTCTCTGAAGGCTTTTTCACTTCTTTCATTTTGGGCATATAGGAAGGCCTCTGATTTTTGCACATTTATTTTGTATCCTGCCACCCTGCTGAACTTCTCAATTAGTTCCAGGAGCTTCCTGGTGGAGTTTTTGGGATCCCTCAGGTATAAGATCATGTCATCCACAAATAGGGATAGCTTGACTTCTTCCTTGCCGATTTGAATCCCTCTTATGTCCCTTTCTTGTCTTATGGCTTCAGCTAAGACTTCAAGTACAATATTGAATAGAAGTGGTGAGAGTGGACAGCCTTGTCTAGTTCCTGATCGAAGTGGGAATGCTTCCAATTGTTCCCCATTGAGCAAAATCCTTGCTGTGGGCTTGTTGTATACAGCTTTTATTATATGGATAAAGGTTCCTTCCATTTCTACTGTCTCTAGCGTTTTGATCATAAAAGGCTGTTGGATCTTGTCAAAAGCTTTTTCTGCATCTATCGAGAGTATCATGTGGTCTTGGACTTTGGACTGGTTTACAGGATGAATTACATTTATTGATTTGCGTATGTTGAACCAACCTTGTGTGCCGGGGATGAAGCCTACTTGGTCCCCGTGAATAATCTTTTTAATATGTTTTTGAATCCGCTTTGCTAAAACTTTGTGAGAATCTTTGCGTCTGTGTTCATCAGAGAGATTGGCCTATAGTTTTCTTTTTTAAGTGAGTCTTTATTAGGTTTTGGGATTAAAACGATATTAGCTTCATAGAAGGAATTTGGTAGTGTTCCTTCCTTTGCTATTTGGTGGAACAGTTTAAGGAGTATTGGTGTTATTAACTCCTTAAATGTCTGGTAGAACTCTATGCTGAATCCATCTGGTCCAGGACATTTTTTGGTGGGAAGATTCAAGATTACTTCCTCAATTTCCTTATATGTTATAGGACTATTTAAATAATTCACAACTTCCTGATTCAATTTAGGTAAGTTGTGTTTACTTAGAAATTCATCCTTCTCTTTTATGTTGTCAAACTTCACAGAATATAAGTTTTTGAAATATGATGTTTTAATTCTCTGGATTTCTTGGGTATCAGTAGTGATAACTCCATGTTCATTTCTGATTTTGTTAATTTGGGTTTTCTCTCTCCTGCTTTTGGTTAATTTAGCTAGGGGTGTATCAATCTTATTGATTTTTTCAAAGAACCAGCTTTTTGACTGGTTGATTTTTTTCTATCGTTTTCTTAGTCTCGATTTCAGATATTTCTCCCCTTATTTTGCTAATCTCCTCTCTTCTACTACTTTTGGGATCAGATTGCTCTAGTTTCTCGAAAGCTTTAAGCTGCATTGTTAAGTTGTTTATTTCTGATGTTTCCATTTTTTTGATGTAGGCATTAAGAGCTATGAACTTACCTCTTAGAACAGCTTTCATTGTGTCCAAGAGATTTTGGTAAGTTGTATTTTCGTTATCATTCACTTTCAGGAAATCTTGAATTTCCTTTTTAATTTCTTCCTGAATCCAGTTCTCATTCAGCATCATATTGTTAAGTTTCCAGGAGTTAGTGTATTTTCTCTTGTTGGATGTGTTGTGGATGTCCAGCTTTAGGCCATGGTGGTCTGATAGGGCACAGGTTAGAATTTCAACTTTTTTGTATATGTGTAGATTCGTTTTGTGGCCCAATATATGATCTATTTTGGAGAAAGTTCCGTGTGCTGCTGAGAAAAATGTGTATTCTTTGGCACGTGGGTGAAAAGTTCGATAGAGATCTGTAAGGTCCATTTCTTTCAGGGTTTGATTAAGTTCCAAAGTGTCTCTGTTAAGCTTTTGACCTGTTGATCTATCCATGTTGAGAGGGCGGTGTTGAAGTCCCCAAGAATTATCATTTGGGGGTTGATTTCTTGCTTTAGGCGCTGTAGGGTTTTCTTAATGAATTTGGAGGGGCCCATATTGGGCACATATATGTTCGGTATTGTGAAGTCTTCCTGGTGAATTGTACCTGTGACTAAAATGTAGTATCCATCCGTGTCTCTTATAATTTTCTTTGGTTTGAAGTTCACTTTGTCTGATAGCATAATGGCTACCCCTGCCTGTTTTCTGCTTCCATTTGCTTGTAGAATTGTTGACCAGCCTTTTACTTTTAGAGCGTGCCTATCTTTTGTGGTGAGATGGGTTTCCTGCAGGCAACAGATTGATGGATTGTGATTTTTAATCCAAGTTTGTAATCTGTGTCTCTTGATCGGTGAATTAAGTCCATTAACATTTAATGTTATAATGGAGAAACTATTTTTAATTCCAGACATTTATTATGTTTAGTAGTTTTTATAAGTATATTGCTCGCTTTTATGGTGTTATACTTGCCTTCTGTTCTCCTGGATATGCCTGTTTTTTTCTTCACGCTTGAGTATCATTTCTAGCATTTTTTGAAGGCCTGGTTTGGTGGACATGTATCCCTTCAAGTTGTCATTGTGCTGGAAGATTTTTCTTTCTCCCTCGATCATGACTGATAGTTTTGCAGGGTAAATCAGCCTGGGTTGACATTTTTGCTCATTCAATACTTGAAGTATGTCTCTCCAAGCTCTTCTTGCTTTTACTGTTTCAACTGAGAAGTCATTTGTTATTTTAATAGGTTTACCTTTAAAAGTGACTTGTTTTTTCTCCCTTGAAGCTCTCAGCACTAGTTCTTTATCTTGAATGTGGAGTTTTTTAACTATTATTTGCTGCGGCGTGCTTCTGTTTTGGTCGTATCTGTTTGGGGTGCGGAATGCCTCTTTTTATGCTATTTTTTTATGAATCAAAATGTTATTGTTCTTCTCTAACCTCAAATACAGACTGCATTTTTTCATATTCTCATGTAGCATTTTAATGTAATACAAGGTCAATGTTATACATTTTTACTCAATATATTTATTTTATATTCTCTCCATATTAATATTACAGTTGGAATGGTTCCTTTTCCCAGTTTCCACTTGGTGCTGTTTATGTAGAGTCTGAATGTTGGATTTTAAGTATTAACATATAGACAGCTTACTGAACTCTTATTCTAGAACTAATCTTGCACTTTATTTTCTTGGGATTCCTAGGTATACAGACCATATTCAATTCAATTCATAAACATTTCACTACTTGCTCTCCAATTTAAAAACATCTCCTTTCCTTCTCTACCCTAATGCAATGAATAGGACTTATAGAAAACTGATAAAGAAACAATCGCAGTGACTGCGGACACTGACCTTATCTCCCTTTTTATTCCTTCATTAAGTAGGAAAGTAGCTTACAATAGTATGGATGACGTCTTCCTATTTAATCAGGAGCCCATTTATTAGTAGTAATGGTAGATACTGAACTTTATTCAATGCTTTTCAGCATTAGAGTAGTCATGCTATTCTTTTGATCAATTAATATATTGAAATGTTATAATAAATCTCTTGCTATTGAAACAACCCTAAATTCCTAAACAAGTGCCACTCAACTACATGGCATTGCTCTTTAACGTGTTTCTAGATGCTTTTAGTTGAAGCTATATTTTGATTTTGACATCACTGTCATTTGTAAAGAGAGAGAGAGAGAGAGAGAAAGAGAGAGAGAGAGAGAACAAAACACATGCTCCATGATACACAGATGGAGGTCAGAAGACAAAAGGACAACTTTCAGAAGTCAGTTTTCTTCTTGTACCATGTGGACTTCTGGTTATCAAATCAGGGCATCAGTTTATCAGCATGTGTCTTAACCACTAAGATAGCTCATTAAAACATGTTTATATATGGTAAAGCCTCTATTCTCAAATGGGTTTGCAGAACTTCTTGGCATTTAAAGACCCTACATTATTCACCTGGAACCAGACCATCCAAATCTCTCCCCATCCTAAAGCTCAGAGAACTTTGCAGAAGAGGGGGCTGCAAGATTGTAAGAGCCTAAAGATAGGGAAGAGCAATAATATGCAAGATACCCCACACAAGTTAGGGCTGCCGCAGCCAGGATTGGATTTTGCCTGACATGCACAATGACTATCATGTCAACAATTCCCCCAAGTCTATCATGGATCACAGGGAAAGGCTCCAGACAGTAGGAACCTTAGAGGCAAGGGATTAAACAATCATAATAGAGTTCCCATACTAATGGGGAGCCCATGAAGGGGATCCCAGCTATGGCACTGAGTCCTCACTAGGGTGGAGGACTTAGAGAAAGGTTTGACGGTCACATAAATGGATGCTCCAGGGGATTGGAAGGGAGGAAGGGGGATGTACAGGGAGAGGGGAAGGGAGGGAGGGGAGTAAAAGGAAGGGGGGAGATTGCAGTGGGGGACGAGTGGGTAGGGGAGGGGAGAGAGAGAGAATGGGGATACCTATTGAGCTTGTATGTTTTTATGAAAAAAATAAAATGTGGGAGGAAAAAAAGAATTTCTTGGTATTTAGACCAGAGCCTTGATGTTATTTTTTTTAGAGGGGTTAAGGAAGACATAACATTTTTATATTTTTTAATGTCTTTCTTATTTCTATGCTAAAAAATCTATGTGTGTGTGTGTGTGCGCATGCATGCGCAAGAGAAGAGGACACTTGAGTATATGTGTCTATGGAAGCCTCGAGGATTATATCAGGAATCATTGTGAATTGCTCCTCTGCCTTGTTAATTGTTACTTTTCTCTGTGGTTTACCAGGCTTCACCTTCCAGGGCAGTAATTACAAGCCACCTCCAAATCTGCCTGTCATTTTTTTTCTTGAACTCAAGTCCTTTTGTCTTCAAGGCAAAGGCTTTAACCCTTGAGACATCCATCTCCTCTGTCCCCATTTAGATATCCTAATTCTTTGGGCGCTATTTCTTTCTTTTTTTTTTTTTTTGTAGTTTTGTCTCTATTCTTAAATATTAAAGTTAAGCAAATTGATGTCTACAATTTCTTAAATTTATCTTCAGTTTTATTATTTATCTGTCCATATTTCTTACTTAACTATACATTTTCATTTGTTCTTTTTTTTCTGGATAGAATTAACTAATGGCTTATCTATTGTACTGTGTCCTTCAAACAAAAAGTCAGTTTTAGAGTTCTTTTTTTTTGCATTTCCTAGTTCATTAATTTAATCATATCCCTTCATTGTGGTCTCTCTAGTACTATGCTATTACCTTGTTTCTTTGTTTGTTTGTAGCCTTTCTTCCTCAGACTACTACTACTGAATTACAAGCATAAGTAATCTTGTGTCCCCTAATTTCTTAAAATTCTTCATTAACTGTGCACGTGTGTGTGTGTGTGTGTGTGTGTGTGTGTGTGTGTGTATGCTATATGTAGTGGTCAGGAGTCACCATATATATTGTTCCTTAGGAACTAGCCATCTTGTTCTTTGAGACTCATTGATTGGGCAAGGCTGACTGGCCAAGCAAGCCCCAGTGATCCTCCTGTCTCAGGCTTTCCAGCACTGGGATCACAAATATGTGTCACCACGCCTGTGTTGATGTGTGTTCTGGCCATTGAACTTCAGTCTTTACATTTTCATGACCAACACTTACAGACTGAGCAATCCTCTCAGCCCTTAGGTTTCTTTCTTTTTTTTTTTTTTTTCGATATTCGACTATAAAATTTCCTCTTAGAAGTGACCATGTTACAGTAGAGAAAATAGGCCTCCATCAAGGACTGCAAGTAAGCAATGTGACACCTGGTTAAGTTCACAGACGTTTGTTCCTGATCATTTACAACTAAGGGGGTATGATCTCAACAGAAGAGGAGGGCACATAGTCTGGCAGATAAAAAGTAACCATTTTGCAAATGGGTGATTGACCCCTCCCTCACTGAGGTTTCCTACTTTTATTACATCTACCTTTGAATATGCTCTTATAATAAGACTCCAGTTTAACAGCTTTTTGTCTCTGGCCAGGGGGTGACATACAGTACCCAGCAGGATGAAGTGAAGGGCATTGCAGGAGAAGCAAAACTGCAAAAAAAAAAAATCAACAAACCACAATCCAGAACTTCAGAGACTCTATATCAACCACCTAGAATTAGGCCAGACTAATCTCTCCCCATCCTGAAGCTCAGGGACATTTGTGGAAGAGGGGGTGATAAGAGTGTAAGAGCACAAGAATGGGAGGAGCAATGATTTGCAAGTTACTCCACACAAGTTAGGGCCGAAGCAATCATAATTGGACTTTGCATGCCCTGCGCAATGTCCAACACACTATTGACCTCACAAAGTCTAGCATCTGCTAAAGGCACCTAGATCCTTGGAGGCAAGGGATTGGCAGCCACAGCAGTGTTCCTATGCTTAAGGGGAACACGGGAAAGGGTTCAGGGAAATGCTACTGGGTCCTTGTATGTCATCGGAGAGGAGGGCCCAGAGGAGAGTCAGGCATGCGCAGGAAAGGACTCTCTGGGAATTGGGGCGGGAGGCACTGGGGGATGGGGCGGGAGGGGTAAGGGGAAGGGGAGTAGGGGTTCAGGGGGGAGAAGGAGGGAGGGAGGGAACTGGTGTACCTATTAAGTTTGTAGGAGCTGAAATAATAATAAAAATGTATTAAATAAAAAAATAAAATTTCCTCTTAGCATTTCATTATTTGTGTGTCATGTTTTTATACATATTTAAATTTAAAACTCTATTATATCTATACTTTTAATTTATATTTATGTATATAACTATCTAAGTTGTATTTTATCAAGTGTTTCCAGGTATTCATTATTGTTTTACTGATCTGATTACTATGGCCAGAAGAAATAAATGTTCTAGTTGAGGAGACCTGGCTTCCCTGCCCACTTCTAGAGTTAGTCCCACTGGATTCACAGTGAATTCAATTTCACTGGAAAAAAAAATCCATTATCTAAGAGCAGGGGAAGTGACTTCCCAGAAGGAAATTGGGACACTTCTAGAGCAGGGCGAGTAGATTCAGGACAGAGCCACAAACATAAAGCAAACTGGGCAGATGCCACTTCATCCAGACTTGGATCAGATTCTGTTGGGTGGGTAGACCTACACTATGGGAACGCTACATCACTGATAGATGGAAGAAAAGATGAGCAAACCCTGTAATCATAGCTTTCCAGCGTCTCTACCCGCCCGAGCAAACCACAGCTGCAGCCAACAGCTTTTAACAAACTGAAAGCCTTTCTCCTTCCATGCCTCTGTTTCCTTTTTTACTGGTCTAGGTTTTGCGCATGCTGGCACTGAGAGGGGCTGAAAGGGAATGTCTGCCTCCAGGGGAAACTTTCGAAGGAGTACAGAATCGGATAGAAAAATACCCCTTTCTCTGGGGGAACTGATCCTGAGGTGTTGCCCACAGCATCTCAGCAAGTAGTTTCCCTCAGAAATAACATACCTACAAATGTCCTTTCTTGTCTCTTTTACCTTATCTGCCTTGCCCTTTCCCGTGATTCCTTCAGAATCACCTCTCCTGATTCTGTAATATTCACTGCAACCAATCCCCTTTCTGTGTCTGTTATGGGAAAAAATCAAAGTAAGACACAGTTGTCTTCTGAGAAATTGCCAGCATAAAACCATGCAATACTGGCAGCCATAGAAAGATGGAGGTAATCACTGGTTGAAAGGAAGGAGGAATACAGAGATAAACCCATCATTAACTTAGAAACATGGTAAGTTGAAGCTGTGTTGAATACACCCAACATCCTGAACATCAGAGCTCATCAGTAATGTATCCTGTCTAAGAAGAGATCAAAATTCAACATGGATAAAATCAAAGTATGATGGTCCACATGCCTACATGCATGAAAATGCCATGATGAGGCACAATGTTGTATGTAATAAATTTTTTAAAAATTTCTAGGTTAATATAAAAGTATCTGAGCATAATCACTACTGAATTTACATTTCCTTAATGCTATTTTTGGGGGGACTGGCTCAGAAGTTGGCAGGGAAGTCTGATCTCCTTCATGGGTGAATTATTTTTGGTTTGACCATAGTAGCCAACATTAATCTGAATCATTAGGAGTCAGGGGCCACCTAAACATGAAGGAGATAAGAGAGAAAGACAAAGGGGGGAAGGGAAGTATTGATTAGCTATTTCTTAGTTATTGAGTAGCAATATTCTACAAAGCATTGGAAAGGCATAAGTGTAAGTATGTGTGATAGGAGTTGTGATACCAAGTCAGTTCTCAGATTAACAGATTTGTTAGGGACAGTTCTAAAGACCTGGAAGGGGAAAGAAAAAATTTGATTCCGAAACAAGTGACTAGAACACATTAACGGAGGTGGTACAGATAGGAGATGACTTCGGGGTCTTGTGGGTCCTGTTCAGAAGTTGAAGGCTTTTTAAAAAAAAAACATTGTTTATTTATTGATTATTTAGAGGGCACTGTGTGTGCCTGTAGAGGACCAAAGTTGGCTTTGGGAATCATCCTGGCTTGCTTTTACCTTCTTGCTTCACTCTGGGATTTTCCAGGCTCTGCCCACCTTGGCATTATTTATGTGGGCCTTGGGATCTGAACTCAGAACCTGCTGCTTATGAGGCAAAGTCTTAACCCCTGAGCCATCTCTCCAGCTCCTGGAACTTTTGACTTTTGAGCAATTTAAGCATAACTTGCTTTTAAATAGAATTCTCTAGCCGGTGAGAAGATGATAATGTTAAAAGGACATGCTTGGAAGAAGAAGAAATAGTGAAAAGACCCCACTGGAAATGATGTCACCTTTTATGGAGAACTGCTAGCTAGGGTGCATGGTCAACCCTCCTTTGGGGTTGGCTGAGGCTGAGGCTGCCAGTCAGTTGTGGGGACCGCTGCTTGCTAATGGCTCACACTTGAACTGTTCTAGGCAGGCCTCTGCTCTGGGGAACTGACTTACCCAAGGTTTGTCACTGTTCTTAGATGTAGCTAGAATCCAATAGCTGGTAGAAAGTGTATTAAAATGAGCTGGAGAGATGGCTCAGGGGTTAAGGCTATGCCTCATAAGCAGAAGGATCTTATGCAAAAATGCTGGGCAGAAATGGCAGCAGCTCCACACACATACACACACACACACACACACTAAAAAAATTAAAGAAGGAGCGTTAAAGACCCAGTCACTTTAACTTAACTTAGGACCTGTCTGAAGTGGAGTTTCATCTGTTGACCTCCTCATGGGGGCAGGTGAGGCTTTTATAGTATTGAAATCTCAACTAAGAGCTGAGCCTAACTCTATCCTTTCTCTGCACAGTTATCGTGCCCAAGAGCTCTCTCTCTCTCTCTCTCTCTCTCTCTCTCTCTCTTTCTCTCTCTCTCTCTCCAAAATCCAGGCATGTTCACATTTCAGTGTGTTTTCTGACCTAAGAGAGATAGTTTCAGCAGTGGTCTAAGGAGAATGAATTCCAAATGGGAGTTTGGGTCTAGGCCAGCCACAGCCTGACTAGCAATGAGAACTCCATGGCTACGTGCAGAGAGTGTGATGGTAGTTCTCAGCACGTTGTGCTGTAGCAGTGAAATTATGAAGATTTTACCACCAGTGACCTGGGGTATGGTTCTTGTCAAACAGAATGTTCTGGCAGGTGTAGCATGTTAAGCGTTTGAGAGACACAGGGGAAGTAGTAATTATAATGACTATGGAAGTGGATGTCACTTGCTAAGTAAAAATGATGCATGGAGGACTTTAAGAAAAGGTCAGGAGTGATTTGTCATTCATTCATAGCAAAATGTGAAAGTCTAGGAGCATCCTTGCCATTGTACAAAAGAATGGTGAGAATCTGAGGAGCAGGCCTAGGACTTAATTAAAAGGCCAGTAGAGCTCTGGGAGTGTGGGTGAGTTATCAGTCACTAGACAGCATGTAGCAGCACTCTGGGCCATCTGACATCTGATGACACCATTATTGTCATAAGTCTATATGAGGGAGTCAACTTTGTAAAGGTTCCAGAACTTCCTATTTGTGTGAAATTTGGGAGACCCAGTGATCTTAGACTCTGAAAGATATTCTCAAAATAAGGTTCCCTTCCTTGGTCACAACCAAGGAGACAGAGTCAATTAGTTAACTGAGTTGACCTACCACTGACATCAGCCTGTCCACTGTTGACATGGTGAGTACATAAATGGACTGGCTAAGGATGAAGGAACTAGTCCAAAAGAATGAGTCCTAGAGGGCAGTTCAATAGCTTAAAATACAGTGAAAGAGCTGCCATGATGGGTCAGGGAGCATGGAATCCATAGGTCCCACCGTGGCCCATCTGCTTAGCCTCATTTAGACTACTGAAGGTGCCCATGGAGCACACAATCCCAATCAGTATGTCCATTGTGGACAGAACTCATGTTTTGGAAACAAAGAGGAAGAGAAAGGAGGGGCCTTGCACATCACCTCTGCATGATGCCCCTTGAAAATTGCGTTTTTGTTCCAATAGCCTTGATTTCTCCATACTTCAAGGTTCTTGTTTCTAGGGTAGCATTACTTCAACCAAGAGATAGTGAGTCCTGTTAACGTTGATTTCCTGGCTTCTGGCTTTCTGTATCAAAGAGAAGACAAGGAGAGGAGTATCTCATTGGTTCAAACCAGTGGTGCTGAGCTTCACAAGGCAGAGAGCTGTCATCCAGGAGAGGAATACACCAGGAATAATACAAGGGCACCCAAGGAGGTGTCTGTTTATCTGCCAGGTGTGATTACAAATGGAAAGTTGTAGCAACCCTAGCCTTAGCAGGGCTTGATGATGAGGGTCTTATGCCCTTATTCTGGGAGGGTGCTACAATGATCTAGACCACCATCTCGCTGGCTGGAGTAGGTGTAGAATATGTGAGGAGGATGACTCGTGGGGGGAGTTTGATGCTGAAGCAGTTGTGGTCAGCGTTAGCCTTCATCTTACAAGCTTTCCCCATGAAAAGAAACCTACCAGAATTATCAGGGCACTGCTCCAGATGAGATTAACTTACTTTTGAGCAATGAAACCCAAAAGGCACAGAATAAATATAGAGTGGGTGGTGTGACCAGGCTCTGAATCCCTCTGGAGGAGCTGAGGCACCCAGGCTTTGGTGGGAGTTGCTCCTGACACCTCACAGTAGAGACTTCCTGGAAATTACCCACCATTAGCAGCGCTTCCCATCGCAAACAGTTACTGCCTCATCTCAGGAACTGGGCTGCTTCCATGGACAGGGAAGTGTGGGTAAAGTGCATGATCCTCTTGCCTCAATTTGGGATATTTCTAAAATCCTTCCCAAGCACCAGTGCTCCCCTGGCACAGCTGTGGGAGACTAACCATCCTTTCCTTTCCCCTCCACCGATACCTACTTTCATTGCTCTCTGTGGTGACTTTTGAGGTAGGTACGCAAATTCTTAGGCATTTCTTTCCCTGAGGAATGGAGTTTAACCCTGCGACTCTTGTGTGGCTCTATTTAATGACTCATTCAAGTGAGTGGATTACAGCAGATACTCAGAGATGGGGCGTTTTAGAGTGGTTTATAGAAAGACTGTGGCATCAATCTTTGGTATCCTCTCTACTGCCCCCTCTCTGTCATGTTGTTTATTATAGGGAAAGCCACAGGGTTCCATGTCATGTGGACATTATTTAAAAGGCCCATGTGGCAAAGGACTGAGTGTGGAGCTGTAGAAGTTTTCTAAACCAGGTACAACCCAGCCTTCCCTTGCACGCCACTGGAAATCATCCAGAGTTTGGAGCAAGATAAGTCTAGGAACAGAATGATGGATAACATGGAGAAAGTGGAAATTGAGAGGCAAATATGGAGCCTGCTGTGATGGTTGGATAAGATGCAAAGATCACAAACTGCGCTTTAACTACTGATCGGTGGAACTAGAAAAACAGGGATAATAATAGGTCTTCACGGAGAAATGTTAGGTTAAACAAGTTAAAAATGGCAATGACTTAGAGCAGAACCAGGTGCTCTTGGGACACAATACACAGGGTAAGCTGGGGACAGAGAATTCACCAGTTAGTCAGAGTTGCAAAAGTCAGACTTGGAGGGGCTGGGAAGGGTGCTGGGCAAGCCAGGAGATGATTCAGGTAAGGCAAGAGTCTGAGAAAGCCTTCTATTTAAGAGCAGCTGTGTTGGGAGCCGGGTGGCCATTCTGAATTCAAGGCCTAGCTCCCTTCGCCCGAGGTTTGTGCTCTTGATAATAAGGTCACGGCTGGGAAGAGAATCAATAACTCATTAGCATAACGGTGAAAATAAACGCAAAGCTCCTGTTCTGCTGACATTAGACCAGCAGGTGCAGTCTCCAGGGAGAGGAGCGAAGGAAACAGACACCCTGCCCTGCCCCCAGACCCAGCATCCTGCTCAGCGCGCGGGCCCTTAACAAAGCCGCTGAGCCTCGCTGGGTCTCTCTGTGAAGGCAAGAGATGCAAGACGCTTCGGCCTCCTGAGTTCCTCCTGTCCTAGGTCGCAACGGATGATTTTTTCTGAAAAGCACTTTCCCACTTGCGCAGGACATAAAAGCCTTTCTCTGTTATTTCAGCGGCTGGCTCCAGCTAATGGATCCGATTAGCCAGGGAGGCTATCGGGCATCTGTGTAATTAAGAAAGTATCAGATGTCACCCGAACGACAGGGAGGAAGTCTGTGGCGATGAAGAGAGCTTGGGCCAAAGCTGAAAGAACCCTCTCAGAAATATGCATCTTCCCAGAGTTAAGGAAAGTATCCCGAAATAGGCTCCATGTTTGCTTTGACCACCACTGGACCCAGAATCTTGACTCAGCACTAGACAGAGCTGTTCAAGCTGATACCTTACATGAAGCAGGAGCTCCATAGCATGAGTCTTTTCAGTTTTTATTCTTTTAGACTTTCATACATGAAATAGTGAATTTATGGTGTTTTCACATCTTAATCCCCAATCCCATCCCCCCTTCCCATTACCACCCTCCTTCTTTGACAGCCTCCCTTTCTGCATGCGTGTACCACTCAGTTTCATTAGGGCTGCCTTTGATGGCATGTGCCCGAGTTCTTGCTGGAGCAGGAATTGTTTATCACTGGGTTCCATTTGTTGCAGTTAACCTGGGTGGTGCTAAGTCACCATCAAACAACTTAAGGGAACAAGGGGTTTATTTTCTCTTCTGATTCCTGGTTATGGTTGTTTGTCGGTTTTAGCAGGAAAGCTCACATTAGCACCAGGGAACTGGCCAAACCTTCTCTATATAGCGGTGGAGAGAGGGATGATCCTTACATCTGGCCAAATGTACACAAGGATGCCAGCTTTCTCAATCAGCTCTCTATCATTTATTCCAGGACATATTCCCACTCACTATGGGCTGGACCTTCCCCATCAGCTAGACAATCTCTTGAAGGTTTGCTCTGGGCTTAAGAACTAGTTCTCTGCAAATGTGCCTGAAGCTCAAACCCTTGACTGTCAAGGTGACACCTGTGCTTAATTAATTAAAGAATGCATCTTCTCTCCCTGACCCCCCTCAGCATTAATCCTCATCCCTCTCTTGGGGAAGCGTGGAGCCTCTTGAGATCTTTCTTCTTTCATGGTGAAATGTCGATAGGACAAATCCTGTCTATGTTTATGGTCTTCTGGGTGTCGTGAATTTCATAGATGCAGCAGCCCTGTCATGTCCAGAAGATAACGTCTGGCTTCACCCAAGTATGTGTCTCTCTTAAATTTACAGAAGAATGTGGAGAAGCACCAAATTCACTTTCTGGAGTTGAGGTGGCACAAGTGTCACAGCCCAGGAGATCCCCCAAAGGAAAGGCTGAGACTAGGGGTGGCAAATGGGGGTTTCTCAGGAGAAGGGAGTCAAATCAGCCAAGCAGTGGGAGTGGGCCAGAGACAAGGGTGCATATCCAGGACCAGTCTAGATGCAGAAGTGTGTTTGTCATGACTGCAGCCACAGGCTCCTGTCTTTGTAGTTAGGTTACAATTCACTTGATTGCTGCCCTATTGTCTGCCATCTAGGTGGCTGGTACCTTTTAAAAATTATTTTACTTATTTACAATAATTTAAAATATTTTATTTGAGGTGAGAGAGAGAGAGAGAGAGAAATAGAGTGAGAGAGAATCAGAGAACACATGCATGCCATGGCCCCTTGGTGGAGAAGAAAGAACAACTTTTGGAAGTCAGTTCCCTCCTTCCACCATATTGACTTTTGAGAATCACACATTCAGGTTGCTAGGTTGCAAGCATTTCGCTCACTGAGCTACCTTGCCAGCTCATACTTTATTATTATTATTATTTTATTTTATGAAATAGATTCTTGCTATACAGCCCTGGGTGGCTTTGAACTCTTGGTCCTTTTGCCAGTTTCTTGAGTCCTGAGATTATAGGCATGCAACACCACATCCAGCCTATTTTCTACTCTTGAAAACAATATTTGAAAGTTTTATGCACATTCATCTTTGCCAGAATAGCTAATTCTCCTAGGATACATTATGAAATTACACTCCTTTGTTACGGTTTTGGTGCATATCATCAAATTTTCCTATAGAGCAATTGTATCATTTCACCCACCCACTAACTGTTGTATGAGAGAATGCATATTTCTTCCTGGGCTGGGATATTACTATTCATTTTTAATTTTGCTAGGTAGAAATTAAGGTTTGGTTTCAAGCTGCATTTCTCTGATCTACAGTGATATTGAACATTTAAAAGTGTATTTATTGATCATTGTGCTTTTTCTTGTTATGGATTGCCATTCATATCCCTTGTTATTTTTCCTACTGAATGTGCTAGGAGATTTTTCATATTTATCTGAACAGTCTTCAGATATTACAGAAGTTAGTTCTTTATAAAAAAGAATATATGTATATAGTTTACCAGCTATTCATTGGTTTTCATATTTTGTTTATAATGATTCTGCAAAGTCTATGATATAAATTCATCACATTAAGATATGTTGTGTTTTCCAATAGGAATATATGTAAATATTTACTTTATATTCAAGAGACTTACCTTCTCTTAGAAATAGCTATTAAGGTATTGTTGTCTGAGCCTGCCTTCCAGGCAGGCTGATTAGAAAAGCTCTCTTTATGTAAGAGTCATTTAATAGAGCCATCTCTGGGGATAGCAACTCCATGACTGGACAACGAGGTTGAAAAAGACCATTTTCTCTACACACCTGTCATAATTAAGCACAGGTGTCAACTTGACTGTTGAGGGTTTGAGCTTTGGGCACATTTGTGGAGAATTAGTGGCTGAGTTGAGCCCAGAGTGAACCTGAAGGGGAAGGCCCAGCCCATGGTGGGTGGGATTAGGCCCTGGATAAATCACAGAGAGCTGGTTGAGAGAGTTTGCATCCTTTTGTTCACTTGGCCAGACATGCTGGTCTGGCAAATAAGGATTGTCCAGCTCTCAGCTGTTATGTGGTGATGGTGTGACCAGTTCCCTCAGTCCTGGTGTTGGTGAATGCACTCCCTTCAAGCTGGACTACAGACTGTAACCAGGAATCATAAACCCTTGTTCCCTTAAGCTGTTTGATGGTCATTTATCAGCAATGTGGCAGATGAACTGCAACAACACCTATGCTAGGTAGTTATCAGCTTGATAGCTGAGGGATGAGCCTTTGGGCACATTTGTGAAGAATCAGTAGTCAAGGCGTATTGTGAGCAAGTCTGCAGGAGAGAATCTGATGGTTGGTTGTACCACTTCCTAAGATGGGAAGAGCTGATTCAGGACTTTAGCATACTTTGACAGACTTGCAGTCCCTCTCTCAGAAATTCCTATGAATATGATGTGCTATGTGGCCAGCCTCAGTTCCTGATGTATAGACTTTCCAGACAGGAGAAACACAGAGAATAAAATGCTGTGTTTTCCTAAGTCATTGGTGATGAATTTATCAGCAATATGTACAGAAACTGCAGCAGCACCTTCCTACATTTTGAACTTTGAACCATATACCTATATTCACTATTCAAAAACTAGATGGTGGATAAGATGTGTGTTAGTTTGATGTTCCTGTTGCTGAATGAACAGAGGACTCAAAACAACTGAGGGAACACAGGATTTATTCTTGCTTGCAGTTCTTGGTGACATTCATCAGTGTGGCAGGAGAGTTCAACCATCAGGGACTGAGAGAACTGACTACATCATAGTCACAGAACAAGCTGAAAGAGACAAACTTTCTCCTTCACTAGAATGCCAGTATGCCAAAGTGTGCCTAACTTGGAAGCTACTGAACCAGCCTTTATCCACTGCCCAGAGAATGGTCCTACCTACTATGGGCTGAACCCCCCCCATCAATCACATAACATCCCGTAGGTTTCCCTAGAGCATGCCTAACTACTAATTCTTCACAGATATGACCGAACATTTAGCACTCAATTGTTAAGCTGACATATAACTGGCAAAGGGAGAGATTGGTTTATATGTACAAAATTACAGTCAGTGAGAGAGGGATAAATTCACATTGCACAAAAGGGTGATGCACATGTGCTCGTGTGTGTGTGTGTGTGTGTGTGTGTGTGTGTGTGTGTTTGAGAGAGAGAGATAGAAACAGAGAGAGAAAGAGAGAAAGAGAGAGAGAGAGAGGCTAAATTCAAGTACAGATGGTAAGCTGCAACCCTGACATTCTTTTTATTTTTATTTATTTCTTTGTTTTTAATATTTTATTTATTTATTTCAGAGAGAATGAGTCTGGAAAGAGATAAAGAGAGGTTTATGCATGTTATGTATGGAATCAGAGGAAAACCTTTGGAAGTAATTTCTTTGCACCATGTAGACATCGGAGGATGAAACTCTTGTTGCTGAGTTTATGAGAGTGTGCCTTGCCCATTGAGTTGTCTTCCTGGCCCACCACTTTTTATTTTGAGAGAGAAATTCCATTAAGTTGACAAGCCTGGCCTTGAACTTGCAGTTCTTCTGTCTTTGCTTCCCATATTGTGAGATTACTGACCTGCTCACAGCTAATAATATTGTATAATTCTTTAAGCAGAAGAGAGAATTTTGAGTGTTATTTTTCACAAAGACATAGATGCTAAAATGATGGATAACCTTTGTATCCTGAGTTGAGCATCTTGCTATTGGGCCCTATAGAGATATATTTTTGGGGATAGTTAACATCCAAGTCATAAAAAAATTCATTAGATTATTATGCAGAAATGAAGATGAATGGAATAGAAAATTACTGTATTATCTGGTCAGTGAAAGATATTATCTTACCTGGCTAATAATTCAGTGAAATTGTGCATACATACAGGTAGCTGTATATAGGTAGAAAGGTTCTAGATATTCTGGACATATTCACATCAGAATGAAAAATGCAATTAACTTTAGAAAGAATTCTAGTATTAAGATGAACTTTGATTTGGTGTGTTTGAGATGTAAAGAAGTGACTTTCACATTCACATCTAACTTAGGGTCAGGTTTCTCCAAATGTGATGTTTTCACCTTTCCTATGCAATGGAACTATCTTTTAAAAAGTCGCTACGATCTAAGTGATAGCGTAGTTCTTCGAGTCTGTGTTTCACTACATAACCTAGCTGCTTGGTTCATTGAAAACTGAAGTGATACAAATCTACAATCGTTATTGTGGAACCAAGACTGAACTGAATAGGTATCTACAATTATTACCATCGACTCATCTATTTCTATCATTTTTCTCAGTTGTATTGCTTCTGTATGTAATGTGAGGTGCCTGTATATATTTTCCATATTTTCTTTATGAATCAGTCATATTTTTGGCATGCATATGTACGTGTGTGTGTGTGTGTGTGTGTTCTTGTATATGTGTATCTTGTATATGTGCCTGTGGGGGCATCATCCTGGATTGCTCTAACTCTTTTTTACTTTGCTATAGAGTTTCCCAGGCTCTGCCTTCCAGGGTCAGAAGTGCAGGCTGTTGCCATTTCCACCTGGCATTTTTACATGGGATCTGGGATCTAAACTCAGGTCCTTTTGCTTGCGAGGCAAAGGCTTTAATCCCTGATCCATCTCTCCAGCCCTCAGTCATATTTTTCTGTGAAACATCCTTCTTCGTTTCTACTAACACTTTCTCTCTTGAAGTTGGTTTTGCCTGATTTGGGTATAGCTACTGCAGGTCTCTTCTGGTTACTATTTTTAGGCTATATCCTACTCCTTTGTTTTAGTTCTAACCAATGTGTCTCCTTCAGTCAATGCATATATAGCTTGTGGGAGCATCTTTTATTTTATGCCAGTCTCTGTCTTCTGATTGAATGGTTTAGATCATATACAGCTAATGTGATCGTGCTGATGAAAGATTTATGATTGCCATCATCCTGTCTCTTCTCTCTCATGGTTTATACTACACTATTTCTCTATTACTTTCTTCTTTTATGTGAAGGTTATGTTCTCCAGAGTATTTTAATTCCTTTGCTCCATAAATTTAGTCATTTCTTTTTCTGTTGCCCCAGGGACTGCAACTAATATTTTAAATTAAAACAATGAGGTTAAGATTTAGCATCAACTTAATTTCAATAGATATGGTTTCCTTATTTCCCTGGATCCCAGAGCTGTATTGTCACACATCACAGAGCCATCCACACTGGTTTATAATGACCACTCTAAACAGCTGTCTTTGAAAAGCAGACAACAAAATAAGAAGTCATGAAGTATATTTTTACCATCTTTTATATTTACTCACTTAGTTTCCATTCCCAGGACTCTGTTTCTTCATGTGAATTCGAGTTGTGCACAATGTCTTCTTGGTTTATCTTGTGGGCCTCCCTTTCGTGTTACCGACAGGGAATTATTGCTAGCTATGGCTAATCTGTTTTGCTTTTTCTTTCCAGCACTTGAGTTAGAACCCAAGGCTTCGTAAGTGTGATTCAAGCAATACCACTGAGCTTTCTCCAAGTTCTCTTCCTGCTTTTTATTTGGACAGAGTCTCACTCAGTTGCCCAGGCTCCCCGCCATCTCCATCTAGTCCCTACAACCCTTGAAAATTGCGGTTTTCCTGCCTTAGCCTTGCAAATAGCTGGAATTGCAATCTTCAATCCCTGGCCCAACTTCTGTTCCTCTTCATCTTTTAATATCTTAATTTCGGGATCATAGTTGTACTGGATATAGAATTCTTGTTTTCCAGCTTACTTCTGTCAGTACTCTGTTTTTTTTTTTTTTTTTGGTAAGAAAGCAGAAAAGTATAAAAACACTTGTTTTTCAATGATAACTTGATATATATTATACATTGAGAAGCAAAAATAATGGAGCAGAAATAAGTGATTAGACACCATAATTTTATAAGGTTTTGCCTAGATCATGAAGCAGGACACACTCCTAGCAATATACAGTGACAGCACAACACTGCAATAGTGGATCTTGATACATTAGCTCCACACATAGCTGTCACTGTTGTTAATAAACACATGAGATATTATTAAATCATTAAATTTCTTCTGCAAAAGTATTTCTACATGCTATTTCCAAGCTCATTCTTATTCCTTTTTTTAAAAGACATTATTTTTAGGCATATTACTAGCTTAGGCTGTTCTTTTGGGGTTGCTTTCCACCATCTTTGGGTTTTTCTTTAAGTTCTTCTATTCCTCCTATCTCCCATGGCCCTCCTGTCTTCCATCCCCTCATTCCCAGCTATTTATTTTTCTCAATTTTTACCTGCCTCATTCTTGTCTGGGGATCCTAAATCTCCCCTTTAAAATGTTTCACCCTAAGCATCCCTTCCTACCTTCCTACTTTAGGTCTTTTTTTAGTTTTCTGGCTCTTACAGTGCTTCCAATTTAAATTCATTGACAAGGATTTCAGTTACACTCTCGAGGCCTGAACCCCCACAGGTGTAGACAAGCCGGAGTGAACCCTGAGGTCCATAGAAGCATACAGGCAGAAGGATGGGGGGCAAGAGAGGGAATGATGAAGGGAAGGGAGGGGAGGGGAAGAAGGGGGAGGGAGAGAAGCTAGGATAAATACTCAATATACTGGTACAAGTAGAAAAAAAATAATAAAAAAGAAACAGATTCCACAAGGTGCTATAATTGTTAAGCTCTCATCTTCACTCTTTGCTCTGGAGTCTTTGGACAGCAACGTATGGGGGTCACAGACAAACTCCAGGCAGTAGACTGGATTGGTGATGAACTTTCCCACAAGCTTGTGCACTGCACCAAATGAGATCCTATCTAAATTAACACTGTCCATCCAAGTGCCCACTGGAGAGGTCCATTCACATGAAGTTCATTCTAGCAAAGATTATTGGGTCCTTCTGCCTTTTATTATATTGTTCCCCAGTTTTGTTTCACAAATCTCATTGCTTTTTAAAAATCTTCCACAGTTTCATATATGTGTACGATAAATATTTTCAAAATTTTCCCATATTACCTTATTTGCTCTATTTGATCCTGTCCTTTTCTCCACTTCTCATCAAGTTTCCTTCTTACTTCTCTCTCTCTGATTCTAGGTAGCTAATATATGGATGAAAAAAATCCCAATTAAGACATTGATCTGAGAGAGACATAAGTTCCTGGCTTTTGATCTATAGACATGAGTGCCTTGTGTCCTCAAGGGTGACTGGGGACATATATCCCTGGACAGTGAGGAGTCGCCTCCAGAACTACACCTTTGCAGGGTACTAATGGAAATCTGAAGGAACAGATCTGGGAAGAAAGGAGGTTCAGGAATGGATGGGGAGCCTGTGTGTTTGTGTTTATGTATTTCAGAATCTTTGAATTCAATGATTGAGGAATTATGATCTTCTTAAATACTCAGGTTGCTTTTTGTGCTAACCTTACTACATATTATTTATCTGTTGACTTTGCTATCTCTTCTATTTTCATGCGGGGATATTCTTACTGAGCAGCCTGCTCTTGAGAGTTCATCCCTCATACCACTGAAAGAGGAGAAAACAAGCCCTTGTAATAGCAATGACATCAAACCCTACAATAGACAGAAGCATACGTAACATTTATTAAAACTTACTGACATAATACCAATGACCTTGAACAGGAAGTGAGAACCCTAGAGTGTGCTAAAACTTACCTAGGGTAAATTTAGCAACAGATAAGGAGAGGGCAATGCCAGGAAAAGAGGGAATATAGTAAAAGGGAGGTTAGATAGAAGAAACAAACAAAAAATAAAGAGAGGAATAGAATGTCGTTGTGGATGGGAGGGAAAATGAGCAGGTATTAAAAAACACACAAAGATAATTAAAAAGAAAAAAAACCAGTTTTCCCCATTATCAGAAAGTTTAAAAAATTTGATAAATAAGAAGCTTTAAAAATTAAATATTTTAAGAACACAGTAAGATAAAACCAAAATGCTGCTAAAAGTACAGTAGAAAGAGGAAAGGGGGAGGGGTTAAAGAAATTTCCCAGTGGAAAAACTGGTTTAAAAGTTAGGTGAAAGTACAAATAAGAATGAAAGTTTAAAACATAATTTTTGATACAATAAAATGAAAATACCACTAAAGTGTAGTATAAATAAAAAGAGCAAGTACAAGGGGTAACATTTTATAGAATCAGAGAAAATCTTGTAAATATTGGGTAAAACATCCTAGTGAAATTATATGAACTTTTAAATTTATTTTTTGGTAGTTTCTTAAAATTGCAAACCCTTTTTTAAATGGAGGTATATTCAGATTATCTATTCCATAGTGGTAGTAGTAGTTTGTGTTTGTGAGGAATTGGTCCTTTTCCCATAAGTTGCTGTGTTTGTGGCTTAGCATTGTTTATAATAAATTCCCTCATTACACTCTTGATGTCTATACTTTATGCAGGGATCATGCTCTCTATTCCATTGTAGCTGATAGGTAAATCATAAGAGTAATCTGTATCTTCTTGCTACACATTTTTAAATTTTATTGAGCTTTTCAAAGAATCAGCTTTTGGTTTCACTACTTTTCTCTGTTTCCTATTTTTCATTTCATTATTTTCTATTTCTGTCTTTACTATTTTCTTTCTCCTACTTGTTCTGAGAATCCTAGAGAGAGGAGCTGCCAGTCTCCAGATTTCAGGTTTTTATTCTTTTAAATGTGTGAATAATGTCTGTATTAGTCAGGGTTCTCTGAAGAAACAGAATCTATAGAATTTAATATATATAAATAAGTTTATTAAAAAATAACTCACAATAAAAATAGTGTCCTTAAAGTAGCCTTGTTCTTTTTTTAAAATTTTTTTGTTTCTGCTCATACAAACGTAATAAGTACCCCTGTCTCCTCCCTCCCTCCACCCTCCCTGGACCTCCCTGTCCCCTCCTCCCTTTACCCCTTCCTTTCCCCCCTTCCTCCCTTTCTCCCAGTGCCCCCTCTGAAGCATCCTTTAATGTGTCTATCAAACTTTCCTCTGGGTCCTCCTCTCTGATGAGGTGTAAGGACTCAGTGGCATTTCCTAGAACTCTTTCTTGTGTTCCCCTTAAGTATAGGAACACTACTGTGACTATGAATCCCTTGCTTCTAAGGATCCTAGTGCCTTTAGTCCATGCTAGACTTTGAGGGGTCAATAAGTTGGTCATTGTGCAGATCATGCAGAGTCCTATTACAATTGCTTCAGCCCTAACTTGTGTGGAGTATCTTGCATATCTTGACTCCTCCCATCCTTGTGTCCTTACAATCTTACCGCCCCTCTTCTGCACATTTCCCTGAACTTCAGGATGGGCAGAGATTAGGCTGGCCCAGTTCCAGGTGGTTGATATAGAGTCTCTGATGTTCTGAATTATGGTTTGTTGATTTTTTTTTCAGTTTTGCTGCTCCTGCAATGCCCTTGGCTCCATCCTGATGGGTATTGGATGTCACCCCCTAGCCAGAAATAAAAAGCTGTTAAAATAGAGTCTTATTATAAGAGTAGATTCAAAAGTAGATGGAATAAGAGTAGGAGACTGTGGTGAGGGGTTGGTCAGTCTCCCATTGCAAAATAAATATATATGATAAATAAATATATAAAAATAAGTTTATTAAAAAGTGACTCACAATAAAAATAGTGTCCTTCAAGTAGCCGCCTGCAGCTGCTTTGTTCTTGACTGGAATATTCCATAAAACCAAAAGATCCTGAGAAGGTCTCAGGCCTTTGCTCCTCTGGAGGGTGGAAGATGCTGGGTTCTAGGGTCAGTGAAGAACAGCTGGCTCCAATGTCAGCGATGAACAGCGAACAGCAGCAAGGTCTAGAGACCAGGCTCTAAAGACAGTGGGGACAGCAACAACGTGTTGGAAATGGTGAAGCTCTAAATCAGCCAAGGAGGGAGGCAGCCACAATAGCAACAAAGGCCATGATGCACTAAAAATGAATGACGCTCACAGAGTGGATCAGAGAAGAGCAAGTCTCTCTTCCTTGCACCTCCTATTAACCGGTCCACCACTGGAAAGTACCACCCACTATGGGGTGGGTTCTCCACAGCAATCAATCAAGTACTTGCAGACTTGTTCACGGATCATTCCAACCATTAACCTTCCACAGGTGCGCCCCAAACACTCTGCAACTCGCAAACCAAACTGCAACACCAAAATGCAACCATAACAATCTCTATTTTCTTTCCTCCTCTGCGTTATAGTTGTCCCACAGATTTTGAAAACACTTTGTATTTTCTTTTTCATTAATTGTAATATATATTATTGGACTCTGCTGGATTGTTAGGAATACATTGATTTTCCAAGTGTTTGGGGTTTTATTTTATAAACTTTTTAAAAAATTTATAATACAGCCTCCCCCTTCCGAAGGTCCTGAACGCTCCCTTGCCCTCCAGGGAAACTCGCTTGCTCAATGTCCAGGGACGGCACCCTGCTTCCCAGGTCCCAGGTGAAGCATGAGACATCACCTTCAGCCCCTCTCCCCCTTCTGCAGAGAAAGCTCCCTTGCCCACCCAGGATACTCCCATGCTCCCCCACGGTCCAGAGACTGCACCCTGCTTCCCAGGTAATTCCCACCAGCCCCCAGGTCACCCACCATCCAGCCTGAGCAGCAACCAGGCTGCCCCAGGCTTGGGTGGACCAGTAGGCCACGCCCCATGTCCCAAGTGAAGCATGACTATCCTTCCCCCCACCACCACTTCCCCTCACCAGGAACCCTCCCTTCCCTGCCCCAGACATTTGCTCCCGTCTAGTGACAGCACCCTGCAAAGCTCTAGGGGACAAATGCCATACATCTGAAGTCCTCTAAAATCATCCTATCACCTGGGAGAGATTCTTCACATCCAGCCCAAAGATAAGTAAACCCACTTTTTACCATCCTGCTCCTCTCAATTATTAATCACTGTAGATTAACTTTTCCATATACCCACCCCCAAAACATATACTACTTCAGGGAATATACCACTCACCCTCACATAAAACCAAGGTACTAAATTGTAAAAGTGCACTGCCATACTAACATTCACCCCCTGTCTACTAAACCTGACTTAATTGATGTACTAACAGTCTAATAGCCTCATCTAGTAAATAATAATAACAACAGACAAATGCACCCAACTCCAAGGCAATCACTAGTAATAACTGCCAGAGAGCAGTAATACCAACTAAATCAGTTCAGTCAAAAACATACAGAAACTGAAAAGACTTAAGAGACAAAACAACAATGCCCAAGTCAAAATGCAAATCCACGAGAAACAAAACCCAGGAAAACAAATCTCCCACTGAAAGAATTAACCCCATAGCGACAGATTCCAACCAGAACAAATTCACAGAAAATAGCCAAGAAAGCCTGACCCAAGATAACGACTTCCAAAGCATGATCATTACCATGATCAATACTATGAAAAAGGAAATCTGGGAGAAGTTAAATAACTGCATTAACCACTTTGAACAAGAACACAACAGACACTTGGAGGAGTTGAGAAAAACAGTTCAAGAAACAAAAATAGGCATAGAGCAGTTAAAACTGTCTCAGGCAGAGTTTAAAATTGAACTAAAGACAAGTTATCCTCAACCCAGAACTCAACAGAGAGTCTTATCAGCAGAACTAACGAAGCAGAAAATAGAATTTCAGATCTTGAAGACAAAGTGGAAGTATTAACCAGCTCAATGGAAGAGATTGTTAAAGCCAAAAAGATACTTGAGAGGAATATTCAAGAGTTATGGGACACCCTGAAGAAGCTTAATATGCACATTCATGGAATACCAGAGCAAGAATTACAAAATACCACACCTGAGGAAAATTTTCAAACATCATAAATGAAAACTTACCTTATCTAAAGAATGAGAGGCCTATCCAAATACAAGAAGCATTCTGCACCCCAGACAGATATGACCAAAATAGAAACTTACCACAGCAACTAATATTCTAAACACTCCACATTCAAGACAAAGAAAAGGTGCTGAGAGCTTCAAGGAAAAAAAAAAAGTCACTTTTAAAGGTAAACCTATTAAAATAACAAATGACTTCTCAATGGAAACATTAAAAGCAAGAAGAGCTTGGAGAGATGTACTGCAAATATTGAATGCGCTGATAAACCTGGCAAAACTATCCGTCATGATCGAGGGAGAAAGAAAAGTTTTCCAGCACAAAGACAACTTGAAGGCTTACATGTCTACCAAACCAGGCCTTCAAAAAATGCTAGAAATGGTACTCAAGCCTGAAGAAAAAAAAAAAAAAAGCATATCCAGGAGGACAGAAGGGAAGTATAATACCACCAAACCTAAAAGCCAAATAATACACTTTTTCCCCTTTTTTTAAATTCATTTTTTCCACTCCTACAAACTTTATAGGTACCCCATTCCCCTCCCTCCCTCCACCCCTCCCTGGATCTTCTTGCTCCCTCACCCTTTTCCCCTTCCTTCCCTCCCTCCCTTTCTCTTAGTGTCGCCCCCCCCCCCATTCCTGGAGCATCCTTTAGTGTGCATGTCAAACTTCCCTCTGGATCCTCCTCTCTGATGAGGTGTAAGGACTTAGTAGCATTGCCTAGAGTTCTTTCTTGTGTTCCCCTTTAATATAGGAATACTATTGTGGCTATTAATCCCTCGCCTCTAAGGATCTTAGAGCCTGTGATCCATGCTAGACTTTGGGGAGTCAATGACATGTTGGTCATTGTGCAGATCATGCAAAGTCCTATTATGATTACTTCAGCCCTAACGCATGTGGAGTGGCTTGCATATCGTTGCTCCTTCCCATCTTTAGGTTCTTACAATCTTACCATCCCCTCTTCTGCAAATTTCCCTGAGTTTGGGATGGGGAGAGATTAGGGTGGCCTGGTTCCTGGTGATTAATGTAGGGACTCTGATGTTCTGAATTATGGTTTGTTATTCTTTTTTTTTCTTCTTCTTCCAGTTTTGCTGTTCCTGCACTGCCCTTGGCTCCATCCTGAAGGGTTTTGGATGGCACCTCTTGTAATACTTGATGGTGGCCTGTATTCTCTGCTGTAGCATGATCCCCTCTCACCTTGTTTCTGGCAGTGCCCTCCTTCCCCTTCCCTCCTGTTTAAAATCTTTGCAATTACTGTAGGTATTACAATGATTTATCTTTGAGTGTGTCACTAAGTGGGTTTGGTACTATTAGGGAGTACATATGGCACTTAATTTTTTGTGTCTGGGATACTTCACTCAATATAATTTTTTCTAATTCCATCCATTTCCCAGCAAATCTCATTAATTCATCATTTTTGATGGCTGAGTAGTAGTCCATTGTATAAATATGCCACATTTTCCTTATTCACTCATCAACTGTTGTGGAGACTTTGGGTTGGTTCCATGATTTTGCTCCTGTAAACATTGCTGCTATGAACATGGTTGTGCAAAGATCAAATGGCTGTAATTGTGTAGGCTTATACCTGGGTCTTCAAGCCTTATCCATTGATCTGTGTGTCTATTTTGGAGCCAGTACCAGGCTGTTTTTATAACTATGGATTTGTAGTAAAGACTAAGGTTTGGTAGGGTGATACCTCCAGCAGTGTTTTTGTTACTCAGGATTGTCTTTGCTATCCTGGGTCTTTTGTGCCTCCATATGAATTTTGAGATTGTTTGGTCAACTTCTTTAAAGAATTGCTTTGGGATTTTAATTGGTATATCACTGAATTCGTATATTGCCTTTGGTAAGATGGTCATTTTTATGATGTTGATTCTGCCAATCCAGGAACATGGGAGGTCTTTCCACCTTCAGATGTCTTCTGCAATTTCTTTCTTTAGGATTTTACAGTTTTCATTGTAAAGGTCTTTTACCTCCTTGGTTAGGTTTATACCAAGGTATTTCAGTTTTTTAGGGCTATAGTAAATGGGATTGTTTCTCTCAGGGCTTTTTCACTTCTTTCATTCTTGGCATATAAGAAGGTCCCTGATTTTTGTACGGTTATTTTGTATCCTGCCACCATGTTGAACTTCTATATTAGTTCCAGGAGTTTCCTGGTGGAGTTTTTGGGATGACTCAGGTATAAGATCATGTCATCTGCAAATAGAGATAACTTGACTTCTTCCTTGCCGATTTGAATCCCTTTTATGTCCCTTTCTTGTCTTATGGCTTTAGCTAAGACTTCAAGTACAATATTGAATAGAAGTGGTGAGAGTGGACAGCCTTATCAGTTCCTGATCGAAGAGGGAATGCTTCAAGTTTTTCCCCATTGAGTATAATCCTGGCTGTGGACTTGTTGTAGACAGCTTTTATTATATGGACAAAGGTTCCTTCCATTCCAACTGTCTCTAGGGTTTTGATCATAAAGGGCTATTGGATCTTGTCAAAAGCTTTTTCTGGGGCTGGAGAGGTGGCTCAGGGGTTAAGGCTTTGCCTTGCAGGCAGAAGGTCCTGAGTTCGGATCCTAGACCCCACGTATAGATGCTTGGCAGAAGCAGGGCGGCCTGTGTTTCTGGTCCTGGTAGGGCGGAGTCTGTGAATCATAGGACAGAGTAAACAAGAAGGAGGTGGAGCCCGTACATGGCGGTTCCCGAATTCGTCCGTGGTTCTGCACACACACACACACACACACACACGCACACGCACACGCACACGCACACGCACAATTGGGGGAAAAAAGCTTTTTCTGCATCTATCGAAAGTATCATGTGGTCTTGGATTTTAGACTGGTTTATATGGTGGATTACGTTTATTGATTTGTGTATGTTGAACCAACCTTGTATGCCTGAGATAAAGCCTACTTGATCCCCGTGGATGATCTTTTTGATATGTTTTTGAATCCAATTTGTTAAGACTGAGAATCTTTGCATCTGTGTTCATCAAAGAGATTGGCCTATAGTTTTCTTTTTTAAGTGTATCTTTATTAGGTTTTGGGATTAAGACGACATTAGCTTCGTAGAAAGAATCTGGTAGTGTTCCGTCCTTTGCTATTTGGTGGAACAGTTTAAGGAGTGTTGGTGTTATTTGCTCCTTAAATGTCTGGTAGAACCCTTTGCTGAATCCATCTGGTTCAGGACATTTTTTGGTGGGAAGATTCAAGATTACTTCATCTATTTCCTCATATGTTATAGGACTATTTAAATAATTCACAACTTCCTGATTCAATTTCGGTAAGTTGTGTTTACTTAGGAATTCATCCATTTCTTTTGTGTTGTCAGATTTCACAGAGTATAAGTTTTGAAATATGATGTTGTAATTCTCTGAATTTCTTGGGTATCAGTAGTAATAATGCCAATTTCATTTCTAATTTTGTTAATTTGTATTTTTTCTCTCTTGCTTTTGGTTAATTTAGCTAGGGATATATCAACATTATTGATTTTTTTCAAAGAACCAGCTTTTTGACTAGTTGATTCTCTGTATCATTTTCCTTATCTCAATTTCAGATATTTCTCCCCTGATTTTGCTAATCTCCTCTCTTCTACTGCTTTTGGGATCGGATTGCTCTAGTGTCTCTAAAGCTTTAAGTTGCATTGTTAAGTTGTTTATTTGTGATGTTTCTATTTTTTTGATGTAGGCATTAAGAGATATGAACTTACCTCTTAATAGAGCTTTCATTGTGTCCCAAAGACTTTGATAAGATGTATTTTCATTATCGTTCACTTCTAGGAAATCTTGAATTTCCTTTATAATTTCTTCCTGAATCCAATTCTCATTTAGCATCATAGTGTTAAGTTTCCAGGAGTTAGTGTATTTTCTGTTGCTTGTTGTGTTGTGGACGTCAAGCTTTAGACCATGGCGGTCTGATAGGGTACAGGCTAGAATTTCAACTTTCCTGTTTATGTGGAGATTGGATTTGTGGCCCAATATGTGGTCTATTTTTGAGAAAGTTCCATGTGCTGCTGAGAAAGAAACTGGCAAAGTACATGCATGTTCTGTGATGCATGTGTGAAGATTAGAAAATAACTTTCAGAAGTTGGTTCTTTTCTTTCATCGCATGGGCTTCCACGGACTGAACTCAGTCTACTAGGTTTGTCTAGAGTCCTTTAATCACTGAGTCATAGCACTAGTCCTTAACTACAGAGTTTCTGAGGTATCTCTTCATAGCTTTTTATTGTTCTAAGTGTTAGACTCAATATTCTCACAGTATACAGGTATCACAATTATACCAAACCCAGTAAAGTACATATACCTTACTTCTCTTAATGATCCTCTCAATTTATATTATTATGTACTTATACTTAAACCACACCTAATGATATATGATTTATGCCCCAACTATGAACCATACTTAGAAAACTGGAGAGAATGAAAGTACACTGCATATCTCCTCCTCCTTCCTATATTCCACTATTTCTTTTTCTATGGATTCCCTTCCATTCAGGATTTATCTGTAGCCATTCTTGCCTGGAAGGTAATCATGACAAATACCCTTCACTTTCTTTTATTTGTAAATATATAGATAAATTACCCTTTTCCAAAGGATACTTTCTCGGGTTACAAGATTCTGGGTGGATAGATCTTTTCATCAGGCACTTGAAAAATATATGCTGTATCATTATTCTTTAAGTCTGATTTCAAATGAGAAATCTGTCATTTAAATAGATTTTCCTTGATGAGTCAGCGGCTATCTTTCCTAGTACCTTTTAAAGTTTGACTGTGGCGGTTCTTGGTGGGAAGTTTCTGAAACTATCCTACATGGAGTTCCCTTGGCTCCTGACCTCTGCAATGTCAGTTATAAAAAGTCCTCACCTATGATTTCTTCAAGAGTCTTGTCCTCCTCCTGGAGCTCTGGTCACATGAATGTGAGTTCTTAAAAAAGAGTTCCACAGCTCATCATTAAAGATCTTAGTCTATTATGTATTTTAATTTTGTTCCTTTTCTTTGATAGTTTCTTCTGCGCATACAATTAGCTTTTTGTCTCCCCCCTGTTGTACTCTTTCATCCATACTCACACTGAAAACCTTTCTCTTCTAATGTTTTGTTTCTACTTACATATCTTTTGATTATGTGTGTGCGAGCCATGGAGTTTTATCAGGGTTGCTTGCATTAGCATGTGCTGCAGCTTGGTGCATGGGTGATATATCCATGGCAACCACTTAAGCAAGTGGTTTTCTTTCCCTCAGTCAGCATTAACCATCATTATTCCCTTCAAGAGGGATGGGTCGTCATGAGATCTTTCCTCCTTCCAGGATGCAGTATTGACAGGCCCATTCTTGTGCCAGTTTTGTTCAGATAAACACAGATGCAGTGAATTCATGGGTGCAATGACCAGGCCATGTCCAGAAGACCCTGGCAGATACTCCTCCTCATACTTTTGACCGTTTTTTTTTCTGTTCTTTGTAACCTAGTCCTTTCGTTCCATTCATTTGTTGTTCCCTGTATCTCCTCTAACTTACTATGGAGCCTTGTATTTTTCTATTATTCCTGCTATTTTTCAATTTCAACATTCCCACGCTGCTGTTTATAACTTTTCCTCCTAAGATTTTTGACTTTTCATTTGTTTCAAGCCTTTTCTATTGTCCACTGAGCCACTGGTGGTGGCACATGCCTTCAATCCCAGTGCTAGGGGAACCAACGGGCAGATCATAAGTTTCAGGGCAGCCTGAGCTCAGTAGAAAACTTTCAGCTTAGGCTACACAGAGTGAGATCCTGACTCAAATAAGAAATCCCTCATTGGAGTAGTTTTATGATTGTTCCTTTAAAAGACTTTGTCTGACAATGCTAATGTGTTTGCCACATCAATACTGCTATGTAGTGGTTCATTTTTCTTTAATTCAATGAACTGTGTTAAGAAGAACAAAATACCCATTGCTTATGTGATGAGAACAGGACCTGATGTATGAGTTTATCATCCCCAGTTCTATCCCGGCTGTGTTCTGCCTGTGTAGACTATCAGAATGTTTGCAGTGAGGTTTACCCCAGTGGTTTACAGCAGTGACCTACTAATTATATGAATTCTTCTCCCCATCTCACTCTCTTTGCCATGTTTCCATGATCAGCTCTCCAGGAACCCACAGCAACCAAATGCCATGTCTGAGATGTTTCTCATTTCTTCTCTTTTTTCTTTCCTGCCTCTAAACTGAATAGCCCTGTCCTCTTGGGGTTGTTAGGCACCATATGGGAGGTAAGACAGAGGACAGCCACAGGTGATGACTCTCCATATCTGTTTTCTAAAACACATAGTTAAATCTACACAATCAGGGTAGCAATACAATATTTAGGTATTAATCTATAGAGTGTGCACCACATACTTTTTAATATAAGGTTTTTATCTTATATCACTTTGTCTCCTTAAATTGAAATCTTGTCAGCTATAATATAATCAAGTTGAATTTGATAGTAGCTGCTTCTAATGTTTCTGGAGTTGCATGCATTTCATAGTCTCTGTTAAAATGAATGTGAAGATGCTAGGTGTGGGGGTTCATGCCTGTAAACCCAGCACTTGGGAGACTGAGGCAGAAAACTAAAGGCAGTTTGAGTCCAGTCTGGGTAGCATATTGGTTTCCTGGCCAGTGGGGCCTGCAGAGTAGGCCCTGCCCTCTCCCCAACGCTAGGGAGAAAGTAAAAAAAGAGCAAGAAAGCAAAACAAATGAGTTCTGTGTCAGCCTCATGACTTCTTGGTGCTCATATGCAGACATCACCAGGCTGAAGGACTAGGCACTCAGAACTCCATCAGATTCCATGTGTAACTTTAGAGAAGGTCAGCTGGGATCAGGAAGATGAATGAGTGAGTGTGTAAGCAAAAGAAACTAAGTGTGAATCCCTAGATCCCAGGTAAAAATGCCGAGCAAATGTGGAGCCTGGAAAACTCTAGAGCAAAGCAATTAGGAAGTAGAGCAGTCTAAATGACTCCTGATGTCACCCTTAGTCTTACACACACACACACACACACACACACACACACACACACACACACACGCCCCACAAGGTCAGTTGGTTTCCTTCCCTGAGCCAGATCTGGATCTCATGAATTTTTAGCCAAATTTACAAGGATTCTGAGCTGACCATAGAACGCCAGTAGTGTGAACACAAGAGCAGCACGTGGCATCGTCTGAAGTAAGTGCTTCTTCGAGCTGGTTCTTAAGTGCTCCAGAAAGTGAAATTCCTCTTGATTAAATGGAAAGGAAGAAAAGACTCATTTTTTTTTAACTAATACTTGTTCAACATAGGTTATTTTGACAGGGACATATTTAAGCAACTCTGTGTTGCAGAGTGGAAATAACCAGATTGATTTATTGGCCTCGGTTGGGGGTAAGATCCACCACTGTGAACATGTTCTTGCTGGGTAGCTGCAGGAAGAGGCTGCACATGTTAAAAATGTTCTCAAGGTTCTGGTTAGATCTGGAAACCAAGGCAGTGATGGATGTAGAGTAGTGGGTAGGGCGGAGCCTGTGAATCCCGGGGCAGAAGGAGGTGGAGGCGGCCATGGTGGTTCGCGAATTTGTCCGTGGTTCTACACATGCACAGACACACACACACACAGACACACACAGGCGCGGGCACATACACACACACATGCGCACAGTTGAATAAATAATAATAATAATAAAAATTTTTAAAAAAGGCAATGGTGGTTCTGTGATATGCACTACCACCAACCCCGCTGCAAGTTCATTTATCAATTAAAATTTGACCCAGATTTGTGATTTGTAACAAAGTGCAGGTAGAGCCCTTTTCTGGGAAAAAAAAAAAGAGAGAACTGTGGCCCAGGAAATCCAGATAAACAGATTAGCAGATGAAGGCTCCTCCAGATTTAGTTTTGCCTCTATGAAGCTCTGATTGGTAGACCAGATCTGAAATGTTTCCAGTCCCAGGAGATAGTGACAATGTTGAATTTCATCTGGAGACTAAATCGCCTTTGTCTTTTTTTTTTTCTTGCACCATCTCTTCTCCATAAAGCTGAATAAAACTCGTTAGAGTTTTTTTTTTATTCTTACTTCTTGTGAACGAGACCCAACACATACTTGCTGGCTTATGCTAGATTTCACATCTTTTCATCCCACTACCCTACATTGAGTTCATCCTTGTCCTATTACAAATTTGTGAAAGAAAATCTTTGATAAGTCTGGCTATGGAGAGATCTCTTCTGTATGCTGACTTCATTGTTTTTACATAGTTATCCAGAAATGGGAGAGCAGGATCACGTAATGAACCCATGTTTAGCTTTTTCGAGGAACCTCTACTGGTGTACTAATTTAAATTCCCAGTACATTAGTTACTTTAGTGCCTCTGTGATGCTGATACTGACCACATTTATTGGGTTCATGATTTCAGTCCATCGTGATGAGGAAGGCATGGCAGAGCAGCCAGGTCCTGGCTGTGGGAATGTGGTAAGGGTTTCTGACATCATTGCAGACCAGGGAGCAGACTCAGAAACCTGAACCAGGAGCTGATTTATAACTTTCAAAGATGTATCTGATCAAAATGCTGCAGCCTTCCTAAATATTACTGCTACCTGAGAAACATGAGATACCCATGGAGGACACTTGGGGTTCAGAAGAATAACAGTCCCCAAGAGAGTCCCCTTTGCTTCCCATCCTCAACAGCACTTTTTATATTTCTTTCATTTTAAAGAAATGGTGTCCATTCTAATTGAGATAGTATGTCTAGTTGATATACTTAATGGAATATTAATCTCTCATAAAGGAGAATGAAATGAGTTAGGTGTAAAGAGTCAGACATTGACCTACAGGTACCAGATACTATCTCCTGTCATACATGGAAGCTAAAAGAAGTTGGCCTGCACAAAAAAGAAATTAGTGCTTAGGAGAGGTTGGGAGGAGTACAATACAGAAGAGTAAAAGGTTGCTTTTGATCACTATATGCTGTATACAGCATGTAGATGTCTCCCTGGATCCCAGCAAGCACATAATGAAAAGACACAGAAAACGCATTAGCCATGACCACACTGATTTATAAAAGTGCCTCCATTTTGGCTGATCGATGACAATTCTCAGAATTAAAGTAAGCTGTATCTCTAGATTTTTACCCTTCCTGGCCTGTTGTGGCTGGCCACAGCTACCGGTCACTGAGCATCCTTTCATTCCCCCCACACCCTGTCTTCCAGAACAGTGACTAATAGGCCAGGTCAAGGACATTTTCAGTCCCCTCACCTCTCTTCTCCCTTCACCCTTCTTCTCTAACCTACAGGAAGTGATCCTCATTCTGGTACATGGGCCTGAGTTCTCCTTGGGCCACATCCAGACTCTGTGCCAGTGTTGTGTGGTGTTTTTTTTTCCCCCTGTCAGTGAACAGCGGCCATCTTTGACTGTGAACATCAAGATCATACCTGTTGACTGCTGATGTTCCCTCAGAGACAGAGCTAGTGGGGAGGGTTACTATGTCCTCACCTCATTCTGGCCTTCCCTGACATTTCTCCCAGCATCACTGTGTGATTCTGCCCTAACTCCATATGCCTTTACTCACGCTTCCCAGGCTTCGAGGACTGGGAAGGAGCTAGAAGGCAGGTGCCCTCTCACACATGCCCTTCATACATGTCCCTCACAAGTGTCCTCTCCTGGTCCTTCAGGGCCTTGAGGTCTGGGACGGGGCACTAGGGCTACAGGCTGAGGATGGGTAATTGCAGGAGAGACTCCATCTATGTGGCCATGGAAAAGTTGACAATCATGCTGGGGATGAGACTTTCCAGTATCACCGTTTTGGAATCATTCCTGTTTTTATAAGTGACTCCAACGTACTCTTTGGTTCCTCAAGCTGGATCTTGGAATAATCATTACTTTGGTCTGTTGTCAAATTCCTATCTGGGGTCACGTCTTTCAATAAATGATTCACACAACAGGCGTTAATCCCTTGCACACTCCCCTTTCTCCTTTCCTTTTCCTTTTTTTCCCCCTGCTTCACCCCCCACTTACTCTCCCACCTCCACAGTCACACTCACAGACCTCAAAGTTGTAGAACCTCCACAGCTGTAGGTCCTTTCCTCCTTGAAATTGTTTTAGACAGCAGACATCGTCTTTCTTTTGCTTTTTAGCTATCATTTTTAATTGACACTTAGCAGCTGTATGTATTTGTGGCATCCAGCATGATGTTTAGTTACATTCCTACAATGGGCAATGATTAAATCAGAAATGTAGCTTCTCTGTCATCTCAAGCACATGTATTTCTTTGCGGTGAGAACATTCAATGTCTTCCCTTCTGGCTGTTTTGAAATTTGCCATGCAATGTTGTTACCCATCAACATGGGAAAGAACTAATTCCTTGCATCTGATTGTAGCTCCATCCCCACGTGCTGGTTTTTACCCATCCTACACTTGTCTGAAAACTTGATGGGGTCTAGTCATCTCCTCCTGGCTCATCCTATTTTGCGGTGTGCACTCAGATTCATCCCTGTTGCTATAAATGATGTTTCATTCCTTTTGATTGATATCAGGGATCATGGTGTGTATTCTGTGAGGGGAGAAGAAGCTTGGTATGTGCTCTGGGTTTGGTAGTTAGGCCAATAGGGAGGGAATAGTGGAGGTTGAATTCAAGCTTAAGTCTCCTCTCCAGACCTTTTGTACTGCTATCTGGACTCATTCTCAATGCTTGGGCCGTGGGCTTCACTTGGGTGCTTAGAGATGGTAGGACCGCGGGCTCTGTACAAGTCCATCTTCTGCAGGGATGACAACAGGAAGGAAGGGAAGGCAGCACAAGGCATGATCTCCTAAGGTGAGCTCTGCCATCAGAAAGTGTATCTGTAAGGAGAGCAGCTCAGAGAGCAGACTACAGGCTCAGTAGACATAAAGGGGTGAAGTCACCCTTCCCCCAAGTCTGAAAACTAAAACCCCATATGCTAAAGTTTTATATTTAAAAAAACAAACAATATCGCAAATGCAATCTCAGGGCATGTCCCAGCGCTCTCAATCAAGGGGTGCCCCTGACTCATCCAGATGCCCGAGGTTTTCTTGTATTGGTCCTATCAGCAAGTTATGACTATGGAGAATCCAGACAAGCTTAGGCAGGATCTGTGAGTTATGGGGAGGATCAGCCCGGCTGATGTGGTCTCTAACTAGCAGCACCTGTAACAACAGCAGCAACAGCAGCACTTGCAAACTTATTGGACGCACAGATTCTCAGGCCCCATACAGATATCCTGAATCAGGAAATCTGAGGCTTTGGGACCTGGCTCTTGTGTTTAACTGATTCCTTGTGCACTTGGGCAAGACAACTGTCTCAGAGTGAGTGTTTGACTGGAGATTGGGGGTGTGGACAACTGTGAAGAGGGAGATGGCTTTACTTCCCCAAGCTCCACCCTCCTCTGGCTGCTCAGTTGGGAAGGTAATGGATTTGACACTCTTTCTCACTTGCTCGCATTCGCAGGTGTTGTTAATAAGTATTTTCTTGGCAGTTCCTGTATTCAAAGAAAGGAATCAAAATGTATTGAGCAACCATGAATGTGCCAGACACTTAGGCTTAGAATTTTTGATGAGGTATTTATGTGCTCATCATAAAACCTTCAAAGAAGAAAACCTGTCCTGGATTTTATGCAGGAGGCTATTTGAATTTTGTTAGAGGGACCCTTGAAAACTTGATGGATTGTTAAGACCTGAGAGGATTTCTATGAGTTGAGTTTCATGTATGTTCTTTATTGGGTGGGAGAAAGATTTTTATTGAGGTGGAAACCTATATTGGCATATTATGGTGAAAAGAGATGTGTGTGTGTGTGTGTGTGTGTGTGTGTGTGTGTGTGTGTGTGTGTGTCTACATATGCATATGCACATTCATGTGTATTTGTGTGTATGTATGTACATCTGTATGTGTATATGTACACGTGTGTGCATGTGTATGTGTGTGTGTTTGTGCTTATATGTGTTATATTTGTGCACTGAATGTGTGTGTGTGTATGTGTGTGTGTGTGTGTGTGTGTGTGTGTGTGTGCGCCTGTGCACAGGAAGAGGTCAGAGGAGGACATTGGTGTCCTCTGTCATTCTCTTCTTTATTCTTTGGAGACACAATCTGTCACAAAACCTGAAGTTAGGCTAGTGATTGGTGCCTAGAAAGACCCAAGTATCCTCTTGTTACTTTTTACTTACCATTTCCAGCATTGATGTCATAGTCACACCTAGTCATGTCTAAAAAAAAACATTGGTATGGAGATCTAAACTCAGAACACTATGCTGGCACAGCAAGAGTTGTAACCCACTGAGCCATCTCTCCAGCTCTACCAAAGACAAGGTTTTTGAAGGACAATCTGTCAATACTCGGAGAAATGGAATACATGCATATCTGTGACTTAGCACTTCTACTCTGGATTATAGTTTCCAAAGAAACTGTCCTCCAGGTGCACAGGAAATGGGAGGTATGGTCCTGACTGTGGTAAAGGCTGGGGGAGGCATTAGAGGCAATCCAGGTGCCCCTTTCTGGGGAATGAAGGGAAACAGGGCAGAAGCCACCTCTTTGAAAATAAAAGTCTAAGGGGTTTACAACACAGATGACTCACAAACATGATGCTGTATGACAAGATTTGTGCTTTCTACTGTTTAAAGATAGATACAACTTGATTCTACTGTACGATGACTTGAAATAGCATATCCTCAGTAAGAATGGACACAATTCACCAAACCCTTAGACTATTTCCTGTGGAGAGGGGGGAAAGAGACATATGAGCAGAGAGAAAGAGAGAAGGGAGCTATAAGAAAATAGGGAAGGGTTTTGTATCAATATATAGGTGTATCCTGAATTGAAGCTTACTAGCAAAGTCTTCTCATCTGAGGTAAAGAGAACAAAGGAGGGAGGAAGGAAATCAAAACAAGATAGCTGAGAAAATGAAATCACAAAATGAATGCTGATCCTCACACCACTTGACATGTGAGTGATTCCCCGGGGCTAGGGACAGCACAAAGAAGTTAGGATTGGGATACTCGGAGTGTGAGCAGTGTGTCACTATGGTGAGACATAGTCAGCTCCAGCTCCCCAAGACCTAACTCATACTTGACTATCTGTTTTTCATGTACAAAAATTGAGTCTAATTCAAGCTCCACAATGCATCAGGATCTTTAGGCTGGGTTAGAAGATGGTGCCCATTCTGTCTCCCAGGAGATCAACTTCTCAGTCAGGTTATTTACTGGCATGAGAGAGACCTTGGGGGTGACTGACCTGTCCACTTTAGGAGCAGGAGTTTAGAACTCAGAAGAGGATACAGTGAGTGACAGGGTTGGACTAGGACACAGTTCCTTGACCTGTGGTATAAGACCATTCCTGAGCCCCATTCCATAATGGAGTCCCCCAGGAGCCATTGAGAAACACTGCTCCCAGGTCACTTCTACCTGAGATTTGGGAAAAAGTGTAAGAACCCTAGGATTTGGAAATTTCCCAAGCTAGTTTTGAAAACCTCACTTTCTGACCTTCAAATCCATTTACAAAGGGTCAGTAAAGGAACAGGGTATATGGCTGGTTGGTCTGCTAAAAATATTTCTATCAAGGAACCCAAAAGGATTTTAACTTGTGAGAAAAGTTACAGTGTACCCTACAAGGTACAGGGATTGCAAAGGGGGGTTTTCTCATAGACAGCACAATCTAAGGCATTCAGCTCTACTTCTCTCCTACTTTGTAGGGAGGAGGCGGGGAGACCAGCTATTCTGTGATAAGGAGACACATCTACTCTCTCCCTTATTTTCTCTTTAGTTAAATACTCATTAACCAAATACTGTGAGGTGGGTAACATTAGGCATTGGGGCACGTGTCCAGTAAATAAGACTTGAAACCATTCCTCCAAGTCATCCCTAGCCAGTAGCAGAGAAGACATTATGTCCCAAGGACAACAGCTCAGAGACCTGGAGGACACAGGGGACAAAGGCTCTGAGATCTGGGTTGGCAGATCAGGTGGCAATTTTATTACAATCTAAATTTTCATTTATTCCTCATTATTCTTTTCTCTCTGCCAAAACCGTATTTTAATATGACAAATTTACAAGTGGCCCAGGGATGCCTTACTGCAAGGTTATTATGCATATTTCAGACTGGCTACTGTCAATACACGATCAGGTTTTAATTTGGTGTGGGAAAGGGTCCTTATGGACCACTAAGGACTGACATTGCAAAATATGCTCAGAGGTCCCCCTGGCCTCTTCACGGCTAGTGAGAAGCAGCACTGTCCACAACATAGCTGTCACGGTTAGGCACAGGTGTCAACTGAACAGTTGAGTGTTTGAGCTCTGTGCACGTTTGTGGAAAATTAGTGGTTAAGTCCAGAACAAACCTGCAGGAGATTATCTAGCTGATGGGGAAGACTCAGCCTGTGGTGGGTGGGACTAGGCCCTGAACAGGTGAATAAAATTCTGAGAGCTGGTTGAGGAAGTTGGCATCCTTCTGTACACTTGGCCAGACATGCTGGTCTGGCAAGTAAGGATTGTCCATCTCTCAGCCATTTTGTGGTGATGGTGTGGCCAGTTTCCTCAGCCCTGATGTTGGGTATGCTCTCCTGTCAAGCTGAACTGAGAATTGTAACCAGACTGTTGTAAGGAAATAAACCCCTTGTTCTCTTAAGCCATTTGATGGTTATTTATCAGCAACCACGCAGGCGGGACTGCAACAATGGCTCTGTTCTGACCTCAACTCATTGATCTAAGGGTAGGAACTTGGTCCAGCACTGGCCTTTTAGGACACTTTTCTGGAATGTTTTTTGAGACCACATAGTGAAACAGACTTTCTCTAATTTCTTAAGACAATCCTTCTCCAGTAGGTATTAATTTAGCTTCTGAGTCCACAGTACTGAACTGAAAAGATTTGCATCTTTTTTCATGGTATGTAGCTATAATCTGGACTGGTAGAAGTAGCTATTAAATATGTAAAACTATATAAATATAAAATATATAAAGCCTGGAAATTGTCAACACTGTGATAATAAAAATGTAATTATAATTAATCATGGCAAGCACAGGACTGTCCATAAATTGGGCACCTGTTGTTTACAAAGTGCAGTGCTAACAGTTTCATCATGTATTAACTTTAATATATCTGTTCAGAGAAGTGAGGCCATGACTAATCCCCTTTGAAAGGAAGTTCCCATTTCAATGACAAACAGCAGTGAAAACTATAAGTAATGGGGTGAAATTTTGAATTAACAGGTCCATATTTTCCCAATACCCATCTGTATCACAGTCCCTACAGTATTTCTGTTGCTAATTTATTTTTTTACTTTGTGAGTTAGAGAATTGCTCTCCATCCTTGAACTTAGTAAAGATGAATTTCTGTCACTTGCAGCCCCAATCATGAAGACATTGTGGGAACTGAGCAGGGCTTATTAAGTGACCTTGATGCACCAACTAGGACATGGTAAAACAAAGTGAATCGACATTCCCACAGCTCCAGTGATCAAGGAGAGAGCATCACATGTCAGCTGAGACACCAAGAGAGCAGGGCTAGAGGTCTGCTTTTCACCTGTCCGTCTTGCTCTCCTCTGAAGCAGGCATCCCAGGCCCAGCACACCTGCTCTTTATGCAGCTCCATGGCCAAATGGAGTGTAGAGTCCTCGTCACTAACGGTAATTGTTGGGTTTCTTGACCTAAACCCTTACCTTGCTTATAATTCCACATTTTAAAAAAAGGAAACTCTTGAGGTGGATTGCAATGCTAGCTTTCAACTTCACTTGGTAGATCCTTGCCTTTTCCTCTAGGAGGAATCACCATTTATTAGATGTGCATGGACTGGTGGCAATGATAAAGGACACTCTGCTGGACACTCACTGCTCTGTCTTTCCTCTGAAGTCTACCGAACTAAAGCATCTATGTAGGGGGGGAAATAGATTTAGAAATGATCTGTGGAGTGGAAATCTGACTTGGGGTTGCACTCCCAAAAAGTCAATTACTGTCTCTCAGAATGCAGAGGGGCCAGGCAGCCATCAGTCACATTCAGACTGTCCAGCTAGGGCCTATTGCTTTAGAGTGTCTGCCTCATGGTAGGGCCAAATGAAGATGGGAGAGGCAGGATTGCATCCTCACTTCTCTCTTCAGTGCTTCCCACTCAGCACTGAGTAAAAACTAAATAAGGACACATGCATAAAATTCCGAGAGATCATTTCCAATGCCCAGAGAACATCAGACATAACACTATTACCTGGGAGGCAAAAGGAGTAAACATGTAGGTGCTCCTACATAATAAATCTCAAAAGCAATGTATGAAAAAAAAGTTGCTGTAGGGTCCATAAATGCAATGCAATCTAATTTATGTGAAGTGTAAAGCACAAAGCAGCTTGATATACCGTTTATGCAAATATAAATCTATATTTCAAAGAATAATGTGACATACTGCTGTGACTGCATAAATATGTATAAACATACATAAATAAATATGATACACTGCTTGTTCAGGCATATATAAATACACACGCGCTTTTGTAAGTGTGCTGCATGTGAATGTATGCATATATGTGTATGTCAGAAGTACAGGATCATGTACAGGAATAGATGTACTATTTTCCTGGCAGCTTCCTTTGGCACTGATGGCGATGGCAGTGGCGTCTGTGTGGGCGCATGTGTGTGACTGCATGCATGTTCTCAAAGCAGAGAGAGTCTGCATGCTTGAAATGTTTCATAATCAAAAATCTTGGAAATTGATTATGAAGGCTCCCATCTGATCACTAGAAGGCTGTGCCTTCTTCATTTATATTCCACTTGACTATTCAGATTTCCCATTTAATATGCAAGAGAGGTTATGGTGTGGTATCCATCTGAATGTGAATCATTGATGAGGATTCTCAGTCCGGGATAGTTACAAGCTAGGCTGCATGGCTGGAGAGTCAGCAGCAGGGTGGGAGGAAGGCCAGGAGCCCGGAGTCTGGCATTATGAATTTACATTGCACATTCTTCTGCGATCTGGAGAAAGAGAGATCTGCTCAAGACACTGTGGACAGGTTGCTTAATCCCACTCAGCCCATTTCTTTAACTGTAAGGCAGGAATAATAAATCATTTTTAATAGGTTTCTGTGAGAAATAAATAAGTGCAGAACATGGCACCTGGTAAGCATATCAAATACCCCATTTTGTAATCCCCTCCTCCCAGCTCTTGTGCAAACCCTCGCTGCTGCTGCAGATGTCAGAGAGCAAAGACATATCAATCACTTCCCTGACCGACTCAGTGCCGCCAATGAAATCTCATCTCCGCAATCTGCAGGTGCCTTCAAAACACCAGACATAAAGCATCAAGCGAACTCCTCCTGACGTGATTCTACAGCCCAGCATCTCTTTCCTAGGCCCAATTTGTTAGCACTTCATGCAGGCGGGGCAGGGAGGAGGAAGAGAAAACTCATCCCTCCAGGAAAAGGGGGAACAAAGGCCAGTCAAAGACCAGGTCAGTTTGGAGGAGGGGCAAGAACCTCAGCAAAGGTAAGGGAAAGAGACGTTCAAGAGAACGGGCTGCAGGCGAAGGAGGAAGGAACTGCGGGAGGGACACATTCTACATGCACCACCTGTGTAGGGGCAAGTAGACCAAAGGAAGGCTGCATGAGGCCAAGGGATGTCCAGGATAACGAAGCTAGATAACAAGCCTGGTGAACATGAATGGGACTTTGTGTGGCAGCACAGTCCTGGGGAGACCAGAGCCTCCTAATTTAGCAGGTGACTTCAAAATGGACTACACAGAAAGTGTCCCTTCTGTCAGCAGTGAGGGGCCAGAGGCCAGGGACTATGCTTTAGGAGTTTCCTTAATCGTGAAAAAGGACCTCCACTCACCCCAAACCAGAATTCCTGGCTTGAACACATAAAACAATTTTAGGGCAACTCAATATGAAGCTGAGACGGGGGTTAATAAAGATATTTTAATTCAGACTCCAATTAAGATGGTTAAGAGGAAGAAAAGCACTCAAGAAGTGAGGTGCTCCCCAGTAGCATGGGTATGGGCTTCTCTAGGAAAGAGTCACCCCTTCCTTATGCGTTATAGTAGCTATATATATCATTTTGGTAAGTTTTCAAGTTACTGTCTTCAAAGGGTTGCTGAGGAATCTAAAGGAGATCACAGGGTGGATCCTGGGGAGTGCCTGACAGACAGAATTGTAACTGGAGAGACGATGGAAATGCAGGAAGGTAGGATGTCTTTATAGCAAATAAGGTCTTGTTTGAGATTCCCTGTCTGGGATGGGTGCCTATCTAAGGTCATGTAAATGGCTCATTGTTGTTCGAACCTAAAATTTCTTTATGCAAAAGTAATAGTGTTCCCATGTGAGCAGATTGTGCTGGTACCTCTGCTTCTCAGTGGGCAGGAGGCTTTAATCAGCCTCCCAGGCCAGAGACTGCTGTACCTATTCTACTTTGCTTTATATCTATAGAAAGGTATAGACAAGAGGACCAGCAAGGACTAATGTGTACCACACATGGACCTTCAAGCAGGGGTCAATGTGTAACCTGCCACGGGAAGAATTCTGTCTCATCATTATTACCAATCCTACCAATGACAAGCTTCCATACTCTCTGACTCTTGTCCTTTATGATAGTAATTTAAAAACAGAGAGAGTAAAGCTGAATGGTGACCTTCCTAGCTTACCTTTTCATAGGCAATTATTCATGCCTGTAATCTTAGCACCTGGGAGGCAGAGGCAGAAGGACCTCAAATTTGAGGGCAGCCCAGGCTGCATAGTGAGGTGCTGTCACGGAGAAATGTCCCCTGGACATGAGGCCATTACATCCATGACTTAAATTGTATCCACGTTCATCTGCACAAGACCTACACACATTTGGGCCCCTCAACCCAAGCAGTAGAGCCTCTGTCTGAGTGGGTGTGGATGTCATTGCTGGTCGTAGGAATGAGACCCACCTGTTTGATGCTGCCACTAATATAAGTCCATGTTGCAGCAGATGGCCAGGCATATGCTAAGGCAGGTTACAACCCTTGTTGTTTCTGATGGGTCACACATAGAAGAAAGCACATAAAAGTTGAAAGAAAGGCTGGAGAAATGACTCAGGGGTTAAGACTTTTTCTTGCAAATAGAAGGTCCTGAGTTTGGATTCTAGATCCCAAGTAAAAACACCAGGCAAAAACGCGGGGGGAAGAGCCTGGGAAATCCCAGAACAAAGCAAGAAGGAGGTAGAAGCAATCCAGGATGATTCCTGAAGTCACTTTTGTCCCTCCATAGGGACACAGGGTGCCCTCTGATACACACACATGCACAAAATAAATAAACGAAATAATATAAAAAGTCTAAAGGAAACTTACTAGTGGGAGAAGTGGAGGGGATGAGGAAGGTTAATATGGGGGAGAAAATGACAAAAAATTCATTGAATGAAACTTTTCTTTAACAAGAAATAAAAATAAATACAGACAGAAAGGCATCTTACTGATACAGTGGATGATTAAGGGAACGTCTGTAGCTTCTGAGTCAGAAAGTGATTTGATATGCTAAGAAAAACACATCTGTGTTAGGCATCTCCAGGCACACTCGCTCAGTCTATTCATACACTCATTCATTCATTCAACAGTTTCATATGGAATACCTTCTATATGTTGGGTTTGCAACAATTTACTGGAAAGAAATAGCAATTAGGAAACTGATAGCAAGATGATCTAATGGTGTGATGAGTACTGTGAAGGAAGTAAAGTGAGTTGGTAGGTTCCAGAGGGGTTGGGACCACTGAAGGGTTTTAGGGCGGTGTTCAGAGAGGGCTTCCTGGAAGAGGTGACTCTGGCTTAGGTCTGAATCCTCTTGGCATCTGAATGCTAAGTAGCCTGTCTAGGGAAAAGCGTATTTATGCAGACAGTGCAGCAGAAGCTAAGACTCTTGGTGACTTCAATAAACAAGAGAGAAGTGGATGGAGGCATTGGAAGAAGGATTTATGAATGATCATCACAGAAGTAAATAAAAAATCTTTTGTTAGTTATAGAATCTCTGCCAAGTTTCTTTCCTTAACTAAACTTGAAAAGAAGACAATTCTGCCTTCTTCTACATATTGATAGAATCAGAAACATTGACTAAGAGGACTCTTTCAAGTATCTGACAAGTAGTATTATTGGTGCAGTGATGGAAGTTGCTATAACCACTAATATTTAGTTATATCATTTGGTCGTTTCCATATAAGGTTTGATTCATGTTGGGGCTCTTGAAAAATTTGTCCAAGACAGAGGAGTTAGAAAAAGTCACTCTGGGAACAAAGTTTCTAATTGAGCCAGTATCATGGGGGTTGATTATGGGTGCCTGGATCAGTTCAGGGCGGGGGCTTCCAAAGGCTGCTGAGGCTTAGGAGAAATGGGACAGTTCAGTTTGTACTTCCCTCAAATGATTTCAGCAGGAAACTCCGTGGGCTGTTCTAGACTGATGCGAATGAGCAGGTCATGCTATTCATCTGCCCTAAATCCTTCAATGGATTCTCATCTCAAAATAAACCATGAAGTTCTGTGATGGTCCCCAAGTCCCTGAATGATGTAGGTCACCTCTAACTCCCTGACCCCATTGCTTTACAGTCCGGTTTGTTCAGTACGTCGTTCTGTGGCGTTTTTCAAGTATACCAAGAACTGTTTCATGTCGGGATCTTTGTACTTGCCATTGTCTCTGCTTAGAAAATTCTTTTCCCATATATCTGCATGCATCCTCCCATTGCTCAAACACTGATTAAATGCAACCTGTCCAGACATACCCTTGTTAATCACCATATAAAGTAACATCGCAGTATCCTGTGGAGCCAAGCCCAGCAGTTCTGGTCTGTGATCACATCAGATTCACAAGGGACTCATGCGTGGGTGATGACATTTGCCAAGTAGCACCCAATGAATGACAAAATTATTCCTGACTTTGGGGAAGACTGCAGCAGCGAGGAGCATTTATCCCTTCATGGAGCAAGTAGTCTGTGGGCATCCAGACTTACTCAAGGAGTTGGAATGTTAGTGGTGAACAAAATCTAAACTCTGTCTTAAGAAGGGATTTTCTAATGTAAGAAGAAGTGCAAAGATGTAATGCTTTGAATTTTGGGGCAGTAATTTGTTGTCTGAAGAAAATCAAAGCAAAGTGAGAAGGGAGGCATTACACACAGCAACACAGTTGTTAGGAATAGTCCAACATCATCATCCATGAGGCTGGTTAATCACAACAATAAAGCAGCACCCCAAAATATGTGCATATTTATGTACTTTCTATAATGAATTAGAGCATCCTCTCCCTTCTCAACCCCAAATCCTCTCTCAAAAGTGGCTAATAGTGTTTTATTTAATATTATGAACTCCCTAATCTTTTTCTGTTGCCTTAAATTTATAAAAATGTACTTGATGAAACAAGTGTTATTTTGTATATTTGTCATTGTATTTGGATATGGATCTGTTGTATTATTCTTTTTATTATGGTATTTTACAACTTGATTTAAGTTTACATGACAGTGTGTTCTAGAAATATAACTGTGGAAGTATATAAACCAAGATCTCATTTGTTTTATTATTTATTTATTTATTTATTTATTTATTTATTTATTTATTTATTTATTTTTCCGCTCATACAAACATAATAGGTACCCCTGTCCCCTCCCTCCCTCCACCCCTCTCGGGAACCTCCCGGCTCCCTCCCCCCCTTTCCCCTTCCTTTCCCCTCTTCCTCCCTTTCTCCCAGTGCCCCTCCCCCCATCTTTGAAGCATCCTTTAATATGTATATCAAACTTTCCTCTGGGTCCTCCTCTCTGATGAGGTGTAAGGACCCAGTGGCATTTCCTAGAACTCTTTCTTGTGTTCCCCTTAAGTATAGGAACACTATAGTGACTGTTAATCCCTTGCTTCTAAGGATCCTAGTGCCTTTAGTCCATGCTAGACTTTGAGGGCTCAATGATATGTTGGTCATTGCACAGATCATGCAGAGTCCTATTATAACTGCTTCGGCCCTAACTTGTGTGGAGTATCTTGCATATCATTGCTCCTCCCATCCTTGTGCTCTTACAATCTTACCATCCCCTCTTCCGCAAATTTCCCTGAACTTCAGGATGGGGAGAGATTAGGCAGGCCTGGTTCCAGGTGGTTGATATAGAGTCTTTGATGTTCTGAATTATGATTTGTTATTTTTATTTTCAGTTTTGCTGCTCCTGCAATGCCCTTGGCTCCATCCTGAAGGGTATTGGATGCCCCCCCCCGGCCAGAGATAAAAAGCTGTTAAAATAGAGTCTTATTATAAGAGTAGATTCAAAGGTAGATGGAATAAGAGAAGGAGACCACAGTGGTGGGGGGAGCAATCTCCCATTTGCAAAATGGTTACCTTCTATCTGCCAGACTGTATGCTCTCTCTTTCTGGTAAGATCATACCCCATCCATTGCAAGTGACCAGGAAGGACAGTCTGTAAGCTTAACCAGATGTCTTATTACTTACTTGCAGTCCTTGATGGCCTATTATCTCTGCTGTAGCATGATCCCCTCTCTTCTTGTTTCTGACGGGGCCTTCCTTCCCCTTCTCTCCTGTTTATAATCTTTGCAATTACTGTAGGTATTACAGAGATTTATCTTTGAATGTGTCTCCAAGTGGGTTTGGTACTAGGACCCACCTATTAGGGAGTAAATACAGTGCTTAATTTTCAATATAATTGTTTCTAATTCCATCCATTTCTGGGCAAATTCAATTAATTCATCATTTTTGATGGCTGAGTAGTATTCCATTATATAAATGTACCACGTTTTCCTTATCCACTCATCAACTGTTGGACATTTGGGTTGATTCCATGACTTTGCTATTGTAACAGTGCTGCTATGAACATGGTCGTGCTAGTGCTATCGAGGTGAATTTTTGCTGTATGGGGGGTTATTCCCAAAAGTGGTATAGCTGGGTCATATGGCATTTCAATCTTTCACTTCTTTAAGAATCGCCAGACGGCTTGCCAGAGTGGCTGTATGAGCCTGCATTCCCACCAGCAATGTAAGAGAGTTCCCCTCTCTCCACATCCTCTCCAGCATTTGGTGTTGTTTGTATTGTGGATTTTTGCATCTTGACCAAGGTGAGATGATATCTCAGGGAGGTTTTGATTTGCATTTCCTTGATGGCTAAGGATGCGGAACATTTTTTTAAGATATTTGTTAGACATTTTAATTTCGTCCTTGGTAAAATTTCTTTTAAGTTCCAAGGCCCATTTTTTAATTGGGCCATTTGCTTCCTTGGTGTTTAGTTTTCTAAGTTCTTTGTGCACTCTAGATAATAGAGCTCTATTAGATATGTGGTCAGTGAAGATTTTCTCCCATTCTGTTCGTTGCCTTTGTGCTCGAGTTACAATCTCTTTATCTGAACAGAAGCTCTTTAATTTCATAAGATTCCATCTGTTAAGTGTTGGTTATATTGACTGTGCTATTGGATTTCCGATTAGGAACTGTTGGCCTAGCCCAATCAGCTCCAGGGAGTTCCCTACCTTTTCAACTAAAGTTTTTATAGTCTCTGGCCTGATATTGAGGTCCTCGATCCATTTGGAATTAAGTCTTGTATGTGGTGACAAGTAGGGGTCCAGTTTTAATCTTTTGCATGTGGACATCCAGTTTTGCCAGCACCATTTGTCGAAGATGCTGTTCTTTTTCCATTGGATTTTTTGGACCCCTTTGTCAAAGATCAAATGGCTGTAATTGTGTAGGCTTATATCTGGGTCTTCAACCCTTATCCATTGATCTGTGTGTCTATTTTGGAGCCAGTACCAGGCTATTTTTACAACTATGGATTTGTAGTATAAACTAAGTTTGGTATGGTGATACCTCCAGCAGTGTTTCTGTTACTCAGGATTGTTTTTGCTATCCTGGGTCCTTTGTGCCTCCATATGAATTTTGAGATTGTTTGGTCAACTTCTTTAAAGAATTGCTTTGGGATTTTAATTGGTATAGCATTGAATCTATACATTGCCTTTGGTAGGATGATCATTTTTATTATATTGATTCTGCCAATCCAGGAACATGGCAGGTCTTTCCACCTTCTAGAGTCTTCTGTAATTTCTTTCTTTAGGGTTTTAAAATTTTCATTGTAAAGGTCACTTACTTTCTTGGTTAGGTTTATACCAAAGTATTTCATTTTTTTAGGGGCTATAGTAAATGGGATTGTTTCTCTCGTGGTTTTTCACTTCTTTCATTCTTGGCATATAGGAAGACCACTGATTTTTGTGTTTATTTTGTATCCTGCTACCCTGCTGAACTTCTGTATTAGTTCCAGGAGTTTTCTGGTGGAGTTTTTGGGATCACTCAAGTATAAAATCATGTCACCAGCAAATACAGATAACTTGACTTCTTCCTTGCGGATTTGAATCCCTTTTATCTCCCTTTCTTGTCTTATAGCTTCGGCTAAGACTTCAAGTACAATATTGAATAGAAGTGGTGAAAGTGGACAGGGCCTTGTCTAGTTCCTGATCGAAGTGAAAATGCTTCGAGTTTTTCCCCATTGAGTATAATCCTTGGTGTGGGCTTGTTGTAGACAGCTTTTATTATATTGACAAAGGCTCCTTTCATTCCAACTGTCTCTAGGGTTTTGATCATAAAAGACTGTTGGATCTTGTCAAAAGTTTTTTCTGCATCTAACGAGAGTATCATGTGGTCTTGGATTTTAGACTGGATTATATGGTGGATTACGTTTACTGATTTGTGTATGTTGAATCAACCTTGCGTGACTGGGATAAAGCCTACTTGATCCCCGTGGATGATCTTTTTGATATGTTTTTGAATCCGATTTGCTAAGATTTTGTTGAGAATCTTTGCATCTGTGTTCATCAAAGAGATTGGCCTATAGTTTTCTTTTCTAAGTGTATCTTTATTAGGTTTTGGGATTAACATGACATTAGCTTCATAGAAAGAATGTGGTAGTGTTCCTTCCTTTGCTATTTGATGGAACAGTTTAAGGAGTATTGGTGTTATTAGCTCCTTAAAGGTCTGGTAGAACTCTGTGCTGAATCCATCTGGCGCAGGACATTTCTTGGTGGAAAGATTAGAGATTTCTTCATCCTTTTCCTCATGTGTTATAGGACTATTTAAATAATTCACAACTTCCTGATTCAATTTAGGTAAGTTGTGCTTACTTAGGAATTCATCCATTTCTTTTGTGTTGTCATATTTCACAGAAGTGTCTGAAATATGACCTTATAATACTCTGAATATCTTGGGTATCAGTAGTGATAACTCCATTTTCATTTCTAATTTTGTTAATTTGGGCTTTTTCTCTCTTGCTTTTGGTTAATTTATCAATCTTTTTAATTTTTTCAAAGAACCAGCTTTTTGAGTGTTTGATTCTCTGTATCGTTTTGCTAATCTCAATTTCAGATATTTCTCCCCTTATTTTGCTAATCTCCTCTTTCCTACTGTTTTTGGGATTGGATTGTTCTAGTGTCTCTAAAGCTTTAAAATGCATTGTTATTTATTTCTGATGTTTCCATTTTTTTGATGTAGGCATTAAGAGCTATGAACTTACCTCTTAGGACAGCTTTTATTGTGTCCCAAAGATTTTGACAATTTGTATTTTGATTATCATTTACTTTCATGAAATCTTGAATTTCCTTTTTAATTTCTTCCTGGATCCAGTTGTCATTCAGGATCATAGTGTTAAGTTTCCAGGAGTTAGTGTATTTTCTGTTGTTTATTGTGTTGTGGATGTCAAGCTTTAGACCATGGTGGTCTGATAGGGTACAGGCTAGAATTTCTACTTTCCTGTATATGTGGAGATTCATTTTGTGGCCCAATACGTGATCTATTTTGGAGAAAGTTCCGTGTGCTGCTGAGAAAAATGTGTATTCTTTGGTGCATGGGTGAAAAGTTTGATAGAGATCTGTAAGGTCCATTTCTTTAAGGGTTTGGTTGAGTTCCAAAATGTCTCTGTTAAGCTTTTGGTCTGTTGATCTATCCCATGTTAAGAGGGCAGTGTTGAAATCCCCAAGAATTATTGTTTGGGGGTTGATTTCTAGCTTTAGGTGCTGTAGGGTTTGCTTAATGAATGTGGAAGGGCCTGTATTAGGTGCATGTATGTTCAGTATTGTAAAATCTTCCTGGTGAATTTTACCTGTGACTAAAATGTAGTATCCATCTGTGTCTCTTATGATTTTTTTTTGGTTTGAAGTCCACTTTGTCCAAAAGCATAATGGCTACCCCTGCCTGTTTCCTGCTTCCATTAGCTTGCGGAATTTTTGACCAGCCTTTTATTTTTAGGATGTACCTATCTTTTGTGGTAAGATGAATTTCGTGAAGGCAGCCGATTGATGGGTTGTGATTTTTAATCCAAGTTTGTAATCTGTGTCTCTTGATAGGTGAGTTAATGCCATTGACATTTAATGTTATAATGGAGAAATTATTTTTAATTCTGGACATTTTTTATGTTTAGTGGCTTTTGTAAGTGTATTGTTTTACATTTATATTTTTGTGGTATTATACTTCCCTTCTGTCCTCCTGCATACGCTTGTTTTTTTCTTCAAGCTTGAGTATCATTTCTAGCATTTTTTGAAGGCCTGGTTTGGTAGACATGTAAGCCTTCAGGTTGTCTTTGTGCTGGAAAACTTTTCTTTCTCCCTCAATCAAGACGGATAGTTTTGCCGGGTATATCAGCCTGGATTGACATTTTTGCTCATTTAATACTTGAAGAATGTCTCTCCAAACTCTTCTTGCTTTTACTGTTTCCATTGAGAAGTCATTTGTTATTTTAATAGGTTTACCTTTAAAAGTGACTTTTTTTTTCTCTTGAAGCTCTCAGCATCTTTTCTTTGTCTTGAATGTGGAGTGTTTTGACTATTATTTGCTGTGGCGATTTTCTATTTTGTTCATATCTGTTTGGAGTGCAAAATGCCTCTTGTATTTAGATGGGCCTCTCATTCTTTAGTTGTGAAAATTTTCCTCAGGTGTGGTATTTTGGGATTCTTGCTCTGGTATTTCATGAATGCACATGTTAGGCTTCTTCAGAGTGTTCCATATCTTTTCAATGTTCCTCTCAAGTATCTTTTTGGCTTTAAGAACCTCTTCCATTGAGCTGGTTAATTCTCCCACTTTGTCTTCAAGCTCTGAAATTCTATTTTCTGCTTTGTTAGTTCTGCTGATAAGACTCTCTGTTGAGTTTTGGGTTGAAGAAAACTTGTCTTTTAGTTTGATTTTAAACTCTGCCTGAGACTGTTTTAACTACTCTATTTTTGTTTCTTGAACTGTTTTTCTCAACTCCTCCAAGTGTCTGTTGTTTTCCTGTTCAAAGTGGTTGATGCGGTTGTTTAACTTCGCCCAGATTTCCTTTTTCATAGTATTAATCATGGTAATGATCATACTTTGAAAGTCGTTATCTTGGGTCTGGCTTTCTTGGCTATTATCTGTGAATTTGTTCTGGTTGGAATCCATCATTATGGGGTTAATTCTTTCAGTGGGAGATTTGTCTTCCTGGATCTGCACTTTGACTTGGGCATTGTTGTTTTGTCTCTTAAGACCTTTCAGTTTCTCTGTGTTTTTGACTGAACTGATTTAGTTGGTATTACTACTCTCAGGTATTTATTACTAGTGCTTGTCTGTTGTTAGTATTATTTCCTAAATGAGGCTATTAGGCTGTTAGTACATCAGTTAAGTTTGGTTAAGTAGACAGGAGGTGAATATTACTGTGGTAGTGCACTTTTTTGATTTAGTATCTTGGTGATATGTGAGGGTGAGTGGTGTAATCCCTGGAGTTGTATATATTTTTGGGGTGGCTGTATGGAAAGTTAATCTACAGTGATTAATCCTAAAATGGATCAGTAATGTAAAAAAAAAAAAAAAAAAGAGGTTTACTTATCTTTGGGCTGAATGTGAAGAATCTCTCCCGTGTGATAGGATGATTTTAGAGGACTTCAGATGTATGGCTTTTGTCCCTTAGAGCTTTCCTTGGGTTTTCTTTGGATTCTGTTGAAGTCTGAGTAGCAGTGTGTCCTCCGTGGACCACAAGCGAGGGTTCCCGGTGGGCCAGAGGGGCAGAGGGGCTGATGGTGATGGCAGAACTCTTCACCTGGGACCTGGGACTTGGCTTGGTGGCCCACCCAGCTCCAGGGATGGAGGAACCAGAACAAGTCCTGTCCTGGTCGGGCGGGTAGGCCGGCGGGAGGAAGAAAGGGGGTGTTGGCCCGGGGGCGTGGGCCAGGCAAATGGGAGGCAGCCTGGGTGTTGCCCGGGCTGGCTGGTGGGAGGAGTTGAGGCAAGGGGCCACCTGGGTTCTGGGGGAACTCACCTGGGATGGAGGACCAACCGAGGGCCAGTCCCTTCTAGGGCGGGCAGGCGGGCGGGTGGGCACGTTTGTTTTATTATTGTATGTAGAACATATCTTTCTCTCCCATTTTAACTTGAATTTATCTCTTTCACTGATTCGAAGCTACTTGCTAGAAATAGCAAGTTAGCTTCCATTATGCCACTTTTCCCTCCCTCCCTCCCTCTCTCCTTCCCTATCTCCTTCCTTCCTTCCTTCCTTCCTTCCTTCCTTCCTTCCTTCCTTCCTTCCTTCCTTCCTTCCTTCCTCCCTTCCTTCCTTCCTCTGTCCCTTCTTTCCTTCCTCCCTCCCTTCTTTCCTCCCTCCCTCCCTCCCTCCCTTCCTCCCTCCCTCCCTCCCTCTCTCCCTCTTTCCCTCCCTTCCTCCCTCCCTCCCTCCCTCTCTCCCTCTTTCCCTCCCTTCCTCACTTCCTTCCTTCCTCCCTTCCTTCCTTCCTTCCTTCCTTCCTTCCTTCCTTCCTTCCTTCCTTCCTTCCTCCCCCCCCCCAGTTTCCCATATGCTGGAATTACAGATGTGCACCACAATGGCTGACTCTGTCTCTTGATTGGCTTGTTTAAATAACTTCCATCAAAGGTAACTCCCAGATGATATTGGCTGACCTAACTCTTTCCTCTTGCTTGCACTTCTCATTTGCACTATATAAAGAATACAACATCCCAAGATAAGAAAGAAATGCCTGGAATAATCTGGGTGATATCCTTGTTCCTGTCAGGACAGGGAATCCATGGTGCTTGAGATTAGCAACCTAAAATCCATCCCAAGAATGCAAACCTTTGGGTATTCTCCTGTGTGGAACATATACATTGGATGTTCCATCTGACTATGTGACTTTCCTCAACCTGTGGGGACCAGATCAGCATGGATCACAGGCTAATGATATCTTCCATATCTATGCAAGAGTAATAAATCTACTTTGGTGCACGTGAGAATGCCTCAATAGATCTTATTGCACAGGTGCCAAGAAATATTTGCAATGATTGCAACATGCTGGGGCCCAAGTTGGCCTATGTATAGTTTTCTGTGTTTCACATCCATATCATTCTTCTTTATCCTTTTACTGTATTTTTGAAGGGTTCCATCTTTTTTCCCTTTTCAATGTTTCTAGTGTATCAGTTTGTACAGACATCCAGGGTATTATAATATACATGAGACTTTCCTCAGTCCACTGTCAGTGAACTATGTCAGCCTCACTTCCATGTGTCCCTCCCACCATTTCTAAAGCATTATTGCATAATGTGTCAAATGGTGTTATGATTTGTACTGTAAAATCATAAGATACAGAAAGATAATGAGCAGGAAGCTACTGATGTTTCTCCTTTTGTTTATTACTAGAGTAGATACAGGTATGATTTGTTTGGTCAAAGACTGTGAATATCAGAAACCACACAACATCTATCAGGCTGTGCTAATTCGACCTCCTGATAGTGATGTTGTCCATATTCTTAGCAATATCTTGTGATATTAATGTTATAATTCTTGATATATTACTGGATTTCAATGCCTTTTATTGATTTTATTTGAACTTTTGAAATTTTTAATGAGTCAAAACATCTCTTGATAAGAGTGTCTTTTCATTTCCATATGATAAAGTGCTAGTTAGCATGGTCTCAGCATTTAAAAAATACTGTTATTGTCTTCATATTAGCTAATAGTTTTCTAAAATATAAAGCTTGAATATTAATCCTTTGTTGAAGATTTATGAATACCATCTTCTAGTCTACCTTCTTAATTTTAGTATTAGTTTGTGGTCTTTTACCGCATGACAAAACAACATTTCTATGTACTTGAAGGTACTTTAATGTCCTTGTATATTCTCTTTAATATAGACATACTAAATCCCTAAGATTGCCAACTTCTTTATATTCTGCTACTAATTTTATTTTTTCAGTTTATGATTTTTATCTACTTGGAGTTTGTTATTAGGAGTGGCATGAAGAATCAAATTTAATTTTTGCAGGCAGAATACTTCATCAAGATATTGTTATAAGAATGCCTAATTTTACTTATATACATTTATAAAAACATAGATTACTCAATTGTGCTTTATTCTGACAAGACCTCTGTGGTAGCACAGACTGGCCTTAAACTCGGTACACAATCCAGATTGGCATAAGACCTGAAATTTTCTTGCTTTGGCCCTGTGCATGCTGGGATTGCATCCTGTGCCACCATACTTGGCTAGTGTCTATCTTTGAGATATTGCTCTTTGATATGATGTAGCTTAGAATTGATTTCCTATTATTTTATTTGGGAAAGGAAAGAAGATCTCCCTGTAGGCAAAAAAAAATTGGAATTTAACTTGCCCATTTCTTACTCTTAGATATCAAATTCTCTGTAATTCTCATCAAAATGAAAATTCATAGATTTGAAGAGACCACTCTTTCTTTCTATATCTCTCTCTTTCACTTTTATTGTTTCATTCTCTATCTGCAAATATATGTTCTGTTTTGTCTTCAGCATATACAATTTCAATTATCTTAGCTGAATTACATTTTCTTTTATTTTGTACTTTCTTGTCTTCTTTTTTAATCTTCATTATTTTCTACATCTGTTTTCTTCATTGTTTTCCTCTTTACTTATTGTGTTGATAAAGAGGTCATATTCTACCCCTAGCCACAATTTAAAAAATCAACAAATTGCTTCACTGATAGCACTTGCAGACATGGTGAATGTTACTAAAACTTACTGAACTTTCTGCAAGAAATATGGCAAGCACCAAGCCCACAAAGTGATACAGTACAAGAAGGACAAGGACTCTCTGTACTCCCAAGAAAAGCAGTGCTAGGATAGAAAGCAAAGTGGCTATGGTGGACAGAATAAGCCTATTTTCCAGAAAAAGACTAAAACATCAAAGATCATGTTGAGGCTGAAGTGTGTTGAGACCAACTTCAGATCCAAGTGATTACTGGCTATTAAGATATGCAAGCATTTTGAACTTGGAGGAGACAAGAAGAAAAAGGTCCAAATGATCCGCTATTATTGGATTCACTTTACCCATGAGAAAATGTACCAGGCACAATAGAATGTATAACTCAAAGTCAGTGATGAGAGTTTGAACTTAAATCTGAGTGCCAGTCCTCTTCTCTTCACCATTATTCAATTTCTTTGCTAAAAATAATCATCATAGCAATCCATGAAGCTACCAAACCTAGCCCAAGGACCCAGAGAATCAGTATCATCATTTGGCATATCTTAGTTTAGTTTAAATCAGACCTGGCAACGTACTAAAAGTAGTGATGCCATTTAAAGACAAGGATTATAAAAAGTAGCATTGGTTTTGAATACCTGAGCTGATAGCAGATGAAGCAGATTCCTCTCTGTGCTGGTGGGAGAACAGCTAGTTCTTGTTGGCCTCACCATCTCATACTGCTGTTTTGGGAAAATGATTTTTACTAAAATAGAATGCCATACATGAATCTTGTTCAAATGCCAGAGTTTCTCTTGGAACTAGAATGTAGTTATAGTTCATATTTTCATAGAGATTCCAAGGAGAAAGGAGCTGAGTAACAAGGAAGCAAATACAGAGAAGAAGAGGAGGGTCTTCGTGTAAAAGTATCTGTGCTTCTCAAAATTCCCATATAAATTTTCCTTGCACTGGTAGGTCATGTACATCATTGTGGGTTAGAATGATGCCATCCAGTCTAGGTGAGCAGGGATAATAATATATACAAACACACCTCTGGAAGCAATAAACTAAAAATGTACTGTCAAACTCTACCTCTATGTATCATTGAAGAGCAAAAGAAATTTTCTTTGAAGTCTTTAGCAGTGGTTAATTGCAGATGTGCTGACTTTCTAATTTTCACCACCATCTTGTGTTTGTTTTGTGGTTTGCAGCATCTTAAATACTTCTTAATACATCTTAAATGCCTTCTTTAATCTTTCAAAGATATGATGTCGTAAACTTTTAGTGCGTATTATGCAGTGGAAGAAATCCAAATACAGAGAAGTAAGTTTAGTTGGGAGTAGACTTTTAAGATCTGCAGGGAGACAAGGCTGTGACTCTTAACTGCTGGTGTAGTTATCAATAGTCATTACTGATCATTATTCATCACCGAGAATATTTACCATTATGTGTGCCAGGCTTAAACCAAGTACTTCATCTTGACCAAGAAGATAGGTAGAAGAGGATAAAAAGAAGATGACTATTCTATGTGTGAGTCAATGTTTTTTAATTTTCTCAGTTTTGCCCTTTTTGTTCCTTAGTGCATTTTTGGAGTTCTTAAACATCACAGAAAATCACAAGTTCACAGGAAATTAGAATTAGGAAGAGTTCTAGGTCCTATATCAACTCCCTAACTGATGAGATCTGATATGAAAAGAATATTGGAATCTGTGTTCTTGTCTTTTGGGGAGTAGGAAAGTATCGAATTACTTTTAAGAAAATTAAATTAATATCTTCCACTGCATAATGTACACTAAGAGGACTTTTTCATTATTTGATTGTTCTAAAGGTTAAAGAAGAGAAGAAGAGTATTTGCTTCTGACTCATTGTATGACCCTAACCAAGGTATCTGATCTCATTGGGTTTGTGTGTCCACTCATGCGATAACTGGAAAACATCTGATATCTAAGATCCCTCATAATTATAATCTAGGCAGAAAACATGCAAAATATTTAGATGTATGAAATTTTATTCCAATTCCAACAGAGCATGTATTTGCACAAAGAATAAGTTTTTTTTTTAAAAATCTAAGTTCAATAAAATTGTACTATCCAGATCAACACATCTTAAACTGTAGGCCAAGACCACCAACCAGGAATCCTGATTCTCAAAAAAAAAAAAAAAAAAAAAAAAAAAAAAGAATGGGGATGAAATAACCCTGGCCCATGTACTTCATTGGTCTCCCTAACTTCATCAAGGCAAATGGTTCACTTTGGAGGTGATGAATTTTTATTACTCTGTAGCTCATAAAAATCTCTTGCTTTTATTTAATGAAGTGTCAAAACTCAGAAGCAATGCTTAGTGGTTATTTTTGTTTTTGTTTTTAGCTTTCTTCTGTTTTTTGTCAACTGAAAATGTCTTTCTATTTGCAGATATAAAGACTGCATAATTCATTTTAATAAAAAGGTTCATATTGTGAAAGCATTGAATAAGTAAAAGTAGGCATTTGTATAAATTATTTATTGCTGTGCAAGGAGGTGCTACCAAAAAGTCTTAGAATTATGGTGTTGGACTGGGAATAATGCTCAGTAGGAGAGCATTTGCTTAACAGGCATAAAGTCCTGGGTTCAAAAGAAGTCCTGCAACAAAATAAAAAATATTAAACAAAAACCCAAGCTTGCAATTTTAGCTGGACTTTGTTAGGTGATTATTCTGTTTTAGCATCTGCAGTCAGTTCAACAGTGTTGAGCCTGTCTCTTTTTTTTTAGACAAAGCATTTTATTTTTTATTATTAAATTATTTTATTTTTTTACTTTTACATTTTTTATTTTTCTCCCACATCTTATTTTTGGTAACAAGTTAACTTCTATAACTTTGAATGTTAGATAATGTAAATAGTACTTATAGATCTTTGCAGAAACTGTTACACACTATGGAAACATCACTTTTCACTTATGAGGAGGAACTCACGGTTTCCTGTGAGATAGTCATTGCTATTTGTTACTTAAATTTATAAACAGTAATTTTCATTCAAAAACAGTAAAAAAATAAGGATAGAGTGATCTAATTCAATTTAAATTCATAGCTCTCTATTACAGGGAAAGCCTGCTCATGGATTAGAATCCTATTCCTCAAGCTCCCTCTTTTTCTCCAGAAAAGCCTAGTTGTGATGCCCAAGCCTAATTAATATGTCTTCTTTCGAATCCTCAGAGACTGCATTGCTTGGACGTTTTATGGCTCTGTACTGCTCAGCAGCATGCATTTTATCAAATGTTGAAAGGTGTGAGATTCTATATCAATGTGCCATCAAATGTCCTTCTCTAGTCTTTCTCTGTTTTCTATAGGACTTATTTAAGCCTTCCTAGATGTTACCTGTGCCCTAAATATCTGAAAGGACAATCCGATGCCTAAAATAGATACTTCGCCCTTGTGATTATTCTACTTAATCAGTGGCCAGAGAATGAAGGTCACTGTATAGTAAGTGATAAGGATGAAAAGTAAAGAAATCAAGAGAATTTTGAGTGATGAGAACAGGTCTCAGCTTTTTGAAGCTGATTAACATGATTCTTGTTGGGGGATTGGAGGACCTAGGGGTAGCTGAGTTACCATTGTCCACCAGTGAACAGCTGTTGGTTAGTATCCCACAGTGATTCTAGGGGAAATGGTGCCTCTGATCTTTCTGGATCATGCTTTAAATGTCACGGAGAAGTCACAAAAAGAGCCAGGAGATGAACACAACCTGAATTAATGATTCCTCATTTTCAAGAGATATTTATCATGATTTGTCATGTGGGATTAGTTAGAGTACAGAGAGACCATTTGTGCCAGAACATCTGACTACTATATTATTATTTAGTAGTGCTTATTCATACACAAAAAAATATTTCCATTTGAGGCAGACTTAGGTATCAAAAGAATTAAGGAGAAGAAATGTAACTGCAGTTACCCACCACTGGGTGATTTGTCTTGGCTACAAAGTTTCTATCTGTTCATTAGAACCAAACAGATCTATCTGCCAAGGAAAGAATGATGCTGCAGCTATGATGATGTAGAGCTGAGCAAGTCAGCCAAGAACACTGTTATTTTAGGAGGAGCTGAGAAGCCAGAGGTTCCAATGGCTCTCAGAGGGATTAAACAAGTGCAGCTTACATTTTTTCCACACAGGATTAAGTGAGAAATGGTACCTGACTAACTCAGTGTCAGAACTATTTATGTGTAACCATTGCCTATATTTTTCTAAAATGGCAGAATCAATGTACCCACGATTCATCAAAATATTTATTTTCCTTGTTCATTTTCATGTTGCATAAGGAATAGATGTTTGCTGTATAAAAACATAAACAATAGATGTGCAAAAAGAGAAAATTTTTTCTCTGTCTTCCAATTTGATCCCTTGTGGTGGTAGCCTTTATCAGTTTTATATTCAGTCTTACCATTTAGATTTATAAGTATGCACATCCATGTGGCATGTGTATGTAATATGTAATTAAAATGATGCTATTCTATGCATTTTTCAGTAATTGGCTTATTTCAACTAGAATACCTATCTTTCCTCTCCTAATGTCTGAATTAGTAGAAGCGAATACCATTCTTCTCAAATGTGATGTGTTCTTTGTTTGGCTACATTGGTGTTTATATCACACGCAACTAGTGCTTGTTATTTAGTTTTTTTTTTTCTCACCCATCAATGACTAATTAAAAGTTTGTCATAATCTAGGGGTGCTGTGCAGTAAATCCAGATTGGAAGGAGTTGTTCTCTCAAATAGTTTGAGGCTAAGTATGTGAGTCAGATACATTCTGCACCAAATAACCTTCAGCAAGGAATGGTGAGAATACCCAATTCAATGGAATCTAATAGCACACAGGATTGAAACAGTCAGAAACAGAAAGACATTGTGTAAGATTATTTTCTCAGCAGAAAAATCTAATATATCAAAGCAAAATGGTAAAAAGGCAATTATTCATAGCATAAAGAAGAAGGAAAGTATTTTACATTTTAGAATATGGTCCTATGAAGTGGGACAACTCATAGCTCTTAATGTCAGGCAGACCTTCTCTGAAGAATACCACTTCACACTTTCCTTCTTCTTACCTTTCTTATTATATAGCTTCATTTCTGCTCTCCTGGATTGTCCTTCTTAGCATAGTGGCTGCAAGTAAACTCCTGCCTTGGATCTGCTGCCTACATAACTGTGAATAAGACAACAGAATTCCCACAAAGAAAAATGACATCAATATGTTACACATTACTCACTACCAGGTTTCCAGGTGCTATTTAATTTATTCACATACTAAAATGCATAGCAACTTTCCCAAGTTCTTTATGTCATTGAATACCAGGCCTCCACTAAAGAAGTTAGCTTTACTAAATGAATCTTTATGTCTACAAGAAAGAAGACTCCAGAAGTGCTTCCATTTTTGTAATTCAAAACTCTTCAATTCTCTTCAGGAATATAAAATATTATCAGTATCTTGTAACTTTGGGATTCGGTATGGCTGCTGCTGTTTACATGAACCTTGAAAATGTGACAGGAAACCTCTTAAGAAGCAGTTTCTGCTGAATAGATGCTGATATAAAAGACCAACAATTGAGGTGTCCATTTGAAATCCAGAAGAACCAGGTCTAATAATAAGAATCTGTCAGAGTGAGGAAAAAAATATGTGTGAAGGAAGGGAGAGGGCAGGAAGCTGGTTATAGAAACGGATTTTAGCCAGGTATGTTATAAGCAAGGGGAGGCAACTGACTTCGGTGGGAGGCAAAACTAGACAGATAAATATCCAGGTAGAAGGGCGTTGTAACTTATGAGTAGAGCACTGCGGCTTGCTTGCTTGGCTGGAGAAATTTCAGGACCTTGGATAGCTCATCGGGAGCAGTGTAGTTCTAGTTTAAAGCGCGCGCGCGCGCGCACACACACACACACACACACACACACACACACACACACACACACACACACACACACGAAAACTAACAATGTTCTTCCATTCCTACCTAATGAAGCCTTTGGGCTACTTTGATTTCTGCTAGTTAGTTGAGGAAGGGTTAATTAAGGATATTGTTAGCATAAGCTAAACCTGGATTACTACATCAATGCAAATCTAACCGATCCATGAGGTGCCTATATAATCAGGGATTCAGAGCTTAGAATTTTGCCTGACTCCAAGAATACTTCCGTATATCAAAGGTGTGTACAAATTGCTTATGTAGAGGATCTAGAAAACATTGGCAAGCAAGTGTGGAAGTGAAACAGGGAAAATAAAAAGTCAACAAGGAGAAGCCACTGATAACGGCTGCCTGGGCCTTTTATCATGGTTCTAATGACGGTTTTGACTTATGTTTCTGTAATGAATAGTTGTTAAAAATATTGAGCATATCACTCCTGATTTTTATATGTCTCCATCATTTGCTTCCATAACAGTCACCTCTTGGTTTCTATAAATTATATGTGTTCAATTAGATTGCAGTCAGTAAACTTCTGGCCCACCTCTTGTTTTTGTAAATAAAGTTTTATTGTGGGCACAACTAGTCTTATTCATACTGAAGAAACCATTTGAAACAGCTGAGCTCCAGAGAACTGGAAGGTTTTCCTTTCCAGAAATGCAATAAAAGAATCCAGCAAAAGGAGCCTTCAAAGCCACCATCAACCTTGTGAGTGTGAGCATTTGCATGTACTGCACTCTGTATAGAGGAGAGGAGAGTTACTACCTGCAGGAAACTGAGGTAGACAGTAGAAGCAAATGTGTGCTAGTCTGCATGAATGATTCCAGTACCTTTTGTTAGCAGATAGTAGAAATGATTCCTTCTGCACAGTAAGTGCAATCAGATTTGTGTGAGTATGTAATTCACATGTGTTGCATGTATGGGTACACACATGTATGTGTGTGTGTGTGTGTGTGTGTGTGTGTGTGTAGGCCAGAGATGTTGCTATCAGGAACTATCTTCCTCTTTATGTTTTGAAATCGGGTCTCTAATTAAATCAAGAACTTGCCAATAGGACTAGTATGATTAGTCAACCTATTCACAGACTCAGCATTAAGGGGCTAGAATTACAGGTAACACCCATCAGGCATTTTCCTATTGTATCTGGTTATCCAAACTCTGGTCCTCCTTCTTGCTCAGCAACCACTTTAACTGCATGGCCATTTCCCCAGCCAGCAATCAGATCTTAAAACCTGCTTCAGTCAGTTCTATATTCTAAAGGTCATTAAGAGAGAAATGGCTCTTTCTGCTTGTCCTTTAGTTCTTTCCACAGAAAACAAAACCACAGTATCTGCAAAAGTTGACTGGAGCTCATAGGCTCATGAGAAAACCAGACTATGACTTTTATGGAAGACAGATCAAACACTGACCACAACTTCAGTCTTTTGGGTGCTGCATGAAATCTTGAATCATTGTTTCTGCTCCCTGGTATGCAAATAAACACTGTCCACTGGCAGAATCATGTCTGATATTTGCACAAACTCAACATCTGCTCTGCAGCACGTGGAGCTGCATTTAGACTGCAAAAGCATTTCCCACTATGGATAACATGTGCACTGTAAGGCATTTGCAAAGCCTCTATATCTCAGGGAGCTCAGTTTGAGGTACTGGAAATAAGTGAGATGGAATTAAATATTTCATTCTATGAAGCATTAAGAAAAGAAAAGAAGGCAAGAATGTGTTTCTGTTTTTGATATGACGGTGGCCTCTCACCAGACTCCACTACTGTGCGTGGTTCAGTCTGAGAATAAGCAAAGGAAAAAGCTGGGGCCAGAGGGAATGTCCTTGTACATTTGGGTGAAGTCCTAGCATACCCCTTTACAGGCTGCATTACTCTTTTAAGTTTTAGGGGAACAATAGTCAAAGACATAGTTAGTCTTCTGTTGCTGAGAGAAAACTCTTTGACCAAAGCAAAGACAGAAAGAGTTTATTAATATTGGCTTACAACTCCAGAGGGATCAGTGTCCATTATGGCAGAGAATACATAGAAATAGCATGGTTGCCAAAGCAGACCAGTTCATGTTACCATATCCTTCAGGAGGCAGAGAGCTAGAAAGTGAATGGAGTCAGGCTATCCAGCCTCAAGGCCTGCCCCAGTGACATATGTTCTCAAGCAAAGGTCTACCACTTGAAGGTTCCACACCCTTTCCCGACAGTGTCCCTAGTTGGGGACTAAGTATTCAAACACATGAGCCTGTGGGAGACAATTCACATTCAAACCATGACAAGTACTACAAAGAATTTTCTTATATCCTCCATCCAGTGTCATAATGTTAGCATTACATGATTCTTGGTACAATGACCAACATTAAGAAATTGCATTGGCATGGTATTATTAACATGACTACTTTGTCTGAATTTTGCCTCTTTTCCCACAATTTTCTTTCTTCTGGCCCAGGATCTAATCCAGCACCACACCTAACAGTTAGCTTAAACTTCTCTCACCCATAATAGTTATTCTTTCTCTTTCAAAACTGGAAACTTCTGAAGCACACAGACCTGTTATTTTGTATAGCACCCTGCAATTTGGATTTCAGCCATGCTTTCCTCAGAATCAGAGTTATTATTACGGACTGAATGAGTGTCCTCCTGCCCAGATTCATACGTCAGAATCTTAACCCCCCAGTGTGGTGGCAATTGGAGGTTGAGCCTTTTAGAAAGTGAATGTGTGAAGAAGTCTCCATGAATGCAGCCATCAGTGCTCCTACAGGAAGAGATGTGGCATCTTGCTTTCTCCATCTCTGCTTTCTGTCCTGTGAGGACCTGACAGGAAGACAGTCAGTTGCAGACAAAGCCGGAGGTACGGTCTCAGCAGACACCAGAGCAGCTGGCCATCCAACATGACTTTCCAGCCTGTCATTGGGGCCTCTCTTCTGATGATAGTTTCTTATGATGGCACTCTGATCTCAGACCATGTCGTTAGCTAGAATACCAAAGACACTGTGCTTATTGCCAAACACATCTGATCGGTGAGTCTTTTCCTAGGGGAGGTAATGTCTGTAAGGTGTCCTCATTATACGTCCTCCATTTGTTGTGATATAATGATATAAGATTGTTGCAGTTCGCCTGCATGGTTGCTGATAAATGACCATCAAACAGCTTAAGAGAACAAGGGATTTATTTCCTTATGACAATCCAGTTATACTTCTCAGTCCAGCTTGATGGGAGAGCACGCACCAACACCAGGGCCGAGGGAACTGGCTACACCATCTCTATGTGATGGCTGAGAGAGGGATGATCCTTACTTGCCAGACCAGCATGTATGGCCAAGTGTACGAAACTATTCCGGGGCCTAATTCCACTTAACATAGGCTGGACCTTTCCTATAAGCTAGACAATCTCCTTCAGATTCGCTACAGGCTTAACTCAACTACTAATTCTCCACAAATATGCCCAGAGTTCAAACCATCAAGTTGACACCTGTGCTTAACCATGACAAAGACACTCGTGACTATGCAAATCCCTGCTTGCCTCAGAATCTCACTCACTGCTTCAACCATGTCATGGTGTTCTTTGTTTTTACTGCTTGAGAGAGAGAGAGAGAGAAAGAGAGAGAGAGAGAGAGAGAGAGAGAGAGAGAGAGATCGAGAGAGAGAGCCTGTGAATGCCGAGGCCAAAGGACAAATTTCTGCAGTTGGTTCTCTCCTCCCTCCTTGGGATCTACCTGGGATCAACCTGAGGTTGCCAGATTTGCACACAGGTGTCTTTACCAGCTGAGCCATCTTGCTGTCCTTTAAAATGGTTTTGTATTTCCATTGCCTCTACATTTTCTATGTCTGCCATTGGACTTCAGCTGAGGGAGAATAAATTCAGCCAATATTTTCTAGCTGTCTGTGCTGTGAGGGAAGTGGGTCAGGGGACCAGCCTCCTTTCTGCCTCTCTAAGAGGTCGGTGGTTACTGCTGGGCAGATCAGATCTGGCTGGTTGTAGCTGCTGAGGGAGGAGAGAGCATGCTCTCCTCTCAGCCCTTGGCTGCTCCTGTTTTGGTTCTCGCTGCCTCCCTTTCACCAGCTACTGGTTCCTTTGGCTCCAATTCCTGCCCATTCTCAGCAGGAGGCTGTCCTGTTTTACCTTAACAACAACCCTTGTCCCTTCCCTCCTGTCACAGGCAGGAACATATGCCTTAAACAGCTGTATTTTCTTCTGAGAGTCTCACACTGCAAGCAAAGGACACCATATTTCCCTCTAGATATTTTAGCTATCGGGCATCAACTAGGACAAAGAACCTTCTGGAGAAAGGTCTGACAGAGGACCAATGAATGTAACACAGACCATTTGTCATGATCTGCTTTGATTTAACATTTAAATATACACACTAGGGCATAATTAATACATTAAAATTCACTCTTTTTGAGGATTATGCAGTTTTATGCATTTTGACAAATGCATGCTCTGAGATAATTATTACCCGATCACAGTATGCTTCCTGTGTTCTCTGCGGTCATCCATCCTGGCAACCACTGACCTTCTACCTACTTTAATCTTGCCTTTTCCAGACTATTATACAAATGGAATTATAAAATATGCAGCCTTTACATTTTAACTACTTTCATTAAGCATGATGTTTGTTAAATTCATGCACAAGGTCATTACCACGAGTATTTTGGTCCTTTTAATTGAAGAATCTTACTATATTCTGTACATCTACCAATTTGACCTACATAGAAACCACTGAATACTGCATTGTTTCCACTTTTTAGGGTTATAAATAAAGCTATGACAAGCATTTGCTGACCGTGTGTGTGTGTGTGTGTGTGTGTGTGTGTAAAGTATATTCCCATTTATCTGAATTTGCACTCAGGAGTGTTGCTGGAGTGTATGGTAAGTACTTTAAGAAGCTAACAAACCACATTTCTTAGCAGGAAGACTTATATGCACTCTGACCAGCAGTGCTGATAGTCATTCATGCTCACTTGATCCATCATACATGGTGGCGAGTATTCTCCTCTCTTCTCAATCATTTCAGACTACTGGCCTTAAAAATCTTTTCATGTGCTGTCTTGCCTTCTGCATGTCTTCATTACTAAGGAGTCTATTAAGATATCTTACTTATTTCTCATTGGGGTGTTTTCCTACCATCAAGCTTTACCTAGTCCGTACATGTTCTGGGCACAGCAAAAGTTCTAAATGTGAATCAGGTCCAAAGTTCAATTGATTATTTTTCCCCTGTTATGGTGGGAGCCACATCTATCTGTTGTTAACTGAATAGCTGTTGTTTAAGCCTTCTTGTTGTTATTTTCATCTTCTAGGAAGTTTTGGAACATGTACACAAGCCTTTGTTTTAGAACCTATCCTAGAAGACATCACTTAGTCTTTTCTTGAGTTCATTGTTATATCAATTGAATGGGAGAAACTTCACTTTTGGGGATTTTTGTGTTGCCTTCTGGTAAAAGTCAAGATACTTTCCTGGTGAATGAGATAATGATTGGGCTATAACGGTGTTCTGTGTGCTGCAGCTGATAGCCAAAGCAAATGGAGATGAGGGCTTGGGCTTGTGTCATGAGCTCAATGAAGTGAATAAAGTTATATCATATCTTTACTTTCAATAAGACACAGAGCCGCAGTGACTATAGAGGATGCCAAGATGGGCTACTTTCCTACTGACGTGGCCAGACTTGAGAGCAGGCAGGGGGACATCTGAGGAACAGACATAAAAAAATTAGTGACTAATGTCCAGCAAATTTTTTAAATTATTATTTATTCAATTGTGTGTGTATGCATGTGTGTGCATGTGTGCATGTATGTGTGGATATGTATGTGTGTATATGTATGTGTGTGTGTGTGTGTGTGTGTGTGTAGAACCACAGACGAATTTGGGAACCACCATGGACCACTTCCACCTCCTCCTTGTTTACTCTGCCCCGGGATTCACAGGCTCCGCCCTACCAGGACCAAAAACACAGGCTGCCCCTGCTTCTGCCCGGCGTCTATATGTGGGGTCTAGGATCCGAACTCAGGACCTTCCACCTGTAAGGCAGAGGCTTAACCCCTGAGACACTTCTCCAGCCCCATGTCCAGCAAATTTAAGCGTGCATCCAACTATTGAAAAGGAGAAACAAGTCAGGTGTTCAGATTCAGTCATGAGATCATGACTGCTTTCCACGGGAAGGTGCTGTTCTTTGAAAGTGCAGCCTAATTCCCTTGAGAAGGTGACTTTTCAAGAGCCTCTGAGAGGAGAGCTCATACCCAGAGCCCAAGGAATGGACCCTTAGCACATCCTGAGCCCAGGTCAGGAGCCCTACAGGACCTTCCTATTTGATGTTCACACCATCTAGTGAGGGCAGAGTGTGCAGGAGATGCTGTTCTGACATCTGTAGCACATTGCAGAGTGAAAGAAGTCCCTTGATGCAGTGAATTTGGAAACTGGAGTGATGCTGTTCAAAATACCAAATGTCATTCTCATCCCTGTATCTCACTGTGGCAGGCAGGCTTCCTTGTCTAAAAACCAGTGGTGTCAGAGAGAAGCACAGGGCTCTTAAGGCTGAAAGAGTCATTACTCAGACAGGTTTCTCAGCAACCTCTCTCTCTCTGGTGTGTGTGTGTGTGTGTGTGTGTGTGTGTGTGTGTGTGTGTGTGTTGTATAAGAGGATACTTGAGTGTTTGTGCCTTTGGAGACCCAAGGGTGACATCAGGCACCATCTTGCATTGCTGCTCGGGGGTTTTCCAGGTTGCACATTCCAGGACCAGAATTACAGGACCATTCCATATCACACAGCATTTTTTACATGGGACCTGTGGAGCTGAACTTAGATCTTTTTGCTTGGAGCCAAAGGCTTTCATCCTTGAGTCACCTCCCCTGCCTCATCAGCATCCCTTCTCTTAGACCCCATGTTCTGACATCAGTCATTGTCAAACAAAAGTACCCTTTTTGACATCAGCTAAATGCATCATGCTATAGTTTCCAGATCTAGCTGGAGTTCTAGTTTCCACTGCTGCCCTCCCATCCAGTTCACTGTCACAAGCTGCCGAAGGACTCATTTTTTTTTCACCACCCACCTTTCGAGTAAATTGTGGATCCCTGTTCAGACAGAATGGGATAGGATCTTATCAGACAGGACTTACCAGCTGGAACCAGAAAAAAAATATGTCCATCTGGCCTGGGCAATGTGCCCTCGTGGAAAATTACTGAACAGCGCCAAACTCTATAAAAATACATTCTTTAAAATGCCAGCAGAAGGCAGAGACTTATGGAGAAATGAAGAAATTATGCAGCCCATGCAAAACCCTATTCATCACCCGCCTAGGGTAATGGGAAGAAATACCCACCCAGCCTCAGTGCCAAGAACATTAATAATTAGTTCATGGAAGCTGTCGCCCAGGAATGTCCTGGCTTGGGCTCAGATTCTGGGCACCAGAGAATATGATGTAAAAGTCCTGAGCCACAGAACAATGAGACATTTTGTCCTGCATCAGCTGGCAGTCAGAAGCAACCCTCCTGCTCTACCCAGTGAGGTAGTGAGAAGCAATGGCTTTGAGCATGTGTCCATGGGCTGGGGGAACTTACTAAGGGAATTCTATCTGCCTTTCCTTTTGTTCGATGCACCCTTTGCTAGCTGGTTGGTATCGGTTTCTTCCTTCTGATGCACAGTGGAAGCTTCCCATCAATGCCCCCTATAGCTGTAGGCCTTCTTTGCCTCTGCCTTCAAGTCGCTGCCTGCCATAAGTGGCCAGCCCACCTTCTCCTCATGACCCACCTTACTCTGAACTGTAAGCTGAGGTGTGTCTCCTCAAGATTTACATTCTCTAACCCCATGCTTTGGAATGCAATTGTATTTGGAAATCATCTTCAAAGAAGTAACTAAGTTGAATGACACCATTAAGGTAGCTCTTCAATTCAATGTCACTGGTGTCCTTAAAACTTTATACGAAGAGGCTTTTGGGGCAGAGAAAGGCCAGGCAAGGACAGAGGGGATGTGGCATGGCAGATCTAAGAGAGAGGCCTCAGAAGAATCTAGCCAACATTTTGACATTCGACTTTCAGCTTCCAGAATGGTGAGAAAGTAATCTCTGCTGTTTAAATTCCCCTTCCCCAAGTCTGTGGTTCTTTTTCATGTACCTTAACAGCTTTGCAAACCATTTCTCTCAGTGTATCAGTTGCTTAACTGATAAAGTACTAAGTTCTGACCTGGGAATGAGATTTTCACAGTAAGATCTTCCACAATAGGGCCTTTGTCCTGTCTGACCTATGTTTGTACTCAGTGCCCTGCATCTGAAGCTCTTGATCCTGTTTGCAGTCTCAGAGATTGAGTTCTGGGTCTTTTACATATTAAGTAAGTATGCTCCACCTCCAACTCATCCTTAGACCCTCCCCTTTTGTTGGGAAAATATTTCCTTAAGTTGCCTAGGCTGATCTCAAACTCAGTATTTTGATTCTCCCAAATAGCTGTCCTTCCAATTTTGTTCCCCACTTTCTGATGTCTTTGAACATGTTCTGCCTTTAACCACTGACCCTCCAGTCAAATCGGAATCCTCTTCTCAACAATACCTTCCTTTCCCAGTCAATTGTCCACTTTCCTGGAACTTACACTATCACTCATGTCCTCATTATTTATGCTTGTGATCTTCTAGGAGGCTGACAACATCAGACTTAGTTTCACATTCCTTCTTGACCCAAACTTATTACTTGTACATTCTGATTCTCTATTTGTTGAATTAAGAAGAGAATAAGGATTGTATGATGCCCTGTCCAGGAATGTATATGTCATTTTTTGTGTGCACGTTTGTGTGTGTGTGTATGTACGTGTGAATGTGTGTGTTAATACACATGTCTTCATGTATGTATAGGTAAAAATTAACATTAGTGTTGGATGTATGATTGTTTTTAGTAAAACAATTAGAAAAAATAAATAAAAATGAAAAATAGATAAAAAGCATTCAAACAAGGAGAAATACAATTAGTTACTTTGTGGATCATTTTAATCCACATACTATTGTGTTTGGAACACAGCAGAAAGAAGAAGCCATGGATTAGGAGGAAGCAGATTGGAGTTTAAGTCTCAGCTTTGCCACCATTTAGCTGACAATTCCATGCCTCAGTCCTTCCCAAAATGGCTGAGTGAGTAAAATATCATCACAGCTCTGTTCCGATCGCAGGGTCATTGTTGGAAGATGAACACATCATGTATGTAAAGTGAATGTTTAAAAGCTATCAAGATGCAAAATGTGATCATGGCAGAAATAGAAATTGCTTCTGAATTGCTGGGAATCCAAGCTTGAAATAATTCTGGAAAGGAAAAAAGTCACTGAGGACTTCAAAGTGTCACATTGCTCTTCATGGTTTAAGAACTCTCAGCAAGCTAAGACATGTTACATAAGGAGAATAATTTTTATCACTTGATAAAGAGTTGTTTTTCTAAAGCTTCATTTTCCCCTCTTATCTCTATGATAAACATTCTTGTATGCAAACCAGGTCCTGTCTCCATTTGAATTCTGAGCATAAAGCAGCAACTACAATTGTCACTACTATCATTCCCACAGAATACCCCTTAGGTTGGAAATTAGGTGGTTGGAGAATGACCTTATGAGGGCTAAGAATATCTGTGCATTCCTGATGGGCTTGATTCTATTGTGGATGTTTAGGGAGGCACCCACAGAATAAACTCTGGTCTTCATTTTAGAAGATAACAAAGTAATTGGGGATAAGAAAGTAGCACTTAGCACTGCTAACTAGAGCAGGCAAGTAGTACAAGAGATGCCACTGACAGATGTGTGACAAGTGCTGACAGTGTGTCAGTATTTTAGAAGAGGCAGGGATGGGAGAGAGCTATACTAATCACAGAATTTGATGCTGAGAGCAAGGACTTGAGCAGGCAATTGACGGTCAGCCAAGATTTACATAGGAAAGGACAGGAATGGTTTTACAAGTGGAAATATAGGCTCAAGAAGTCATGCTCAATCCCACTAGCTGGGGCAGCTGAATAGAGTCCTTCTGTGGAGTTCAATTAGTGTGATCCATTACACAAGGGCAGTTTGGGTTCGATTAGTATCAACTCAGGAATCACGCAGTCTAGGTTTGCCACTTCTGCCTCCTCCTGGAGAATTGGACCTTTGAAATGCATGAGCACTGGAATTATAATTAAAACAAATAGTTCAGGCTGGGGAGATCATGGGTCAGTCTAGTGCTTGCTGGCAAGCAGGAGAACCTGTGTTTGTATTCCTATCACTCACGTGAACAGCCTGGTGGGCAGCATGCAGCTGCAATTCCAGTCCTGATGGAGGAGCTACAAGAGGATCACTGCAGTTTGCTGGCTGGCCAGTCCCTTTGAAACAGCAATCCCCAAGTTCAGCCAGAGACTCTATCCCGAAAAACAAGGTGGATGGAGATCAAGGAAGACACCTGACTTCAAGTTCTGACCTCCACACAGGTACATACACACACACACACACACACACACACACACACACACACACACACACAGGTGCTCAGAAATGACTTTATGGTAACTTGGTATCTTTCAACAAATGTTGATATGTCCTACCCTAAAAATGAAAACATGTGGTCAAAAGTGCTTAGAAAACACTGCATGCCCTGTCCTCACTGGAGAGTTTCAGTTCACATTTAGTAGATGTGCAAGGTTGTCCTCATTCCTGTGCCTGCTTTATAAGATTTAAAGATTCAAGGGGCTGTGAGGAGGCTGCTCACAAAACTGTCAATTTGAATTCAATCCCTGAAAGACCCTGGTGGAGGATAGAACTGCCTTCTGAAAATTGTCCTCTGCCCTCTGCCCATGCTCCACGGCATCTCTATTCTTCCCTCCCTCCCATCTTCCCTTCCCCTCTCTCAAATAAATAAAATAAAAAAATAAAATAAAAGCAATTTGTCGTAAGAAGAAAGATTTAGATATTCAATGATGGCACACTGCAATACGAAGACCCTTAACCAGGGAACAGACAGAAACCTTCTATTCACAGCTCTGATGGAGGAGAAACTGCTATGCAGGGCCATGTGGAACGTCACTAGGAACAGAATAATCGCACACTGAAGGTACAGGAGACATGAACAGTGCAAAGCAAACTCTTTGGGAATGGTTTGATTTGAATAATTTTGTGGACCTCAATGTCCTTAATTGTCTAGTACGTGGTCCATGGCTATTTAGGCAAGCACGCAGTGGTCCAGTGTGAGACGCCTGCTCCCAGAGCAAACTCGATGGGGATGTGGACTGAATACACGCAAAAGGGGAAGTTTGTAATTGCAATTTGAGAACAGGCACCTTGCCCATCAAGCTATCCCTCCAGCCCCCTGAATCTTTAAGAGTCACAAAATGGGGGCAGGAACAGTGTTGAAAGCTAATCTGAGAGAGTATTTTCCCCAAATCAAAGTGAACGGAATATATCATCTCCTTCTGTGATTGGCTGCACTGATCTCAAACCAGAAACCTGAGAACTACATTATTAGGATTCTCTAGGAGGCAGCATCGTAATTAGATGCCATCGTGGGGACACAGGTATCTAAGAAAGAAAGCCAGAGACATCACTGTATCTCAGGAGAATGGCAGGAATGTTTCAGGGCTTTGGTACGTGCAGTTTTGTGTGTTTTCTCTATAGTCCCTCATCCTTACTCATCTTACCTGCAGACACGAGTGACAACTCCTGCAGCTTCCTGACTTTGGTGTCTTTCATGCTGGTGGTGAGTTTTTAATCTGCAGCTTGGTCCTTCCAGTGGTGTTACAGGGTCTCAATCCCCTTGCATTTGATTTCTTTCTACTCAGTTCTTAGAGTTATGGCTGCTTTTCTAACAGGACACTGGAAGTTTGAACTAATTAGGTCTGTGGAGTCAGGCTAAGGAAACAGCATTGTGACCCAGTGTTCATAAATAGTCACCTTTGGATATCTCAGAAAACCTCTCTCACAATGCACTTTTAGAAAATGGTATCTAAAAGAACGGTTGAAAGCTAAGAATTCACAAATGTGAACCTAATCTCTATGCAACTCTAGATAAAGTCACATCACCTCTCTCGTCTTTAGCATCTCTTTTCTTTTTGTGTGTGTATGTGTATATGGTGTGTGTATGTATGTTTTTGTGTGTATATGTGCTTGCATGTGCAGAGGCATGTGCATATGCATATGTGTGCAAGTGTGTGTGCTATTGTTTTTATATATATGCAGTCACACATTTAAGGTCCAAAATTGATGTCAGGCATCTTCCTTGAATGCTCTCTGCTTCAATTAAGCAGAAACTCCCAATTGAACCCACTGGCTAAGCCAGCTAGCCAGTTTGTTCTAAGGATTTCATGTCTCTGCTTCCTGAGTGCTGGGATTACAGGCAACCACTGCGACTACCTAGCTTTTCTATGAGTTCTGGGGATTCAAACTATGGTCCTCATGATTTGTGCTGTCAACACCTTATCCCCAGAGCCCTCTCTCCAGCCCTTAAGCATTTTGCAGGACAGAAAGAAGTGGATGAAGATTATCAGCCAAAGATTTCCCAGTAAGAGCATTTTTTTGTTGTTGTTGTTCTGTGAGGAATGTCTTTCAAAGCTATCACTGTTCAGGTAGAGAAAAAAAAATCTAAAGTACTCTCATGTTTTGTTTTTCTTTCTCTTTCCTTTTGACTTGGTTTGCATGAATTTTTTAAGATTTGAGCCAGGAAAATTCCAAGAGCACTGTCTTTAAGTAGATAAATATGGCATAGCTCCTACTCAAGTGTTGTGCTTCTTTAGAACTCTAGAATATTAGTTCTGATTTCAGAAACATGGCCCTGTAAAAACACATTTCTCCCTACGTTGGTAGCACATGGGTAAAGAAATACAGAAAAAAACCTTTCAGAATGGAGCCATTTCAGAAGTTAGCCGGTTCTTTTTTGAGGGGACATTCAAAGGGAGATTGCATGTCAACTTGGCTGGAATGGTTGAATAACTTTTGCCTATCTTTTGTTATCTTTTCAGATTTTTTTGCAGTTGAACAGGATGATATAGATGCCCAAACTGAAAGACTAGAGAGAGTATGTGTGTTTCCAAATGGCACATAGCTAATCTGGCAGAAATGGAGCAGGAAATGATGCTGTCCCAGGTTCTCCAGCATCGCTTTAAAGATTTCAACATGAGCTGGAAGATTGGAAGTCACTAGGTACAGTGAGAATCTGAGAAGCTGTGAAAAGATGAGGTCAACCTTTTGCTCTTGGAATTCTTGGATTGTTCAGTCTTGTGCCAAGATCCTATACTCCAACCCTGCTGAGCCCTGGAGGTGTTCCCAGGAGACTAGTCCTTCCATGAGAACTTTCTGGGTATAAAGTCAGATATCCGATGACCAGCAGTGTACTCCTATCCTGGGAAAAACAGCCCTTCCAGTACATTCTTATGCTTACAGCTCCAGCAGGTAGAACTGAGACTCTACCCCAACACAGGCTTTTTTTTTTTTTTTTTTACTTGCTTTGCAAGCACAGTACTCACCCCTGGGCCACCAAGCCCAGCATGGAGCTGTATGGGCTACATGGTTAACTGTCTTTGCTGTGTGGCTTCTCTGAGGGCGGCTGGGTTTCCTTTGCCTTCCCAAAGCAGCTGATGGTGGATGTAGTGGAGAGCGACACCTTTTTCTGCCAACAGGACCCGCTTTTACAATGAATTGTTCTTGAGGAGAGAATGACCCTCCCTCAGGCACCATCCCCCACCCCCTGCCATGATACTGAAGCAGAACCTGTGACTGTGAGAGAAGAGGAGCAGATTGTCCACAGATCTGTTTATTTTTAAAATCTGAACTTCACCCAAGTCAGGCAGTGAGTGTAGGATAGAGTGCTTGAAATGCACAGGTTTTCTCCTTTTACGAGAATGACAGAAACAGCAGCTGGCTGGGGCTCAGCGGGCAGAGTGATTGCCTGGTACACAGAAAGCCCTGTGTTTGTACAAACTGACTTAGGTGATAATGCCTGTAATCATACTCAGGAAGTAGAGGCAGGAGGAAAAGTTCAAGGTCATCATTTACTATAAAACATGGGGTTCAAAACCAGCCTAGGTTACAGGAGACTCGGTCTCAAAAAGAAAAAGGAAAGAAATAAGCACAAAGCCTTTGGGTCCATCTCTAAAGAATTATTTAGTTAAGGAAAGCCCTGATCATGTAATGAATGTGGGAGGGTCCAGCCCATAGTGGGTGTGACCATCATTCTCTGGAGAGGTGACTAAGATGGAGAGAGCTCATCGGGTATGTTGGCATACTTGAGCATCGTTGGCATGCTGGCATTCTGCAAGACAGAAAATATGCCCCTCTCTCAACTCCTACTGTGAATATGATGTAGCCAGTTCCCTTGACTCCTGATGTTGACACGAATTCTTCTGCCATGCTGAACTACAACCAACAACACAAGCTGAGACAAACCCCTTGTTCCCTGAAGTCATTTGGTCCTGTATTTGTTCAGCAATGGGAAGATGAAACCAACATAACATACTTCCATTTTTTTGAATTAGTAATTTATTCCTTTCGTTGTGTGGCATGTGGGATTTGTTTAGGCTTCTGGAGAAATTCCCAACAGTGAGAAAGGAGGGACATATAAAAAAGAGGCATCCTTGACGATGGGTTGTGCAGGCAATTCTGCTGGAGGTCTAGATGGCAGGCTAGGTTAGAAGAGCTTGGACTTAAGACAGCTTCTCTTCAAATTTTACACTGAAACTCGACCTTCAACCCTTTAGAATTCTCAGCCCTCATTAAAAAGCTGGTCAAAACTGTTCATGGTTGCTGTTCATGACACCCACAGTGATTCTACCACTATTGCTTGCCTTTCAGTCTCCTTTGGAGTTTTATTATATCGTGATTGGCATTAATAGTTTATATTCATGGGATATCTCTTTTATTATTTACTTGGCTTCTGCCATGTGAACATTTGTGTACCTCTAAAATTCACCGATTGACATTTAATCACCAACCAATTGATGGGGTGCAGATGAGTGAGGATTGGAAAGTGATCAGGCTGTGATGAAAGTCTTTAATGAAAAGGGGCCTCAGAGAGCTCTCAGCTTGTTTCCAACCATGTGAAGAGAGAGAGAGAGAGAGAGTCCATAGACCAGAATCAAATTTGTCAACCTTGAGCATGCATATCCCAGTCTTCAGAAATGTGAGGGGTAACTTCTTATTGTTCATAAGCTGTGGGGCTTATGGTTCTTGCTGCAGTGACCCCACACTCTAAGAAACTGACAACCAGTCAGCATGCACCTCCATTCTGGAGCCCTGATTATTGCTCCCATGTGACCTGTGGGGCTACCTCAATCCAGACTGAATCCGTGAGTTCCCATCTGAAATCCTCAGAGATGTGGTCCCTCTAGGTCCTGATTTCCCTCATGCCCACTCCAGTCTTGGAGCAGACTCTTGTCCTTCTTTACCTGGGACCTGTGAAGCTTCAGAAGAAGGGACAGTGTGAGCTGCACTCCTCGCAGCTGAGGCTGATCAGCTGCATGACCTGTCTTAAGCATTTTAAGCAGGTGTCCTCACCTTCATTTTTTGAGACAAGGAGGGAATGTCTATTTCTTCTCTAAGCAGGACAAATATGGTGGAAGAAGCTTACTAGCATATCTGTCATTCATCTGTCTTGACAGCAGGTCTCTTAAGCTCCCAGGATGCATTAGCGAAAAAGCCAAGCAAAATCCTTCGTGCTGGGAACTTCACTTTCAGTGAGCTGCAATATAATCCAATGAACAACATAAAAATGTACCCAAGTTTTTTTTTTTAAATCCTCTTCTTGTTCTTGCCTGCATTAATGCATTTTGCTTATTTTTTAAAAATTGCATGTGTGTGCCTCTGTGCATATCTGTGTGATTCAGAGGGCACTGTGTAGGTCTATGGAGGCCCAAGGATGACTTCAGGAATCTTCCTGGATTGTGCTACTTCCTCTTTGCTTTGCTATGGAATTTCCCAGGCTCTGCCTTCCAGGGCTGGAGTACAAACTGCCACCATTTCTTCCTGACATTTTTACGTGGGATCCTGGATCTGAACTTAGGACCTTCAGCTTGCAAGGCAGAGGTTTAACCCCTGAGCCATCTCTTCAGTCCTAAATGTATTCTTTAAAAGATTCAGAAAGACTGACAGGCTAAAAAAGTCTAGATTTCAGTTCATGCTTTTGTTTTGCCTTTATCATGCCTTAATTTTCCCAGCTATCTGCTTAAGATGGTTGTTGCAAAAGCTGAAAATGCAGACACTTTCAGTAACAATGATAATGAAAGTGTGTGTGTTGTGTGTGTGTGTGTGAAAGGTACACTTCTCTGCAGGTGAAAAAATATGGCTTTCAAGTTGTAATTTCCCTGAGCAGCATGGAATTTGTCAGGAGCCCACGGAGAGGAGTGGCAGGCTGCTTCAGAGGCAGTTGGCAGGGTAGGAGTCTCGCTCTGTCCCCCTCTGCTCCTCTCTCATTACTCCCCCACCCTGGCTCCCCTGCCAGCAAAACTAGTTTAGAGACCATAGTGAAGCCATTCTTTTCTGCCATGCTTGCCACCCGGGTGGACACTGGACGATCGTGATAAATGCTATAATATGGGCTCAGCTTCCTGGAAACCCCTCATTTCACAGCTTGTGACTCTGGCCTAAGAATAGCAGCTTGGATTCCCTGATTCCCAGCTGGTCTTCATCTCTCCATTTCCAGCACAGAGCTGTTCATGGGAAACCTGGAGTCCAGTGTTTGTCCCACATGGCAGGGCCATGTCAAGTCTAGCCAGGTTTCTGCCTTCTTTCCTCCCTTCCTCTCTCCCTCCTTCCCTCCCTCCCTCCCTCCCTTCTTTCTCTTGTACTTCTCCTCCTCCTTCTAATCCTTAGCCTCTTCCTCCTCTGCCCACTTCTTTCTCTTTTTTTCATTTTTGATTTTTTGTGGGGTTTTTTTCTTTCATCTACTTTCCTGGTATCCTTCCTCTTCTTTCTGGGCCTTAGAATAAAAAAAATATGTTCACAATTACAGGTCCCCTTTCTGGGAAACTACTGCTATACAATTCTCCATGAAGACCTTGACAATGGGGAAGTGCTTCAGAGGAAGGCCACTGGCAGGACAAACATGACTGACAGCTAAGCACTGCAGCACATGCTGACTGCTTGCCAGCGACTGCCTAGGGTACACAGTCCACAAATCACCTTAGGATCACTCTGAGAACACTTTGCTTGTGCCATCCCCAAAAGAGTTTAAGTATTAATTAATGAGTGATTAGTTCAGCCTCATAAGTTATCGCTCTAATAAAATGAGTATTGGAGCAGGAATCACTATCAGTGTGCATCTGTTATTGCTATTTAACAGACCTCTTTAATTTAATAACTAGGAAGCATGAAATGAAGTTTAATAAGCATAATCTGATGATATAAAAATATTCATCTGGTATAAGCCATTCATGCTCATTAATACATCTCAGGTCACATAGACAATGAGTCTTTAGTAAGAACAAGCAAGAGAGACTGTTTGCCCCCACCCCAACTCTGTTCTCTAAGTTACCCATATTGAGAAAAAAAAACAAAACAGATTTTCTGTTATCAGCTCCATGATCTTAGGTACACCATGCCACCTGGTCAGGTCAAATAATGTGGATGACAGACAGATCTTGAATGAGCAGTCTGTTTCCGTCATCTATCAAAATCAAGATGAACAAATATTTCGAACTACAATTGAACAAGTTGCTGATTTAAAATAAAAAACGAAATCAGGGGCTGGAGAGGTGGCTCAGGGGTTAAGCCTCTGCCTTGCAGGCGGAAGGTCCTGAGTTTGGATCCTAGACCCCACGTATAGATGCCGGATGGAAGCGGGGGCGGCCTGGGCTTCTGGTCCTGGTAGGGTGGAGCCTGTGAATCCTGGGGCAGAGTAAACAAGGAGGAGGTGGAGGCGTCCATGGTGGTTCCTGAATTCATCTGTGGTTCTACACACGCACACACACACACACACACACACACACACACACACACACACACAAACACACATGCACACACACACACAATTGAATAAATAAAAAAAAATAAATAAAAAACGAAATCAGAAGGATTTCATGTGGGATTTAGGGAGTTTACAGAAACTGTTGATAATCTACCCCATCGCACTCCTTCCTCTGCAGTGGCTCTCTCTTTCTTCCAGTAGAGCTAAAAACTCCAGGGCTTCTTTCACAGACCTCTGCTTTGTTTCCTGCCACTTGGTCCTGACCTCTCCTACTTCACTCACCTGTGTATTCCCACAGTCAACATAAAGCCCCAACTTCTCTTTCTTTCAATATCTAGTTTAATGAGCCTTTTGAAATTAGTTCTCAGGAAAACTTTGATAATGCACTGGAAGATCCTTCTATTTCCTTATTTTAAAGTACAATAGAGTTTAGACAACTGTTCAATTTGTTCTCTGAAGACTTCATATTATCCATTTTCTTGTGCTGTGTATTGGCAATTCAGAAGGAATTTATAGCTTGAATCTCAACATTAAAAGAGAAGGTATGACAATGGGAAAATTAAAGTTGATTATGAAGGACATGTTCTGGGTCCTTCTTCTTGCTCTATTGAGACACAGCTCTTTTATATAACTGTGGACAAGTTTCCTAGCCTCTCAAAACCTCACTTTACTTATCTATAAATTGAAGATAATTATACCTCCCAGGGTCGCTATTAAAATCAAATAAGGATAATTGATGTGCAATGCTTTGAAAAATAAAAGTTCTCTACTAAGCCAAGATTAGCAATGTACTTATGCCCAACAAAGCCTAATGTTCTGAATTTAGCCCATGTGGGATTGATTCCTATGTCACTTTTCTCAGATTCTACCTGCATCTCTAATTAGGCTAATGATCTTCAGTGTTTTGGTCCCAGTGTCCAAAGCCAAAGTCATCTTCCTACAGAAACTATAATGAATTGGTTAATGACATGGTTAATTGTGTCAATAGCTCAGTTATCCAGTCCTAAAGCATGCAAATAAATTTGTAGTTGGATTGCAACATCCCATGCTGCATCATAATGATTTACAGCTAGTGTTCCTGTTAAAATGACTGGTCTGACAGTTTTGGAGGTTAGAAGCTTAGAAACAAGGTATTGGTAGAGTTGACTCCTTCTAGAGGCTCCAAGAGAGGATCTGGCCCAGGCTCTCCTAGCAGCTAGAGGTGACTGGCAGTCCACTTGACCCATCATTTCAAGGTCTGCCTCCTTTTTTACATGGTATTCTTTCCTGCGTTTCTTTCTTCTCTTATGGATCCGCAGGGTCACTAATCCATTATTATTTCATCTTTCTTTGATCATGTCTGCAAAGACTTCATTACCAAATACCAGTTCAAAAATACTGGGGATCAGGACTTGAATGTGCCTTTTGTGGGGGCATAATTGCAATCACTACACTTTGAAACAATGTCTCTTCAGAGTGTCCTGGTTTAGATGACATCTTTCATAATTACATTAAATTTTAATTCATTACTTTCTTCCCATTATCTCATATGCTTGCAAAATCCGGAATGATTTCTTCCATTTTATCTGTATAAATCAGTGCCCATCCCATTGCCTTTCACTATTGACATCTCTTACTCTGTGTTATCTCCCAGCTTTCCACCCTGCTAGACTCCCCCCCCCCCAATACACGTCCCAGATCCACCAGTCCGTTACTACCTACAGGCTACAGATTCAGCCTTCTGGCTATTACATGCTACTTACCAATTCTCAGACTGAGCTATTAGCTCTCTGCATTGCTGAATCAGCTCTTGTCCATACAGACCATTATTTCAATAAGATAAGAATAATTAACGCTTTGAGCAATACATAACTTGAAACTTGTGGACTATAATTTCTTTCTTCTCCTAGGGGTGTCTTGTCTGGAGTGATAAAGCATATTGCTGATGTTCATCCTCATGTCCTAAAAGCTTCTTTTGGAATTCTTAAATTAAGAGTAGGATGAGTGAAAGGAGATAGAGAGAAAAGGAAAGAGAAGGAGGGGATGAGTCAACTGAAGTTTGGATATTTGCAAATTGTTTAATTAGTACAATCTGATGTCCTGAGGTAAATATCAGAATTTGGAGTAAAGGTAACTGATATTGTTCTTGATTTTTAAATTCTACTCTCTTGTAATGATTTGGTGTCACTTGCTTTGTGTTTGTACAACTCAGGAAGATCATGTGGGGAAAGATAATTTTGGAGCCTGTGTGGGTTTTGAGCCACAGACGGTAGGAGGCCCACACATGACGTCTGTCTTCTTTTTTCTGTGTCCTAGCAAAAATTGTAGTATTTTTTAACAGATTTAAGTTTCCAGGGATGGACACAAATTTGAGTGGCTCCTAAATCACCAAATGCAGCCTGTTCAACTACCCAAGTGAGTAACATTACCACCAGGCAAGACATGAAGGTTGAGTGCTTTGGAAATCTACAAAGCAAGTTGGTGAGTTTCTTTTGTTTAGAAATTCAAACTGAATACTTGGGAGACAGCCTGCAAGCTCTGTGTGAAATGTATTCTGTTGGAATGTATTAAAAATACAGACAGGAAAAAGAGACTAGAGAGAGATAGTTTTTAGGAATAGATTAAGGATGGACTGAAGGACTTTAATACAGATGAAGATTCATCTATGGTGTGGAAGCAAAGTAATTGACCAGTTTAAGCTTCAAAGGACAGAAGATAGAAAATAAAATACTCCAAAGTATTCTGAGTGATTTTCTTTGGGGCTTGGTACTAAAACTATAGCTTAAATTTCCCTGTATACATATATAGAGAGAAAGGAGAGAGAGAGAGAGAGAGAGAGAGAGAGAGAGAGAGAGAGAGAGAGAGAGAGAGAGAGAGAGAGGACTCCAAGCAGTCTGGAAAACATGGGAGTCAGCTTTCAGAAGTTAGTTCTTTCACTCTGTGGGCGGGCTCTGGGGGTTGAACTGAGGTCACAAGTTTTGTGCGCAGGTGTCCCTACCTGCTGAGCTGTCTCGCCAGCCCTGCCCCTTCTTAATGACTCATGATCAGAGTCATTATTTCGACAAAAGAAGCCACAGAAGGGACCAAACCATATCAGTAAGAGCATTAATGGAAATCAGAGTAAAGTATCCAACACCCAAGTTATAACTTTAGGTGTTGGTTTTTTTTCTGAAACACTACAGAGATGCTATGAAAACTCTGATCAGAGAGATTTCCAGAGTGGTTGAACATGAGCAAAATAATAAATCTTAATTTTATTCTTTGTTTATATCTTGGGTTTTCTGTTTAGTCAGATGGATTCTTCCTATGCAGTCCGGGCCAGCATTGGATTTGTGAACCTAGGATCCTCTTGCATTGGGATTACAGAAGTGTGTCACTGCAATTGACACTCAACTACATTATAGTCTGCTATTTTAAAACAGACACAGAAGGAAAATCTGAGAAAAATTTTTATTGGTGTTTGAGAGAGAAGACAAGGGCAGGAGTTCTGGAGCCCCTTGTGAGAAAGAATCAATTGCTGAGGGGATAAAAATAAAAGAGGGAAAAAGAGAGATGTATCGGGGGAGAGGTGTTTAAGTGCATTTACCTACATACCTAATTAAAGACATATTCTTCCCATTTTCTTGTCATGTCTCCAGGTATATCATGTTTCTTTCTACCTTCTGGAATTCAGACAAGTCTTTTTTAAGTTTTAATATTCTGGCAGGAGATTCCCTGCTTTGGTCAAAAGATGCTCCTACCATCCACGCCAAGTGTAATAGTTACTCTTAACTATTGCTGTGAGAGAGCATTCAAAGTCAAGCAACTTAAGGGAGAAAGGAAGATTTGCTCAGTTTATGGTTCCAGAGGCGAGAAATAGTCTTTCATGGCAGAGGCAACGTGGCTGGTGGCTGAAGCTGGAGGCAGGTTAAGTCACTGCAAATATCCTAGAGGCTCAGAGCTGCTCAGTTTAGCAGGTCAGTGGGTTATGGCTGAAGGCTGGAGGATTCCTGGAGAGCTGAAGAAGTGAAGAAGACGTGGCAGGCAGGAGAGTTTTCTGGCACAGTGTCAGACAGTCTTCAGTCTTCTGTTCTATGGTTCCTTTTATCTGGTCTGCTACTGGGAGGTTCCAATCAGATCTAGGGCTGGTCTTTGTATTGTAAATATATTGATCTAGGCAATCTTTTCAGGTAGTCTGATGGCTGATCTTAGTTAATGCCAGGTGTAGTCAAGTTACCACCCAGGATTAACTATCACAGAAAGGCTATTATTAATCACTAAGACAGTTGTAAAGAGGGCTAATAATCATCAACTGGGATGTTTATATCAAATGGTGTCTTTATGTCTATATTCCTATGTCCCAAGGGGCTTCTCTATCATGGAAAGCACCTGCTGTCTACTTCAGAAAGGATGGTATCAGCCATGAATTCAGCCAATTTTTACTGGAAGATCCTGACAGACATACATATGTCCCACACGATGTGTGGGAAGCAGTGGGCTGAAAATGATCTTTTCATTCCTTTTCTCCCGCTCAGCACTATCATCAAAACTGGTGGTTTTCTTGCTGTCCTGTCACACTCTCAGTTGCTGTCGCCAGGAAGCTTCAGGGAGCAGATATGTATGTGGGGGAGTTTGTGTCTCTCCAGGCACTAGGCAGTTCTTCAGTGGACATCAGCTGGGTATAATTCAACTCCATTCAGTTCTAACGCTATCCACCTGGAGACAGCTTTGGCGCCCTCAGGTGGGGGGCCCTGCCCCACAAAATGCAACCCTCCCCCCATGAGGTGCCAGTCGCAAATCATAACTTCTTATCTATACATCTGTTGACTATAAATTGGGTGTTCCTATTGTTAGGGACTACGCTCCCTTTCAAGTCTCCCTGATAAAATAGCAATGTAGTGTGTATTCTGAGACCTACTCCTTAAGTTGATTAAGTTGGATCTGTCAATCACCTGGCCAGGATTTCTGCATTCAGGAAGTGTGATCCACCTGGAGATGTAGTAAATAAATAAGGGGAATCTGTGCCTTCTGGCTACAAGAAGACATCAGAGAGAAAGAGAGAGAGAGAGAGAGAGAGAGAGAGAGAGAGAGAGAGAGAGAGAGAGAGAGAGAGAGAGAGAGAGTTATAGTGTCCTTGGAATTTCTGCTATGGGAAAGGAAGATGCTCTCATCTGTAATATTTTCCTCAGCCATTTGCCTTCAGTATAGATAATAGTGGAGGAGCATTATACTTGATTTGTTTCTTTAGAGGCATTTTTAAGCACCTCCTACTAATTAAGAATCCTTTAGATGTAGTTTTCCTTCCTCAAATATCTGGTGTGGTTTCTGTCTCCTGACCAGGCATGATCAATATCAATGCACTGTTCTCTCCTTTTCCTTGCTGCTGCTAGTCCATCTAAGAAAGTGGGAGTGGACAGACAAGCCTCCGGGCCCCTCTAAGGCCATTTGGCTATGGCGTTGTTCAGCATGACTATGAGCCTCGCTGTGCTCTGTTGAAACTTCTTTGGCCTCAGAACTCAGAACAGCTACTTATTCTGAGTCAACCACATGTAAATCTCCTTGAGGACATTTTCAGGAAGTTGCTTTATCCAAGCACAAAACTGGCCCAAAGTGCCAAAAGATGTATACACCTAAAGAGCAGATGTCAGCTCCCTTGCTCCTCACACAGGGGAACGCTGAGTCCCATGCGGTGCCCTAGAATTTTCCATGGGTTCCCTGGGGCACCAATATGCCCATGACTGACTCCATCCCTCGCCTTTCTCAAAGTGCTTCCTGAGAATCGCTTACTAAATAAAATAGTGTGGCTGGAAACTTCTGTCACAGGATCATCTTCTGGAATCAGGAGGCTTGCCCAAGTTCACTGGATTATATATTTTAGATTATATCTTGATTCACCAAGTCTAAAACCTGCAGGACACTGGTTATATGCTGACTCATCGATGGCAATGCAAGGCGAATGAACTGACATTTTAAAATTCCTTGCAGTTCTTTGAAGCTGTGAAGACATGTGGCTCCAACATCTGTTTGGTTTGTTTCAGTTCAACAATCAAGTCAGTTCAGCTGGTGTGAATACCCAGAGGACCATCACACTTTCCACATTTAGTTAGGTGTTGCTGGGACACATCTGCCCCATCAGCCACCTCCATAACAAACTGACATAAACACAGCATTGTGCTCCCTTAGTTGTGGTGAAGATACTGCCTAAATATTGTTGTGAGAAACATGGCGCATATGGTAGTACTATGCAAATGTTGAATAATAGACCTGGAATACTGGGGAAAACTGGGGACACAGCTCATTAGTTATGTGTTAACTAGTGTTTAACAAGTTAAAGTGCTTACCACAAGCAAAAGGACCAGAGTTCAGAGCCCCGGATCACACATGAAAAATGCCATGCAATATGGCTACTGCTTTTAATTCCAGCCCCTGAAAGCGGAGCCTGAGAATCCCCAGAACTGCCCAGCCAGACTAGCCAAACTGTTTTTGCTCTGAATAATTAGAGACACAGTTCAAAATTATGCAGTGGAATAATGACTGGGATAATTCCTGATATCCTTTGGCCTCTACACTCACTCACATGTACTGGAGCACTCACATGTATACTGCCCACATGAGAGCATGCATGCACACATGCGAGCACCCTATATACACATGCACATGAAAAGAAAAAAAACTATTCCAAGAAAATAAGTTGATGCTTGTTAATACTACAAATTGCTATTTTTTAAGAATGCAAATCTCAATATTTTTATTGTAAAATAGTAAAGTTTTTTAATTTTATTTATTTCTTCCACTCATACAAAGTTGATAAGTACCCCATTCTCCTCCCTCCTTCCACCTCTCCCTGGATCCCCTTGTTCCTTCCCCACCTTTTCCCTTTCTTTTCCCCCCTCCCTCCCTTTTTCCCAGTGCCCCCTCCCCCCATTCCTGGAGCATCCTTTAGTGTACATGTCAAACTTCCCTCTGGGTCCTCCTCTCTGATGGGGTGCAAGGACTAAGTGGCATTGCCTAGAGCTTTTCTTTGTGGGTGTTCCCCTTTAGTATAGGGGAACTATTGTGGCTGTTAATACCTTGCCTTTTAGATTTCTTTCATTCACTAGGTTTGTTGATCACTCACATGCACAGTTTTGGGCCACTATTTGATTTATGAAGTTTTATTAACACAGAAGTGATGAACCAATGCAGGCCTAGCACGACTGATGAGATGGCAACGATGTCTGTCACAGCTTGGATCCTGAACTTCCCCCAAAGGCCCATATGCTAAAGATTTTCTCCATAGAGTGACATCATTTGGAGGTGCTAGAGCTGTTAGGAAGGAGGTGGGACATGATGGCATGTCACTGGGAGTTTGTCCTTTAAGGAGCTAGTGAGACGCAACCCCCCTTGTACTTTGTACCCACCTGTCTATGATGAGGTGATTGGTTCTGTTCCAATGCCTACGCCTGCTGTGGTATGCTGTCTCAGTAGGGGCTCTATGTAGCTTTGCAGCAAAGAAGGCTCATTACCGACTGGAAACTCAAAAAAAACTGTAAGAAAAAAACAGACTTTTAGCTCTATTAGTCAATATTCTCAGGTTTTTTTTTTTTTTGATCGAAAACTAACACAGTCAACCAAGACATTTTCTCTCCTTGTACTCGGTCTTTGCCACATGACTTTACAGTAATGCTGCTTTTCCATCATGGGAAGCCTGCCCTTCAGTCTGGGCTTAACGCTATGACTTGCCTTGCCCAGTAGGATGCTCATAAAAGATGCGAGCAGAGGTTTAAGGCGGATATGGATGTTGAGGGATGGATACTGACATTCACTCTTTCTTGCATCTTCACTATGCCATGAATAGCTGGGTGGGTTTGCTGGCAAATGGCAGCCATGTGGCGCAGAGGCTTTCGTCCAGTAACTCACCATTAATTTAACCCCTGCACATGGCTTAAGCCGAGCTGAGTGAAGAAGAAACACCCAGTGGAGCCCAGCAGGATTCATGAGCTAAACCTATGCTTGTTATTTTAAGCAGCCACATTTCAGAGACTTTTGTTATATAGTACTAGTATAGCACTGATAACTATGCTTCTAAATGTATCAAGGCTTCTAGTCCCCCCATCTCCCACAGAAGACATATAAGAGACTTCTCCTGGTTCAATAATCCCAAAGCTTTTAATCTCTCTTCTCCTGACTGTATGTCTCTCCCTAGCTTGTTACATGTCAAGGCACTCTCTGCCATTAGCCAAATATGGAAGCAAATGTGTCACTCATAAAACCTCTTACCAAGTTTTCTGCTCCTTTTTCACCTTTTTAACTAGAGTTCATTATGACACTGCCATCAGCAACAAAAAAATTATTACTCAGACAGACATTTTAAAATAAACTTTTTCTGACATTCTCTAAGCTGGTGTGGGAGCTGGAGAGACACTCAGTGGGTGGGAAGACACTGGTTGGCAGAGACAGTTGAAACATATTTTTATACAAAAGGTGGTATCTATAGTTTTCAGAGCACTTGACACTTGATTCTGAACTGCAGCAGCTAATTTTCCTTGAAACCATATTCATAATGCATTCACATGCTCTTCTCTCCAATGCTTCCCACGAAGCATATATATTGCCAGTTCCTTTTGCAGGGCACATCCAACTTTATGGTATGTGATGCATTTCTCTTTGCTTCATTCTTTTTTTTTTTTAACATTTTTTATTGTCTCCACTCATTCAAACTTAATAGGTGTACCAGTTCCCTCCCTCCCTTCTCCCCCCCCACTCCTCTGCTCACCCTCCCCTCACCCGTCCCTCCCCACCCTCCAGTGCCTCCCCTCCCCCAATCCCCGGAGAATCCTTGAATGTGCATGCCAAACTCTCCTCTGGGTCCTCTCCAATGACGTACAAGGACCCAGCGGCATTTCCCTGAACCCTTTCCTTTATACCTCTTAAACATAGGGACACTATTTTGGCTGTCAATCCCTTGCCTCCAAGGATCTTGGTGCTTTTAGCAAATGCTAGACTTTGTGGGGTCAATAGTGTGTTGGACATTGCGCAGGGCATGCAAAGTCCAATTATGATTGCTTCGGCCCTAACTTGTGTGGAGAATCTTGCATATCATTGCTCCTCCCATCCTTGTGCTCTTACACTCTTACCGCCCCCTCTTCCGCAAATTTCCCTGAGCTTCAGGATGGGGAGAGATTAGGCTGGTCTAGTTCTAGGTGGTTGATATAGAGTCTCTGAAGTTCTGGATTATGGTTTGTTGATTTTCTTTTGCGGTTTTGCTGCTCCTACAATGCCCTTCACTCCATCCTGATGGGTATTGGATGTCACCCCCTGGCCAGAGACAAAAAGCTTTTAAACTAGAGTCTTGTTATAAGAGTATATTCAAAGGTAGATGTAATAAAAGTAGAAACCACAGTGAGGGAGGGGTCAATCACCCATTTGCAAAATGGTTACTTATTATCTGCCAGACTATATGTCCTCCCCTTCTGGTAAGATCACATCCCCTCAGTTGTAAATGATCAGGAACGAAAAGTCTGTGAACTTACCCAGATGTCTCATTGCTTACTTGCAGTCCTTGATGGTAGGCCTATTTTCTCTGCTGTAACATGGTCCCCTCTCTCCTTGTTTCTGGTGAGGCCCTCCTACCCCATCCCTCCTGTTCATACTCCTTGCAATTACTGTATTAGATAGATTATCATCAAGTGTCTCTAGGTGGGCTAGGAGCCACCTATTAGGGAGTACATACGGCGCTTAATTTTCTGGGTCTGGGATACTTCACTCAATATAATTGTTTCTAATAACATCCATTTCCCAGCAAATTCCAGTAATTCATCGTTTTTGATGGCTGAGTAGTATTCCATTGTATAGATGTACCACAGTTTCCTTATCCACTCATCAACTGTTGGACATTTGGGTTGATTCCATGACTTTGCTATTGTAAACAGTGCTGCTATGAACATGGTCGTGCTTGTGCTATCAAGGTGAACCTCTGCTGCATGGGGGGTTATTCACAAAAGTGGAATCGCAGGGTCATATGGCATTTCAATCTTTAATGTCTTTAAGAATCTCCAGACGGCTCGCCAGAGTGGTTGTATGAGCCTGCATTCCCATCAGCAATGTAGGAGAGTTCCCCTCTCTCCACATCCTCTCCAGCATTTGGTGTTGCTTGTATTGTGGATTTTTGCCATCCTGACTAGGGTGAGATGATATTTCAGGGAAGTTTTGATTTGCATTTCCCTGATGGCTAAGGAAGTGGAGCATTTTTTAAGATATTTGTTAAACATTTTAATTTCATCCCTACTAAAGTTTCTTTTAAGTTCCAGGGCCCATTTTTTAATTGGGCCATTGGTTTCCTTGGTGGTTAGTTTTCTAAGTTCTTTGTGCACTCTGGATAATAGAGCTCTATTAGATATGTGGTTAGTGAAGATTTTCTCCCATTCTGTGGGTTGCCTTTGAGCTTGTGTTATGATCTCTTTATCTGAACAGAAGCTCTTTAATTTCACAAGATCCCAACTGTTGAGAGTTGGTAGCAGTGACTGTGCCATTGGATGTCTGTTTAGGAAATGTTGGCCTAGCCCAATCAGCTCGAGGGACTTCCCTACCCTTTCAACTATGGTTTTTATAGTCTCTGGCCTTATATTGAAGTCCTTGTTCCATTTGGAATTAAGTCTTGTACAAGGTTACAAGTACAGGTGCAGTTTTAATCTTCTACATGTGGAGATCCATTTTTGCCAGCACCATTTGTGGAAGATACTGTTCTTTTTCCATTGGATTTTTTGGGCCCCTTTGTCAAAGACCAAATAGCTGTAATTTTGTGGGCTTATATCTGGGTCTTCAAGCCTTATCCATTGATCTGTGTGTCTATTTTGGAGCCAGTACCAGGCTGTTTTTATAACTATGGATTTGTAGTAAAGACTAAGGTTTGGTATGGTAATGTCTCCAGCAGTGTTTTTGTTACTCAGGATTATCTTTGCTATCCTGGGTCTTTTGTGCCTTCATATGAATTTTGAGATTGTTTGGTCAACTTCTTTGAAGAATTGCTTTGGGATTTTAATTGGTATAGCATTGAATATTGGTATATTGCCTTTGGTAGGATGGTCATTTTTGTGATATTGATTCTGTCAATCCAGGAACATGGGAGGTCTTTCCACCTTCTGGTGTCTTCTGCAATTTCTTTCTTGAGGGTTTTAAAGTTTTCATTGTAAAGGTCTTTTACCTCCTTGGTTAGGTTTATACCAAGGTATTTCATTTTTTTAGGGGCTATAGTAAATGGGATTATTTCTCTCAGGGCTTTTTCACTTCTTTCATTCTGGGCACATAGGAAAGCCACTGATTTTTGTACGTTTATTTTGTATCCTGCTACCCTGCTGAACTTCTCAATTAGTTCCAGAAGCTTCCTGATGGAGTTTTTGCGATCACTCAAGTATAAGATCATGTCATCTGCAAATAGGGATAGTTTGACTTCTTCCTTGCAGATTTGAATCCCTCTTATGTCCCTTTCTTGTCTTATGGCTTCAGCTAAGACTTCAAGTACAATATTGAATAGAAGTGGTGAGAGTGGACAGCCTTGTCTAGTTCCTGATTGAAGTGGGAATGCTTCCAGTTTTTCCCCATTGAGTATAATCCTTGCTGTCGGCTTATTGTATACAGCTTTTATTATATTGATAAAGGTTCCTTCCATTCCTACTGTCTCTAGCGTTTTGATCATAAAAGGCTGTTGGATCTTGTCAAAAGCTTTTTCTGCATCTATCGAGAGTATCATGTGGTCTTGGACTTTGGACTGGTTTACATGATGAATTGCATTTATTGATTTGCGTATGTTGAACCATCCTTGTGTGCCGGGATAAAACCTACTTGGTCCCCGTGAATGATCTTCTTGATATTTTTTTGAATCTGATTTGCTAAAACTTTGTTGAGAATCTTTGCATCTGTGTTCATCAGAGAGATTGGCTTATAGTTTTCTTTTTTAAGTGTATCTTTATTAGGATTTTGGGATTAAAACAATATTAGCTTCATAGAAGGAATTTGGTAGTGTTCCTTCCTTTGCTATTTGTTGGAACAGTTTAAGGAGTATTGGTGTTATTAACTCCTTAAATGTCTGGTAGATGCTGAATCCATCTGGTCCAGGACATTTTTTGGTGGGAAGATTCGAGATTACTTCCTCAATTTCCTTATATAGGACTATTTAAATAATTCACAACTTCCTGATTCAATTTAGGTAAGTTGTGTTTACTTAGGAATTCATCCATCTTTTTTGTGTTGTCATATTTCACAAAGTATAAGTTTTTGAAATATGACATTAATTCTCTGGATTACGTTATAATTCTCTGGATTTCTTAGGTATCAGTAGTGATAACTCCATTTTCATTTCTAATTTTGTTAATTTGGGCTTTCTCTCTCTTGCTTTTGGTTAATTACCTAGGGGTGTATCAATCTTTTTGATTTTTTCAAAGAACCAGCTTTTTGACTGCTTGATTTTCTCTATCGTTTTCCTATTCTCGATTTCAGATATTTCTCCCCTGATTTTGCTAATCTCCTCTCTTCTACTGCTTTTGGGATCAGATTGCTCTAGTTTTTTTTAAAGCTTTAAGCTGCATTGTTAAGTTGTTTATTTCTGATGTTTCCATTTTTTTGATGTAGGCATTAAGAGCTATGAGCTTATCTCTTAGGACAGCTTTCATTGTGTCCCAGAGATTTTGGTAAGTTGTATTTTCATTATCGTTCACTGTCAGGAAATCTTGAATTTCCTTTTTAATTTCTTCCTGAATCCAGTTCTCATTCAGCATCATAGTGTTAAGTTTCCAGGAGTTAGTGTATCTTCTGTCTTCTGTTGTATTGTGAATGTCCAGCTTTAGGCCGTGGTGGTCTGATAGGACACAGATTAGAATTTCAACTTTTTTGTATATGTGTAGATTCATTTTGTGGTCCAATATGTGATCTATTTTGGAGAAAGTTCTGTGTGCTGCTGAGAAAAATGTGTATTCTTTGGTACGTGGATGAAAAGTTAGATAGAGATCTGTAAGGTCCATTTCTTTAAGGGTGTGATTAAGTTCCAAAGTGTCCCTGTTAAGCTTTTGACCTGTTGATCTATCCCATGTTGAGAGGGCGGTGTTGAAATCCCCAAGAATTATTGTTTGGGGGTTGATTTCTCACTTTAGATGCTGTAGGATTTTCTTACTGAATGTGGAGGGCCCCGTATTGGGTGCATATATGTTAAGTATTGGGAAGTCTTCCTGGTGAATTGTTCCTGTGACTAAAATGTAGTATCCATCTGTGTCTCTTATGATTTTTGGGGGTTTGAAGTCCACTTTGTCCAAAAGCATAATGGCTACCCCTGCCTGTTTTCTGCTTCCATTAGCTTGCAGAATTTTGGACCAGCCTTTCATTTTTAGGATGTGCCTATGTTTTGTGGTGAGATGAGTTTCCTGAAGGCAGCCGATTGATGGGTTGTGATTTTTAAGCCAAGTTTGTAATCTGTGCCTCTTAATCAGTGAGTTAATACCATTGACATTTAATGTTATAATGGAGAAATTCTTTTTAATTCTGGACATTTTTTATGTTTAGTGGATTTTGTAAGCTTATTGTTTTACATTTATATTTTTGTGGTATTATACTTCCCTTTTGTCCTCCTGGATACGCTTGTTCTTTTCTTCAAGTTTGCGTATCATTTCTAGCATTTTTTGAAGGCCTGGTTTGGTAGACATGTAAGCCTTCAGGTTGTCTTTGTGCTGGAAAACTTTTCTTTCTCCCTCGATCAAGACTGATAGTTTTGCCGGGAATATCAGTCTGGGTTGGCATTTTTGCTCATTTAATACTTGAAGTACTGTCTCTCCAAATTCTTCTTGCTTTTACTGTTTCCATTGAGAAGTCATTTGTTATTTTAATAGGTTTCCCTTTAAAAGTGACTTGCTTTTTTTCTCTTGAAGCTCTCAGCACCTTTTCTTTGTCTTGAATGTGGAGTGTTTTGACTATTATTTGCTGTGGCAATTTTCTATTTTGGTCATATCTGTTTGGAGTGCGAAATGCCTCTTGTATTTGGATGGGCCTCTCATTCTTCAGTTGAAGGGAAGTTTTCATTTATGATAATTTGAAAAATTTCCTCCAGGGTGGTATTTTGAGACTCTTGCTCTGGTATTCCATGAATGCGCATGTTAGGCTTTTTCAGGGTGTCCCATATCTCTTGAATGTTCCTCTCAAGTATCTTTTTGGCTTTAACAATCTCTTCCATTGAGCTGGTTAATTCTCCCACTTTGTCTTCAAGCTCTGATATTCTATTTTCTGCTTTGTTAGTTCTACTGATAAGACTTTTGGTTGAGCTTTGGGTTGAAGATAGCTTGTCTTTTAGTCCAATTTTAAACTCTGCCTGAGACTGTTTTAACTGCTCTATGCCTATTTTTGTTTCTTGAACTGTTTTTCTCAACTCCTCCAAATGCCTATTGTGTTCCTGTTCAAAGTGGTTGATTCAGTTGTTTAACTCCTCTTGGATTTCCTCTTTCATAGTATTAATCATGGTAATGATCATACTTTGAAAGTCATTGTCTTGGGTCTGGCTTTCTTGGATGTTTTCTATGAATTTGTTCTGGTTGGAATCCATCATTAAGGGGTTAATTCTTTCAGTGAGAGATTGGTCTTCTTGGGTTTTGTTTCTCATGGATCTTCACTTTGACTTAGGCATTGTTGTTTTGTCTTCTAGGGCTTTTCAGTTTCTGTGTGTTTTTGACTGATTTAGTTGGTATTCCTACACTTGGGCAGTTATTAGTAGTGCTTGCCTTGGGGTTGGGTATGTTTGCTTTTGTTATTGTTATTTCCTAGTTGAGGCTGTTAGGCTGTTAGTACATCAGTTAAGTCAGGTTAAGTAGACAAGGAGTGAGTATTAGTATGGTAATACACTTTTACAATGTAGTATCTTGGTGATATGTGAGAGTGAGTGGTATGATCCCTGGAGTTGTATATGTTTTTGGGGTGGCTTTATGGAAAAGTTAATCTATAGTGATTAATATTAGAAAGGAACAGTAAGGTGAAAAAAAGGAGGTTTACTTATCTTTGGGCTGGATGTGAAGAATCTCTCCCATGTGATAGGATGATTATAGAGGTTTACAGGGCCTTTGACCCTTAGAAATTTGCTTGAGTTTTCCTTAGACTCTATTGAATTCTGAGTAGCAGTAGTGTCTTCTGTAGACTACTTGTGTGGGTCCCCGGTGGGCCAGAGAGGCAGAGGGGCTGATGTTGATGGCAGAATTCTTCACCCGGGACCTGGGACTTGGCTTAGTGGCCCTCCCAAGCTCCAGGGATGGAGGAATGTGAGCACGTCCTGTCCAGTTGGGTGGACAGGCAGGCCGGAGGGAGAAGGGGGGCTGGGGTCCCGGGGTGTGGCCCAGGCCAAAGCCCGAGGCAGCCTGGGTGCCGCCGGGACACGGGGTGACCTTGGCGGGGTCAGGGGGAGGGAACTCACCTGGGGGTGACCTGGTGGAGTGGGGAGCGGGAGGCACGGTTGGGTGGGAGGACAAAGGCAGCGCGGGCTGCTTCGTTCTTTTCCTTCATCAAAGCTCTAAAATTATTCAGTAACTCAGAGTAATTAGCCAAGATTTTCCTAGAGAAATCCAGAGTGAAGTTCATCATTTTTGCAAAAATTCCATAAGTCCTTCTTTTGTATTTTCTGTTCTACATCCAAATTCCTCTATATATTTTTGTCCTAGGGAGAGGGAGTGTTTGCCTTATATGTAAACAATATAATAAATATGAAAGCTTCCATATTCAATATTTCTTAGATAGCCACATGTGAACCTAGAGAAATATTATTCCTCAATTCTGCTTGAGACACTAAGATTACCTCAGAAACTTGAGGGTTCCAGAATTTCTGACACTGTCTCCTGAGTTCTGTTTCTCATAGAGTATCTAGCAGGAGTGTACCTGATGGTAATTCCAGAGATAAACAACACTTTCTGAATTACTTCAACACTTAAGTCATAGAAGGCACCCCTGTCTCTGAGGAGAGTTGAAATGGAAAAAGAAGCTGAGGAAACCACTTAAGGTCTAATATTTGTGTGCAAGCAAGCATGTGGTATGCTAGAAATACACAGGGTTCATTTCCCAGGGCATTGGATAATCTGCAGTGTTAGATAGTACAAGAACCAGGGAAGTAAATGGGATTCCTGGCTCTAAAGCAAACCAGAGGTTACATATTAATAAAAACTCCACAGGTGGAAATTTCAACCCTTTCCAAGCTTACAGAATACTGAATGGCTCTATTTTCATCTTTCATTTGCCTTCATTTAATCACAAATGCTAAGACTTATGCATAAGGGAAATAAGAGACTACGTGGCTAATGAAATATTCACTTCAGCTTCTAATTTCGATTGTGGTGCCAAATAATAAAATGGAAATCAGGGGGAATATTTCAAAATGAGTCATAAGATCCACAAAGGTCTGAGCAAATGATTTTTAATTCTTGGCTCATACTAGAATCTACATAAACTAATGAATCATATATTAGTGTTGTTTTTCAGAGTTCTAACAGATGGTGCTTCCACTGGAGAAAGTAAAACTTGCTCATCTCTCTGGAAATTTATTTGGATACAGAGCAAGTGACAGCAGTCAGTGCACTCAGGCAGTTAGTGATCTATCTTTTCCACAAAGCCCATATTCTCTTGTAGCACAAATATAGAGTTAATTAGAAATAATACGGAGAGGTGGTTTATTGGAGAAATACAGTCTGAAGAGAAAGAACTGCAAAAGAAAAGTTACTGTACTAACAGGTGAAAAAGAATTATCCTTAGGCATTCATAGGAGAAGGGTAGATAGTATTGCAAGTGGAAAAGAAGAGAGGATAAATCAAGCTAGATCTAGATGTCAGGGTAGGTATTTATGTTGGTGCACATGGACTTTAGCACCATTTTTCTGTCAGATACTGTGCTGGTTAATTTCTACTGTCAACTTGAAAGCCTAAAAAGTGGATATCTGGACACACCTTTGAGGCATTTCTTAGTTAAGACAGACCTTTGTACAAACCCATAAGGAACTATATGATGGATGTGGGAAGACCCCCAGTTCATAGTGTGCGAGATCGTTCCCTGGGCAGTTGTCTAAAATAGATAGAGCTGGTTAGCACTTTGGTGAGCAAACAAGATAAAAAGCATCACTGGTCCTTAGCCTTCTGCTCTTGACTTTGGATAATACACAGGCCATTTCCCTCAGCTCCTATTGGCTTAATTTTTCTTACCCTGATGAATGTGTATTTCTAGCATGAACCATAATCTAGGATTATGCAGAATTAAGAATCTCCCTTGTTCCTTTAAGTTGTCAGGATCAGGTATTAAAGAGACAAAGTTATGGAATAAGATAGATGCTACAGTTGCCATGTCAGTGTGTCACAGGCGTCAACTTGACAGTTGAGGATTTTGAGCTCTGGGCACATTTTGAGCTTTGAGCCCAGAGCAAACCTCCAGGAGATTGTCTAGCTGATGGGGAAGTCCAAGCCTATGGTGGATGGGACTAGGCCCTAAACAGATAAATAAAGCACTGAGAGTTGGTTGAGGAAGTTGGCATCCTTGTGTACACTTGTCCAGAAATGCTGGTCTGGCCAGTAAGGATTTTCCCTCTCTCAGTCATTATGTAGAGATAGTGTGGCCAGTTCCCTTGGCCTGGTGTTGGTGCATGTTCTTCCGTCAAGCTGGACTAAGAACTATGACCAGTAATTGTAAGAGAAAATAAACCCCTTGTTCCTCTTGAGCCATTTGATGGTCATTTATCAGCAACCATGCAAGCTGACTGCAACAGAATTTGGTACACAGGAAGTGGGGTATTGCTGTCTATGTGAACTTTGTGGCTTCTGAATGATTTTGCAGGACAAAGTTTGAAATGTTTGAAGATTTTTGACTTTGTGAATTACCAATACTGTTCTGCAGAGTTTGGTGGGCCATTTGGTAAATAGTGATGCTGAGAGAGCTATGAATTGTTTGGGTCCAATTTCTGATGAAGGGAATAAGGACTTTGGTGAATTTGAATTTAAACAGGATAGACTGGTTTTCTTGATAGAGGAGAGCTGTGTTGGTGGCCATGAAACTGTGGACGTGGAAAGGGCAGGCAGCAGAACATCTGCTGCTGTTGGACACTGAACGTCAGTGAAGGAAAACCTAGTGACTTGCACTAGGACGGTGGAAGATGTGAAAACCACCATATGGTGATTCAGTGGTTTGACCCGGATTCCTTCAGGGGTCAAAAGCCCAAGTTAAAACTGTTTTTTGCCCTTTGCAAGTTTGGCTACCTAGAAACAAGGCTTTTCCAGAGTCAGTGCTCTAAAATTGGTACAGCTGTAGCTAGAGTGGACCAAGCTAGGTTTCAAACTCACTTCAAAATCTGGCAGTGTCCAACAGGTACGATTGTACGATTTGAGCGGTTCATGGAGAGCAGCAAAAGCTTGGCACCAAGTGTCAGGCATAGAGTCCTGCAAGGAAGAGTGAAGCCTCTGCAGAGGCAAACCCAGAGTGGTATTGGGGATGCCAGACTCATGGGATGTATGCTGAGGACAGCTGCGAGTAGAGATTCAGCCTGGTTCAGAGAGACTCTACTTCTACAACTTCGAGCTGCAAACAGACTGAGAATGTCTAGAATCTTTGATCCACCTTGACTATGTGATGAGGAACAGAAGATGGACACTGAAGTAAAGGATGTGGTATTTGATTTGCTAGACTTTGATCTTTTTAAGGTTTTCTTGTTGTTTCAAGATCCTTCTGTTTTAATGTTTTATCTGTTTTAAAGTATTTAACTTATTCTGATTTGATAAACTCTTAAGGTTAAAAAACTTTATCCTTTCAAAAAATTAGAACTGAAGTTTTAATGAGAGAACATTTTAAATTTGTCTATGGAATATACTTATATTTTTAAGTATACTTTTAACATCTGTAGGGGCAAGGATCAAAGGTTACAGTTTAAAAATGCTATGTCTGTGTCAAGTTGACAAGGGGTGAAGTGTCATATTAGGCACAGGTGTCAACTTGACAGTTGAGGATTTTGAGCTCTGAGGATATTTGTGGAGAATTAGTGGTTGGGTTAAGCCCAGAGCAAACCTGCAGGAGATTGTCTATCTGATGAGGAAGGCCCAGCCTATGGTGGGTGGGACTAGGCCCTAAACAGATGACTAAAGCACTGAAAGTCGGTTGAGGAAGTTGGCATCCTTGTGTACACTTGGGCAGACATGCTGGTCTGGCAAGTAAGGATCATCTCTCTCAGCCACGATGTAGAGATGGTGTGGCCAGTTCCTTTGGTGTGGTGTTGGTGTGAGCTCTCCCGTCAAGCTGGACTAAGAACTATAACCAGCAATTGTAAGAGAAAATAAACCCCTTGTTCCTTTAAGCCATTTGATATTCATTTATCAGCAACCATGAAGACGAACTGCTACATGGTATTTTCATAACTTCTTCACAAATTCTTTACCTTCTGTTGACTTCTGTTTCATTTTGCTTCAACAGTTTTCACACCAACTCTCTGTAGAGTCCTGATATGGGGCCAGATGGGTCCACATTGCCCATAGGAGCACAGTGCCAAGCATTGTTGGACTTAACACATTAGGAGTTACCTTTAGTGAAAGCAGATAAGTATGAGCTATTGGTCTACTTCTTTGCCTCCTTGCAGAGTACTCTGAGCTGTAGTTTATGTGGCAAGATCCTGGAAGATGCATTTTGTCTTTAGAGAACAGTCTGTTCATCTTGATTGATAATTTATTGATAAACTTGGTTGATTTTTGGCTGTTTAGCTTTTTGAGGTCTTTATACATTCTATAAGTTAATCTTCCAGTTAGACACAGGTGTCAATATTACATTTGAAGGCTTAGGCTTTGGGCACATCTATAAAGAATTGGTAGCTAAGATAAGCCCTAAGCAAGCCCGTGGGAGATGATCTAATTGATGTAGTAAAACCCAGTCCATGGTGGGTAGGACCATTTCCTGGGTGGTGGATAAAATGGAGAGAGCTGACTCAGTAGTTTAACATATCGGCAAGCAAATATTCTGGCAAGAGAGAAAATATGTCCCTCTCTGTGGATATGTTGTAATCAGTTCCCTTAGCTTCTGGTGGTGTTATTTAACTCTTCTGTCAAGCTTGTCTATGAACTGTAACCAAAATCGTTAAGTAAGAAGAAAACCCCTTATTCTCTGAGTTGTTTGATCATGTATTTGTCAGCACCATGAAGAGAAACTGAAATAGCTAGCAAAACTTTCCTCCCATTCTGTAGCTTATCTCTTCACTTAAATGCTGCTTCTTTTGGCAGAAGCTGTAATTTCACAAGGTCCAACTATTCCCTGAATGACTAGACTCCCATATAGGAAGTCTTTGCCTATGTGTACATAAGTGTTTCCCCCACTTTGCCCTCCAAACATTTCAGTTTCAAACTTACATTGTTAACTATTGATTATCTTGCAGTGTCTGTGTGTGTGTGTGTGTGTGTGTGTGTGTGTGTGTGTGTGAGAGAGAGAGAGAGAGAGAGAGAGAGAGAGAGAGAGATCTAGTGTTCTGTGGGGATCCAGTTTTTCCAGTACCATTTGGCTGTATTCTTGGCAAAACTTAATGGATGTGGTTGTGTGGGTTTATATCTCAAACTTCAACTGTAGTCAACTAGCTTACGTATCTGTTTTTATGCCCGTATTGTGCTGTTTTTGTGACTATTGGCTCTGTAGTGTAAGTTGAAATTGAGTATTGACTGAGATCTTTTGTGCTTCTGTACGAATTTTAAGATTTTTTTTCCTATTTCTGAGAAGATTAGCATTGAGGTTTTTTTATGGGGATTGCACTGAATCTGTAGATTGTTTTTGGTTATATAGCCACTTTTAATATTTAGTTCATTTAATCCATGAGCACTAAATGTTTTTCTGCTTTGCAGTGTCTCTCAATTTCCTTCTTCGGTGCTTTAAGGTTCTCATGCAAAGGTTTCTGCTTCCTTGGTATATTTATTCCAAGGTATTTTTAATGTTATTGTGAACGTGATTGTTTCTCTGATTTCTTTCTCAGCATGTTTATCAGTATATAGGAATGCTACTTATCTTCAAATGTAGATTTAACCTGTTACTTTCTTGAAAGTATTTATCAGTTTTAAGAGCTTACTATTGGAGTTGTTAAGTTTTTTCTAAAAGTCATATTATATAGAAAGTAGGAGACTTTTAGTTCTTCCTTTCCAATTTGTATCACCTTGTCTTATTGCTCTAGCTAAGATTTTAAGCCTTGTATTAAGTAAGAGTGGAGAGAGTAGAAATCCTTGTTTAGTTCTTGAGTTTGTGGAAATGCTTTCAGGTTTCTCCATTCAGTATGGCATTGGTTGTATATAGCCTTTATTATGCTGAGTTATATTTCCTTTAATTAGAAGAATATGTTGGATTTTGTCAAAAGCCCATTATTTGTCTGTTGAAATGATAGTTTTATATCTGCCCTTTTTCATCACTGGAAAAGAAGACAACTTGAACATGATGAACGATCTTTTGATGGGTTCTTGAATTTTGTTTACAACTGTTCGTTATTTAGTATTATCTAAAATTCAAATATTCATAGTGGATATTGGCCTATAGGTTTTTTTAAACCTTTATCTAGTTTTGGTATGAGGGTAACAGTGGCTTTATAAAAAGTGTTTGGTAGTATTCCTTTCATTTCTGTTTATGGAATAGTTTCAGAAGCATTGGTTTCAATCATTTAAAAGTCTGTTGGAGTTCAGGTATGAATCTTATAGTTGTAAGACTTTTTATTACTGCTTTAATCTCACTGCTTTTTGTAGATCTATTTAAATATTTCATCTTGGTTTGATTTTGATAGGTTATACACATCTATAAATTCACCCATTTCTTTCAGATTTTCTAATTTAGTGGAATGTAGCTGTTTAAATTATGTCTTAATAACTTTGTGATTTCCATTAGTATCTACTTTGATACCTCCATTCTTCTTTTAGATTATTTTCCCTGTTACCGTGATAAAATATCAAATGGAATCAACTGAAGGAAGAAGGGGTTTATTTTGATTACAGTTCCAGGGTTCAGTACATCTTGGTGTGGGAATCAAGGCAACAAGAGCTTGAAGCAGCTGTTCACATCACATCCAGTGTCGGAAAGCAGAGAATAATGATGCCTGCTCTCAGAAGACTTTCTCCTTTTTAGTCTAGGACCCCAGTCCATGGATTAGTATTACCCAGTGTGTGGGTCTTACCCGCTCCATGAACTACATCTAGTTATTTGCTCACAGATGTGCCTCATCTTCTAAGTGATTCCAGATCCTCACAAGCTGGTAACTAACACTAACCATTATTCTTTTCATTTCTTATTTTATTGATTTGGGTCTTTCTCTTTTTTTCTTTTTATTTGGTTGGTTAAGGATGTTTTTAGAGAACTCAATTTGTTTCATTGCAATTTTTTTCCATTTCATTAGTCTCTGGCATGATTTTAATGATTTTTTTTCCTGTCTATTGATTTGGGGTTTGGTTTTTTCTTGTTTTTTTCAAGTCCTAAAGTGCATTGTTTAGTTCTTTATTTGAGAAACTGATTTTTCATGTAAGCATTTGTAGCTATAAACCTCTCAGCTCTTCTTTCATTGTGTCCCGTATGTCTGTAGATGTTTGTTGTATTGTTATTACCATTGTTATTACCATAATTCTAAGAATATTTCCTTCTTGATTTCTTCTTGATTACTACATAATTCAGTGTATATTGTTTAACCTTTATGGCTTTGTGTATCTTCTATAATTTCTCTTAATTAATCCTCATTAATCTATCTAAAATAGTCTTTATATTTTCTGACTAATTTTGTTTGAAGTCTACTTTGTCTGATATCACATACATATACACACAGTGTGTTTTCTTTTACTTGGCATATACGAATAGTTATATCTATTTTTTTCTACTCCCATTTGCTTAGAATGCCTTTTTCCATCCTTTTCTTTCATCCTAAGATATCCGTCTTTGATGGTCAGATACTAGAGACAACAGATAGATGGTGGTGCTATTCCATATACTTGAGGCCCAGAATTGTAAAAATAAATGGAGAACACAAGCAAACTGACATGCATTGATTTTGCCTTCTGCTCTTGATTGCGCATGTGACGTGACCAGCTGCCACCAGTTCCTGTTGCTGTAACTTCCCCACACTGAAGGCTACATACAGTATGGCTATCAAAACTTCCGCTTGACATTTGAGAACTGAGAATTATTTTAAGGCATCCCTTTCATCAAGCCTGTAGATTATCTAACTGATGAAGGAAGACCAACTTTATTTTGAGTTGGACCATTCCCTGGGCAGGTGGATAAGATTGAGTGAGAACTGGTTGAGTTTGATAGACTGGCAAGCTAGAAAGTACGCCCATCCCATCTCTCAACTCTTCCTGAAACTATGGTGTATCCAGGTCCTTCAGCAACTGGTGTGGACATCACTCCCCTGCCATAATGATCATATATAACCTAAATGGTGCTTGCCTCCCTAAATTAGTTGGGTAGTATCATAGCAAATGAAGAGTAACAGGCTGTAACCTGGAATTGTACACCGTCAATTCCCTAAAGTTGCTTGGTCACATATTTTGTTTAAGCAACGTATAATAAGATTTGGCCATCTGTCTTCACTAGGCCAATTAAAAAAGACAATTAATAGTGGAACCCAAAGAAGGGATATTTATTCAGTGTGGACACAATGAAAAGAAAAATAATGAATGAAAATGTGCAGCGATTTCCACCCACTCTGCCCCTTACACCAAGTTCATTTCAGCAATAGAACAACAGGTCTACACTTATGTTGAGGCCAAGAGATATACATAATTAAATAGTTTGGGAAAAGGTGTAGTCCCACCTCTCATTGTCCTGGCTCCAGTCTTCACAGCAAGGTTCTCTGACAAGCTGTCAGAACTGTGTGAAATGTTTTCCCAGGAGACAAATTCCTCCTCAAGCTTCAGTGTTTTCCTTCCCTCAACAGTAAATTCCAATTCTTTAGGGACCATTGTTCTAATAGTCTGACAGCCTAGCCAAAGAGAGGGATACAAATGTCTCTTCAGATTAGAATATCTTCACTCCTGCAAGAATAGTTATAAAAGTTTCTGGGTACCCTATCACCAGAAAAGTTTTCTTCTGATGACTAGCTAGCATAAAAACCTGACTTCCAACTGCCTATCTCACATCCCCACCCCCTCTACTTTTCCAACTTAGAAGTCTCATGGTTTTCCATGACCTCTGCCTCTTTCATTGCTGTACTCAAGCTATAAGCCAGATCTCATTATTTCTTCCTCCATGATGCCTCTGGCACCTCAAGTAGCCTGTCTCCATCTAATGGCGAGTCTCCATCACTCCCATCTGGATGGTTCCTTCTAGCTAGATCTAGGTACCATAAGTGTTGGCTACAAGTTAAGATGGTCCCTGGGGGGAACTTCAGGTGATAGCTAGAAAAGCATGGAGAATATAGGGTTGCAGTTATAAGTAAACAGATCAAGGGATAATTATTCCCAATGCAGTTCAGTCAGGATACCCTTTGCTTAGCTGAAGGAAAATTATTATGGGGGTTTTGTTTTGGGGAATAGGGCGCTGAATGAGGACAAATTCAAAACAGAAACTACTTCAGCTGATTATTTTTGTCTTGGCAAAATTATGAGGTCATCATAAAATAGATTTTTTTTGGTTTGCTATCTATTTATGGAAATGTCACCTCTCTCACACTGGGAGAAGCCTTTGTGGGAAATTGTTATCATCTCTCCCTGGCATTGGTACAACTTCCTTGTGGGAGGAGTGTATTTCCAATATTTTGGATGTTAGATTTGACCATGGGAGTGATTGTCACCATTGAAATACAGGTGGAAGGAGGACTGTGCTTTCTGATCAGAGGCTTCTAGAAGTGTTGTATCCTTTGCCTTGCATTCACCATGTCCATAGCATACACACACACACACACACACACACACACACACACACACACACACATTCTTTATTTTGCTTGACACAAAATAATTGTATATCCATATGATTTATGCATATTTATGCATGTATATAATTTGTAAAATAATCAGAGCAGAGAAATTGGGATATCTGTCACCTCCAACATGTGTCATTTCTCTGTTAGGAATATCCTGAGCCGTCTCTTTTAACTATATTGAAATACAAAATTAAGCCAGGGCTGAAATGCACAAATTTAAGCCAGGGTTGGCAGCTCAGGCCTGTAATGCTAGCACTGGGAAGCTGAGGAAGAAAGTGATTTTAAGGACAGCCTGGTCTATTTAGCAAGATCCTATCTTTTTGAGAAGAAAAAAAGCGAGGGAAAAAAAATGAAGGAAGAAGCACAATTCCAGGCATACTTGCCCTACTGTCTATAGAGCATTAGAAGCTATTCCTCTTTTCAACTATATCCTTGGGCTTTTGACTCTCCTCTCCGCCTCCTCAACTTGCTCTCCTCCTCAGGCTCTGGAAACCATTATTCTCCTTATGTCTACGAGACCAACATTTATTTTACTTTTTTGTTCTTTTAGTGTTTCATATATGAATATAGTGAATTTATGATATTTAAGCACCTTAATACCAAATCTTATCCTTTTTCCTTTTCCCAACGCAACCCTTTTTCTTCCTCTTCAGTCTTCCTCCTGTTTTCATATCTGTTCACATATATGACTGTAGCGGTTACTCTTTCTTCTGCTGTGAAGACACCACTCAAGCTCAAGCAAGCTAAAGGGAGAAAGAGAGATTCATTCAGCTCACAGTGCCAGAGGAGAGATGCAGTTCACTATGGTGGAAAAGGCATGGCGGCTGGCAGAAGCTGGAAGCCATCTAAGACATGCCCATCAAGCAGGCTGAGAACTGCAAAACTGCCACCTGCAAAAGCAGACTGTCCCTGGCTAGCCAGCCTCAAGGCCTGCCCCCTGTGGTGCCTTTGTCTAGCTCCACCTCCTAAAGTTGCCACAGCCTTCTCAAACAACTAAAAATTCAAGCATAACTCACATTTCAAACATGACAGTGACGCACTGGATTTCGTCTGTTTTGCCTTTGATAGCATGGGTCTGAATACTTGCTGGAGTACGAATCATGTATATCAGTAGGTTTACCATTAAGGAAAGACTCTTCCCTTCCCAGATGCCCATCGCCATTAATTCTTGTCAGTCTCTCAGTGAGGCATGGGGTCTTTTGAGCTCTTCCTCTTCCATGGTAAGATGTTGGTAGGACAAATCTCATGCAGGTCATGTGGAAAAAACACAGCTGCAATGAATTCATGGATGCAACAGTCCTGTTACGTCCAGAAGAAAATGCCTTGCTCTTCCTCTGACTGCTCCAAACTCTTAAAATCTTACTGCCTCCTCTTTGTAATGTTCCTTAAGCTTTGGGATGGGAAGTGACAGATTAGATGTCTTGTTTAGGGTTTTAGAAGCTTGCACACACTTTGTCCCTCCATTCTCTTTCATAGGTTCTTATTCTGGTCTATAGTACCAGTGATGTGATCCCTACTGAAAAGTGGGTTTTAAATCCAATCAGAAAGCTGTTGGTTGTTCCCTCGACATAAATGACACTATTGCACTGCTGGTGGCCTCTTGCCAGAGTAGTTGGTATTGTAGCTTGCAGCTTTCAGGGACTGACGAGAGTGTTGATTGCTTTTCTTCCTCCAGCAGCTTATGTAGTACTTTCTGGTACTATGAAAGCTATGCGGCAAGGAAGAATTTTCCAGACCAGTTTCAGCTGGTGTATTTATTATTATTATTATTATTATTATTATTATTATTATCATCATCATCATCATCCATGTCCTGTGAACAACATGTGTTACTCTTCAGCAATAGGGTATTACTGACTATTTTCTGGAGGGCAACCAAGAGCAATGACTAAAGCCTATAATGTTCTGGAGAACTTTGAGACCTCTCTGACCAATAACTTATTAGGAGGGATCATATATCTAGTATTTGGAATATCATTTAATTGCCTATGGGTTCTAGTTGGAGCATCATAGGGCATTTTTTGTTTTGTGTTATGTTCCTCTCTCTGTGTTCCCCCATGTAGGGTATGTCTGTTTTCACAGTTTTTTCTTTTAAGAAAAATGATTCTTGAGGTGCTGATAATATAGCATGTTTCTACCTGGTTATATCTTATAAACTTAGTGCTATTTGTTATTCCCTGGCCCTTCCTATGCCCTATCCTCTCATCTCTTGCCCTTGAAGTACTTACCCCTCTCATTTTTACCTTTGCACTTTGCCACCTGTGGTCTTTCCTAGCTCCTCCTTTAAAGACTTTATTCTCTTTCTCCCTTCTGCCCCTACTTAATGGCCCCTTTCAAGTTTTCTGGCTGTTACAGGAATTCCAAATGAAATATATCAATCAGAAGTTCAGTGCTAGAACCCATATATAAGAGATAACATGAAATGTTTTTCAGTGTCTGAGATATCTGGCTTAGTATTATATTTCCAGTTCCATCCATATATAACAAATTCTGCAATTTCATTTTTCTTAATAATTGAATAGTATATGTAATATGATATAGTCCTTTGGGAGTATTCCCAGCAGTGGTATAGCTGGGTGTTGCAGTTTGCTTGCATAGTTGCTGATAAATGACCATCAAACGTCTTAAGGGAACAAGGAGTTTTATTTCCTTACAACAGTCCAGTTACAGTTCTAGTTCAACTTGACAGGAGAGCATGCACCAATACCAGGGCGAGGGAACTGGCCACACCATTTCTATGTAATGTCTGAGAGGGGGACGATCCTTACTTGCCAGACTAGCATGTCTGACCAGGTATACACAAGGATGTTGACTTCCTCAACTAGCCCTCAGTATTTTATTCATCTGTTTAGGGCCTAGTCCCGCCCACCAAGAGCTAGGTCTTCCCCATCAGCTAGATAATCTCCTGCAGGTTTGCTCTGGGCTTAATCCAACCACGAATTCTCCACAAATGTGCCCAGAGCTCAAACTATAAACAGTCAAGTTGACACCTGTGCCTAACCATGACACTGGGTCATATGATATATCCGTTTTTAACTTTCTGAGAAACCTCCACATTGATTTCCAAAGTGACTGTACCACTTTATACTCCCACCAACAATGAATATGTGTTTCCTTTTCTCCACATCCTCTCCAGCATTTATGGTTGTTTATGTTCTTGTAGATCAACATTTTAATGAACATTAATAAGTGAACACACAATAGTTATCTCTCTATGACTATAAGTTCTTTAAACAAGATTCAAGAATGAAAGCAGGCTGGAGAGGTGGCTCAGGGGTTAAGCCTCTCCCTTGCAGGTGGAAGGTCCTGAGTTTGGATCCTAGACCCTATGTATAGACACCAGGCGGAAGCGGGGGGGCGGCCTGCGTTTCTGGTCCTGGTAGGGTGGAGCCTGTGAATCCCGGGGCAGAGTAAACAAGGAGGAGGTGGAGGTGATCCATGATAGTTCCCAAATTTGTCTGTGGTTCTACACACACACACACACACACACACACACACACACATACATACATACACATACAAACACACACGCACAATTGAATAAAATTTTTTTAAAAAATTAAAAAAAAAAAGATGAAAGCATTTGACACAGACCTGAATCCAAAGCAAAGCCTTAACATCCACCCCAATCCAGTCCAGCTGATTTGCTTTACAAATAAATCCATGGTCTCTGTTGGAATTTAAAGATTCCCTCTCTGTTGGAATTTAAGGATTCCTTAATCAGACCACCTAATCCCTCACGGTCTTTACTTCCCACTCCCGCTGCCCTACTTCCTTAACAACTCCCTGGCAACAATTTAGCCATAAAGGACCTCATCCCCCTTTCCTCACCCACCGCTAGCCTCTGGGACTATCCTTGGCAGGTCTTCACCCTCTGGTTGTCCATGGTGGCTTTCTTCTGCTCTTTACTTGTCCTCTCTAACATTAAGCTACACCTTCTGTTCCAGTGATCTACTGCCTTAAAACTAAAACATGGCTAACACTAATAAACTTGTATTTCTTGTTTGTAATTTCTCCTTTGCATTAGTCTTTGCTTATTAATGGACCTATACATCGTCTGGTCATTCCTATTGTTTTTCTCTATTAGTTGAACAATCTCAACAATAAACAACTTCAGGTCCCCAGCGCTTTAAACATTTGGCTATGTTAACATATTGGCATGACAAAAACACTGAAATGGGACCCCATGCTTCTTTGTTAGGGGAAGTTAACCAAAGTCACCTAATCCTCAGAAACCACTCACTCATGTACCTTTTTATTTTTCATACCACTGTTCTGATCTTGCCCATTTGCTTTTGGCCCTAATAATATTTCGGCCCATGAGCAATATAAAAAAAAATGATGAAAAATATGCCAAACGCCTATTTTATATCAATTTTGTAACAGAATGCTGATCATGTTTTAAGTAGACTAAATTAAATAGTTAATTCAAGTCATTATTTGGCAATGGATATTATTAGGAGAAATTATGTCAGGATGCAATTGATATGAATGACAACTTCACATGATGAAACTTGTAGGAAAAAATATGATGTAGGAAGTGTTGAAAACTGCAATAATTTGAGAAAATGGGACACAATAGCAATAATTAGCAGAACATAAAACAAACAATGATTTAATTGAGTAGAAATTGATGAAGCAATCAACCCTCCTGAAGGAAATATTGACACAGAGAAGAGCATACTGGGGGAGTGAACATTGGTGTAAGTAAGGAGCACACGAAGTATTCTAGTAGAAGAAACTGACCTTGGGATCTCATGACAGTGGGGCATTTGGACAGTGCTCCTGTGACTTCTGAATTCCTAGGGTCATCATGCAGATGCCATGTGTTTGAACCTATTTCCTCCAAGCTGAGTGTTTCTTGAGGCAGATAAACCACAAGTGAGGGGATGAGCCCATTCTCCTTGCAGGCGAAGTCCTGGCCCATGTGCCCTACTTGCCAGGGTCCTGCTGGTATGTCCATGGATCTTGTATCCAAGAACCCAGTTCAGGGGTTGCTTTCCTTATTTCCATATTTCATGATACCACAGGACAAAGAGCCATAAAGGCAAAGCCCCCTGTTCTTTCTCTTTGGCTTTGCCTTCCATTTTGTAGAATTTTCTCAAATTCTGGCATGTTTTAAGACAAGGAGAAGAGGTATCTTCTTAAAAGTATGCCACCAACTTAAACCAAGGTTTCTAAAATACTTGAATTTAGTCTTTGTGACCTGGTGTGCACGCGTATGTGTGTGTGTGTGTGTAGCTTTCATGGCATGTTTGTGAATGTCAGAGGGCAACTTTGTATCAGTTCTTTCCTTCTATCTCTTTGTGAGTCCAGGGATTGAATTCAGGTCGTCAGACTTGTGTGTCTTTACCTACTGAACCCTTTCATTGGCTCAATTCCAAGCTTCCAAAGCAATGAAAACATATCAATCAGTAGATAATCACCTGCAAGTAAGAGATGCCTTCCCTCAGATTACTGTAAACACTTAAGTAAACTGGATCCTTTCCAAAGGTTGCCTGGTGCAGTTACTCCATTTGGCAGGAGGAGGCCTACTTCTTTTTCTCTTCTCATTCCACCTCACTCTGTGTCACTCTGAAGCCCAACAGTCACCCACATCCACTTCCCAGTATCATAGTCAGACACTATTAGATCCAAAGGAAGAATGAAACTGAGTTTGTTTTGTAGAAGCAAGGTTGCTTTCACATACCATTGATCAGACATGATGGTAGTTTGTGTAGTCTTTGTACAAGAGCATGCATTAGTCCTAAGATTTTCAAATATGGGGCAGTGACAGAAGAAGAAAGAAGAAAGAAGAAAGAAGAAAGAAGAAGGAGAAGGAGAAGGAAAAGGAGAAGAAGGAGAAGAAGATTGCTAATGAAAAATGAGTGAAAATTATAGAGGGTAAAAGTTGTGGATATAAACAATTTGAGGCTCTGCTGTCTCCCAACATCCATTTAGTCTCTCTTACTCACCAATAGGGTCCTCAGCTTTGTAAAAGATGGATATATAGTAGAAACCAATGATAGCCACCAGAGCTATGAGCCAACTGTTCACAGTTATAATAGCACCATATGGTTCCTATAAAATCTTTCTCAAGCCCAAATATATGAAAAAATATAACTCCTTTGCTATTGTTCAAGCTATAAAAGAAACTTTAATAATACAGCCGAGTCCCTCCTTCTTCTTCAATTACTTCTAATTCCCTTCCTCTTGCAAAGATGCCCACTCTTTTGTGATTTCCATGTATTTATGTAAGAATTAAGTATGCATGTATTCCTAAGAAGCATTTGGTATTATCTTGTAAAGCTACATACAGATTAGCATACCGTAGGACTCAGCAGTTTTATTTTTAGGCCCATACAATTTCACATCATTTAAAAATGTACATAAATAACCTAGTACTGTTCTGTATTTTTCTGCAACCTGATTTTCTTCTCCATGGTCTATGCATAAGATTTATCCATTATTGTCATGTGAGGCTTTTGTGTGCTGTGTTCCTGTTGAAGGAATTATGCAGTTTCCAAATGTTTACTATTACAGCATTGTCTCTTTTATTCTCTCACCCCAATTTTCTGTAACATTCATTCTCTCATGAGCATTTTGCATATATCCATCCTTTGCTGTCCATGGAGGATTGGTTCCAGCATCCCCCAGAGGTGCCAAAATCTGCAGATGCTCAAGGAAAAGAGCATGGCATTTTGCATATAACCTGCACTCCTACACTCCATCATCTCTAGCTTACTTACAATACCTAGTATAATGTATCATGTGACTAAACACTGTTACACAGGGTTTTTCATGAAATGGTGATAAGTGATTAAGTCAATACGGATGCAGATTGTTTTCCAAATATTTTAAACTACAGATTCCACATGGGGCAACTGTATTTTCTTTCAATACTTAAAACATTTGTTTACTTTCTCTCTCTCGCTCTTCTCTTTCTCTCTCTCTCTCTATATATATATAATATATATATTATATATAATATATATATTAAACATACCACTGCACAAGTATGGTCATAGGATACCTTTAGAAAGTGCATTCTTACCTACTTGAGATACCTTATGTAAGTGGATACTTGTATTTGTCCTGTTGATACTGGCGAATTTCACATACTCTAAGAGCCCTCAAAGCTCATTCATCCATTTCATAGCATGTGTCAGAGTTGCCATTTCTTTTAAGTCAGATTAATAATTTGTTCTACATATACATTTTGGGCTGTTTCTACTTTTTGCCACTTATGGTTACCACTACTTTAAACATAAGTAGGTATGCAAGTACCATTGCAAGATCATGTATATAGTTCTATTTTTAATATTTAGAAGTACTGCTATAGTGCTTTCTATAGTATCTATACTATTTCATGGTTTCTGGGATAGCTGTACAAGTCTTCTAACCCTTCTACATCCTTATCCATACTTGCAGTTTCTGGGTTTTTGATACTAGCCTTCCTAATGAATATGAGGTGGGAGCTCATCATGGTTGAGGCTCTCTGATTTGCATTGCTCTTCTGATTAGTATAGTTGCAAATCTTTTCATGTGCTTTTTAGCAATTTATATATGTTTTTAGAAGAAATGCCTATTCTGGTCTTTTATTCTTTTTTTTTCAATCCAACTCTTGTTGCTTTGATTTGGAACACTTTACATGTTCTGGATATTAACTCTGACAGATGCATGGCTTGCAAATATTTTGCCCTTTTTTCATAGGTTACCTTTTTAACCTATCAGTTTTACCCTGATGCACTGAAGTTGTCGATTTGATGAGGTTTGTGTTCAAGTTCATTGTACTTCATTTTGTTGCATTGTCTGTGCTTTTGGTGCCACACCAAAAATCATTGCTAATCACAGTGTCCTAAAATTGGAAGGGAACAGAGGCTCTTTGACTATTCTGAAAGTTTGCTATAACAAAACCTCTGAAACCATCTGGCTAAAACAATGGAAATTTATCTTGTATCTTGCAGGAAGCTTAGAAGTTCAAGACCAAGGTGCCCTTACATGAAGCTTCTCTCTGGAGGCCTCTCCATGGCTTGCAGGTATCTTACTTCTCATTATGTTTTCATAGGACCTGCTTTCTCTCTCTCTCTCTCTCTCTCTCTTCCTCCCTCCCTCCTAGTAACTTATAGCATTCTGTTAGATACCAATCCTATGGGACTAGAGTCCCCCTCATGATCTCATTAAATATTGATTTTTCTCCTAAAAATCATACTATACTCAATTACAGTTAAATTTTGGGTTAGGACATCAACCTATAATTTTGAAGGTAAACAACTTCATTGTCGGTAAACAATTTCATCTATTATACTGTCTTAAATCTCTATAAGCCAATGAATTACTCAACACAGCACTGTTACATGTACAGTAGTGAATGTTAGCAGAAATGATTGACACACCATCACTATAAGTATGAAAATGACATTGTATATAACATGAACTGAGAATTAGATGTCATTCTGAAAGTTCATGTCATTCTTAAATGCTTGAAACTTATAGTGTAAATTCTGCCCCTTAATAGCTGCATGAACTTGTACAAATTATCAGGCATCTCTGAAACTTAATGATTTTCTGTTGCAAAAAGTTAATAATACAAATGACTGGGGGGAGAGGAGGTGGAAGTAGGTATTAAATAAAATAATGCATTTAAGGTATTGAGCACACTATCTAGTGCAGAGTAACCACTCAACAGATAGTATCCATGACCATTTTGAGATAGGGCACTTTGTGATAAACAAGAAAACTGAGGATTGCATGTAGTAAAACAAAAGTGGGATCAGAGTGTATAAAACCTTCCGTCAGTTCCCACACTAGTGAGCAACCAAGAAGGGGCCACAGGCTATGCCACTGAGTCCTGAACCCTCACTAGTGTAGAGAGCTGAGAGGGAGATTCAGCACCCACATAAACAGATACTGTGGGGGATGGGAGGGAGAAAGCAGGAAGCACCAAGAGAGGAGGAGGGAAGGAAAAGGGGTGAGAGGGAGAGTGGAAGTGGGGAGAGTAGAATGGGGGAACAACAGGTGGGAAGGGAGCAGGAAAGAAGAAGAAGGAGGGGGGTACCTATTGAGCTTGTATAACTAGGCAAGAAATATATTAAATACTGAGAAAAACATCTATCATGGGCTGGAGAGATGACTCAGGGGTTAAGACTCTTTCTCCCAAACAGAAGGTGTGGAGTTCAGGTCACAGGTCCTAAGTAAAAACACCAGATGGAAAAGGCTTCAGCCTGTACTGTTGACCCTGGTGGATGGAGCCTGGGAAATCTCAGAGCAAAGGAAAAAGAAGATAGAAGCAATCCAAGATAATTCCCGAAGTCACCCTTGGCCTTCTATAGGGACACACACACACACACACACACACACACACACACACACACACACAATCAATCAATTAATCAATCAGTCAATCAATCAATCAATTAATCAATCAGTCAATCAATCAATCAAATTTTTAAAAATTTCTATCATACAGTTTATCCATTTGTCAGAGAGTCTCTCTCTCTCTCTCTCTCTCTCTCTCTCTCTCTCATTCCCTCTTCCCCATCTCTCTCTTCATTTAAAGCACAGTAGATTTCTCTTGTGTGGTGGCAAAGATCCCTGTTTAATATAAAAACCTTTATAAGTTACATTTTGCCCTTTCTCTGTGGCCGTATGGCCCTGGATCTGCTTTAATCTTTATGGTGATTACGTGCAGCAGGCACAATCAACACTTGTATTTACAAATAAGGAAACTAACGTGCAGCAAGGTGACAGTTCCCAAGACCACCCAGCTGCAGATGACAGCAGCCATCACAACTATGCCAGCTTCCCCCTGACCTTCAGCATTGCCTTTCCATCACAGAGCCCATGACCCAGCCATCTGGCTCTTTAGGACAACACCCTTCTGCATAGGCTGGGCGTGCTGTGTCACAGAACAGGTGGAATAGACAGTCACTGTGGGAAGCAAACAGGTGTGGATCAGGTACATGATGCAGGAATATTGCAAAGCACCTTAGGTAATCGAAAGGATTTCACATCTATTGTATGTTTTTCTTTGAATAAATATAAAGAGTTTATTTGGTACATATTTGAGTATACAACAAAAAATATTAAACAACTTTTTTAACATTTTGTGCACAGGACAGAAAACTGCCTGGATATGCTATGTCCACTTTTGGAACACAGATTTTAACAGTTATTAATGCACAAAATCTTACATATCTATGTCAAGATTCCAACTTTCTTCCATGCAACCCAAATTAAACCCCATTTCTTTCTCTACATACTTGATGAGATTAAATCCCAAAAATTCCAGCCTGTGCATCCAGCAGGTGTTCAGTAGTCCACAGGCAAAAGAGTAGGGGTGCAGGTCTACCTTGTCAAAGCCTGATCCTGGCCCTATGTTAATTGTGACATCTGGGGCAACACATAAGCTATACAATTTCTCACTTGTAAAAGAGATGAAATTAGGTATCCTTCACAGCCCAGTTGTGATAAGGAAAAAATCTTTTCAGAAACCATATCTCTGACAAAAAAGAAATGGATAATACACATCACTTCCTCACTGTCATCATTGTACTGCTGAGTGCTGCTGTCAGTGTTACCGAGTGCTTTAAATGCCAAGGAAAAGAATGTGCATCTACCTTAGAAGAGGGCAGAGAAAATATTCCTAAGTTCATAATGTTTACTAGAAAATTACCTTTACTTGGTTAAGTACACAGACAGTGCATAATGAATTTTCCAAAACATCGATGCAGAAAAATTCTGAAGCTGGACTGAGCAATGGTCACTTTCATCTTAAAAGTTAAAACTCAATGAATACATGAGTAGAAAGTCCAAGTTTTGAAGGTCTCTTTTTCCAAATGTAGTCACCTGCAGAGTGAACATTTGAATGAGGTGACTTGTTCTCAAGAGATGAGACTGAAGAAGCGGTTAGAGGCAGACTGGTATGACAAATCAAAGAGCTTGGCTTTGAATCATTTCCTGCCATGGAGAATGATGAATTAAACCTCACCATCCAATGAATAGGGGATTCTTGGAGGAAGGATATATAAAGACAATATTCAAGAATCATAGGGATAGAAGGAGATGAACTCTAGCCTACATGCATAAACAATATATTTAATATGATCAAAGCAAAGTTTGCAAACATCATCACCCAGATTCAGGAGGAATATAGAATGTCAAAAGGATAAGACCAGACCTTATGTCATAATGTAGTTAAGACAGCAACTTAAAGTACAGAGAAAAACAGTGAAAGCTATAAGAATGAAGTTAGATGTGAAGACAATCCCATCAGAATTGCAGCTGATTTTTTCAACAAAACCTTAAAAACCAAGAGAACATAGAGCAATGTATTTCAAATTTTGCAAGATTATAATTATTAGTACAAATTTATAAATCCAACTAAACTATTTGCATAATTGAAGGAGAAAGAAAAACTTTTCATTACAAAAATAAAACAAGTTGAAGGAATTCATGACCACTAAGCTAGCACTGCAGGAAATTCTTGAAGTAATAATTTGGACTGAAGAAAAAGTAAAGCTATCCATTAGAGAATAATCTATTTGTCACTTTCAAGAAACACACCTCATAATCAAAAATAGATGCTTCCTTACAATAAAGGGAAGGAGAAAGATATTCCAAGTAACTGGAATGAGAAACCAAGCCGAGACTATCATTAAAATATTAATTTAAATTAATGAAATAATAATAGAATATCAATGAAAATTAATTAAATAGCAACTTCAAAATACAAGTAAAGAGAAATTAAAGCATATACTGATTAAGGAAATAACTGTCAAGGTAAAACTACATTCTAAACATATATGTATGGAACAATGTTTAATTTCATAAAATGTATCTGAAAACACAAATTAACACCAGTAAGTATTACTGGGTGATTTCATTAGATAGGTAACCATTTTCACCAGTAGAAAGTCATCCTGGTGAATACTCAGAGAAGCATCAAATTTAGGTGGCATCATAGATCAAATGTACCTCACAGACATCTAAAGAACATTCCGTTCAAACTTGACAGAGTACACATTTTTCTCAGCAGCCCATGGAACTTTTTAAAAAATGGATAATTACCAGCACACAAAGAATGCTAATCTTAACAAATATAGGAAGATTAAGATAATTCCTTCTATCTGACCACAATGGAGCAAAATAATATAGAGAACATACACATACTCATGTAAACTGAGTAATGCGTGATGTGTGGTGAGTATCCCTTGAAGAAATTAAGAAGAAATTCTTTTTTTTTAAATTTATTTATTATTTATTCAATTGTGCGTGTATGCATGTGTGCGCGTGTGTGTATGTATGTGTGTGTAGAACCATGGACGAATTCAGGAACCACCATGGGCCTCCACCTCCTCCTTGTTTACTCTGCCCAGGGATTCACAGGCTCCGCCCTACCAGGACCAGAAACGCAGGCCGCCCCTGCTTGCCCAGTGTCTATAGGTGCGGTCCAGGATCTGAACTCAGGACCTTCCGCCTGCAAGACAGAGGTTTAACCCCTGAGCCACCTCTCCAGCCCCAAGAAGAAATTCTTAATATTCCTAGAGCTGAATGAAACTATAACACAGCATACCTATGGAATACAACAAGAGTAGTCTTAAGAGAGAAGTTCAAAGCTGTAAGCCTATATTAAAAATTCAGAGAACATGCCCAAGGTTGCAGGTCTGATGTATTAAGTCAATATTTTACATAACACAGCATAATAAAATGCACCAAGTGCTTAAAAATTCAGAGCTCCCTAATAGGTGGCTCCTAGTACCAAAGTCACCCAGCCCACATTGAGACGCTCAAAGGTACACCTATGTAATACAGTAATTGCAAGGATTATGAACAGGAGGGATGGGGTTGGAGGGCCACACCAAACACAAGGAGAGAGGGGACCGTGTTACAGCAGAGAAAATAGGCCTCCATCAAGGAAGGCAAGTAAGTAATGTGACACCTGATAAGTTCACAGACGTTCGTGCCTGATCATGTACAACTGAGGGGGTATGGTCTCACCAGAAGGGGAGGGCATATAGTCTGGCAGATAAAAAGTAATCATTTTGCAAATGGGTGATTGACACCTCCCTCTCTGAGGTTTCCGACTTTTATTACATCTACCCTTGAATGTGCTATTATAACAAGACTCCAGTTTAACAGCTTTTTGTCTCTGACCAGGGGGTGACATACAGTGCCCATCAGGATGGAGTGAAGGGCATTGCAGGAGCAGCAAAACTGCAAAAGCAAATCAAAAAACCACAATCCAGAACTTCAGAGACTCTATATCAACCACCTAGAACTAGGCCAGCCTAATCTCTCCCCATCCTGAAGCTCAGGGACATTTGCGGAAGAGGGGGCAGTAATATTGTAAGAGCAAAAGGATGGGAGGAGCAATGATTTGCAAGATTCTCCACACTAGTTAGGGTCAAAGCAATCATAATAGGACTTTGCATGCCCTGCGCAATGTCCAACACACTATTGACCTCACAAAGTCTAGCATCAGCTAAAGGCACCAAGATCCTTGGAGGCAAGGGATTGACAGCCACAGTAGTGTTCCTATGCTTAAGGGGAACACAGGAAAGGGTTCAGGGAAATGCCACTGGGTCCTTGTACGTCATTGGAGAGGAGGACCCAGAGGAGAGTTAGGCATACACAATAAAGGACTCTCTGGGAATTGAGGGGAGGCACTGGGGGATGGGGAGGAAGGGGAGGGGGAGCAGGGGATTCGGGGGGGAGGATGAGAGAGGGAGGGAACTGGTCTACCTATTAAGTTTATATGAGCGGTAATAATAAAAAATGTATTAAAAAATTCAGAGCTATTTCAAATAAATAACCTAATGATTCACTTTCATGCCTTAGTCAAACTCAAAATCAAAAGAAGGAAAGAAATACTCAAGATGAGGCAGAAAATAATGAAATGGAAACAAGCAAGCAAACACCCAATTATGCAAACAAGACAATTTGAAGAGTGAAGCAAGAGTTGATTCTTTGAAAAGATGAAGACTGACAAAGCCTGAGCTGATAACTGGAAGAAAGAAGAGACCTAAATCAGCATTAAAGATGAAAGAGAGACATTGCAGTAGATATCAATGAAATTCAGAAAGTCATTAGGACATATCTTTGAAATATGCATCACAAAATTGCCAAATAAGAAAGAATTGAATGACCTTTTAGATTTATATGACCTAAAAAGTTAAACCAAGATGAGATAAATAGCAAAAGCAAATCTATAATAATAAACAACATTGAAGCAGTAATAAATAATCTTCTAGTTAAAATAAAAAGACCCAGGTTCAGTTGGTTTTGCTCCTGAATTCCACCAAACTTTAAAGAACTAACATAATGTTTCTCAAACTTTCTTAAAATAGAAAAGGAAACACCACTTCCAAATTCCTTCTACAAAGCTATAATACTTTGATATCAAAGTAAGATAAAGACACACCCTAAAAAGAAAGAAAATTATAGGCCAACACCCCTGATGAAAATAGATACAAAACAAAATTCAAGACATATTTTTAAAAGATGATTCTTGTCCATAAAAATATGCAAGCATGGCAAACCATATGTAAATCAATAAATATATCACATAAATGTACTTATCCTATTGATGCAGTAGATGTGATTCTAGCATTTCTTCATAATAAAAGCCCTGAGGAAACTAGAAAGAGATGTAACCCATTTCAACATAATAAAAGTACTATGTGACAAACCTATAGCCACCAGCATACTAAGTACAGAAAACTGAAAGGATTTCCACTGAAATCATGAACGAGACAAGAATGTTCACTTTTCCCCATTTATTGAATGTAGTACCTGAAATCTTAATTAGAGCAATAAGAAGGAAATAAAAGGGATACAAATAAGAATAATGCAAAATATCTCTTTTTGCATATATAATAATACATAAAAGAGATCCTAAAGACTCCATAAGGAAACTTAGTTTTTATAAATGTTTTCAGCAAAATGGTAGAATATACAACTAACATCCAAAGAGCAATAGCCTTACTATAACAAACAAAGAAAAAGAAAAGGCAAAGAACATTATTCCTAATTGCCTGAAAAAACTTCAAATAAACCAAATCAAGAATATAATTCAAAAGACTTATGAAATTGAAGACAATACAAGATGGAAGGACCCCCCATCTTCATAAACTGAAAAATTTAATATTGTGAAAATGGCTGTTAGTAAACACATCTGTAGATTCAGTATAATCCCCATCAAAATTCCAGTGGTATTCTTCACTGAAACAGAGTAACAAAATGCCTATAGAAGCACAAAGGAATGCAGAAAGCCATATCAAATTCTGAGCAATAAGCACAATGCCAGAAATACCACCCAACCTGATTTCTAGTTGTACTATAGAAGTATGATAATAAAAACAGCATGGTATGGACACAAAAACAGACAAGTAAATCAATGAAATAGAATAGAGGACCCAGAAATAAACCCATATAGCTATGGCCACCTGATTTTTGACAGAAATGCCAAAAAATATGCATTGGAGAAAAGACAGCCTCTTTAACACATGGTGCTGGCAAAACTGGACATCCACATATTCAATAATAAAACAACTGGGACTCGAGAGATGGCTTCGTCACAAGCATAAAATCTTAATTATGGATCCCCAGAAAGCATCTGTCATAGTTAGGTATGGGTGTCAACTTGATAGTTTAGGGTTCAAGCTCGGGGCACATTAGTAGATAATTAGTAGCTAAGTTAATGAATGAACCTGCAGGAGATTGTCTAGTTGATGGGGAAGGCCCAACCCATACTGCATGGAACTACATGGATAAAATACAGAGAGCTGGTTGAGGAAGTAGGCATCTTTGTGTGTACTTGGCCAGACATGCTGGTCTGGCAAGTGAGGATCACCCCTCTCTCAGACATTATGTAGATATTATGTGGCTAGTTCCCTCAGCCCTGGTGGTGTTGTGAGTTTTCTGGTTAAGATGGATAAAAACTTGTAACTAGGAATCATAAGAGAAAATAAACCCTTTGTTCCTTTAAGCCAATTCATAGTGATTTTTATCAGCAACAATGCAAATGAACTATAACATCATCTAAAAAGCTGGATGCCAAGCTGTGCATATATAATTCCAGTCTTGAATAGCAGAGATAAGTGAATCCTTAGAGCTTGCTGACTAGCCAGACAAGCCAAATCAGTGTCCCAGGACATAGAGAAATGAAGCAGGAAATGACCTGGAAGGTTCTTCCTTACTGGCTAGGTTTTTAACCAGCTTATGAATCCAATGAGCTACAAGAACTAGCTCAAGTAAGATTTGCCCATTTGTGCACCAGTGGCATGAATGCTAAGGGAAAAACCAACTGCTCACCAGATATATTTAAGGCTTGCTCCACAGAACAGAACTCATACCCAACACTTTAAACTCACTAAGAACCCATGGATGGGGAGGTCATAAGCCCTAGTGGAGAACCTATTTCTATTATTTTACTAAGGCTACTACTTGACATCTTTTTCTCACAGTATACAAAAGTCAATTCCAAGTGGATAAATGACTCTAATAATATAAGATTGGAAACCCTAGCACTGATAGAGAAAAGTGTAGGGAAATTACTTCAAGTAGAGGCAAACGCTTTCAGAATAGTGTGCTAGTCACTCAGGAAATAGCACCAGTTCTATCAAATACCTATGTAATGTCATTAAATTGAGTAGGCAGATGACCCTCACAAGTAAATAGGATGGTTGTCAGAATGAAATAGACATGTGAAACTCACTGGGCCCTCACACTTATCATTGAAAATATAAACTTAAACAAATAATGGAAAACATTTAGAAATTATTAAAAAGTAAGTACTAAGTTATCACATGACCAAGCAGTTCCACAGAGGAATTCCAGGCATATTCCAAAAGACATAAAATTGTACATGGATTTAGAAGTCTTATACATGAATGCACATAGGATTATTATTTATAACAATGAAAAACCAAAGTTAGTCCAAATGTACATGAACGGATATTAGATAATTGATGTGTTCTGTTAATATAATAAAATGTAATTTCATATAAAAAGTGAAAATTGCTGCTTGCTGCTGATATGAATGGACAACCTTGGAAGCATTGTGCTAGGTACATAAAGGCAATCATAAAAGACTACACATTGTGTTAGTCTATACACGTGAAAATTTGAAAATATGAGTGTTCGCAGTCAGCCTTCATGGTTGCTGATAAATGACCATCAAAAAGCTTAAGGGAACAAGGGGTTTATTTCCTTACAATTACTGGTTACAGTTCTTAGTCAAGCTTGACAGGAGAGCACATACCAACACCAGGGCCGAGGGAACTGGCTACCATAACGTCTGAGAGATGGACAATCCTTACTTGCAGACCAGCATGTCTGGCCAAGTGAACAGAAGTGTGCCCACTTTCTCAACCAGCTCTCTGTGATTTATCCAGGGCCTAACCCCACCCACCAAGAGCTGGGTCTTCGCCATCAGCTAGACAATGTCCTTCAGGTTTGCTCTGGGCTTAACTCAACCATCAACTCTTTACAACTGTGCCCAGAGCTCAAACCCTCAACAGTCAAGTTGACACCTGTGCTTAACTATGACAATGAGCATCTATATTGACCCAGCTATGGTGACAGCAAGCTATAAAAACAACCACCCAGGCATGAATGTTATGGGGTAGCTGCTGGTTTGGATCTAAGACTTGCTCTGCAGCAGGAAACAGTCTCAGTACTGCAAACCAGATCAAAATTTGCAGAAGAATAAGCTGTAGATATAAATACTAGATACTAAGTTGCCTCCTAAATTCTATCATTTTACCTATAAGATGGAAGGTACCCACCACCCATACTTATGCAATAGAATGATCAAAATGCAGACAACAGATGACCAAACCGCTTGGCTATAAACAAGGCACCCCTCCCCCAACTAAAGGGCATTGCAGAAAAGGGGGCAGTGAGAATATAACAGTCTGGAGGTGAGGAGTGGTGCAGCCAGATGACATCTCTGGACATGACAGGACCACAATATCTATGTATCAAATATGGCTATGTCTACTTCCATAAGACAGACACAAGACTGTCATATCAACATGGCAGTACAAAAGAGAGATCTCAAGAGGCATCACACCTCCCACAGAGACTAACAAAAGTTGATGCTGGATGGAGAGAAGGTAGCTGCTGTACCTAATAGTATGCTTACTGGTCCTTGCTCCAACAAAAACCAGGACACATATAATTATCAATAACTCACGTGGGACCTGGTGGTTCACATGCACAGAAGGATACAAAAGTGAGAGAAAGACTGGTGTGGAAGATGAAGCTTGTGGGAGAAAGTAGCAGACAGAGATTGGGTAATCAGAGTGAGAATGACATGAATTCACATGTAAAGCCTCAAAAGAATATAAATTAAAAAATTAAAAAAATAAACTAGATTAGAGACATTTTAAACTGAGCAGAAAGAAACATGGGGGAATGACTCTGTGCTGAGAGATTATGTCAGAGGTGACAAAATGTTCCAAGCTTAAATTATTGGATGGTCACACAAACTCTGATGAAATACTGTAAACTAAATTATGCATTTGGGGTAAATTATATAATTGGTGAAGAAAGAGCAAAGTAGGCAGCCTGACTGAGGCTGTAGGGAAAACATGATTCTAAAAGTAATTGTAGGCAAGGATCACAAACGGGTTATTCAAGGCCAATAAACTAGAGCCATAGATCCTGTCCAAGGTGGTTGTGCCTTTTACAGGACATTTAGCCATGTCTGGAGACATCTTGATTATCACAATAGCAAGGGACACTACGGACACCTAGTGGGTAGAGGCCAAGGATGCTAATGAATATCTGACAATGCGTAGGATGGTCCCAACAACCAGAACAAGAATTATTCTGCTTAAAGAGGCAAAAGTACTGAAACCGAGAAATCCCTTATTGTCTAAAATTTGCCAGGAAAATAGCAAAAATTAACTTCACAGAGCATTTGCACCTTTCCCCTATTGAAGACATCTGGTGTAAGTAGAAGTAGACACTTGTCACTTAATGGCATATTTATGGAGAATTTCCTATCTGTCTATATTCTGACCCTTAGAGTTTCTAACCACCAAAATCTCCTCTGGTAGAAACCCACTATTGCTTGATTAGTTTACAAAAACTGACAGTTCAAAAACAAATAGAAAATAGTAGGCCATTGTTGCAGTTCGCCTGCGTGATTGCTGATAAATGACTATCACACAGCTTAAGGGAACAAGGGTTTATTCTCTCTTACCATTCCTGGTTACAATTCTCAGTTCAGCTTGACGGGAGAGCACGTACCAACACTGGGGCTGAGGGAACTGGCCACACCATCACCACATAGCAGCTGAGAGACAGGCAATCCTTACTTGCCAGACCAGCATGTCTGGCCAAGTGGACAGAAGGATGCCGCCTTCAACCAGCTCTCAGTATTTTATTCACCTGTTCAGGGCCTAATCCCACCCACCATAGGCTGGGCCTTCTCCATCAGCTAGACAATCTCCTGTAGGTTTTCTCTGGGCTTAACCCAACCACTAATTTTCTGAAAATGTATCCAGAGCTCAAACCCTCAACCATCAAGTTCACACCTGTGTCTATGACAGTCATTAAAACTGACCTCATTTGACATGGCCTATGTAAGTTACTGGTCTTTTATTTCTGAAATCTAGAAAATAAACTCATCTTGGTTTATAAATAACCTGAATCCATTGTCTCTATGTTATTTCTGAATCCAATTCTCAGGATTGCAAAATGTTCACCACCTGCGGAAAGGAATCTTTAGCCATTAAGAACACAAGAAACATATATTTGATTAGAATTCTACACAGAAGCCAATCAAATCTCACACGTGGCAGCTCAAAGATATCCAGTATTTCTAGAGATCTGTTATAATCAGCTGTGCTTACAGATAAACCAAGGAGATTAATCAGACAAATTAGGGGAAGAAATTTAGGGAAAGAGTATGTTGTCAGAAGACTGCGCACAGCTGGCCATGGTGGAGAGTTCTAGAGTTTGGGAACATGAAATTTTACTGTCTGTCCTTCTAATGTCAGTAAATTTCAAGGACTAGAGGGTCAGCTTCCTTGTCTCCTACTCATTTTACTTTTTAAAATATTTTATTATTTATTAGAGGGAGGAAGAGAAGAGAAGAAGAAAGAGAGAGAATCAGGAAACGTGGGGAGTTCAGAGAACTATTACTTTTGGAAATTTTATTCTCTTCTTCCACCACTGGGCTCTAGGAACTTAATCCAGATCACCATGTTTGGAAGCAGGTACTTTTTACCCACTGAGCCATCTTGCTATCCCTACTAGTAGTTTTAGAATCTTATGTCCTTTATACATAAAATAAAAGTGTTATAGTGGGTTTTGTGACTCTCCACATTAGTAGACCTTAGTCAGTCAGTGCAGGTTCCCAGGTTGCATTTCTAGGTCTTGAATCAGAAGCAGATACCTGAACTTCAAGTCACAAAGATTTTTGAATTTTGATTCAAGTTTGAGAATAATTTGATATATTTATCATAGATGCTCTACCTATAGCAAGATCCAAGACTTAGCATTGTATAGCAATAATTTGTTCCCTAAATATAAATCATGAAGAAAAAAAACCTAAAGAAATCTTCCAGGGAAGAAGAGACTTTGGCAAGGAGGGCGCTGAGGGGAGGGAGGATTTGAAAGTGGTTGAGCTGTTGCTATGGCAACCCCATCCTTTCTCAGCATGTGTTCTCAAGGGCTGCCTGTTCTGTGAGGTGGGCTGCGCATCAGATGGAGTGCACATCGCTCATATCATCAATTTGGAGATGAGGACTTGTGGGTACAGCGGGATAATTAAATAAAAGCATATCCAAATATTAAGAACTCACATTTCTTAGTAATCAAAAGTGTTTGGGTGTTCAGTTCATATCCGTTGCAGCTTAAAGCTAACAGAGCTCCATTTTCTGCTTTGTTTCCCAGAGACTTCTCTGATATTGTTACTTTAAGTCTTTCCCCACACCAAGCCCTCATTTCAAAGAGATTTGTCTCATTTTTATTTGGAGGAATGATCGGAAATGACATAAACATGTAGGTTGACTTCAACAGAGGTCGACCTACCCTCAGAGTTAACACAGGAGTTGGGCTTCTTAACTCCAGGGTACCTTGTCTGTCACTTGCTTTGTCTATACTGCTTGAGGGACCATTGGGATGCCAGGGAGGGGAGAGGTCAGCAGTGAACTGAAAAAGATGGACACTGAATATCCATCACAGAACCTGACCTACTTGGAGTTTGTTTTCTTTCTGGTTGCTCAGCAGTCCCACATGATGGGCTGAGGGTGTCTGGAATGTGATCTGTGTCCATGAATTTCCAATTAACCCACATTGGTGTCTAGAAGTATGCATTGGTGTCTAGAGTATCCCAGACACTTTCCTAAGTAGTTCACAGGATGTACTTATTCAGTTTTCAGAGCAATTCTTGTTACTCAGCTTGTTTGTCTCATTTTGTAGAAGGTAAATTGAAACTCAGAGAGGATCTGTGACTTGCTCACCATCTCTGTGCTAGGCAGAACAGAGTTGGACCCATATCTGTGACAGTTTTTGCTTCTAGCTGACACTGTACATGACTAGCCATGCTGCTTTTCTTAAACTTCAATGAAAGTGCTAGCCTCAGCAGGGCATTTGTTTTAAGGTTTCACTTCAAGTAAGTTTGAGGAAAGTCAAGTGAAATGAATATTTTAAAAGACTCCTTAAAGGCAGTTTATTGAATCAAGGTGTTGATAGAATGATCAGCCCTATCCATATCTCAGTTTTATTTTATCCTGGAACACAGTTTTCTTTCGTTTGAGAATCTATTAATAAAAATAAACCATTTAAGGTAGCAAGAAAGTAAGGATTCTTTTGCTCTCTTATGTGTTAATTATCTTACATTCTTAATCTGTCAAACTTTATCCTTCCTCCTCATCATATTTGAAAAATCTTTATGTAAGTATTCCTCATCCACAATGACCTGCATATATTTAAGGTGTAAAATTGGTTGTGCCTTGATGGAGATGATGGGTAGATGGGTAGATGGGTAGATAGATAGATAGATAGATAGATAGATAGATAGATAGATAGATAGATAGATAGATAAAAGATTTATGGATGATAGATAGAAGATAAACAGGTAGATAACAGATGATAGGGAATAAGTAGATGATATATAGATTGATGATAGAAAGATGGATAAATGATAGGCTGATAGATAGAAAGTGTCATGGTTTGAAATGTGAGTTGTCCTCCACACTCAAGTGTTTGAGTCTTTAGATGTCTGGAAAAGGCATGTCACTTTTAGATGTTGGAGCCTTACTGGAGGAAGGCAGTCATAGAGGGTGGGTCTTGAGGTTATATGCTTTCCTGCTTGCATGAATGAGATACATTTGTGAGAATCATGGAGGTTTTGATGCTCAATCCTCCATGATGTCTTCAGTGACTTAGGCCACTTCCAGCTTCTGCCAACTAGCCATGTTTTCTCTGCCGTAATGGACTGTATCTCTTCTCTACAACCATAAGCTGAATAAATCTCCCTTTATCCTCTTAAGTTCTTTGAGCCTAAGTGGTGTCTCACAGTGACACAGAAACTGATACAGAAATTAATACCAGAGAAGTAGGTGTGTTGCTATGTGAGACTAAGAATCAAGTACTAAAAAGTGAAGCTGTTGTTTGGGAAGCTGAGACAAGTTGATACCCAGCAGTATGAACATTTACATGGGACCTGGGATCCAAATTCAGGATCTCCTGCTTGCAAGGCAGAGTCTTCACCCCTGAACTACTTTTCAAGCCCCGCCCTGACATGTTTTTATTGTGTGCATTTTTGTCTTGCATTCAAGTGTTTAATGCATTTTATTTGACTTTTCTATATAATTTGAGATTTTTTTAGGCAAGATCTGACACGATTATCTTAGAATTCACCGTGTAGTTGAGGATGAGTTGTGACTCCTGATTCTTTAGTGAGATTACAGACAGGTGCCACTAGGACTGGATAATCAACACAACTTCTGAAGAGACTGTACTTTTCCATTGTGTGCTCATAGCACCTTTGTCAAAGATAAACTGACTATAAATACAGGGATCTATTTTGTGGTTCTCTGTTCTATAGGTCAATATGTGCTTTTATGCCCATACTACATTGTTTTGGTTATGATAGCTTTGTGGTATTTTTGTAAACTGTACAGAATAAGTAAAACTTCAGCTTCATTCTTAGTTTATACTTTTGCTTTTTTTTCTGGTTCCTAATGAATTTTAAAGCTTATTTTTTCTTCTGTGAAAAATGTCATTAGAATTTTTATTGCACTGTAGCTATAGACCCTTTCAGGTTGTACCAACCTTGCAGTTCTTCTGATCCTTGAAAATAGAGATATGTTTCCATTTATTTGTGTCTTTCTCAATTCCTTTCATTAGTGTTTTGTAGCATGTATATATATATATATATACACATATATATACATATACATACACATATATATAGTTTATATAGATTATATCTTTCACTTTCTTAGTAAAGTTCATTCTACAGTTTTTTTTCTTTTTGATGTTATAAATGGAACTGTTTCCTTAATTTCTTTTTCATGTGTACAGAAAGTTCATCTTACAAAGATAGTTCATTAGTGTTTAGAAAGACCACTGGTTTTATGTTGCTACTGTTTCCTGCAATGCTGATAGAGTCATTTGTGATTTCTAAGAAGTTTTGAAACTTTTTAAAGATGCTCACTATTATTCCCATAGAATGAGAACTTACAGTGGAAACCTTTGGGTCTAAAACTGGATGAATAAAGGGAAATGCACATATCAGTGGAGTGGCCTGAAGAGAAGTAACTTGTTATACTATGGAGGCCTGAGTTCATAGGAGTAGACAAACCAGAGTGAACCTTAAAGTCCGTAGAAGCATTCAGGCAGAAGGGTGGGAGGGAGTGGGATTAAATGGTGAAGGGAAGGGAAGGAATGAGAGGGAGGAAGGAGGGAAGCTGGGATGAATACTCAATACACTTGTAAAAGTAGAAAAAATCCTATTAACTGTAAATATGGATAATTTTTTTCTTTCTGATTTTGATGCTTTATAATACTTTCTATAATTAACTACTCTGACTAAGATTTTCACTTCCATGCTGCATAGAATGTTGGTTCGCAGTGACTGGCATTCAGGGGCCTTGGGCTGTGGGTCTGACTGGAAGCAGAACTGTGCTGGGATCTGTGGGTAAGGAATAAACTTGGATCCCCTCTTTCCTTTACATTGAGGTATCTCTCTATGCTGTGCTGAGTGGGCTTGACCATGGGAAGATATTCTTTCTTCAGTGTGTCCTTTTTAATCTTTGTGTTCCTCTTGGTGACATCTCCCTCACTTGCATTCCTCATGTTTCCTGAATGTATTTTTTCAAGTGTATGGTTATTTGGTGAAGGATGCTGTATCTCACTTCCCTCCTTCCAGTATGTGACAGATGGTCCTGACTCCTGACAGTGCTGGAGATTATTACAAGGAATGGTGAAATTTTGCATGGTTTCTCAGATGCGTCATTGGACATGTGAGTTTTCTATATTGAATTAGTTTCTGAGTCTCATTGTTTGCTTGTTTTCCTTTCAATTTCATTAACACAAAATACTGAACAACCAAGACATTGTATCAACCATGTAAATGAACCTGGCCCCAGCACCCTCATTTTGCATGTCACTGTGACAGGTAAGTCTCCAATGTTCTGCCTTCCAGAGAAGAAATAAAATACTCCTTTGTGTATCCCATGGTTTATATTGTGCTTCTTCCCTCTTTGCAAAGACACAAGAACTGAGGATCCAGATCATTTGCCTGAGCCATGGGACTCAGAAAATATGTGTTAATTAAACTAAAAATGATTAATGGCATCTATGCTATGGAATCACCACTTTGCTAGATACCAGAAAAAGAGAATAATCCACAGTCCCAGGTAGCAAGGGGTGAAGGACCAATTGTTTTCATATCATTGCTTTCTATTCCAGTAATTGTGGTTTTTAGATTTTTCACACTTTCTTTTTCTTTTCTTTTTTTTTTTTTTTTGCAGAATCAAATATTGGGTGTTTATTTAAAGTATTATCATTCAAACAGTTCCAGTAAGTTTGAATTAAAACATATTTTTTGAAAACAATAGTGTCAAAAGCTTATTATATTTTAGATAAAGTAACTTAAAGTTTTTTCAGTGACTTTGTACTTAGATTAGCTTATTTTAATCTTCAGACAATGCAAAACAGGTAGTAGGAGCTTCACAGTTTTAATCCAGGAAAGTGTCTGAAAGACAGAGGGCATGGTGTGTTTGTAGTATGACTGGAGGAGAGCACCACACAGCCCTGAAAGATAGATGGGATTGTCTCAACAAGACAGAGATAAGTGACATGTTCTTCCCAGGGTTACACAACAGATTAGTTCTAGAATAAAACAAAATGTCATCACTGGGGATGAAGCAAATTATAGATATAAAATTTGCTGTTTTGTGGTGAGACAGATACTATACATCAAAAGGACAGTGCAAGAGACTCCAATGGGCTTTGCTAACAAAACAGAAGACAACCAGACCTTCTGCAGTAGAGGGAATCTGATTCCAAGTGCTCAGGGAGAGGAAAGAGCAGCTGTGCTTCCTTAACTGGTACCCACTGTGGATAGAAGTAATTCCCAGCCATTGTTAACATTCGACTGTTGGGCACTATGTCCTTAGAGGACTTGTCAGGGCCAAGGGAAACTAAAGGGGGTAATGATGCGGTTTCATGTCCAGAGTTCCGGATCTGGGCATGTACAATGCCACTTAGCAGAAATTTGTGTATTGCATGATGCCTGTTGAAAAGGAAATTCTATTCCTTGTTAAAAAAAATTAGAAGCCTAATCATAATAGGACTTTGCATGACCTGCACAATGACTCCTCAAAGTCTAGCATGGATCACAGGCACTAAAATCCTTAAAGGCAAGGGATTAACAGCCACAATAGTGTTCCTAAACTAAAGGGGAACACAAAAAAGAGCTCTAGAAATGCTACTGACTCCTTATACTTCATCAGAGAGGAGGACCCAGAGGGAAGTTTGACATGCACACTAAAGGATGCTCCAAGGATGGGGGGGGGGGCAATGGGAGAAAGGGAGGGAGGGGAGAAAGGAAGGGGAAAAGGGGGAAGGGAACAAGGGGATCCAGGGAGGGGTGGAGCGAGGGAGGGAGGAGAATGGGGTACCTATCAAGTTTGTATGAGTGGAAAAAATAAATTAATTAATTAAAAAATAGAAGCCTGAGAAAAGTTAAAAGTACATGTTCTCCATAAGAAAAACATATACACTGTACAAAGGTCTGTCCCACTGGCATGCTCAGGATTGTAGCCTGATACTTCAGGGATTTCTGTTTATACTGGAAGCGTCTCATATATATACTGTCTCTCCCTGTCTCATGCTAGATGGGAATATTGATTCTCTGGCATTTCAGGCTGGCCATGTAAACATGCACTGGAAGCTATAAGAGCGCTCTCATTTCCCTATCTCTCCTTCCAACAAATCAAAGGTCCCATGTCCAGGTGTGCATGCCAATTCCCAAAACCTTGATAATCACCTGTGTATAAATAAAATATGGTAGGACTAGGCAGTGGATTTTTACTGTTCTTCTGCCGGGATCAGTGGGAGGGCAGACATTCCCACCTGTTTTGGTTCAGCTTTTCTCTCTGTTTCCATCTCTGTGTGTTTCTTTGTTTTTCTACCTTTTATGTTTCTCAATCCTTGGACAGTTTCATGGGTCGCTATGCTTGGACATAATATATGATAGTTAATCCTGGGTGTCAACTTGACCACAGCTGGCATTAACCAAGATCAGCTGTCAAACCACATGAAGAGATTATCCAAACCAATACATCTATAATACAAAGACCAGCCCTAGATTTGATTGGAACCTCCCAGTATCAGACTAGATAAAAGGGATCATAAAACACAAGAACTTGAAGAGAAAAATCTCTGCTTCTTTGACTCTCTAAGAATCCAAGAATCCTCCAGCCTTCAGTAAGCACCCACTGGTCTACTGGACTGAGCAGCACTGAGCCTCCAGAACGTTTGCAGTAACTTAACCTGCCTCCAGTTTCAGCCACTGGCCATGTCACATCCGCCATGAAAGACCAGTTTCTCCCCTCTGGAACTATAAGCTAAATAAATTTCCCTGGAACTATAAGCTAAATAAATTTCCCTTCTCCCTTAAGTTTCTTGACTCTGAATGCTCTCTCACAGCAACAGTTAAGAGTAACCATTACCTGAAAAAAAAAAAAAGAGTAACCATTACCCATTGCATGATACACTTAGAGAAAGTTTTTTTTGTTATTTTTTAAAATTTGTTTCTATTTTTCTAATTTTACAAGCATATTGAGCACTTATCCCTGCTTCCCTCCATCCCCCTCCCTCCCATTCTCTTCCCTTTCCTTCATCTCTCCATCCCACTTTCCCTATTCTCTTGCCTTTCTGCTTCTGTGGACCCCAGGGTTCCCTCTGGCTTATCTATTCCTGTTGCAGTTCACCTGCCTGGTTGCTGAGAAGTCACCATCAAATGGCTTAAGGGAACAAAGGGTTTATTTTCTCTTACAATTACTGGTTACAAGTTCTTAGTCCAGCTTGACTGGAGAGCACGCACCAACACCAGGGCCAAGGGAACTGGCCACACCATCTCTATGCAATGGCTGAGAGAGGGGATGATCTTTACTTGCCAGACCAGCCTGTCTGGCCAAGTGTACACAAGGATGCTCAACCAGCTCTCTATATTTTATTTCAGGGCCTAGTCCCACTCACCATGGGCCTTCCGCATCAGCCAGACAATGTCCTGCAGGTTTGCAGGACCCAACTACTAATTCTCCATAAATGTGCCCAGAGCTCAAACTCTCAACTGTCAAGTTAACACCTGTGCCTAACTATGAAAACTCCTGTGGGGGTTCAGACCTCTTTTGGCTTATCAATTTGCCTTTCTTCAGGTCACCCCACTCATAGGAGCATCCCTTCACTCATCTAGCTTTAGTCCCTAAGACTTCCTAAGTATGTTCTTATCTCTCTTGAGTTCTTCAATAGTCTATGAGGGCATATTGGTATTTCAGTTATTATACAGGTCTGATAAGAACACATCTCAACTGCAGTGAGTTTCTAGATGCAGCAGTCCTGCCTTTAATGGAATGTCTTGTCCAATGGTGAATCTTCCCATCTTCAAATTCTCACAATCTCACCACCTTCTCTTCTGCGAGGTTCTCAAAGCCGTAGGAAAGGCCTGGTTTGGGTCGGAAGGCTTCCTGTCTAGAATCTGAGTCCCTGAGTTACACACTTAAAGAAGTTTTAAGAAAGGAGATCCAGCTGAGAGAGAGAGAAAGAGAGAAAGAGGAGAGTCCAACTCCCTAAAAGTATCTCTACTTAACCATGTGGATCATATTATTATTTTAATAATTCACTGTCTATTCGTGTGATTGTTTACTCACTGAATGCTATTAATTTTGAATTCCCACATCGACCCATCAAGAATAACTGTGGTTCTGACATGAAGAACCAAATTGCCTAATATTGCTCAATATTATCAAGTAACTAAAAACCTTTTTTCACCACAAGACTATTGGCTTCTGTGTAATGTTCTTGAAAGCTGGGGATACTTATTCAGAATGAAAACTCTACAGAAATTTTAAAATGTGATATTTTGAACCATATTTTCCCATACTCTTTCACATTTACATTTTTTTGAAACTTGATCCCATTCCTTTCATTCTTTGTTTTGCTTCCACAGTTAGAAACCATCTTGAGCTATTAGCCATGACACAGTTAATGCTTCTGATTTATTCTAGCTCTGAGGAGGGATAATAGTCTTACATCAGATACCATGGCAATGAATGACAACCAGTGATCAATGAAAGAAGCCATCCTATAGTGGTCACAGTCTTTTCTTGTCAAATTTTCTTGTGATTTCCAAGTTCATCCTTTCAGAAAACTATTTCTAGACATCTCCCATAAATGATGTTAAGATTTCTGTCTGCTAACTAGTTGTTCCAGATTATATTCTGGTTTGAAGTGATGGTAACTGAAGTCCTGTGGGGAAGACTCAGAGGGTAAACTACTTGCTATGCAAGCATGAGAACTGAAGCTTGGATTCCAAGCCCACATAAATGCTGGGTAGGTGTGGCAGCCCTCCTGTAATCTCAGTATTGAGGAGTAAAGACAGAAGTAGCTAGTTAGCTAGACCAAAGAAATGGGTAAGCTCCAAAATGTCTAACACATCCACACGGTGCTTTTCATTCACCAGATATTTTTCTGGATCTACCAGAGCTGAGCGCCACACTCATGTTAGTGGATTGCATATCCACTTCTAAACAGCCTCTTCTGACAACTCTCCCTTTTTCTCTGGCTTCTGTGATGATGTAGCATGCCTCTCCTACCAGAGCCAGTGATTCCCTTTTTACCTAGCTGTGATGAACACAAAACTCACCTTCCAGAATATCCAAACACTCATGAAAGAAATAAGGCTGCTGCTGAGAGTTAAATGAGATTTGAAACTTTGCAATCATAAGAATTACCACATGACCATGTGTGACAGCTGGCTGTGTTAGTTACACAGAAAAGTACATTCAAAGAACCCAAATGGAACTGGACCACAGTGGATATCAGAAATCTCATAGATAGACCATGCAGGTTAGCACATTTAGCAAGAAAATAGCTCAAAGAAACACATGTGGCTTACATTAACATAGTAGGTTCAAAAGATGATGGAGGGGATTGTTTCTAAAGAATCAGGGCCTTGTCATGAGAATCAATGATCTCTTTCAAAGATCAGACTTCAGGGCCCTTGAGGTTAAGGACAACATTCTGTTTCATTCTTTTCATTCTCCAGTTCAGTCATTTTTCTGCAAATTATTTGGAACATTGCTTTAATATGTCATCAGACAGATAAACTTAGAAGCATTAATTTGAGATTTATCTGGTTCTATAGAAATTCACCTTGCATCTCTATAATAAGAAACTTCATGATGTTTCCAATTACCTGAATATTCAGTTTTACCTCTGCTAACGTTTCATTTTCTAGCTGTGGCTGAGTTAAGAGTTCCCTCGGCCCTTTGTAATAAATTCCGTGGGCATCTGGAGCTTCTGACTGAGGATTCTGACTGTAGCTCTGGCCTGACTTCATTTTCAAGACTGGCAGAAGTAATTAGGAATGGAGAGATTTTCTCATTCAGCATCTGGAAATGCAAAGATACTAAGAAGGAGTCAGAAGTGTTGTGAATACCATTTTTCTATCTGCTTTTTTATATCACTGTGTAAAAAGCCTGTTTCTCAGTCAATGAGGTCTGTTATGAGAACTGTCCCAACCTTCCTGGAGCATTGGCTTAACCCCTCAAAGCAAGAAATGGCTTCTCACCTGGGTTCTGTTACATTGACCTATGATTGATATCAACATGACATTGGACAATCTACTTGACCTTGCCTGCCTTAGTTTCCTCAACAGGGAGACATTACTATTAAGGACTTTTCAAGGATGTAATGAAGTAGTATGTAGAAAACAATTTGTAGCATGATCAGTAGATGATCATAACGCATCATAGCTGTTAGAGTGGGTAGTCACACGAGTGCAATGCTTTGAATACACATGATTTTGCATAAAGAACATTGCTCCTTTAACTAAAGAAACAGAAATTATATTTTAGACAGATTTTTTTTGCTGCTGTTAAGAACCATGATGAAAGATAGCCCTATTTGGTGGTGAAGAAATGACAAGTGGAGCAATGGACAATAAGGGTGTATATAGGCTGCTCTTAGGACCTGTCTTTCTTCACCAATAACTAACATTGCATGATGCTGAGGGGACTTTTTTTTGCCTTTTAATGTTTGAATCTTACAGAATAGATGCAAGATGTTCCTTATATATACAATTGGGTCAAGTTAAAAGATAAAGGAAACTGATGTGTTCTTTCTCTGAGTCACAGGTTTGATAAGGGCTCTCTTATTCCATCAGCTGAGAAATAACAATACTCATGCAGGACACTGGAGTCCAGCCATGTTCCTCAGTGCGGTGCAGCCTCTAGGCCACAAGATAATCCAGCTTTTCATGATTCAACATGGGCTTTGTTAAAAAGGACTTATTAACAAAGCTGTTCTTCGCTGTAAAGCCCAGCTAAAAGGTTCATCTCAAGCTATTTTAATTGGCAGTATTGTTTTCTGGCATTTTTTGTTTTTGAGAAGAAACAAGTCAGTGACAACACAAAATCGGAAATAATCTAAAGGCATCTTTATCTGATACATGTTTGATGGATCCATGTAATAAAAGCACAGAAAATGTCTGAGTTTGACTCAGTTTATATGAGAGACTCAGTTAAGACAGGGCTTTATGGTTTAGCTGAATGGAGCCAATGAGAAATACAATTGTAGTGAGATTGACCAAGATTGATGGTGCTATTCATGGGTGAGTGGATGGCTAATTCATGGGATTACAAAGGGGGACTCAGAAGAAGGAATTCCCAGGGCCATAGGGGAACGGCTGCTACCCAAGGAAGACAGAATCCATGGCATGAGAGAACCTTATGTGCTTTCAGTCTTCTTGTCCCTTTATTTTATTCCCATGTCAAAGAAGTTATAGGCAGAAGTTACAGAAGTCTTAGAAGTTATAGGCAAGTGAGTCCCAGTTTGACTGGTCTTACTGAGTCAAAAGTGACCTGCCTTCCTGGAAGTACTGCACAACAGATGAGTCCTGTTTTCTGGGATGATTCAAGGTTAATTAAAGGTTCCATGTTTCTGGATTAGATCAAATGCTGCTATTACTTCATATAACGTAGTACAATGGAGTCTGATGTTATCTTCCAGGAATCTCCAAACCTGTGCTACTTTATTACTTTTAATTTTAAGGATGCATGTTAGACTATGCATCAAAGTTACTTAACTTTTATTTTGCAGATGGAAATATAAATTGATAACAATTAAAAAGGAGATAGATCTCTAAACAATTCAAGGATGCTTACTTCTGAATTCAGCATTTAAAACTGAATATACATGAAATGGCTTCATGCATTGTTACACTTCTCCTTTTCACTTTAAATGAGACATTTTTCAAATAGCATATATACTAGCAATCTGAAGTTTTGTGATAGTAAATTTTGTACCTACGGAGAAAAAAAAAAAAAACAATTGAAAAGGAGGAAACGTAGGATCAGTGTACGCACATGGGTGGTTGGTTCACATTTCTTTAATTTTTAAAAATTATTTATTATTATTTTGTCTTTGAGACAAAACCTCACTATGTAGCTCAGACTGGCCTTATAGCTATGTTTCTCCTTGCCTCCCAATTGCTGAGATGTCACATGCACCAAGGAGCTCAGCTTTTAAATTCTAAAAATCCCTTGCTCATCACTGACCTGCTAAGGTAGTCCAGCAATGCACATTTTAATGAGGACATAGGGGAACCTGTTAGGCATGCAGGTTGAGGCCTTTCTACAAGAAGGAAACTTTGAGTGACAGGATTTGATGCCCAGAAGGACCTGCCAGTTTCTGTTTCTGTTATCTATGAAACTGAAGTACCCTTGGCATTGGAGCTAATTGTGCCTTGGGGATAAGGGCTCAGATGTTTACTTTCTTGTAGAAATTTGGATTGCAGTTTCAGGTACGTGACTTTAAAAGCTTAAGAAAAGGTTATAATTTGAAAGGTTTATATTAATCCTTTTTAATTCCATGAGAATTTTAAGACCCTCTCATCTAAAATTTCTATACTCAGTCCCGAGTCAAGTGCTGTGTATTTCTTTTAGCGAACTTGAGGACTGCTGCTTCTGGACTCCTCATAAGCTGGAAGTGTTCCATTAGTGTGTTGCTGCAGGGAAAAACACAGGCAGGCAGGACGGGGGGGCCGAGAAGGTTGGCACTGTGCTGGTGTAAAGAAAGTTTCATTCTTTAAATAACTATGTATATTAGGGTATGTTTTTTCTTTTAATGTATGTGTATATGAGATGTGTGTGTGTGCGTGTGTGTGTGTGTGTGTGTTTTATGTGTGTAAGACTGTACTTGAGTGTGTATGACTGTGGAAGCCCAAAGGTGATATCAGGAATCATCTTGGGTTGCTCTTCCACTTCATTACTTTGTGCTTAGAATTCCCTGGCTCTGCCTTTCAGAGCTGGAAGACCTGCAGAGAACCATTATATCTGTCTGGTTGAGTTTTTGAATGGGATCTGGGGTTCCAAACTCACGTCTTTTTGCTTAGTTGAGAAACTGTCCTTTGTGTCAGACAGCTAAAATCCTTAGGGGGAAGGTATGTGAGTAGTACAAAGGACTTTCTCGTACGTGATTCTAGAGCTTGTGAAGGGAGAGGGAGGAGAAAGAGAGTAGCAGAGACATCAGAGTTGCTGGGGCTTGCTGGTAGGAAAGGTGATGAACATTAAATTGAAAAGTTTTATTTGTTCTAGAAATGCCCCGTTTCTACTCAACTGACGAACATGTTTTGTGAGCAGGATACTCTGTGTTTTGAAAGCAGTCAGGTTATTGGCTGAATGTCTGAGTTGACATAGCTAGGAAACTGCAGTTGGGCGTTAAGGTCACTAATGGGAATACATGTGCCATGAACTGTCCAGAAATCTCAGGTGGGACTTCAGTAGAAGGGGGAGAGGAGTAACCTCCAAGGTAAAGGTGAAAGCACATGAATTTAGACACAAGGCTGATATGGAATGTGTGCACTTAGGTGCATTCCTGACACACAGAAGGCCTGATATCAGTGTTGGCCAGACTTTTTAAGTCTTTGACATGTCTTTGCTCCATATTCCCTCGTAACCTTTAAGAGCTTGGGGCTAAAGAGATGGCTCAGGGATTAAAACCTTTGCCTTGCAAGCAAAAGGATCTGAATTCAGATCCCCAGATCTCATGTAAAAGTGCCAGGTAAAAATGGTAGCAGCTTGCAATTCTGAGCCTGGAAGGCAGAGTCTGGGAATCCCCAAAGCGGAACAATAAGAAAGTAGAGCTGTAGAACTGAATCTGTTTTACTATGTTTAGACTCCATCACTATCCTGTGAATACATCGCTTCCTACAATACACCATTTCCAAGTAAAAAAGAGGTCCAGAATACATGCCTTGATCTATTGGTAGCAGATGTTAAAACATTTGCTAATTTAGTGTGGACAACTGAGCAGATGCAAAAGGTTATGCTTTATTCTTCTTTGAGTTCTAAGCAAGGACGTGGAACTCAACCAGAAAACACCTATGAAATGTTCGGGTACTGTGAGCCTCCACTCTACAGACAGGGAAAGCATTAGAAGGGGAATTTTCTCTCATAAATTCATTTCAAAGAGTGGAAATTGATGCTTTACATGATCATTATTATTGCTCTCAACTCTTGAGAATGGTTGAGTTTGTGCCAAAGTGTTATATTTGACTGTTATCACAATCATTTGTTTATACCTGATTTCAAATGCACATACTGAGCAGGTGCGTAAGAATCATCAGGCTAAATTTTATAATTTATGACAAGTTGCAATGCTATAAAATAATGTCTTTAGTAAATCATCTTTTTGATAATGATTATGATTTTTTGAGGGACAGTTTCATGCAGCCCAGGTTGACTATAAGCTTACTATGTAACTGAAGTTAACCTTGAACTCCTAATCCTGCCGCCTTCATCTCCTAAATGCTGAGATTACAAGTATATACCACTGTGTCCAGCATGACAATTATCTTGTACAAAGTCAGTGCTTAATACATATGAAAATTCAATAAGGAAACCTGGTACTTTGAATGCTAATTAAAAAATAAATCTTTAAAACATTTTAGAAAAAATGAAAGATCATTCCAGGATTATTCCTGGTATCACCCTTAGGATGCCATAGGCATACACACTCAGGTAACCTCTTGTGCACATGCTTGCACACACACACACACACACACACACACACACACATGAAAAAGTAAAATAAAGTAAGATCTTGCCTTTTAATTTTATCCCATCTGCCTGGTTGTCCCAGCCTGGAGCAGAAGGCTGCCCATCTGCAGTGAATCCTGATCCAAGTGCTTAGGTCTCCTGTGAGCTGACACTGTTGCCTTGAGCTCTGTATAAGCACTGACTGCTCTGCACAGGTCTCTCAGCTCCTGCCTCCAGACTTCAGGTTCCATGGGACGTCCTGCATCTTAAGTCCACTGGTGCTGCTGTCCCAAACTGCAGCAGACCTTGTCCAGTCCACAGTCTCTGGCCCCTCTGCTCCTAGTCTTCCACATTGATCTATTCCAACCTTTCTGTGCCAAAGTCATGGCTAGAGCTTGGGTTAAGTTACTAAGGAAATACAAAAGTCTGAGCAACACTGGAAAAGATGAGAATAATACAAATGTGGGCAGCGAAGGCTGTCTGTAAAGGGCTTGCTGAGCAAGCGTGAAGGCCTGAATTCCATCCCCAGCAGTCATGTGAGAAACAAAGTTATGTGGTGCAGCAGCCTTGCAATCACTAGGTTTGGAAGGCACAGAAAGAGCTTTTCAGGATTCACTGACCAGCCAGCCCAACCTAATTGGTGAGTCACAGATTCCAATGTGAGACTAGCCTTAAGGAACTCTTGCGGAATGACATTCAAGGGGTTGACTCCTGGTGTCCAAATACATGACCATGCATATGCACCTGCCCACACATGTGTACCTTCACATAAATACACATACCTGCATGTAGCACACACACGCGCACACACACACACAATTTAGGAATGAGCTTCAGAAGCCAGACTTGAGATCTTTTTGTGGATTGTAAATCAGTGTCCACCTCATGAAAGCACAGTCCTCTATTTCCATAGTCATCTGCTTAATCTGCCCATTTGCTCGTGATCTTTATGCCAAAACAGCAAGTTTTCTGCTGAATTATTTTCCTCTATCTTCATAAGAACCCAAGAGATAGAAAAGGCTAGCATTGATCAGAATAGTCATCTTGTTATCGCCAAAGCTCCATCATGAAGAAAGATTACATAGAAATAAACGTGGTTTCTGGTTTCTCAGAACACAAATTAGAATAGAATAGATAGAAACATATGAGTGCTTTTATTTGGAATAACTTTCAAACTGGCCATTTAGCCTATAATTTTGATGGGCATGAAGGATGTCAAACAAGAGCTAGAGAACATGAAAACTCTTGGTGTTATAATATAACAAGGAACATCAATTTCTTTTCTATTCCTTGTGATATTTCTGGGCAGACTGGAAAATAATCCATTCAACTAATATCCTGGTCACGGATCCCTCATTCCCCTTTTCCTTGGGATTGGAGAGAGGGACCACATTCTAAAACTCACAGTGTTAATATCTAACCATGAAATTGAAGTGGTCCAAAAATAAAGCAGTAGGTTTTATTTTTGATCTAAATAAATCCATTGCCATTTGTACCCAGAAAGTTACAAGCTGATAATTACTCATTATTCATAAAATAAGTCACTAAAACTCCAGTTTGTGAACATAAATAAGTGTCTCAAACCAGTGTGGACATAGCCATGCTTGGCTTCCCTGTCTGACATATCCAGGCCCCATCCTTTCCCCATTGTCTTTTCTCTTTTCTGGAGTTCCCACCATGATCAAAGAAGACAGAGGATGGGCTGTCTGGGAACTGGATGTTCTCTCTTAGCAGAGAGATTCTAAGTCTTACTCAAGGCAAGGGTGAAAAAATCCAAATCAGGTGGTTGTGCTATTAATGTTACTGGCAGATTTAAATCGTCAATGCTTTTTCCATCTTGCAGATAATTTAAACATGGGCCTAGGAATGGGAGATTACATATGGAAGGTTAATTTCTAAAATAGTAAACACAGACAAATCTTATAAAGCAGAAGTAAGGATATTTTATGGAGCTAGAGAGAATTAACCTTAACTGTGCATACATATATACATTATTCAGCTACATTTTTCAGGACTTCCATTTGTTTTGGGAAATTTATAACTCACAGTTTTAATATCTAACCATGAAATTAAAGTGGTCCAAAAATAAAGCAGTAGGCTTTTTTATCCAAGTAAATCCATTGCCATTTGCACCCAGCAAGTTGCATGCTGCTAATTACTAATTATTCATATGGCTAGCACAATTCAAGCAGAAAGAAGACTGAGAGAAAGCTCAAGGGGATGGAAAAGTAGGACTTAGATCAGGCAAAACTGCTTCATCAGATTCCTTGGAAACACAGCAAATTAACAGAGTATGTTGTTCATCCCTAATTATTCCTGATATCCAACCACACTGCACCCTGCAGACATCTAGACAAAAGATAGGACAGAAGGATGGAAGTTCTCTCTCTGCCTTTCCTAGGCTGTCAGAAAAGGATGCTAATTCCCAGGTGCCAGATAAACACAGGGATGGGATCTTGACTAAGGTCACTGGGGAGTGCTTTTTTCTCCTCTTTGTACTTTGGTGCTCATCTTGGCAGATGAAACGATTCCATATGCTCCATGGATATTTACAGAAGAATTTTACAATCAAGGGAAAGACTCAAAGTGAGGAAGTGATGTCACCTTGCACCCCTGGATCCAGTCATTTCCATATTCATGGACCCCTGAAGTGAATGCCTGGTCTCCACTGAATGGGATCTACTTTCAGAATTAAGCGCCGTAAGTACTCCCTAATAGGTGGCTCCTAGTACCAAACCCACCCAGCCCACCTAGAGACAGGAATTCCAAGGATTATGAACAGGAGGGATGGGGTAGGAGGGCCACACCAGAAACAAGGAGAGAAGGGACCATGTTACAGCAGGGAAAATAGGCCTCCACCAAGGACCCAAATAAGTAATGAGACATCTGATTAAGTTCACAGACTTTTGTTCCTGATCATTTACTACTGAGGGGGAGTGATCTCACCAGAAGAGGAGGGCATATAGTCTGGCAGATAAAAAGTAACAATTTTGCAAATGGGTGATAGACCCCTCCCTCACTGTGGTTTCCCACTTTTATTACATCTACCTTTGAATGTGCTTTTATCACAAGACTCTAACAGCTTTTTGTCTCTGGCCAGGGGGTAACATACAATGCCCACCAGGATGGAGTGAGGGGCATTGCAGGAGCAGCAAAACTGCAAAAGAAAATCAACAAACCACAATCCAGAACTTCAGAGACTCTATATCAACCACCTAGAACTAGGCCAGCTTAGTCTCTCCCCATCTTGAAGCTCAGGGAAATTTGCGGAAGAGGGGGCAGGTAAGAGTGTAAGAGCATAAGGATGGGAGGAGCAATGATATGTAAGATACTCTATACTAGTTAGGGCTGAAGCAATCATAATTGGACTTTGCATGCCCTGCGCATTGTCCAACACACTGTTGACCTCACAAAGTCTAGCATCTGCTAAAGGCACCAAGATCCTTGGAGGCAAAGAATTGGCAGCCACAGCAGTGTTCCTATACCTAAGAGGAACACGGGAAAGGGTTCGGCAAAGGCCACTGGGTCCTTGTACGTCATCGGAGAGGAGGGCCCAGAGGAAAATCAGTCATGCACAAGAAAGGACTCTCTGGGAATTGGGGTGGGAGGCACTGGGGGATGGGGAGGGAGAGGGGTGGAGAGGGGGAGCAGGGGGTATGGGGGGAGGAGGAGGGAGGGAGGGAACTGGTGTACCTAATAAGTTTGTATGAGCTGAAATAAAAAAAAAAAAAAAAAAAAGAATTAGGTAGGACCCAAGCAGGAGGATGCTTCAGCTTCCACAAATGAATGGGCATAAAAGTAGGGTGAGAGTTTACCGTGATTAGGGGACAGAAAGGAGAGTTAACATAGATCTGCAGATATTAAGCCAGAGTTTTTGTAAGAAACCTCTGCTTTCCCCTGTCCCCAACCCAAATGTGATTCTGTTGTATGCTCAGGGATCTTTGGCACAGTTTCTCTGTTTTAATAAGCAACTATTCATTTATGTGAAGAAATAAGCTCTGCCACTATATGAATTAGATTTCTTTTTATTTTAATTTTGGAGAACATATATTATTTGCCTAAACACTTCCCAAAAGCCCATAGAATCCATAGTTTGAGAACTCTCTGGTTAGATAAGACCTATGGATTTTCAAAATACATGCGAATTTTTAGTAATAATAAATAGAATAGAACATCAAATTTTTATGTGGCAGATACTATTTTTGAGTTTATTTAGTGTATGTGTGTGTGTGTGCATGCGCACACACACGTGTGTGTATTAAAGGGTACTTTGTGTGCCTATAGAGGACCAAAGGTAATTTTGGAAATTATCCTGAATTGCTTCTATCCTCCTTTTTGCTTAACTCTAGGCTTCCTAGGCTCTGCCTTCCAGAGCTCCAAGTTTAGGGAGATGTTATTTCTACCTAGTGTTTTTAATGGGAGGATCCAGGATCTGAACTTAGGTGCTTCTGTTTTCGAGGCAAAGTCTTCACCCTTCAGCCATAATCTCTCCAGCCCCAACAGACACTATTTATTTATGTGGTTCTCAAGACAGCATTATGAAGTAAAAGTTATTATTCCTGTTTTATAGAAAAGAAAGCCAAGAGCTAGAACTGAAACACAAATCTTGTTATGTTGTGAGGTGACAGCCTCATTTTCCCAAAGATTCCCAAGTGGAAGCAGTAGGAATTAAGCCAGGCTGGGTTAAAGGGATCTTGAAAAAGACCAAGATAAGTTTATTGAATTCTATGCATGCTTGTGTATCATGACACAAGGAAATCTTATAGAAAAAAATAACTTTGAATGCATATTGTGATAGAAGAACAAACTATGTGCAGAAGTTAACCATGAAGTACATGCTTAGCATCCTATAAGCCTCAATGGACTCTGGTTAGACAGAAAAAAAATACAGAAAAACATAGTTGGTTCTTGGCTGGGTTTCAAAACAAGACAAAGTCTTTCTTGGCCCCATTTCTGGGCACACAACAGGAGATTGCACATAATTCAGAACACCAAAGAGCAACATTATTCACCTGGAATCAGACCAGCCAAATCTTTTCCCATCCTGAAACCTTGTGGAAGAGGGGGTGGAACGATTGTAAGAGCCTAAAGATGGGGAGGATCAACGATATGTAAGATACTCCACGCAAATTAGGGCTGCAGCAGCCAAGACTGGATTTTGCCTGACCTGCACAATGACTGACATGTCAACGATCCCCCCAAATCTAGCACAGATCACAGGGGAGAAGGCTTCAGACAGTAAGATCCTTAGAGGCAAGAGGTTAAACAGTCATAATAGAGTTTCCATACTAACGGGAGCCCAAGAAGGGGCTCTGAGCTATGCGACTGAATCCTGAACTCTCACTAGGGTAGAGGACTCAGAGAGAGGTTTGGCACCCACAAAAAATGATGTTTCAGGAGATAGGAGGGGGGAAGGGAAGGCACTAGGAAGGAGGTCGGGGGTGGGGGAGTGGGGGGTGAAAGGAAGGGAGAGAAAGGGAGAGAGTCCAATGGGGGATGCAGGGGATGGGAGGGAGGAGGAAGAGGACAGGGATACCTATTGAGCTTGTATAATTAGGAAAAAGATACGATGTGGAAAAAAAACAGTAAGTTATTTGACAAATAACAAGAGACCAGGTGCCTGAAACTGTTGTGCCAAGCAATCTTTGGCATCTGTCTCAAGAGATCCTGACCGAGGCCTATTGTTTACCCATATTATGTTCCATTATATCCACTTGTGCATTTGCATTTTCTGTGCATTTGCCTATTTCAAAAAACAGGAATCCACTATTTATTACTAATGATGTATATGACTCACATGAAAAGGATTCCACGTGAGTTCTCTAATCTTAACTCAGATCTGAATATAACAACTTTTATCTTTTGCCTGCCTATATTGCTTAAGTGACTTGAATCTCTGAGATTTCTATGTATAAAAATACATTTGTAACTAAGAATAAGGACTCATATTGCTGGCTAGCTCCCCAATGCCTTTCCCTCTCCCCAGTCTAAAGATATTGGGCAGAGTTAGATAACTAAGAAGACTCTAGAAAGTGTGTGGTGTGTACTCAGAAACTTCAAATGGGAACTGGAAATGAGTTCCGTTAATAATAAGCAGCCATCTCTGTGAACTGAAATGAGCTGAAGAAGCCTATTATAATTTCAGGAGAGCCGCGGGCCATTCCAGATTCTTAGGAATGCTCAGGGAGAGAATGGGCATGAAACTTGAAAACCTTTCCTTAAAAGCAAGGGTGATAAATTGAGACTCCGTATCACATGTTTTCCAATACAAACTAAGTCCAGCCTATCTTTACATAGTATCTCAAACTCTGAGATTACATATCTCACCATAACAAGGCACATTTGAAGATCAAGGAAGTTTTTATTACTTTAATTTGCCTAGAAGGAGGTATTGAAGTATTCACCGATACAGCTTGGACACAATTTCACAAAAGTAACCTCACCATCAGATTAATGTGCTCTCCTTGGAAACTGGACTTTAAACGCAAGAGGAGAAAGAAGGCTTTAATTTGATGATTCTGCTAGTCAGTGGGGTTTAATTTTTTAGTTTTCATTGTCAATTAGAGGTGACTCTTGAGAATATATAAAGGCTAATGAGAGGAGAATTTCTTTCAACACAGCTGGGATTAAATCATCAGATGAAAAGGAAAGCACAACCATCCACCTCATCCCATCTGTTTCAGGGACTGATAATTCTCACTTTTCTTATGGTACCAGATGGAAACTGCTCTTGAATGATCCTGTAGGTAGCTCACTGACTCATTAGCCCATGGCCAGCTTATGTGTGCATGACACAGGCACTTGGCCCACACAGTTCATTGTAACAAGTCAGCCATGTGTGCTATTCAATGGCATTTTTGAAACCTTATGAATACATTTCAAATATTAAAGCAGGATTTTTTTCAAGTCATGGGAAAGGAGAGCAAAGACTTTTACACTTGAGAATTTTTACACTGTGTATTCCCTTAATGAAGCCAGATGCATTCTCTTGCATTTAGCTCAAGCTTGACCAGTCAAAACGACTCAGAGCTGTAATCTTAATATGCCAATTATTTTGTAAAGAAAAATGAAAGACTACATTGCATGCCAGAAAATAAAATGTTTATCTATTTCAAATATTATAGATTCTTTGCATTGGGCTTGAATTTTTCATCCTCCAAGAAAGCTATTTTCTTTATAAGGTATCAACTGTGACGTTTGCTACAAAAGCTTGGACTCCAAGAAAAGTTATGAATTCCTTGTTACAAATCATTTTTCACTTGTGAATTCATCGATTGTATTAGAATACAATAGGTGAACTGCGTATGTGTGCAAAGTTTCATGACCCATATCTGGGGTCAGCTCTTCAGCATATGTCAGTTTATGTTCATGCTGGTGAAGAGAGAGGTAAACCTCATTCAGACTTTCAAATATATTACTCACTTATTGGCTTCTTTAAGTTACCATATAAAAGCTTACCATTTAGAATAAAAAGTAATATCTAAAATGCCATTTATTAGATTTCAGGAGAACTTTTAGAGTAAAAATTATTTATCAATCTACCTTTTCCAGAGATAACACGGTAACAACTTACTTTCTATGGAGTTTGGTAATTGTGTTAGTTTCATTTTCCTGTTGTTAAATGAATGCAGGATTCAAACAACTGAAGGGAACAAGGTACTTATTCTTCCATATGATTCTTGATGACACTACATAGCTCAGCTTGCTAGACAAGTATATACCAACACCAGGAACTGAGGAATCTGGCCTCGCCCAATCCACAAAAGAACTGAAAGAGAAAGACACATTTCTGTATCTGTATGTTTAAACATGTCAGATTACTGAACCAGCTTCTTCCATCTTAATCAACTGTCTGGGGAATGGTTCCACTTACGGTGGGCTGAGTCCACCTCACATAATTTAGATAATCTTGCATAGGTTTGCACAGAGCTTGCCTTAAGTAAATAATTCCTCACAAGTGTTCTTAAAGGTTCAGGCCTTAATCATCAGGATAATGTCTATGTCTAACTGGCACAGCAATTATGATTCAATGTGAGATCTGTTATATTAGAGGAGGGTGAGGCATTTGGCTCAGAATAAGAACAAGGCTACACGACATGAGTGTGGGCTCAGAGGAGCAGCACTTACCTTGTATTGCTTAACATGGTGATAATATGTAAATTAGAACAGGAATCTTGAGGTTAGGTATATTTGGAAAGGTTCATTGTACAGTGATCTGTCTACAGTTAGTAAGTGTGAAGAAAAGGAAGCAGGAACAATGCATAATATTCACATTTTTGAAGTAATGAAGGAGTGAGCTGAGAACTAGTCACAGAGTTCACACAAATGAAATAGGCCCACAAACTCAGATAAAATAGCAAATATAGTTTCCTATTGCTCCATGGTGTTGCTCCTTTGTAGAACAATGTAAAAATGATAGTACAATAAAAAATGCTGTGGGCAATTGAACTATTAGAAATTGGGAGTAAAGATATATGTGTTCTAGAAAAGTCTCCTGGGAGAAGTCCAGGGCAGGAGTTTGAGAGACATTTCCCACTAGAAGAAGCAAAAGACAATGAAAGGAATGGTCTTAAGTTCTGAGTAGAAAAGATTGAGCTGAACTAGCAGTTTGCAGAGATTACTGAAGGATTCTGAGTTCACAGTCTCTGTGTCCAAATTCTGGTTGGGCAAGTCATGTCACTCCTTAGTAAAATGTGAGTGGGAATGATTATGTTACATATTGTGAGTTTTGAAGATATGAAGTGCTTAAAACTGCATTTTACCTGATTCCTGGGAAAGTAACTCAGTAGTTATTGGCTGTTATCATTCTGGGATGATTATGTCACACTTAGCATAGATAGTTGGGGCATGTTCTTGCATATTACCACACATAAGAAGTCTGAGGATGAAGATACGCTCAAGTGTATTCTCTTAGTAGGTCTTAAGAATGTTCTGGGTTACTAATGAGGAGGGAGACTCTTTCTGTTTTAATTTTCTACTTTTTTATTACATTTTTTGCCCAGTTATACAAGTTCAAAAGGTACCCCCTTCTTCTCCCTCCTACATCCCTTTTCTCCTATTGTCCCCCATTGTACTCTCTGCCTCTTCCTACTCTCCCCCCTCCCTCTCACTCCTTTTCCTTCCCTCCTCCTCTCTTGGTGATTCCTGCTTTCCATCCTCCAGAGCATCTGTTTATGGGAGTGCTGAGTTTCCCTCTGAGTCCTCTACACCAGTGAGGGTTTAGGACTCAGTGGCATAGCTTGGGCCCCTTCTTGGGTGCCTGTTAGTATGGGAACTCTATTGTGACTGTATAGCACCTTGCTTCAAAGAATATACCTCCTTGTTTTCTTTCTGCTTCATGGATTAGGACAGAGAAACAAGAGTCAACATATGTAGTTAAGTGAAAACTCACATATGTAAGTTTTTTGAACTTTTTTTGATCTTTCACTTAATATTACAGTAAGCACTTTCAAGCTAGACAATAATTTATAATGTGAATTCTAAGTTAATATTGTCATCTTGACACTGATATGCTTATGCTAATATCTGACTCATAGTCCATCGTATGATTGTGTAATTATATTGCCTACTCTTAGAAATTTTGTGGATTGTCATTTTTGGCTGTTAAAAGTGACATGGCAAAGCACAATTCATCCATTCTGTTCTTTAACAGTACTTTGTGACTGCTGTATTCCAGGAATTAAGGGAGACACTGGAAATAGTAAGTCAATATAAATTTTGTTCTTTATCTTTGATCTTCATGAGGATATACTATTGGAAACGTAATCATTGGTTCAGTCATGAACTTTTTTTAGGCCTTCACTATCCATCACCCCATTCCTGTTTAGAAACATCCCAGTTCCACCTCCTCAGCCCTTCAGCACACCATCTTTCAGTCAAATTCAATGTTTCACAGCCACACACACAAATCCTCAGTATCACCACCCACTGGAGAAAGCAGATGAAGACTTCATTCTGAAGACAGATTTTTTTCTTTCTGTTTCAGGAACCCACAACACTAGTGAATAAATGAAGTCAACTCACTTAGTAATGTGGGAGAAGTGGAGAAAGAATAAAGTCTGCGCTATTGATTTATCCAGTAATACTTTGATAAAATACAGATCCTGTTTTGAAGGGTTCTTTGAGACTAAATATTCAAAAGATATTATAATAGAACTGAATATGAGCTCAATTTGTTCTTTCATCTTAAACCATGAGTGTATAGCAATAAGCTGCACTAAAGATCAGCCCCATCATAAGAGAAGAAATGAAGCAGTGGGGTAGAAACTTTGGTTGTCAGTAATGTCTGGAATAGGCATTCAAATGTGATGAATGCAAAACTTGCTCCACTGGGTAAACTGTGTACCTTGTCTGAGTGTGCTTTGTAGTTAAGTGAAAAGCTTCCTTTCCATCAGTGGATTCATAAATCAACTTCAGTCTCTCTTCTTTAATAAAACAAACTCTGTGTTCAGGGTTTCAAAACTATATCATCAAAGGGAGTTTGATATTTCCTTTGGTATAGTATGTAAGGCTTTATCAGCACTGACTAGTAGAGGAAATGAATTCAAAGAACATTACAAAGTACTTCTCACAAGAAGATGATGGAGTGAGTGGGGTGCTGGAGCTATAGTGACATAGGAGTGTCTGCCAAGCATGTGCAAGACTGGGTTTAATCTGTGGTACTGGAAAAGGTTCTTCCAGAACTCTTCCTGTTGGTACAGAAGAAAGTCACTGGTACATGCCCAAGAGAGGAAACACTAAGTTATCCTAGTTCCAGAAGAAGACTGCTAATATGACTTGGAACTGAAACAGTATTCCTAATTCTAGAGTAACTGCATTCTTCAGGTGCTACACATCAGTGGCCATCCTCCTGAAACAATAGCAGTTACTACTTGCTATGCAGATGCTCTATGTTGATTACTTTGTTAAGTGTTATGAGTACCAACTTGATATACCACAGACCAGGTCAAGACAATATTATTGCTATCTTTATGGGACAAAACTGGGGGTTAATTGGACATTCAAGACCACAAAACTGGCCGGGCCTGCACCTCGCGACCTAGGTAAGCTCGGTCCCGGCCCACCCCCAGAACCCCAAGCCGCCCAAGGGACCCAGCTCCTCCCACCATCCAGCCGGAGCCGCGGGTGCAGGGCCTGGGAGGAGGAGAGGGCATCCCCTCTGCACCCGGGCCCCACCCTCAGGTCCCCCAGGTTTAAATAGCACCCCGCCAATGCCCCATCCTCCCTTCCCCCACTCCATCGCCCGGGATGCACCGGGTCCAGCCTGGACTCACCTCCACCTAGGTAAGCTCCGTCTCTGCCCACCCCCAAAACCCCAGGCCAAATAATTCAGTTTAGTGAAAAACGCACAGAAATTCAAAGAAGATCTTAAGAGTTAAAATGACAATGCCAAAGTCAAAGTGCAAATCCATGAGAAACAACATTCAAGTAAACAAATCTCCCACTGAAGGAATTGATCCCATAATGTTAGACTCCAACCAGAACAAACCCATGGAAAATGGCCAAGAAAGCCTGACCCAGGATAACGACCTTCAAAATATGATCATTACCATGTTCAATATTATGAAAGAGGAAATCCTGGGGGAATTAAATAATCGAATCAATCGCTTTGAAGAGGAACACAACAGACACTTGGAGGAGTTGAGAAAAACAGTGCAAGAAACAAAAACTGGCATAGAGCAGTTAAAGCACTCAAGCAGAGTTTAAAACTGAGCTAAAAGACAAGTTATCTCCAACCCAGAACTCCACAGAGAGTCTTATCAGCAGAATTAATGAAGCAGAAAACAGAATTTCAGATCTTGAAGACAAAGTGGGAGTATTAACCAGCTCAATGGAAGAGGTTGTTAAAGCCAAAAAGATACTTGAGAGAAATATTCAGGAGATATGGGACACCCTGAAGAAGCCTAACATGCGTATTAATGGAATACCAGAGCAAGAATCTCAAAATACCACCCCTGAGGAAATTTTTCAAACGATCATCAAGGAAAACTTTCCTCATCTAAAAAAAGAGAGAGTCCCATCCATATACAAGAGGCATTCCACCCCCCAAACAGATATGACCAAAACAGAAGCTCGCCACGGCAAATAATAGTCAAAACACTCCACATTCAAGATAAAGAACTGGTGCTGAGAGCTTCAAGGGAGAAAAAACAAGTCACTGTTAAAGGTAAACCTATTAAAATAACAAATGACTTCTCAGTTGAAACAGTAAAAGCAAGAAGAGCTTGGAGAGACATACTTCAAGTATTGAATGAGCAAAAATGTCAACCCAGGCTGATTTACCCAGCAAAACTATCAGTCATGATCGAGGGAGAAAGAAAAACTTTCCAGCACAAAGACAACTTGAAGGGATACATGTCCACCAAACCAGGCCTTCAAAAAATGCTAGAAATGATACTCAAGCTTGAAGAAAAAAACAGACATATCCAGGAGAACAGAAAGCAAGTATAACACCATTAAAAGCGAAGCAATATACTTATAAAAACTACTACACATAATAAATGTCTGGAATTAAAAATAGTTTCTCCATTATAACACTAAATGTTAATGGAATTAATTCACCGATCAAGAGACACAGATTACAAACTTGGATTAAAAATCATAATCCACCAATCTGCTGCCTGCAGGAAACCCATCTCACAACAAAAGATAGGCATGCCCTAAAATTAAAAGGCTGGTCAACAATTCTACAAGCAAATGGAAGCAGAAAACAGGCAGGAGTAGCCATTATGCTATCAGACAAAGTGAACTTCAAACCAAAGAAAATTATAAGAGACACGGATGGATACTACATTTTAGTCACAGGCACAATTCACCAGGAAGACTTCACAATACTGAACATATATGCACCCAATACGGGCCCCTCCACAATCATTAAGAAAACCCTACATTGTCTAAAGCAAGAAATCAACCCCCAAACGATAATTCTTGGGGACTTCAACACCGCCCTCTTGACATGGGATAGATCAACAGGTCAAAAGCTTAACAGAGACACTTTGGAACTTAATCAAACCCTGAAAGAAATGGACCTTACAAATCTCTATCGAACTTTTCACCCACGCACCAAAAATACACATTTTTCTCAGCAGCACACGGGACTTTCTCCAAAATAGATCACATACTGGGCCACAAAATGAATCTACACATATACAAAAAAGTTGAAATTCTAACCTGTGCCCTGTCAGACCACCATGGCCTAAAGCTGGACATCCACAGCACAACAAACAAGAGAAAATACACTAACTCCTAGAAACTTAACACTATGATGCTGAATGAGAACTGGATTCAGGAAGAAATTAAAAAGGAAATTCAAGATTTTCTGAAAGTGAATGATAATGAAAATACAACTTACCAAAATCTCTGGGACACAATGAAAGCTGTTCTAAGAGGTAAGTTCATAGCTCTTAATGCCTACATCAAAAAAATGGAAACATCAGAAATAAACAACTTAACAATCCAGCTTAAAGCTTTAGAGAAACTAGAGCAATCTGATCCCAAAAGTAGTAGAAGAGAGGAGATTAGCAAACTAAGGGGAGAAATATCTGAAATCGAGATTAAGAAAACGATAGAAAAAAATCAACCAGTCAAAAAGCTGGTTCTTTGAAAAAATCAACAAGATTGATTCACCCCTAGCTAAATTAACCAAAACCAAGAGAGAGAAAACCCAAATTAACAAAATTAGAAATGAACATGGAGTTATCACTACTGATACCCAAGAAATCCAGAGAATTATAACATCATATTTCAAAAACTTATACTCTGTGAAGTTTGACAACACAAAAGACATGGATGAATTTCTAAGTAAACACAACTTACCTAAATTGAATCAGGAAGTTGTGAATTATTTAAATAGTCCTATAACATATAAGGAAATTGAGGAAGTAATCTTGAATCTTCCCACCAAAAAATGTCCTGGACCAGATGGATTCAGCACAGAGTTCTACCAGACATTTAAGGAGTTAATAACACCAACACTCCTTAAACTGTTCCACCAAATAGCAAAGGACGGAACACTACCAGATTCTTTCTACAAAGCTAATGTCGTCTTAATCCCAAAACCTAATAAAGATTCACTTAAAAAAGAAAACTATAAGCCAATCTCTCTGATGAACACAGATGCAAAGATTCTCAATAAAGTCTTAGCAAATCGGATTAAAAAACACATTAAAAAGATCATTCATGGGGACCAAGTAGGCTTCATCCCCGGCACACAAGGTTGCTTCAACATACGCAAATCAATAAATGTAATTCATAATATAAACCAGTCCAAAGTCCAAGACCACATAATACTCTCGATAGATGCAGAAAAAGCTTTTGACAAGATCCAACAGCCTTTTATGATCAAAACGCTAGAGACAGTAGGAATGGAAGGAATCTTTATCAATATAATAAAAGCTGTATACAACAAGCCCACAGCAAGGATTATGCTCAATGGGGAACAATTGGAAGCATTCCTACTTTGATCAGGAACTAGACAAGGCTGTCCACTCTCACCACTTCTATTCAATATTGTACTTGAAGTCTTAGCTGAAGCCATAAGACAAGAAAGGGACATAAGAGGGATTCAAATCGGCAAGGAAGAAGTCAAGCTATCCCTGTTTGCGGATGACATGATCTTATACCTGAGTGATCCCAAAAACTCCACCAGGAAGCTTCTGGAACTAATTGAGAAGTTCAGCAGGGTGGCAGGATACAAAATAAATGTGCAAAAATCAGAGGCCTTCCTATATGCCTAGAATGAAAGAAGTGAAAAAGCCTTGAGAGAAACAATCCCATTTACTATAGCCCCTAAAAAAATGAAATACCTTGGTATAAACCTAACCAAGGAGGTAAAAGACCTTTACAATGAAAACTTTAAAACCCTAAAGAAAGAAATAGCAGAAGACACCAGAAGGTGGAAAGACCTCCCTTGTTCCTGGAATGGCAGAATCAACATTGTAAAAATGACCATCCTACCAAAGGCAATATACAAATTCAATGCTATACCAATTAAAATCCCAAAGCAATTCTTCAAAGAAGTTGACCAAACAATCTCAAAGTTCGTATGGAGGCCAAAACACCCAGGATAGCAACGACAATCCTGAGTAACAAAAACACTGCTGGAGGTATCACCATACCAAACTTTAGTCTATACTACAAATCCAAACTTGTAAAAACAGCCTGCTACTGGCTCCAAAATAGACACACAGATCAATGGATAAGGATTGAAGACCCAGATATAAGCCCACAAAATTAAAGCCATTTGGTCTTTGACAAAGGGGTCCAAAGAATCCAATGGAAAAAGAACAACATCTTCAACAAATGGTGCTGGCAAAACTGGATCTCCACATGCAGAAGATTAAAGCTGGACCCGTACTTGTCACCATGTACAAGACTTAATTCCAAATGGATCAAGGACCTTGATATCAGGCCAGAGACTATGAAAAACCATAGTTGAAAGGATAGGGACCTCCCTGGAGCTGATTGGGCTAGGGCCAACATTTCCTAAACAGACATCCAATGGCACAGTCACTGCTACCAACTCTCAAAGCTGGGATCTTGTGAAATTAAAGAGCTTCTGTTCAGATAAAGAGATCATAACACAAGCTCAAAGGCAACCCACAGAATGGGAGAAAATCTTCACTAACCACACATCTGATAGAACTCTGCTGTCCAGAGTGCACAAAGAACTTAGAAAACTAAACACCAAGGAAACCAATGGCCCAATTAAAAAATGGGCCCTGGAACTCAAAAGAAATTTTACCAGGGATGAAATTAAAATTTCTAACGAATATCTGAAAAAATGCTCCACTTCTTTAGCTATCAGGGAAATGCAAATCAAAACTTCCCTGAGATATCATCTCACCCCGGTCAGGATGGCAAAAATCCACAATACAAACAACAACAAATGCTGGAGAGGATGTGGAGAGAGGGGAACTCTCCTACATTGCTGGTGGGAATGCAGGCTCATACAGCCACTCTGGGGAGCCGTCTAGAGATTCTTAAAGAAATTAAAGATTGAAATGCCATATGACCTTGATATTCCACTTTTGGGAATAACCCCCCATACAGCAGAGGTTCACCTCGATAGCACAAGCACGACCATGTTCATAGCAGCACTGTTTACAATAGCAAAGTCATTGAATCAGCCCAAATGTCCAACAGTTGACGAGTGGATAAGGAAACTGTGGTACATCTATACAATGGAGTACTACTCAGCCATCAAAAATGATGAATTACTGGAATTTGCCAGGAAATGGATGTCATTAGAAACAATTATATTAAGTGAAGTATCCCAGACCCAGAAAATTAAGTGCCATATGTACTCCCTAATAGGTGGCTCCTAGTACCAAACCCACCCAGCCCACCTTGAGACACTCAAAGATAAATCTATGTAATACCTACAGTAATTGCAAGGATTATGAACAGGAGGAATGGGGTAGGAGGGCCACACAAGAAACAAGGAGAGAGGGTACCATGTTATACCAGAGAAAATAGGCATCCATCAAGGACTCAAATAAGTAATGAGACATCTGATTAAGTTCACAGACTTTCATTCCTGATCATTTACTACTGATGGGGTATGATCTCACCAGAAGAGGAGGGCAAATAGTGTGGCAGATAAAAAGTAACCATTTTGCAAATGGGTGATAGACCCCTCCCTCACTGTGGTTTCCCACTTTTATTACATCTACCTTTGAATGTGCTTTTATCACAAGATTCTAGTTTAACAGTTTTTTGTCTCTGGCCAGGGGGTGACATACAATGCCCACCAGGATGGAGTGAAGGGCATTGCAGGAGCATCAAAACTGCAAAAGAAAATCAACAAACCACAGTCCAGAACTTCAGAGACTCTATATCAACCACCTAGAACTAGACCAGACTAATCTCTCCCCATCTTGAAGTTCAGGGAATTTTGCAGAAGAAGGGGCGGTAAGAGTGTAAGAGCAAAAGGATGGGAGGAGCAATGATATGCAAGATATTCCATACAAGTTAGGGCTGAAGCAATCATAATTGGACTTTACATGCCCTGCACATTGTCCAACACACTATTGACCTCACAAAGTCTAGCATCTGCTAAAGGCACCAAGATCCTTGGAGGCAAGGGATTGGCAGCCACAGCAGTGTTCCTATACTTAAGGGGAACACGGGAAAGGGTTCAGGGAAAGGCCACTGGGTCCTTGTACATCATCGGAGAGGAGGGCCCAGAGGAAAATCAGGCATGCACAAGAAAGGACTCTCTGGGAATTGGGGCGGGAGGCACTGGAGGATGGGGAGGGAGGGGTGAGAGGAGGGGGAGCAGGGGTTCAGGGGGGAGAAGGAGGGAGGGAGGGAACTGGTGTACCTATTAAGTTTGTATGAGCTGAAATAATAATAAAAATGTATTAATAATAAAAAATAAAAAAATAAAAAATAAAGTAATTATGATCCATCAAAAAAAAAAAAAGACCACAAAACTGCTGTCAACAAAGGGTATGAACTCAGAGCATCCTTACTTAAAATTATTAATGGACAGTTGTTCAGTAAATTTAGTTGAGCAACATCTGAGTATAAACAGTTGCAAAGTGCAAAGGAAACAGGAACAGTTTAGAAAAAACTTAAATTCATCAACTCAGGAGAAAATTAATCCACAGTTCATAGAATGCATTCTTAGTCATAAAGTTTAAGGTGCAACAGAGAAGAAACGCAAGTCCATCCTTGGAACTCTAAGTCTTTCTCAGGGCTTCCTAGAAAGAATCATATTCTAGGCACAGTTTTTTAAATCCAAATCCCCTGGATTTTAGTTGGATTTAAATTAATCCTGCTTGGTCACTTAAACTACTTGAAAAAGAGATGAACCAAATGGGACAGGTTTTTTTTTTTTTTTTTTTTGAAGTCTTGCTTAAGTAACAACTCTTAGAGAGAAACTTCAGAAAGCAAAGAATTGAAACCCCTTTTGAGAGTACAGAACATCCCCCCCATGATTCCTCTCATGTTTAGAAAGACTCAGTAAAGAGAAGCTCTTCGCAAGGCAAGCTCTGTGAAAGAAAGGGCTGTTCTCTCGCTCCTCAAAGTCCTGTTTGAATTCTGGCTGAGCACCTCAGCTGACCTCACAGTAGAAGTCACAGCGAGTGAAGAACAAACACTTAAAGTATTTAGACATCTGTGCGGCAAGTTGTTATTGCTTGGTGTTATGGGCAGCTATTCTTGTGGAACAAAGTACTCTAAAACACAATGGCCTAAAACAAAAACTGATTCTCATCTACAATGACTGTGCAGGTGATCTGTGGAGCAGCGATGATATGAATTCATGTCTCGAATTCATGTCAGATGGGAGCTGGAGGTGGAGTTAGTTAGCTAAAGGATTGCTGGACAAGACATCCAGGATGATTGTCACGCGTATCTCTGGCACCTCAGTGGAAGGAACAGTCAAAGAATGGGTGGATATCTGCCTCCAAGGAGCCTCTCTGTGTGACCAGTGTCATACTTAACTGTAAGTGTCAGCTTGAAAATTGAAGCTTGAACTCTGGGAATAATTAGAAAGAATTAGTATTTGAGTCCTGAGCAAGTGTGCAGGACATTGTCTGATTGATGGGGAAGAACCAGCCCATGGTGGGTGGGACTAATCTCTGGACAGGTGGATAAGAAGAAGGAAACTAGTTAAGGAAGTTAGCATCAGTATACTTGGCCAGAAAAGATGGCTAGAAAGGGTCATCTTTTGAAACTATTGTGCCATCCTCTCCGAATTCACAATCCACCTTGTTGAACAAGATATAAACCAGGTCAGGATCAGAACTCCAAAGTGATTTGCATTGTGGCTGGTAATTACCATCATGTAACACTATAGTTGGTTTGAGAATCATGTACCCTCTTCATCTTTGCTTCTGTCTCAATTGGCCCTGTCCTCACAACTACATTCAACATTAGTTTTCAACGTCAATACAATAGCCACAATTGTCTTAGTAACATGTCCCATTGCTGTAACAAATGCCTGACCCAGATGATTTTGAGGAACAAGACATTTATTTATGGCCATGATTGCAGGTTACAGTTGATCACGATGGCAGGGGAGTTGCCAACGGAAGCTGGGAGAAATGGCCACACCATACCCATAAACAAAGCAGGACCCAAGCTGCTTTCTAGCTTGCTGAATTTCAACCTACTCCCTCTTTATCCATCTGCCCAGGGAATGGCCCCACCCACTATGAACTGCGCTTTCCCACAACAGTTATGTAGGTAGGACTCTCTCCTACAGACTTCCTCAGAGGTCTGTCTTAAATACTTAGTTCTTCAAAGGTGTGCCCAGAAGCCTGCAACTCAAGTGTCAAGTTAACAGCTGAAACTAACTGCCACAACAATCATGAGATTCTTTTTCCCCCCCAGCAACTCCCTGAAACTGGTTCTTTCTCTAGCCATGTATCTTGATTTAAATTACTCTTTATTTATTCTTGATTTAAATTACTGGCTCTTGGGCCAGTCTTTCTTATGTGAGCATTGTTGCAATTTGTCTTCAAACAAGTCATGTTGTTGCTTTATTTAGTTGTGAGATAAGGTCTCAAGCAGTCTACGTTAGTCTCAAGCAGTCTACGTTAAACTTGATATATAGATGAAGATGACCTTGAACTCCTAATCCTCCTCCTTCTTCCTTCTAACTGCTGGAGTTAGAGGACTGTACCAATACATCTGCCCTAGGCACTGTGTAACAATACTGATTTTGTATTCCTGTTCTTTCTGCTTATTTTGCCCCATCAAATTTGAGTTTAAAACTAAAACCCAGGCTGCAGACGACATTCTGTGGGCAGAGTATGAAGCTAGCATGCATGAAACCTTGGGTTCCATTCCCAGCACAGAAAATATTCCAGTCTCCCTAGTGCCTTCTTGGTTTTTATTTTAAAAATAATTTTAGTGACGATTGCGAGAGATGCCTCGGGGGTAAAATGCCAGCTACTCAAGGATGAAGATCTGAATTTTTATCCTTAGCACACATGTAAAAAGACAATGCAGCAGCATTCTCTGTAACCTCAGAACTGGAAAGGTACAGGAAAGACATGCAGATCCCTAGAGCTCAGTCAGCCAAATTTGTGAGCTCCCCATTCAAGAAGAGATCCTGAATCGAAAAATAAAATGGATACATGAATACATTTCTCTGTATTCTGTTGGGTTGAAGAAAGAATACATTGTAGCCTTACAGACATTTGTATGATTTTTATGATAACTTGTGCTTTGTCTCATCAAATCACTACATAACAAAAGTTTTGAAACACATACATATGTGTGCGTACGTACACACACACACACACACACACACACACACACACACACACACACAAGGTACATTGTGATGCTATGGTCAAGAGTGTATTTTGTCATTGAGAACAACTTCTGGAACTTCATGCAGGACACCCTGCACCAATAGAAGCATGGCTCAGCCTTACTGTGGGCACGCTATGTATATTTCTAGATGTATATGGTATATGCCTTTGATTCAGTCAAACAAAAGACACTTGAAATGGGAAGCTGCTTTGCAAGATCTTCTTGCAAAGCAAAAGGTCTGTGATTCTTGGCTGAAAACATATCTAAATAACGTGCTTCTCTAAGGCAAATGTTCCTGGCTCAGTGAGTAAAGAGAATACTTGCTGAGAACACAATGTTGCTCTTCAAATATTTCAAGGGCAGTCCGATGTTATACTTATCCACTCTTCTTCTTGAGGTCAGAACTACGACAAATGGGTCGATACCATTGAAAGATGAACTTTGAATCAGCTTAATAACAAAACTAAGCTTAGCATTTTTCCAGACTACAGAAGACTTCCATGTAAGACAGTGAGCGTCTGACCATGGATAAAGGTAACAAAGGGTTGGGCTCACTGCTTTCAAGGGAGGTGGAAAAGGGAGTTCTAGAATATACTAGTTCTTAAACTCTCTGTGCATATGTGCACAAATAGCTGCATATTTATGGAACAACTAGAATCATAGATGGCCCCAGAAGAGATTAAAATGCTCAAAACAGCTATGCAACATCAGTAATAATTACAGTGTAATCATCCCTGTGGCATAATTATTCCCCCAGAGCACTGTAAAACTAGGAACAGTTTGCACATGGCTTTTTTCCCTTTCCTTATAGCACTATCTGTTTCTAACTCTCACTATCACAAAAGACCTTATGGTGAATTCACAAACACAATCCTGGCATGTCAAAATTTCAGTAAAAACTCAAAGTTTTCTGCACCGTTGGAGGGATGCTAACTGATACTTTCTACTATTTATCCAAATCTCATTTTATTTAGCTCAATCTTCCATCAGTTGCATTGCTCTAATTATGATAGGAAAATTTGTCTGTTTATGTAAAGATTTCAGGATATTAATACATCCTATCATGAAAGTTTTATAGAAGATGGGCTGGACCTTGTGATTTCTAAATGTCATTGTGCTACTTTTCTGATTTCTTGGCATGTGTTTTGGAAGTATGTAAACTAATAGTGAATATATCAAGAAAGAAAGAAAGAAAGATACTTTTCTCTTGTGAAAATTGACTTATTCTTAAATTAACAAGACGTATTTATTTATTTAATTATTTATGTTTGGAAGTATAGCATGCTAAACATAAAATCTTAAAGATGGGTTTATGCATAAGATAGGATTTATACATACATTTTGTGTTGTTATTTCATTGAAGTGTGCTTACTCTGATTAGAAGAAAACAGCTCTTATGAGAACATGCCTTGTTGGTCTTGCCCAATATCAAAATTATGAGTTGAGTGTGCATGTTCTAGAACTATGGAGAAAGAGCACATAGTCTTAGTATTTAACACTTTCACAAGAATCCCTCAACTTTTCTTTTTTACTCTAATATCAAAAGTAATAAATTCTCTGTGTGCAATACTTGAGAAAATAGAAATAAACATAGAAAGAAATTACCAGTCCTCATAACGAAGAGATAAATTCTGTTCATATGCTGGGTTAGTGTTCTGAAATACTGGATTTTAGTATCTCTTTGGGTAGCAGGAATACATGATGCTAAGAATAAAGAATCATTCATAAGCAAAAAACCAGATTGTCTGTGTGTACTATCACTGCCACCACGGAAACCAACATGTGACTTGGATGTGAATGACAACTACAGTCAGGCTTGAGGAACAGTGACAGTGAGCTGGCAGTGACCTGGTGGACAACTGGGAAGGAGGTTGTGCCCCTAGGAAACTGGGTCCAAGTGAGGACATCAACAGTAACATGAAGACACACTGGTCTCATTCACAGTCCAGAGTTACATAGGGGGACAACTCCTCCACTTTTTTCCAATACCTAGGTCCAGGGTTTAACCCAACTGTGTGGGATCATTTAGCTCCAGTACCTAAGGCAAAGCCTTCTAACAGTAAGGCATAAGCCATCTAAGTGTCTCCTGTGTCAAAACTCAAATGGCCTTTCCACATATCCTGTTTCTTTCACTTAAAAATGGGCCTCAATAGACCCATACACTTTATTATGACTGTAAATACAAACTGTGGAGCAAGCTGGCTTTATTTTTCTTAAAAACACATTTTAGCTCCAGCAAAGGCCCAGAAGCAGAGATTTTGAGCTCTGTAGAATTTACACTGAGATGCTAGTTAGAGAATCATTAGGCATGGATGACCTTCATGCTGGAGACGTAATTTAATAATAGTGTGTCTGGCTGTGGGCTATTCTCTCTAATCCAAATAGAGCACTTTAAAACCTGAATGCCAGTATGCTAAATTCATCCTGGAATCCTCTTGGGGCAAAGTATTAATCATAATTTTTAGGAGACCCTCTGTGAGGTCTCTCTCACTGACAAGTGCAACATTTTACTTCAAAGTGAAGACAATGAGTTTCATGCCTATCTCTCACTAAAGGGATGCATAATTTTTAAGATATTCTCTTCTAGACTTTACCTGAGGTTGAGTGTGATCCTCTGATGAATGCTATACAGCAAGGCTTTAACTTCATTATATTATAATATGACTGAAAAGAACGTTTTTAAAACTCAGTGTGCCATACATACAAAAAAGACATGAAAATAGGAGAGGCACTGGAAGGGAGGAAAAAAGGTTGTAGTGGGAAGAGGGGGGATGGATTGGGGATTAAGGTGTGAAAATATAAATTCACTATATTATGCCTAAAACACAGACAGATTAAAACATTTTAAAATCACTTTTAGGTAATTTTTAAACTTCATTAGACTTAGTTACAAAAGATCATTTTCATGCAAGTATTTAATGTGCTTAGAACATATTCTCTCCCACACCTTTTTCACTTCTAGTATCATATATACTTATATACTCTTAGGGTGCATTTTGGTGTCAACTCGACAGTTGCAGACTGGGCCCAGTTGTGGAAGGTTAATGGTTGGAATGGCCCCTGAACAAGTCTGCAAGTACTTGACTGATTGCTCTGAGGAACCCAGCCCATAGTGGGTGGTACTTTCCAGTGGTGGACCAAATAATAGGAGGTACAAGGAGAAGGGATGTAATAGTTAGGCATAGGTACCAACTTAATAGTTGAGGGTTTGAGATCTGGCCACATCTGGAGAATTAGTGGTTGAGTTGGGCCCAGAGCAAGCCTGCAGGAGATTGTCTAGCTGATGGAGAGGGTCCAGCCTATGGTGGGTGGGATTAGGCTTTAGAATAAAAGACAGAGGGCTGGTTGAGGGAGTTTGGATCCTTTTGTACACTTGGCCAGACATGCTGGTCTATCAAGTAAGGATCGTCCCTCTCTCAGCCATTACATAGAGATGGTGTGGCCAGTTCCCTCGGCCTCAGTGTTGGTGTGAGCTCTCCTGTCAAGCTGGACTGAGAACTGTAACCAGGAATCGTAAGAGAGAATAAACCCCTCCAACAAGGGACTTGCTCTTTCCTTATCTTGTGTTGACTTGTGTGGAGTCCACTCTGCACTTGTCGTCCGCTTTTAGACGTGGTGACCTTCTTTGTTGCTGCTGCCGCTGCCTCTGTCCTTGGCTGACTTGGAGCTTCACCTTTTCCACCACGTTGTTGCTGTTCCCGCTGCCTATGGAGCCTGATCTCTACGTCTTCCTGCTGTTTGCTGTTCATTGCTAACGTCGGAACCCAGCATCTTCCACCCTCCAGAGAAGTAAATGCTTGAGACCTTCTTGGGATCTTTTGGCTTTGTGGAACATTCCAGTCAAGAATGAGGTGGCTGCAGGGAGCTACTTTGAAGGACACTATTTTTATTGTGTTATTTTAATAAACTTATATATATATATATTACATTCTATATATTGTTTCTTCAGAGAACCCTAACTAGTATACATGCACACTGTCGAGTATATGCATACTTGATTTGATATGCCTATAACAAATCTAGGACCAACAAATGAGAGAAAACACACAGCATTGTCTTTTTGAGGCAGACTTAATTCATTTAATGGGAATATTTCCATTTTCTTTCATGCACATGATATATAACATTATTCTTCTTTATGGCTATCAAAAATTCCATTTGTACATATACTATGCTGTCTCTGTTCATTTCTCTGTTGTTGCACCCCTGGACTGCTTTCACAAGTCAGCACTGTCTCTATTCATTTCTCTGTTGTTTGCACATCTGGACTAGTTTCACAAGTCAGTTGCTGTGACCAGTACAGCAATGACTATAGATGTGCAAGTATCTCTGGGGTGTGTAAACTTGGAATCCTTTAGCTAAACGCACAGAAGTGGCATAGTTGACTCACATCGTGGTTCTAATTTTAGTCTCCATACCAATTTCTACAGTGGCTGGCCTAGTTTATTTTCTAGTCAGTGGAGTATAAGGGTTCTCTTTTATGTACATCACCTTCATCATTCCTTATCTTTTTTCTTAATGGCTATCATTCTGACTAGGATAAGATGGAATCTCAGGGGTGAGAGATTGACTGGTCATGTCTCATACTTTAAGAATACCCTGCTTGTTTTATTAGTCCATTTATTGGTTATTTGCTTTATTACTTAGTTTTTTAGTTCCTTTTAGTTTTTTTTTTTTTTTGGTTCTTTGTTTTTAGGTTCTTAGTTTTGATTTTATTCTAGATAGTAATCCTCCATCAGATGTATATCAAGGCAAGATTTCTCTCCCATTGTATAGGCTGTCTCTTGATTAACTTAACTGTTTCTTTTGCTGTGTAGAAGTTTTTAATTTCATGAGGTCTCATTAGTTAGTTTTGGCTATTATTTCCAGGACAACTACAGTCTTGTTGAAAAAAAAAATCTTGCCAATCTGGGGAGATAGCTCAGTGGTTAAACACTTGCCTTGAAAGCAAAAAAACCTGAGTTTGGTTCCCCAGATTCCTTGTAAAAGTGCTGGGCCTGTAATTCTTGCTCTGGAAGGTGAAGCCTGAGAATCCCAGAGCAAGTTGGCCCATACCAGTCAAAGTAGTCCTAACAGTACGCTCTGGGTTTAATCAGGGACCCAAGCTAACAGTAAGTTAAAAAGTGATTGAAGACATTTCCCTATGTCACCCTTGGGCCTCTACAGGCACCATGCTCAAGTGAATTCATGTACATACACCTACCTCTCTCCCCCACACTACATACACAAAAGAAAGAAAAAAGTAAAAGTACTTGCCTGCATCTATATCGGTTTTATTAATTTTACTTTTTACCTAGTTACATAAGATCAATGGGTAGGTACCCTCACCCCACTCAAAATGCTTTTTCTATATTTTCCTCCAGTACTTTCAGGTTTCAGGTTCTACACAAAGATCCATTTGCAGTTGACTTTTTCTTTTTAAAAAATTTACGTTCTTTTTATTTTTCTCTCTTTCTCTCTCTCTCTCTCTCTTTGTATATGTATTATATATGTGCACATTTGTGTCTGTATCAGAAGCACTGTGTGTGCTTATAGAGGCCTGAGGGAGACTTCTGTAGTCATCCCTGATTATTCTTCCTCTTTTTTGCTTTGATCAGGGTTTTTTCCAAGTTCTGCTTTACAGGGCTGGACATGTAGACTATCACAATTTCTGTCCAGCATTTTTACATGGGATCTAGGTAGTTCCACTTTCCAGGTAGAGGCTTAACCTCTAAGCCATCTCTCCAGCCCTGAAGTTGATTTTTGTACAAGGTAAGAGACAAGGATTCAATTTCATTCTTTTACATGTGCATATAAAATTTTCTTAGCACCTTTGGTAAGAAGGTTATCTTTTATCCATTGAATATTTCTGGCATATTTGTCAAAAACCAGGTGACTGCTCTGAATGCATTTATATCTGAATCTTCTATTCTTTTCCTTTGATCTATTGTGCCGGTGCTATGCTGTTTTGTTACTATGGTTCTGTAGAATAACTTGAAATCAGGTTGTGCTTTCAGCATGGTATTCTTTGCCTAGAATTTCTTTGGTTACCTTTGAGTCCTTTAGAATGGAATTGGAATTTTGAAGGTGCTTGCACTGAGTCTGTTTATTTCTTTGGGAAAAATAGCCATTTTAACAGTATTATCTTGCCTAATCCATGAGCATGGGTGGGGTCTTTCCATTTCCTCCTGTCCTCAGTATTTTAAAGTTTCACCGTAAAAGTCTTTCACTTTCTTGGTTAAACTCATTCCGAAGTAATTTTTTTTTATCTATAGCAATTGTAAATGGAATTTCTTCCTAAGTAAGTTTTTTATTGTTACATAGGAGGCTACTGATTTTTGTGGGTTAATTTTGTTTCCTGAAACCTTTCTGAAAGTGCTTTTTACATCTCAAAGTTTTCTGGAGTCTTTAAGCTTTATTTTGTATATGATCACACCACCTACAAATGAAGATGATTTTACTCCTTCCTTCCTAATTACATCCTTTTCATTTGTTTCTCTTGTCTCACTGCTCTGGTTAAGGTTTCCAACTGTATCCTGAATATGAGTGGAGAAAGTGAACACTTTGTCTCATCCATGATCTTAGTAAATGATTTGAGTTTTTCCTCATTTAGTATAATGTTTGGAATATGTTTATCATTTATACTCTTCATTGTATTAGGATATTGTTCTATCCTTACTCTCTTGAGGACACTTTCATGAAAGGATGCAGTTGTTATAATGACATGTGATTTCTATCCTTTGGTCCATTTATGTGATATATTACATTTTTAATCTACATATGTTAAACCACTCCTGTATCTCTTTATTGAAGAAACCTTGATCATGGTAAAGGATCTATTTTCTATGGTCTTGAATATTTGATTTGCAAGTACTTTATTGAATGTTATTGCATCGTGAGAGGATGATCCATGTGCATTTTTATTGTGTTGTTATCTAGTTTTAATATCGGGGTAAAACTGACTTTATAAAGTGTTTGCCAGTATTCATGGAATAATCTTAAAGTTATATGTTTTAGTTTCTCCTTGAAGGTCTGAAAAAATTCAACTGTGAACTCATATGGATCTAAACACATTTTTAGTTGGAAAATTTTTTATTACTGCTCCAATCTCTTTGTTTTATATCTATTTAGGTTATTTATCTCATCTTGATTTAATTTTGGTAGGTACATATGAAATTGGAAATTTATCTGTATCTTTTAAGTCTTCCAATTCAGCAGAATATAGATATTTAAGGCATATTCTACTGAATTTTCAGTTCTACTTTTTCTTCTTTAACCTCTAATTTTGTAATTTGGCCCTTTTTCTTATAGTTAGTATGGCTATGGGCTTATTGATATTATATATATTTTCAAAAAGCAAACTCTTTTTGTTAATGTATTGTATTTGTATTTTTGTTTCATAAATTTATGTCCTGATGTTATTTCTCATCATGTACTCATTTGAGGCATTTTCTTGTTTTTGCAAGGCTGAAAGTTACATCCTTGAATTACTTAGGATCCCTTTGACTTTTAATATCATTTATTTGTATGTGCACTGTGTGCGTAAAGGAGGCATGTGCATATCATGGCATGTATATATCAATCAGAATAACATTTTTGGATTCAATTCTTTCATTTCACTATGAGCTGAGGTGCTTGAACTCAAGTCGTCAAATCTGTCAGTAAGTGCCTTATCCATTGCTTTATCACGTTGGCCCCTTTTCTCTGATTTCTTAATGTAGTCACTTATAAAGTTATCTCTTAGGAATACTTTGATCATGTCCCATAGGTTTTGGTCGGTTGTATTTTCATTTTCATTCAGTTTCCAATAACTTGTTTAAGCTCCATGACTTCATGTATGTCCTATAGTTTCTCTAGCTGATGATTACTAGTTTTATTTCATTTTGGTTAGAGAGAATAAAGGAAATTGTCTCAATTTTACTCTATTTGTTATGATTTCTTTGTGTCCTATTATATGATCTGTTTCAGAGAAAACTCTATGGGCTGCTGAGAAGAATGTTTATTCTGCAGGACTTGGATGGAATGTTCTGTACAGGTCTGTTAGATCTGTTTGATCTATGATGTCATTTAACTCAGTCATTTCTCTGTTGTTTTTTTTTTTTTTGGTCAGGATGTTGTCTATTAGTAAGAGTTAGGATATTAAGGCTACCCACTCTTGTTGTGATAGGTAATCTGTGTCTTTACATATAGTAGCACTTGCCTTATAAAATGGAGTCTGTGTATATTGGATATATGTACCTAAAATCTAATGTCCTTTTAATGAATTTTTGCCTTTATCAGTGAGAAATGGCCTTCCTTGTCCCTTCTGGCTAGTTTTTGCTTGAATGTCAGGTATTAAAACAGAAACATCAATAGAATGGAGAAATGGGAACCAACATATGGCTTGAAGACAAGGCAGCAGACTTGGAACATGGAGATGACAACACAGATTTAATAAGAAGCCATGAACACGCATTTAGGAATCCAGGAAGGAGCACAGAGAGAGTTGTGGCTGAAACTAGTAACCAGACAGAAGCTATTTTGAGGAAGGTACTGGGAAATGAGCTGAAGCACCAGAGAGGCTGAGAAGGTGAAATCTATTGGACACTATGGAAAACACAAATCTAAAAATTACGGGCGCAGAGGAACAATAATTTTATGTTGAAAGCATAAAAAACATGTTCAACAAAGTAATAGCAGGAAAATCCCCAAATACAAGGAAAGGTCTGCTTATCTAGATAAGGAGATATTTAGAACATCAGTCAAAACATTCAGATAGACAAATGTTACAAAATGACAAAAATGGATACATAGTTTCATTGACAACTTTGAATTGCAAAAGTCTAAATTTTGAATAAGAATTGATCCTCCACTTGAGCAGCTGATCCAGAGGGAACCCTTGGACCCATAGAAGCAGACAGGCAGGAAGGTGAGAGGGAGTAGGATGGATCGATGAAGGGAGGGGAGCGAGGAAGGGAAGAAATGAAAGGAGGGGGGAAAAGGGGGCAGGGATAATTACTTAATGAGTTTGCAAAACTAATAAAAAATTAAAAATATAAAAAGTGATAATTTTTTAAAAAGAATGCAAAGACTAGCAGATTAGATTCAGTCACCATATACCTCTTCTGATAGTTGTCATCCAGCGTTCCCTATTTTGCTCCCTGGGGATTTTAGCAGACTAAAACTGTGTGTCAAATCCCTTTTGGAATCTTCTTCAAGTTTTCCTTTATTTGTTTTGCAAGACAGGATTTCATACTATAGCCCAATCTGGCCTGAAACTCAGTGTGTGGTTGAGACTGGACTTAACCTTGTAGCAATCCTCCTGCTTTAGCCCTCCAAATTCTGGAATTCCAGGTGTATGTCACCATGCCCAGAATTGTTTGTGTGATATCTTAGAAAGGTAGTTCGAGATCATTATTTTCCTTTGAAATCCTATGAATTTATGATTTAAAAATATTAGCCCTAGAAATAGTTTCCCTGACTTCTGAGCCACTAAAGTGGTTGTATTAGTTACTGTTCCATTATTCTAACCAAATGATTGGGAATAGATCCTTTCATGAAGGAAAGATATATTTTTGACTTGGATACTTCAGTTCATCATGATGGAGAAAGCATGGTGGAGATTTCAGTTTTCTTAGTGGCAGAGAGAGCAAGGTAAAAAATAGCCAGAGACAACATACCTCCAGCATACCTTTGTCTATCAGGGACCTACTTTTTCTTGCTTGGTTCCACCTACTAATTTTCTGATCCTCCCAACAAGGCACCACCATCCTGGGACTAAGCACTCACAATTCTGAGCCCACATGATACATTGCTTATGCAAAGCTTAATCATGATCATGGAAATAAAGATGAAGAATCACTGACTGAAAGCAAGGGGTGCAGAAGACACCAAATTCCAAAGTTTCTGAATTAAGAGCAAGAAGCAGGGCAAGAGAAACCACTTGCCTTTGGCTTTAACTGGAGCAAGCTCTTTTCTTCAACATTCTTTAATTCTGCTCTACAGATGTGTTGTTGAGAGAAACAACCAAAATGTTAGGTGAGACCAACAGAAAACAGAAAGTTTTTTTTTATTTTTTTATTATTATTTATTCAACTGTGTGCATATGCGTGTGTATGTGCACGCACGTGTGTGTGTGTGTGTGTGTGTGTGTGTGTGTGTGTGTCTGAGTACGTGTAGAACCACGGACGAATTCGCGAACCACCATGGACGCCTCCACCTCCTTCTGCCCCGGGATTCACAGGCTCCGCCCTACCAGGACCAGAAGCGCAGGCCGCCCCCACTTCCGCCTGGCGTCTATACGTGGGATCTGGGATCCGAACTCAGGACCTTCCGCCTGCAAGGCGGAGGCTTAACCCTGAGCCACCTCTCCAGCCCCAGAAAGTTTTTGACTATGAGGCACATACCCCATTCATTGGACACTAGTTTCCTGCTACTCTCTCCCTACAATGAAGCACAGCACATCTTTCTCTATGGAGCATATTTGCTTGAGCTGAAGTTTTAATTATTAATCACTTCCTGGGGCATATGTTGTTCAAATCCATTTCTAACCACTTAAATATGTGCATACAGGCTTTATCCTTCTGTTAGGTAATTAAGCAAAAACAACCTTGTAGATGTTACTGGTCACCCTTCAGGTACTGGCCATGGGGCCAAATTAACAGAAGAACCTCATTAAAAGCAGGTATTTATTCATACAGTTGCAAGATACTAGAGGCAGAGAGAAGGAGAGATGGAGAATTTGGGCTGCATCATTAGATCGACTCTATGTTTAACCAAAATACCTGTTCTCTATCCTCAGAAAAGAATGAGTACATGGGCATCAAACCTGCTTCTCTTTCCAAAGATCCTATTCTGACTTGAAGCATCAATGTTTTATTTAGTGTTAAAATAAGTCTTTAGAAATAATCTAATAAAATTTAATAGAAAAAGTATAAGCTGTTTACTTTTGCAGTGAGAAATTCAGAGTGCATGAATATAAGGGTAAAAGTATTCCCAGGCAAAACCAGACTATTTTAATTGAGACAGAAGACATCTCTGAATTAACTGACTTCTGTCATAGCTTAAAAGAAGTGGCATCATTCCATATTCTCTGAAATACCAATGCTGATTAAATGTCATTGTATTGGGATGAAAGAATAAATATCCCATTCATAATCCCTAAAATCTCAGGCCGGAAAGATGATGCAGTGGGCAGGAGTGCTTGCTACACAAATGTGAGAATCTGAGTTCAAATTCCCAGCACCCACATACACTTGCCTATAATCCAGCATCGGTGAGCAAAGACAAGTGGATCCTAGGAGCTAACTGGCTAGCCAGTCTAGCCAAAATGGTGAAAGACTTGTCGCTAAGGAATAAGGTAGGGAGATAGAGGAAGATACCAGAAGTCTTTCTCTGGTCTTCATATGCATAGGTACATATATCCACATACTCATGTACATGAACCATATGCATGACACAAATACTAAACACCACACACACACACACACACACACACACACACACACACACACACAAATCTGCACAAACTAAAACCAGTGAAGGGTGATGGGTTGAAGATACAAGGTAAGGGCAGGATGTGTTAACACTATTTTAGGGTAAGCTACCTTTGGGACTGTCTCCAGCAACATATAGTGATCAGAGCACATTTTGGTTATTATTGCTTAATAACAAATTTGTCAGAAAAAGATAGTATGTAAAACTTTCATGCAGAGTCAACTGAATGCTGCCATTGGTCTGAACTTGTATATGTTCTACACACTTTGAAGGTATAGAGTAGAAAGAAATGGACTAGGTCAACCTAATGTAGGTCTTATTCCCACTAACCTAAAAGTAAAACGAAAGTTTTGCCTAAAAAGAGCTCCTTGCTGAGTGTTTCTACAAAATTTAAGTGTCGAGGAATGATCCTTTGCTAATAGGTGTTGCAGGTTTGGTTTGTTACCCTTGACTAGAGCCCTTAATGGTCTCTCCCTCCATATCATTCCTATGTTTAAAACTAAACATGTATATTTGACCATGAACTTGATCCTTTTGGAGCTTTTGCACTAGAAGCAAATAGCATTTTGAAACAAAATAAACATAACCAATAAATAAATTTTTGTTTTAAAAACATAAAACAATGTCCCATTGATGAGCTTGTGGCCTGGTGGAGAGGGCTTTGGGCAGCAAAGGGACTCTTTGAAACCTCTGAATTATCTTATGATGGTGGCCTGCCAGGCCACTCACACTCAGACTGGACAAGTCTCCATCCTTTATCCTGAAGAAGAGCTGGGAAGCAACTGGGGATCAGTATGAAAGTACCATTACTGCCTGAGTAAAGGTCACACTGACTCACAAAGCATTTACAAGTCAGCCACATAGCTTCTTTTGCAGTTCGCTTGCATGGTTGCTGATAAGTGACCATCAAACAGCTTAAGGGAAGAAGGGATTTATTTTCTTACAATCCGTAGTCCAGCTTGACAGGAGAGCATGCACCAACACCAGCATGGAGGGAACTGATCACACCATCTCTACATAATGGCTGAGAGAGGGAAGATCCTTACTTGCCAGGATGCCAATTTCCTCAATCAACTCTCTGTATTTTATTCTCCTGTTCAGGGCCTAATCCCAACTACCATGGGCTGGATCTCACCCATCAACTAGACAATCTTCTTCAGGTTTGCTCTGCATTTAACTCAACTACAAATTCTCTACAAATATGCCCAGAGTTCAAATCCTCAACCATCAAGTTGACGCCCATACATAACCATGGCAGCTTCTCAGGCCTCACTAGATATATGGTTCACAGATACAATGCACTTTTAATGGTTTGAATACTGGTGGCTAGTGTAAGCATCCGGGAAATTACTTTTCATAAGCATTCTTACCTTAGAGGTAAGGAAGTTAAGGCTTATTTGGATCTGGAGTCCAGATGAACAGGTGGGAATGCTTTCCTTGATGAGTTGTCATGAAGAATAGAACCACTTTTCAGAAGGTTGCCAGCTGTTTCTTGCTGTGCAGTCCCCCCCTCCTTCAAACAGGACTTGGATTTATTAAAAATATCTATACACTGGCTGCTAGGTACAGACTTCCTAGACTTCTCTGTAGATGAGGATGGCCATGGTATAATGGTGCTACTAAAATTAAAATGTTCCACTCACACTTTATGCACATCAGGCCTGCATTGGCCCATAGCTAGGAGAGGACAAAACAGGACCCACAGCTTTGATCACATGTTCATCCGTGAATATCCATGGGACTGATTCCTATCGCTTTTGTCTCTTCTTCAGATCCTTCATAAAAGGATCCAAGCAGCAATAATAAAAGGAGACAACAGAGGGTGCCTCAGGTATGACCCAGATGTCCAGATGTCTAGGAGGTCACAGGAAAGGAGGACTTAGTGACTGCTGCTGTGGGAGCCAGGGAGAGCCACCTGAAGGGATACTAGGTGTGCAGAAACGCCCAGAGACTGACGCGTGAGAGGCAGGGGGTGTGGATAATGCTCCTGGAGACCTTGCCTGGTGGGGTAAGCTGAGAGACTGTACCCAGTTTTTCAGTCAAGACCCCCTCCTTCTCCTCTCAGCACTTCTCACTCAAGAGGATTCTTTCCTCTAGCCATCCAATTTAAAAACAAAAGTTGTTCTTTCATGTATTTGCCCTTAAAAAAATCCACATGTCAGTAGCACTGTCTGCTCTGCTTCTTCTTTAAGCAAGTCCCTGTGAAGGCAAGGCCTAGATTGCATTTGAGGAATGTATGAAATGCGCCCGTATGTAAATTTATACATCACAATTTGCAAGGTGTGCTACTTTGGCCACAAACCTAGCCAAAGCCACAATCAAACTTGCGAAAGATCTCAGCAAAGAAGGAAACTTCATAGTTCTTTGCTTGTGCCTGAGTTTCCTATCCTGCTTCTCCATCTGTGACAGTGTTAGTCTTACCCCAAAGCGGAAGAAACCGTGGTTGATGGCAGTTTCTCAAACTTATATTAAACTGCTTCAAAGATATTGAGAGTTTCTTATTTTTATTTCCCTTGTGAAGAAAAGCTCATTAGTCTTTGGTGGGCAAAAGGCCATAGTAAAAACATAGAAGCGCCGAGTTGCAGATAGGATCATGAATTTATCCTCCCCTGAACTTGCTTCTGAGAGAAAGGAGGTGCTAGTTCTCATAACATTTGTTTCTATCCAGTAGAGTCTCAAAAACCAGTGGATTGCTGAATTTACTACATGGTAAATATTTCTCCATTTTCGAATAGCTGCTTGTTGCTTTCTGTGTTAATAAAAAGTTGCCTCCATCTTACTTGCCTACCCCATTTTCTGCATTTGTCTTATACCACTGTCTTATACTTCATTGGATTTTATGATTCAAGCTGCCCTGCTTTTCCTTCTCTTAATTCTTGTTCCTTGCTTATACATCCTAACTAGGACTTTTTCCAGCATTTTTAAGCCAGAATATAATAGTGGCAAACATCACTGTACTAACTCATTCTTTTATCCTTCTTAAATACCCAATGGGATTATAGATCCTTTGGCAACGATATTGTTCTGTACTTCTTCTCTAATGCCTCGTATCATACTGTCAAATACAAAAGTTAGGTTTCATTGAATTAAAAAGCCATTTATTTAGCTTCTGCTTCTGTGAGTTAACAATATGAATCAGGTTCACTCTGACTGGTCATTCGAGTTTGTTGTATCCATGGTCAGTTCTTGTCCTCTAGGCAGTTCTGCTTATGAGATGTGGCAGGTCACTGAGCAGAACAATGACAGGAGTGGCTGAACTGAGCCTTGCCATTCAGCATGCTTGTCCAAGGTTACTAACAAACCAGTAGCAGATGACCATGATCACACTATTAACTCACAGACCCAAAAAGCAAGTCACAAGCAAGACCAGAGTCAGTGTGGGAAAAGACTAATGGTGTGGTGGCAAGGACAGAAAGAATGTCTGCCCATTTTTGCAATCTAACATATATAAGGTATTAGACTTCCTAAAATATGTTTTTGTCCACTTAAATTACATATTCTTTATTAAATGTCTAGATCTTCCCTCTTCAGCCATGTTCTAGATTTTTGTTTGCTTGTTTTTACCGATCTTTTTTATAGTCTACTTACATTCTCTACATCTCTTACTCCTCTCATTCCTCATCCCACTCTCACTTGATCTTTTAATTAACTGGATAGACTGATTTTTCACTTTGAAATTGGTTTCCTGCACTGTAGATCAGCCTGTAGGTGTACCTGTGTGCATGTAACGCATGCACATGTACAGTATGGTAAATCAGGAACTGTTTCTCTTTGCAAGCTTTTAATTCTCTATAGTCCAAGATTCCATTCCTTAGACATAAGTAAAGAACATGAGAATAAACTAAATACTTGGTTTTCAACATATTCATTTTATCAATGTCCCACACTAGAAAGAACAATGATTATAAAGCTGACTGGACAGAATATAAACACACATGTGCACACACACACACACACACACACACACACACACACACACACACACACTGTCTGAACCCCTTTGAAGTGCATTCTGGAAAGCCATTTTGAAGAAATGATGCTATAACAGGCACAAAGCCCTGTGGTCTATTAGACTTTCAGCCTGGCAGTCAGGCATGTTCCATTCATCTTTCTGTGTGATGGTCACCCCTGCCAAAAGAGAAGTCACAAGTATGTCAAATAACATTTTTTTTATTTCAGCTCATACAAACTTATTAGGTACACCAGTTCCCTCCCTCCCTCCTCCTCCCCCCGTACTCCTGCTCCCCCTCCCCACCCCTCTCCCTCCCCATCCCCCAGTGCCTCCCACCCCAATTCCCAGAGAGTCCTTTCTTGTGCATGTCTGATTTTCCTCTGGGTCCTCCTCTCTGATGACGTACAAGGACCCAGTGGCCTTTCCCGAACCCTTTCCCATGTTCCCCTTAGGTATAGAAACACTGCTGTGGCTGCCAATCCTTTGCCTCCAAGGATCTTGGTGCCTTTAGCAGATGCTAGACTTTGTGAGGTCAACAGTGTGTTGGACAATGCGCAGGGCATGCAAAGTCCAATTATGATTGCTTCAGCCCTAACTAGTATAGAGTATCTTACATATCATTGCTCCTCCCATCCTTATGCTCTTACACTCTTACCGCCCCCTCTTCCGCAAATTTCCCTGAGCTTCAAGATGGGGAGAGACTAAGCTGGCCTAGTTCTAGGTGGTTGATATAGAGTCTCTGAAGTTCTGGATTGTGGTTTGTTGATTTTCTTTTGCAGTTTTGCTGCTCCTGCAATGCCCTTCACTCCATCCTGGTGGGCATTGTATGTTACCCCCTGGCCAGAGACAAAAAGCTGTTAGAGTCTTGTGATAAAAGCACATTCAAAGGTAGATGTAATAAAAGTGGGAAATCACAGTGAGGGAGGGGTCTATCACCCATATGCAAAATTGTTACTTTTTATCTGCCAGACTATATGCCCTCCTCTTCTGGTGAGATCACTCCCCCTCAGTAGTAAATGATCAGGAACAAAAGTCTGTGAACTTAATCAGATGTCTCATTACTTATTTGGGTCCTTGGTGGAGGCCTATTTTCCCTGCTGTAACATGGTCCCTTCTCTCCTTGTTTCTGGTGTGGCCCTCCTACCCCATCCCTCCTGTTCATAATCCTTGCAATTACTGTCTCTAGGTGGGCTGGGTGGGTTTGGTACTAGGAGCCACCTATTAGGGAGTACATACGGCGCTTAATTTTCTGGGTCTAGGATACTTCACTTAATATAATTGTTTCTAATGACATCCATTTCATGGCAAATTCCAGTAATTCATCATTTTTGATAGCTGAGTAGTACTCCATTGTATAGATGTACCACAGTTTCCTTATCCACTCGTCAACTGTTGGACATTTGGGCTGATTCCATGACTTTGCTATTGTAAACAGTGCTGCTATGAACATGGTCGTGCTTGTGCTATCAAGGTGAACCTCTGCTGTATGGGGGGTTATTCCCAAAAGTGGAATCGCAGGGTCATATGGCATTTCAATCTTTAATTTCTTTAAGAATCTCCAGACGGCTCGCCAGAGTGGCTGTATGAGCCTGCATTCCCACCAGCAATGTAGGAGAGTTCCCCTCTCTCCACATCCTCTCCAGCATTTGTCGTTGTTAGTATTGTGGATTTTTGCCATCCTGACCGGGGTGAGATGCTATCTCAGGGAAGTTTTGATTTGCATTTCCCTGATGGCTAAAGAAGTGGAGCATTTTTTAAGTTATTTGTTAGACATTTTAATTTCATCCCTGGTAAAGTTTCTTTTAAGTTCCAGGGCCCATTTTTTAATTGGGCCATTGGTTTCCTTGGTGTTTAGTTTTCTAAGTTCTTTGTGCACTCTGGACAGTAGAGCTCTGTCAGATATGTGGTTAGTGAAGATTTTCTCCCATTCTGTGGGTTGCCTTTGAGCTCGTGTGACAATCTCTTTATCTGAACAGAAGCTCTTTAATTTCACAAGATCCCAACTGTTGAGAGTTGGTAGCAGTGACTGTGCCATTGGATGTCTGTTTAGGAACTGTTGGCCTAGCCCAATCAGCTCGAGGGAGTTCCCTATCCTTTCAACTATGGTTTTTATAGTCTCTGGCCTGATATCAAGGTCCTTGATCCATTTGGAATTAAGTCTTGTACATGGTGACAAGTACGGGTCCAGCTTTAATCTTCTGCATGTGGAGATCCAGTTTTGCCAGCACCATTTGTTGAAGATGCTGTTCTTTTTCCACTTGGATTCTTTGGGCCCCTTTGTCAAAGACCAAATGGCTGTAACTTTGTGGGCTTATATCTGGGTCTTCAATCCTTATCCATTGATCTGTGTGTCTATTTTGGAGCCAGTACCAGGCTGTCTTTACAACTATGGATTTGTAGTATAGACTAAGGTTTGGTATGGTTATACCTCCAGCTGTGTTTTTGTTACTCAGGATTGTTTTTGCTATCCTGGGTCTTTTGTGCCTCCATATGAACTTTGAGATTGTTTGGTCAACTTCTTTGAAGAATTGCTTTGGGATTTTGATTGGTATAGCATTGAATCTGTATATTGCCTTTGGTAGGATGGTCATTTTCACGATGTTGATTCTGCCAATCCAGGAACAAGGGAGGTCTTTCCACCTCCTGGTGTCTTCTGCTATTTCTTTCTTTAGGGTTTTAAAGTTTTCATTGTAAAGGTCTTTTACCTCCTTAGTTAGGTTTATACCAAGGTATTTCATTTTTTTAGGGGCTATAATAAATGGTATTGTTTCTCTCAAGGCTTTTTCACTTCTTTCATTCTGGGTATATAGGAAGGCCTCTGATTTTTGCACATTTATTTTGTATCCTGCCACCCTGCTGAACTTCTTGATTAGTTCCAGGAGCTTCCTGGTGGAGTTTTTGGGATCACTCAGGTATAAGATCATGTCATCTGCAAATAGGGATAGCTTGACTTCTTCCTTGCCAATTTGAATCCCTTGTATGTCCCTTTCTTGTCTTATGGCTTCAACTAACACTTCAAGTACAATATTAAATAGAAGTGGTGAGAGTGGACAGCCTTGTCTAGTTCCTGATCAAAGTGGGAATGCTTCCAATTGTTCCCCATTGAGCATAATCCTTGCTGTGGGCTTGTTGTATATAGCTTTTATTATATTGATAAAGGTTCCTTCCATTCCTACTGTCTCTAGCGTTTTGATCATAAAAGGCTGTTGGATCTTGTCAAAAGCTTTTTCTACATCTATCGAGAGTATCATGTGGTCTTGGACTTTGGACTGGTTTATATAATGAATTACATTTATTGATTTGCGTATGTTGAACCAACCTTGTGTGCCGGGGATGAAGCCTACTTGGTCCTCATGAATGATCTTTTTAATATGCTTTTGAATCCGATTTGCTAAGACTTTGTTGAGAATCTTTGCGTCTGTGTTCATCAGGGAGATCGGCCTATAGTTTTCTTTTTTAAGCGAATCTTTATTAGGTTTTGGGATTAAAACGATATTAGCTTCATAGAAGGAATTTGGTAGTGTTCCTTCCTTTGCTATTTGATGGAACAGTTTAAGGAGTATTGGTGTTATTAACTCCTTAAATGTCTGGTAGAACTCTGTGCTGAATCCATCTGGTCCAGGACATTTTTTGGTGGGAAGATTCGAGATTACTTCCTCAATTTCCTTATATGTTATAGGACTATTTAAATAATTCACAACTTCCTGATTCAATTTAGGTAAGTTGTGTTTACTTAGAAATTCATCCATCTCTTTTGTGTTGTCAAACTTCACTGAGTATAAGTTTTTGAAATATGATGTTATAATTCTCTGGATTTCTTGGGTATCAGTAGTGATAGCTCCATGTTCATTTCTAATTTTGTTAATTTGGGTTTTCTCTCTCTTGCTTTTGGTTAGTTTAGCTAGGGGTGTATCAATCTTATTGATTTTTTCAAAGAACCAGCTTTTTGACTGGTTGATTTTTTCTATAGTTTTCTTAATCTCGATTTCAGATATTTCTCCCCTTAGTTTGCTAATCTCCTCTCTTCTACTACTTTTGGGATCAGATTGCTCTAGCTTCTCTAAAGCTTTAAGCTGCATTGTTAAGTTGTTTGTCTCTGATGTTTCCATTTTTTTGACGTAGGCATTAAGAGCTATGAACTTACCTCTTAGAACAGCTTTCATTGTGTCCCAGAGATTTTGGTAAGTTGTATTTTCGTTATCATTCACTTTCAGGAAATCTTGAATTTCCTTTTTAATTTCTTCCTGAATCCAGTTCTCATTCAGCATCATAGTGTTAAGTTTCCAGGAGTTAGTGTATTTTCTCTTGTTTGATGTGTTGTGGACGTCCAGCTTTAGGCCGTGATGGTCTGATAGGGCACAGGTTAGTATTTCAACTTTCTTGTATATGTGTAGATTCATTTTGTGGCCCAGTATGTGATCTATTTTGGAGAAAGTTCTGTGTGCTGCTGAGAAAAATGTGTATTCTTTGGTGCGTGGGTGAAAAGTTCGATAGAGATCTGTAAGGTCCATTTCTTTCAGGGTTTGATTAAGTTCCAAAGTGTCTCTGTTAAGCTTTTGACCTGTTGATCTATCCCATGTTGAGAGGGCGGTGTTGAAGTCCCCAAGAATTATCGTTTGGGGATTGATTTCTTGCTTTAGACGCTGTAGCGTTTTCTTAATGAATGTGGAGGGGCCTGTATTGGGTGCATATATATTCAGTATTGTGAAGTCTTCCTGGTGAATTGTACCTGTGACTAAAATGTAGTATCCATCCGTGACCCTTATAATTTTCTTTGGTTTGAAATCCACTTTGTCTGATAGCATAATGGCAACCCCTGCCTGTTTTCTGCTTCCATTTGCTTGTATAATTGTTGACCAGCCTTTTATTTTTAGAGCGTGCCTATCTTTTGTGGTGAGATGGGTTTCCTGCAGGCAGCAGATTGATGGATTGTGATTTTTAATCCAAGTTTGTAATCTGTGTCTCTTGATCGGTGAATTAATTCCATTAACATTTAGTGTTATAATGGAGAAACTATTGTTAATTCCAGACATTTATTATGTTTAGTAGCTTTTATAAGTATATTGCTTCGTTTCTAATGATGTTATACTTGCCTTCTGTTCTCCTGGATATGCCTGTTTTTTTCTTCACGCTTGAGTATCATTTCTAGCATTTTTTGAAGGCCTGGTTTGGTGGCCATGTATCCCTTAAAGTTGTCTTTGTGCTGGAAAATTTTTCTTTCTCCCTCGATCATGACTGATAGTTTTGCAGGGTAAATCAGCCTGGGTTGACATTTTTGCTCATTCAATACTTGAAGTATGTCTCTCCAAGCTCTTCTTGCTTTTACTGTTTCAACTGAGAAGTCATTTGTTATTTTAATAGGTTTACCTTTAAAAGTGACTTGTTTTTTCTCCCTTGAAGCTCTCAGCACCAGTTCTTTATCTTGAATGTGGAGTGTTTTAACTATTATTTGCCGCGGCGTGCTTCTATTTTGGTCGTATCTGTTTGGGGTGCGGAATGCCTCTTGTATATGGATGGGCCTCTCTTTTTTTAGATGAGGAAAGTTTTCCTTGATGATCGTTTGAAAAATTTCCTCAGGGGTGGTATTTTGAGATTCTTGCTCTGGTATTCCATGAATATGCATGTTAGGCTTTTTCAGGGTGTCCCATATCTCTTGGATATTTCTTTCAAGTATCTTTTTGGCTTTAACAACCTCTTCCATTGAGCTGGTTAGTACTCCCACTTTATCTTCAAGGTCTGAAATTCTGTTTTCTGCTTCATTAGTTCTGTTGATAAGACTCTCTGTGGCAGTTCTGGGTTGAAGATAACTTGTCTTTTAGCTCAGTTTTAAACTCTGCTTGAGTTTGTTTTAACTGCTCTATGCCACTTTTTGCTTCTTGCACTGTTTTTCTCAACTCCTCCAGATGTCTGTTGTGTTCCTCTTCAAAGCGATTGATTCGATTATGTAATTCCTCCCTGATTTCCTCTTTCATAGTATTGAACATGGTAATGATCATATTTTGAAAGTCTTTATCCTGGGTGGGGCTTTCTTGGCCTTTTTCCGTGGGTTTGTTCTTGTTGGAGTCTAACATTATGGGATTAATTTCTTCAATGGGAAATTTGTTTACTTGATTGTTGCTTCTCATGGATTTGCACTTTGACTTTGGCATTGTCATTTTAACTCTTAAGATCTCTCAATTTCACTAAACTGAATTATTTGGCCTGGGGTCCTGGTGGGCGGGGCGGACGGAGACTTACCTAGGTCTTGGGGTGAGGCCTGGCTGGACCGCGCACGCGCGTCCCGACCGGCGGAGCGGGGTGAGGTGCAAAAGGGGGGATGGGGGCGACGGCGTGGAGCTATTTAACCCGAGGGCAGCTGGGGCGGGGCCCGGGCACTGGGGGAGGTCCTCCTCGTCCCTCGGCCCCGTGCGCGTCTCCGGCTGGATGGTGGGAGTCAGAGCCGGGTCCCTGTGGGCCGAACTGGGGTCCTGGTGGGCGGTGCGCGAGGGGGGTGGTACTCACCAGCTAGGGCGCGGGGTTGAGGCCCGGCTACACCGTGCGCGCACGCGTCCCGACCGGCGGAGCGGGGTGAGGTGCAGAAGGGGCCAAATAACATTTTTGGTCAGTGAAGTATTTCAACTATTTTCAGCATCTCATACAAATTTTCCTTACTTCATTTGGAGGACTTACTTAGAGGAATGCATTATAAATAAAAAAAAAAATTCATACCTGATGTTTTGGAAAAACTATTTCACATTTGAAGTTTCTTGAAAGAAAAGGACAGAATAGCAGTTTCGAGGCTTATTTTCATTGTGGAATGTGACCAGACTTAGAATTACCTAGATGACACACCTCTGGGCAAGTCTTTGAAGAGGGCATTTCCTAAAAATGAACTGAGGTGAGAAGATTCATTCTAAACATGGGCAGCACCATCCCATGATTTGGGATCCCTCATGAAAAGAACAGAAGAAAGAATCAAGTGGTCAGAATGACATAATTCACTTGTCTCTACTTCCTGGCTGCAGATGTAGTATGATGAGCTGCTGCTGACATTTCTAGCTGCTGAGAGGCTATAAGCTAACTGTCATAACAGCAGAAATAAATATACAGGTTGCTGAAGGAGAAAAACCATCAATAGCATTGCCCAACTAGAAACTCTGTGAGTTTAACATGATCTAGTGTGACGAGAGGTATGTGTCAGTGCCATGGTGGCATGAATGTTATGGGAACAGCCAAACACTCTTTGATTATATTCAATGCCTGCTTATCAAGAGGAGACCCACGCCTTATCATGGTGGGTCTGGCTGAGAGCTCTGGGATGAGCACTCTCAGCCTTGAGAGAATAACGTGGGATGATGATCTTTTGAAGTATACATAATAGCAAACTGCCTGCCTTCCAAACACTTTAAGCCCACAGAGTAATGAAACTCCTATCTTGAATTCAAGAAAACTTCTTGCAATGGGAAAAATGATACATACTGACAACCACAACTGATCTAGGGGCAAAAAGTAAATGATTGAGGTGTATCAGACTCTGAGCAAAACATCTGAAGCTCCCCCATCATCCAACCCTGAGTCCAGATTATACCACAGAGGAAGGGGCATAAAGAATGTGAGAACTAGACTAAGGGAGAAATACCACCAAACAGTACCAGCATAAAAAAAAAAAAAACCCACATCCATAAGTACACTTAAACTACGTTTACCTGCAGAAGGCCTACTCAAGATTGGATCCAGAATCATGGCATGATGAATAAGGGAGGACCTCAAGTTCCTAAATCTCATGGAGTGATCGTAAAAAAGGAGGGTCAAAGAAGGCTAAAGAAAGTAGTCTGGCATGTATTAGAAGTACTCTTACTGAAATATTGCCTATGACGCAGTGATTATCCAAGTACGTACAAGATCACACGTACTAACGGCACTCAATGAAACACATACACAAGAAAGGATACTGGGGCAGAGGGAAACTTGTCAGGAAGAAGAAAACTCTCAATGGAAGAAAGAAGGAGGAGGTAGGGCAATGAGGAAGAGAAAACAGCAAAAATGCATTCTAATTTTAAATGCTTTAAATAAAACTAATAAATAAAATTTTCTCTGCTTTGTCTATTCTAATAAAGCCTTAGTCCTTCTTAATTCCAAGAGGGAATTATTGAAATCTTCTCCCCTCATTTTAACATCCCATTATTGTAAATCAGCTTTTGCAAAGTACCAGCAGCAGCTTATAAGTAGCATTTATCTTCTTCTTTATGGTCTGTGAGTAGACTGTGTCTCCACTAGGGTCAGCTGGGATAAAATAGAATTGACTCACAGCTATAAATCGAGTTTACGTCAATTCCTTGTGTTTCTCTCTGATGAACTACTGGGGGATTCTATCTTTGTGGAGACCTCTGGAGTAGCTGAGTCAAATCACAAGGTATCAGGACATTCAGGGTCTCTGTTGCAATGCTGTTCATTGATATCCCATTGACCAAAAACAAGTCACACAGATCAGGACAAAATGAGAGGATGGATAATATGCTGCCCAGCCTGCAGCCAGGACGATGTCAGGGATATTTGACTCAATAATCAGAAGATGGTGAAAAATGAAGCGCAATCACCGGACCGACCACCCTTTTCTTATTCAAAGTTCTCTTCCTCATGAGACCCAACCATGCCCCCTTTGTCAGTCTGTTGTGAACTGTGTGTTTTGGGTTTGGTTAGGTCTGCCAGCCAGTCTTTCCTACCATTTGTTGGGAAATTTGCAGCCCTCAAAGGAAAAGTCTATCAGAATGTTCTCAGTGTATTGTCCTGCCATCATTGCCCATCTACTGTGAATTTTGGCTGCTAATGGTTTATGTCCCTTCTCTAGATCAGATGAACTATCCCACAGCTGATGAGAGGTCCTACCTTGAGCTAGACAGCCAGAGACTTGATTGAGTTATATGGATATTAAAAAAAAAACCTTGCTTCAAGGTGAGAACAACCTGGCATATAATTTATGTACCAGGGACCTCATAAATCAAGTCAATGCTAAATTTTCCTAGTGATCATATCTTTGATTATTTGTCTCCTTCCCCATCCTGCTTCTATAGCAGTTTTCTCTTTAAGGAAAGTCCTTGGAAATCATATGCCCCCAAGTCCTTTTCATGGACTTGTACAGAAAGAGGTTAAAACAATACTTATCCTTTAATATCCCTATCTTCCTAGAAGTCCATACTTTCCTAAAATTATGAACTATATATGGAATAATCAGAATGTCAGTGTTTTCCATACTTAGGATGACACCTGCAACATTGCCAAAGTCTACACCTACTAACCCATCATAGAAAGTACCTGCCTTCCGTTGACTTCACAGGTGTCACAATCCCTTAGATGGAATCCTTAAGAGATATGAGCCTCTCTGGTATCTTTGTCATCCATCCATCTTTGTTAGAAAAGCTTGTATGAAGTCTGATAGGTTTGACCTGACAGGATCCTGGTAGTACCCTTCCTTCTTTATATGAAGAACACTTGACCTGAAGCACCAGTAGAGTTGATACTGACATCCAGGAACTGAAAGGAGAGTGGGCTTTGGAAATGACCCATCTGGATTCAAGTCATGCTTCTTTCATTTAACCACCATTTTCTTGATCAAACTTGCAAATAGTTGGGAGTCTCAGTTGGGCAATGAAACTCCCCTTTTCACTTGAAAAAGCATGCAGAGGGGCTGGAGAGGTGGCTCAGGGGTTAAGCCTCCGCCTTGCAGGCGGAAGGTCCCGAGTTCGGATCCCAGATCCCACGTATAGACGCCAGGCGGAGGTGGGGGCGGCTTGCGCTTCTGGTCCTGGTAGGGCGGAGCCTGTGAATCCCAGGGCAGAAGGAAGTGGAGGCGTCCATGGTGGTTCTCGAATTCGTCCGTGGTTCTACACATACACAGACACACACATACACACACACACAGACACACACACACACACACAGACACACGCGCGCGCGCGCACATACACACAGTTGAATAAATAATAATAAAAAAATTTTAAAAAAAGAAAAAGCATGCAGTAACAATATAGATTGCCTACAAGGATGCCCTTCTCCCTTTGTATGTTGTTTTGTTTTGGGAAGTTTGTTTTGAGCGGAGTCACATGGCTATTAGGCAATCCCAAACCAGGATTCTATTAGGAATGATTTGCCTTCCTCTTTTGTTACACGCTAATCAATGCTTGACCTTTTGCAGGTAGGTTCTAGAATCTTGTTAATAACTTTATAGGAATTTAATTCTGCCTCTTATGACCACAGGAGATCCAGGCAAATCTGAAAATGTTTGCAGCTGACAATTTTCATCTCAGGAAGTCAACTTTTTGGAGAAGGCAGGAAAATTAGATTTAAAAAAATAATCTAAATGTGTTATCCAGGACTGGGCACACGATCAAGGTCAACTACTCTACTAGAGGAGCACTAAGCAAAGCATTTTGAAAATTTAACCCCAACCAAGCATCCTATAGCACATTTTGTTTGCTTTCTACAAAAAAGTTCTTTATTATTTCTTCAAGACCCACTAGCCCTGCCAATTCAATCCCCCCCAATACATATACAAATCTTTGTTTCCTTTCCTTTTATGTCAAAATCCTTTTTCAATCTTTCCTTCATGTTCAAAACTTTGCCTTTCCTCATATAAATCGCCTGCACTTAATTTAGGGACCTAACTCTGAGTTGGAGGAAGAGAGACCCAAAAGATAAAAATACCCTCCTCTCCTTGACACCCCAGAAAATGTGTGGTGACAACTGTGCCATTCTGCAAGGCTGTGAGGTCCTAGTTGCACGGTGCTCATTAGCTGTGTCCTGCTTTCTGAAAGGTTGGTGCCAGGGTTTTTTCCATCCCCGAGACTTCCGTTGGCACTGCACGCAGCTGTGTAAATCTCCAGCCACTAAATCCTGTTCTACAATTCCCCAGGCTGTTCATTTATTATTAATTACAACCATTATTTATATAGAACTGGAGAGTTTTACGTCAAGGCCAAGGCCCGGCTGGAATAAAAAGTAGCACATGGATCAGCTCAGCAACAATTCAGACCAAAGAGCAGAGGGTCATTTCTCTCTCCACCACCTTCCTTCCCCACCAAGGGCAAAGGTGACAGGAACGGATATAGACAGGAAGCTGAGGGAGGAGCAGTCCTGGCACCAGCTTTTATGCTCTGGCAAGTTTTCTTTTGAATGCATTCTGAAATTTTATGGTTGGAACAACGTATACATAAGTTGATTTGTTTATTCAGCAACCGATCATTGGGTTTATGTGCTAAGAATAAAGAATATGGATGCTTAAAGCACACATGATATCTACCTGTTGGAACTTAAAGTCTAGCTACCTTCAAAGCCAAACCTGAGATAAGACAGGCTTGGATGTTAAAAAACAGGGAATGGGGCAGCAAAATGGTGGTAGTAGAAAAAGAAATCAAATTAATACTCAAGAGCAGAAAGTACAGACGTGGAGCACCACCTTATACCAGCATCTCTAGAGAGTCGTCCGACTCTTTTCACTGAAAAAGAGTTCAGAGAGCCAGGAAGGTGGCTGGAGTTCTTACCAACAAGCCAATGGATCCCCAGATCCCATGTAAAAATTCATGGTAAACGTTGCAGTCCTGGAAGGCAGAGTCTGGGAATCCCCAGAGCAAGATGGCTAGCTAGATTAGTCCTAATGACATACTCTAGATTTAATTAGAGACCCAGACTCACGACAAGGTAGAAGAGTGAGCAAAGATGATTCCTGATATCACTGTTGAGCCTCCTATTGGCACATGCACTCAGTGCAAGTGTGTCCATACACCTATAAACGCATGTACACTCACTCATATGTAATAAATACACACTCACCATACAATCATACATAAAAACTATTTTTTAAAAGGAAATGAATTCAGAGTGTGCTGCACCCTCAACAGACCAGATGTAATTGCACTTACCACTCACTGGTCTGATGTTCTCAAACAGGCCCTTTCCTGAGGACTCTCCTTCTGCCCGTTAATTCACTCACTTCTCAGAGCACTTTCTCCAGGCAGGCAAAACTGTAGTTCCCATCTTGTAGTTGAGAAAACTGAAATATAAAGTGTTAGCTTTCCTGGTGAGCTCCCCAAAATATAAGTCTGGGGTTTCAGGGACCCTGAGTGATCCTCTCAGCCCAATTTGACTAATGGAAATACCACACTCCTCCCCCTTCCTTCTTCTCTCCTCAAATGATCCTTCACTTATCCAAAAAAGAACCTATCCAGAATTGATGACTGAAAGTCAATCATGTGGATAGATTGTCATGTGCTATTTGCATTTATTGAGAGCTATAAGGTCAACATGTTTATCTCAGCTGTCCTCTGAGACCCTGTCTTTAGGCACGTTGACCCCCTGCCTCTGTGACAGAGAAGAAAATCAAAGAGCTAAGGATATTAAAAAAAAAACATTGTGCTCTTGAGAATGGCTGGAGAGCAAACCATTTTGACCAGAGGATCCTGTTATTTATCTCATGGTATAAAAAAGCCTGCCATGGGAACAAGAAGTTGGAGGCATGCCCGTGGGGAGAGACTGAACTGCTCTGCCTGACCCTTCAACTAAGTTCCAATTGGCTTTCTTCATGGGCTTCCCCAGTCCTTTCTGCTAAATGATGTAAGTGCCCTATTTGATGATGTTTGACTGTCTATCTCCTGTTTTCTGCATTCTTTTACTTTTGTTTGCTTCAAGTTTAATAAACACACTCATGAGAAACAAAACATATGGTTCTCACAGATCATTCTCCATGCATTTCAACTATGCCCAGCGTGTTAAGACAACAGATGCAGACAGAAGGCCAGTGGTCTTCCAGGGATTTAGAAGGAGGAAGAGAGAACAAGCGCTCAGTGAGCTCCAGGTTTACCAATGTGGTAAAGAGAATGCTTTGGAACTAGACAGAGATTTCACAACCTGGTGAACATCTTAAGCATCACTGAATAATTTGAGTTGCAACGGTTAATTTTATGCTATATGAATTTCATATGAGTGGAGGAAATAAAAGGAAAACACGAGAAACAGGAAAAGAGAGGCCTGGCTGGGCAAAGAAGCATTCCCCTTCATACTGACAACAGCAGGAGTGGATGCTAACAGCATCCTGCATGGACGCATCTATATTGCTGTGGAGACCCAAAGTCAGCAAGGATTTGTTTAGCTGAGTGTTCAGGGAACTTTCATTAAGGATTTTTATTTGAGTTAAGCCTTAGCAAAGATCAGCAGCCCAGAAGGCTTCGTGAGCCGGGATGTGATGTGAATGTGTTGTTGGAGGAAAAACATCGGGATGTGAAAAAGATTTCACCAGGCTAAAGTATCCGTGAGTCTGCTGAGGATAGTCAGAATTAAAAATGTTAACCATTATAGTGGTCAAAGAAATGAGTATGTTAATCTGAATATGGATTTCTTTTTACCCCAGGCCTTTGAAGATGAAAGGAATTTAATGAACAAAGACACTAGGCTGGGACCTTAGATAGAGTGACCTCTGAAATAGACCCTAAGACAAGGGTTTGATGACAAGGGGATTATGGAGGTGGGAGAAGTTCAGTGTTGGTTTAAAGCATGAGACAAGGAAAGATAGGGCTTCACAGTTTGTGTATGCCGCACACCTCTGTGTGTGCTGCTGAGAGCAGACCTCTCCAGGGAAAGCTAGATGCCCGTGTCAGATACACTTCAGAATTAGTCTCATTCAAGGGCAAGGGGGCTGTGGTGTGCATGTGTCTGTGCTTATCATCATGGTTTTTGGAGCTGCTCCAGTGACTGTATCGCATGATAGTAACAGAGACTTTATGAGAGAGAGGAAATCTACAAGGCTAGTGAGGTAGAGGGCCATAAAGTACTGCTTACAGGATGCACAGTAACAAAAAGGTTAGATGGAAGTGAACTGAACCCTGGTAGCATTAGATCCAGTGAGTATTCTTGCTGCAGAAAGACTTAAAAAGACTCAGGCAAAATCAGAGTATTCAGGGCTTGCTGGCACACTGCCAGGATCTGGGGCAGCTGAAGGACAGTCAGCCAATTAGATGCACCCAGCACATCGAGAACTAATTTGTGACTACAGTGTTGTCAACAGTACCACATTCATGGTGATTGGTAGCGCACCAGCCAGCCCCCTCCCAGGCTCCCAATCTCCCAGCCTCCTTTGATTGTCTGCCCTACCTGAGCTTGGTTCTGCAGTCTCCATTTTATTCCAGAGTAGTTTCTAATATCCTTCCACAGAAGTTGAATCACCATTGAAACAGACCACAGCTCATTTCTATTCTTTGCAACTGCAGATTTCATTAAGTGTGAGCATACGATGAAGAGTTCTGTTTTAAAAGAATGGCTATGCTTCATGTGAAGTGTCAAGGCATGGGTGCAAGAAGAGATTCAGAGCAGAACAACGAGGATATGATATCAGAAATATCAGAAAGTGGCCTAGAGACTTAGTATATTAATCAGGGTTCTTTAGAAGAACAGAATCAATCGAATTTATATATATGTACATATATATGAATTTATTAAATTAACTTACAAAATAAAATCAATGTTCTCTAACAGTAGCTGCCTATAGCTGCTCAGCTCTTGTCTTAGAAGACAGAAGGAACCCTGGAAAGTCTGGAGCCTCAATCCTGCTGGAGGGTTGAAGAGGCAGAGCTCTGATGTCAACAATGAATGGTGGTAAGGCCCACACAGTTGGGCTCCAATAGCAGGGAGAACAGCTGTGAGACCAAAAGGGTCAAGTTCTGACATCCGCGAAGAGCAGCAGCAGCAACGGCCATGTTGGCAGAGAAGATAGCAAGAATCCAGTAGTGGACTCACGCAGCTAGTCCATTCAGGGAAGGAGAAGAGTTGGCCTCCTCCCCCTGGACTCCATCTGATCCACCACTGGAAAATACCACCCCTACAGACTGGGTCTTCCATATCAGTTAAACCATCATCACCTATAGGTTTGCTCAAGGGCTTTCCCTAGCCATGGATTCTTCATAGCTGGGCCCAAAACAGCCTGCAACTGTCAAGTTGATACCTGAATCTATCATACTTGGGTTAACAAGTGAGAGAAATAGTCCTTGGTATGCTAGCTAGAATGCCATCTTGGGAAAAATCTTGTGCAAGAAGGTGCTGGAACTCTGATGAAAACCACCAGAAGTTTCAGAGGGAGGCTTCTTCTTAAACAAGGTTTCTCATGCCAAAATGCCCATGAGAAATACTGAAGTTAGTTTCCTAAGATCACCCTGAGGCAACAACACCCAAGACATGTGTTATTCCCCCCAATCCCTTTCCCCAGAGGCCAGATTTCCTACTTAGTGCTTTGTAACTTACAGGAAATTAGTTTTGTGTTTTCCTCTGTGTTATATAGCCAGCATTTCAATTCTTCCTGGTTTAGTGCCAAGGAACTGGCTAAAAAAAGTAATAAGGTGTGTTTAAGAAAATGATTTGAAGTTTAACCATCTTGTCCATAAAATATTACTATTTCATTTTTAGAATCCAAAGCCCAACATGCAGACCAGATACCCAGAGTAGGAACATTCAAACGCTATTGCCAAACATTTTATAGATCACTGGAAAGTTTAGATGCTAAACAAAAGTGGATTTTGGTTTCAGATTAAAGGTGGATGAGATTGTAGACAATAATCTATGGGAAGATAAAATGCAGGCAGGAGAGATACAATGATGATCTTGAAGGGAAGAAACTCTGTGCCTTTTCAATACCACTCTTCCTGTCTACCCAGATTTGTGTACACAACTCTCTCACCCACAAATCACTGAACCAAGCACTCAGCACTGTACTAAACACCAGTGAGCAGGGCACAATTTAATAGTCACTCCCATCTCAAGTATACACACTATGAGCTGAGAAACAGCTGCTATTGGGATTCAAACTTCTGACTTCCTGTTTGCAAGCATGTAGGTTTCCTACCTACCTTGAAAGTCTTTGCTTTTGATGACCAGCTAACTTCCAGCAGATAAAGAAAAGCACCCTTTCCATTCATTCGATGTTCTGAATAGATAGGACATAATGTTTATGAAGATAGTCACTAGCAGACCCTTGGGAAATGCATATTCTGATGGAAAGCATCATAGAAACATCCAGCATTTCTCCTCCAAAGACTGGAAATTATGTCTTTAAAATTCCTTGAAGGCTTTTTTTCCTAAATAGCATTTACATCTGAACAATCTTAAATTTTCTATTGATTCTGATTTTTAGAACAGAGAGAGGTGCTAGTGAAGAGATAGACTGTTTATTAGTCACCCAGTACACAACAAACAAGAGAAAAAGAGAAAAGAAAGAGAAAAGAGACAACGAAGTAATGAATATTTTACAAGTCTTTATTTATTTACAGAAAGACAGAGAGACAGAGCACATGACTGCCACAGCACACAGGTAGAAAACAACTTTCAGAAGTCAGTTCGTTTCTCTTTCCACCACACAGGCTTCCAGGGATCAAATTCAGATCTCCAGGTTAGTGATAGAGAGTTATCTATCTTCTGAGCCACCCGTTGGTCCAACTGAAATGGTTTAAGGTATAAATAGTTCTCAATTTTCTTGGAAAAGAGAACAAGGAGAAATTCATGTATATCCTGGTTAAAAGCACATTACAGTCTTAAAGAAGCAAGTTGGAAATAGAAAAATACAGATTGGGTTCAGTCATCATAAGACAGGCAGTAAATTAGTGGCACAGATGTTTCTTGTGATTGTAGAAAATAGAATCTCATTTATCATTGAAATGTTTTTCCCAAGGACCCACTTTAACAATGGATGGCTACATGTATTTACAAAACATATGACTCATTATTTAGGTTCTCCAGAGAAATGTAACCAAGACAAAATTCATAAGCATGTATGTAAACAAAGTTCCTTACACAATTCTTACTCTGTGTGTGTGTGTGTGTGTGTGTGTGTGTGTGTTCACCAGAGGGCACATGAGTGTGTGTGCCTGCAGAATTCCAAGGGTGACACAGGAATCATCCTGGATTTCTCTGCCTCCCTATTGCTTTGCTCTGGGTTTTCCCAGACTCCACCTTCCATGACCCGAAATGCAGGGTATAGTCATATCCACTCACACTTTAACATGGGAGCTGGGGACTTGAACTCAAGACCTTTTGCTGTTGAGGCAAAGGCTTAACCCTTGATCTATCTTACCAGCCTGATAGCAGGTTTAAAAAAAAAAAAAAGCAAAAACCAAGAAATTATGGCTGGTTATCCTTTCATCATCAAGAGTGATTACTGATAACCATTTTGGAAACTTTGTTGTCTTGGGAAATATTCAATATCTGTTGCTTGATAGCCTTTCTCAATTAATGTGTGCACAGGATCTACCAGGAATCTTGTAAAAGTCCAAACGTAGGTAGATCCTGGGATGTTGTATGTTCTAGTTTGTATATGATTGGATATGGTGTTATTGAAAGGTGTTTGACTTGTGAAAGGACAAATGTCATCAATGTGTTAAACCACTATTGAATTCATAGTGAATGGGGTATTAGAAGCGGGGTACAAGTTGGAGGAAATAATAGATCGCTGGGACTATGCACTTGAAAGGGGCAACTCGGCCCTTGCCTTTCTGTGATAGTTTTAAGTGTCAATTTCACAATTGAGAACTGAGCCTTCAGGCATTCCTGTGAAGAATTATTTAGCTAAGGCAAGCCTCCAAGCAAGTCTGTACAAGATTGTCTAATTGGGAAGACCCAGCCCATAGAAGAGAGACCATTCTCTGGATAGGTGGATAAGATGGAACGAGATCTCTTTGGCTGCAGCAGACTAACCTGACAGAAAGTATAACTCCCTCAGCCCTTTCTATGGTTAGAGTGTGACCAGTTCCCTTGGTGCCATCTGCCAACTCCCCTGCTATGATTATCAACTGTATCCCCAAGTCATAAGCTCTAATAATAATCCTCTTTTTTGTTCCTCTAAATTGCTTGAGTCCTTCACTTTTTACAGTAGTGGGAATATGAGACTAAGATACCTTTGCTCTCTCTCACCTTCCCAGACGACATGAGGTCAATAATTTTGTTCTAATACAATTTCTGCATAAGGTACTGTCTCCTCTAAGTCCCAGAAACAGGGAAGTGAGGCTACCACCACCGACCAATGCCTCTGAAACCATGAGCTCAACAAATCTTGGGTCTTTTAAGTTGTTTTCCTGAAGCTTGTTTTTTTTTTTTCCATACAACTAATCAACTGCCACTGTAACAAGCTCTCAGGTGCTAGGCTGCCCGTCAGCCCGTGCCATAAAAGGACTAATGGCTCATTTGTACTGAATGCATCAGGGGCTTTGGACTTTTTCTAGGAAACATGAAAAGTTGTACAAATTTGAGTTCTCTCTCAGATTATTCAGTGTCTCTTTCTGAGAATTCTACAAGCTAACCAAAATAATTCAGAGACTTATTCAGAGAATAAAGATCACATCATTTATTTATCACTAGAGTTCCCACAATCTCATTTGCCAGTGATTTCAACCATCATTCAACATCAAAATTGTCTGGGAACCTTTTGTAAACTCCAACAGTAGGACTCATCTCTCAGAGATTTGATGTCATTTGATATAAAGCTTGATAAAAGCATTTAGGCTCAATGACTAAAATTTCATGCAGAAGGGCTCTTATTGCACAAGATCAGTTTACACACTGTGTAGGAGCTATATGCTTATACCTGTAAGAAAACACACTTCTTTTTAAATGAAAGATGAATTTTTAGTGTTTGACTACTGTCTTTTGGACAGTAGTCTACTACTTCTATAAGAAGATTCTTGGCAAGGTACCCATACAGCATTCACAAGCACATTCTGCAGTTAAATGTCCACAGTGCATTCATACACCTATTCTGCATTCACATGCCCACACTGTATTCACATGCACACACTGAATTCACATCCAGACTGCATTCACACACACTGCATTTACACCCAGATTGCATTCAAACACTGCATTCACACTCAGACTGCATTCAAACACATCGCATTCATACCCATACACATATATACAGCATTCACACATCCATGTTATAGTCACACACCCAGACTGCATTCACATACACACTGCATTCACACATCTATGTTGCATTCACACACACTGCAGTCAGATGTTCACACTGTATTCACATGTCCATATTACAATCACATATACACTGCACACATATGCAGATACTGCATTCACATGTCTAGGATGCATTCACATACCCACAATGCATTCCCACATAACGTGCTGCAGTCACATGCCCATGCTTCATTCACACACCTAGATTCCATTCACATGTCCATGTTACATTCACATTCCAACACTGAATTCACATGTACATGCTGCAGTCACCTATCCATGCTGTGCAGATACCCACACTTGATTCACATGCATATGTTGCATTTACACACACACCACATTCATATACTCACACTGCATTGATATGCCCATGCTCCATTCACGTTCCCATACTTCATTCATATTTGTTCCTCATCTAAAAATAGTGGTCAGTAGGTGAGATAACTCAGTGGATAAAGACATCTGCATGAAAAATAGATGTCAAGATAGCAAAGGTAATTGAGTACAAACCTGACAATACAAGTGTGATTCCCCAGAGCCCACATTATGGAAAGAGAGAACCAACTTATGAAAATTGTCTTCTGATCTCTCTCTCTCTCTCTGTGTCTTTCTCTCTCTCTCTCTCTCTCTTGCTCTCCCTCTGTGTGTGTGTGTGTGTGTGTGTGTGTGTGTGTGTGTGTTTAATAAGTCAAACACATTTTAAAAAAACACAATCAGGTGTCCTCTGATCAACCTCTAGACAAAGGAGTACATAGAAACCTGATTTAGGAGTGGTGTAGGTCACAAACACATAAATACAACCAATTCTATATTCTAGGGTGACTTGTATCTGCAATGGGCCTTGTGGGTTGGTGTGATGTGCTGTCTGAAGAGATATCTAGACAGTCCTCTCGTTTGGAGTTAGAATTGGTGGTAATAGTGGTATCAATATCAATACCATTGTCTCAGTTTCTAACAATACAGACCACGCTTGGCCAGAGCATTGGGTAAAGATCTATGTAGTCAACAGAACAGGGGCTCACATTTCCTTGGCACCTAAATTCCGTGGGCAACAACTCATCATAATATTGTAGGCAAATAAGAAACCATTGGGAATGGGCACTGCATTGATGTGAATAGACACTATACAGATGTAGGGTGTTGATTAATTCTATGCCAAAAGATAAAAACCAGCATTTTTAAGTTTAACAGAGAGCTCACCAAAAAGAAATATAGCCATGCTTTTATCCAGTAAGCTATAGAATAATTGAGTGATGAAAAGATAGCATAAAATTAGAATTTGGCGTGTGTGATTTTATCACATTAATTAAAAGAAAGAAAAACATGGATGATTATTTTAGTAAATTCAAAAACCCTATGATAAAACTCAATATTTATTCACCATAGAAATTACTAAAACAAAAAAAGAAATACAGAAAAAAATGTTGCTTTATCTAAAAACAAATGCTAGCAAAACTCTTCATAGTGGTGAAATTACAGAGGTATCCCTTTATTTCAGAAATAGGGTGAAGGTAAACCTACACTGCAAGTAAATGAGACTACATGTAAGCATTAGAAATGAAGAAAGCACTTCGTGCATGCACTGGGTTTTGTCCCAAGGCTCATGCCAGCAGAGTGTAGACCCTGGCTCCTATCTCCTGGCTGGGCTGGCCTGTCATTGCAGTCATTCCCTCTAGGCCCAGCACTTCTATCAAGGCACAGCAGCCCAGATCTCTTCTCACGTGTACAAGCAGATTTATCTTAAAACTTGTATACACCAGCAGCCTCCAACCCCTCCTCACTAAATCCCCTGCTAATTATCAAAAATCCTCCAAGAATGTAATAGAGTCCACAGAAACCACAAGCCAGGGACCAGTGGACTAACACCATACAACTGAGGAACCCCAAAATCTTTTCATCCAGCAGAGAGAATATTTGCATCTAACCTTAAGATTTAAAAAAAAAAAAAAACATTTTATTTTCCTTTTAACCTCAATTAATAGTCAACACAGCTTAAGATTTCTGCACAACACACCCCAAAATCCATATAGCCACTATTCAGGGTCTTAACCATTCACCCTCACACATCTCTAAGGATCTAAAACCTGTCATATTACACTTATCTCTAACCCTCCACTAATAAACTCACGCTATTTTATAATCTAAAAGCTTCTCTGATACTTAACTCAAATTTCACATAAGTAACCTTGATACCCAATCTCAATCTCTCAATCAAAACTAGATCAAAACTCTGTCACTCCTTCAACCAGAATAGGGCTCACACATTCCTTCAGCACTATAATAAAGCTCAAGATGATTTTTCTAATTCCATTCATTTCCTGGCAATTTTCATTAATTCATCTTTTTTGATGGTTGAGTAGTATTCCATTGTATAAATGTACCACATTGCATTATCCGTTCATGAACTGTTGGGCATTTGGGTTGATTCCATGACTCTGCTATTGTAGACAGTGCTGCAATGAATATGGTTGTGCTCATGTCACTGTAGTAAATTTCTGCATTATGGGGGATTATTCCCAGTAGTGGCATAGTATCCCAAACACAGAAAGTTAGATTCCATATGTACTCCCTAATAAGTGGATCCTAGTTCCAAATGTACTCAACGACCTATTCAAAGGAGATGACCTTCAATACTAGTCGGGATGCAGCCAAGGCCAGTGCAGGAATAGCAAAACTGAAAACATCAACAAACTATAATTCAGAACATCAAAGACCCTACATTATTCACTTGGAACCAGACCAGCCAAATCTCTCCCCATCCTAAAGCTCAAGAAATCTTGTGGAAGAGAGGGCAGCATGATTTTCTAATTCCATCTAATTCCATTGTAAGAGCCTGAAGATGGGGAGGATCAGCAACCAGAATTGGACTTTGCCTGACCTGCACAATGGCTGACATGTTAACGACCCCCCCCCCCAAGTCTAGCATGGATCAGAGGGGAGAAGGCTTCAGGCGGTAGGATCCTTAGAGGGAAGGAATTAAGCAGTCATAATAGCATCCCCAAGAAGGGCCCCAGCTGTGCTACTGAGTTCTAAACCCTCATTAGGGTGGAGGACTCAGAGAGAGGTTTGGAGTCCACATAAAGGGATACTCCAGGGGATGAGAGGGAGGAAGGGGGAGGCACAGGGAGAAGAGGAGGGAGGGAGGGATTGAATGGAAGGTGATAAGGGGGAGAGTGCAATGGAAGACAATAGAGGAGGGGAAGAGAGAAGGGAACGGATAGGGGTACCTATTGAGCTTGTATGATTAGGAATAAAGTAACTTTAACCACAAAATAGCATCAAGGAACCCTAGACTGACTCCCTTAACACCCAGGATAATGATCACAACTGTCCAAGTATGGTAACTTTGTCTGACTCAAAAGAGTTACAAATACACACCTAAGAAAGTACAAGAGATTATTAAACACAAAATACTCAAGTCACACCATAAATCCATGAGATACAACAAAAACTAAGACAAAAAAATCTACAAAAAAATTCATCTGGCTGGCTGAATAACCTCTTGGATGTTAGCCAGAATAACTTCTTGGATATTAGCCAAGAAATCAGCACCCAAGATAATGATTTTCAGAGTTTGATTATTAATATGATCAAAGCGATGGAAGAGGAAATCTGAGAGGAGTTAAAAAATGGCATAAGCCAATATGAACAAGTACACAATGGGTACCTGGATGAGCTTAAAAGAAAAGGCAGCTGAAGAAACAAAACTAGGCATAGAGCACTTGAAAAAAAAATCTCACGCAGAGATTAAACTTGAAATTAAAAACAAGCCAATTACAATCCAAAACTTAACGGTGAGTCTTACCAACAGAACTAACGAAGCAGGAAATAGAATATCAGAAGTAGGAAACAAGATGGAAGTACAAATTTGTTCAATCAAAGAAGTTGAGAAAGCTAAAAAATTCTTGAGAGGAATATCCAAGAGCTTTGGGACACCATGAAGAAGCAAAACCTGCATATTCATGGAATCCCAGAACAAGAGCCACAGTGGAAGAGATTTTCATGCTATCATTAATGAAAATTTTCCACATCCAAGGAAAGAGATTCTCATTCAGGTGGAAGAGGCACATTGTATACCAATCAGACATGAACAAAATAGAACCTTACCATGGTAAATAATAGTCAAAACACTACGGATACATGACAAAGAGAGTGTGTTGAGAGTTTCAAGAGAGAAAAATCAAGTAATATTTAAAGGTAAGCCTATTGAAATTGCAGCTAATTTTTCAACAGAAACAGTAAAAGCCAGAAGAGCTTGGATAGATGTTCTTAAAGTCATGAATGAGCATGACTGCCTACCCAAGCTGATATGCCCGTCAAAACTATTAGTCATGATTGAAGGTAAAAGAAAAAATCTACTACCATAAAGACAAGCTTAAGGCTTACATGAACATCAAACCAGGCCTACAGAAGATACTACAAAAGACACTCAAACATGAAGAAAAGGACAAACATAGCCAAGAGAACACAAAGGAAAACTAATACCAGCACAACTACTAAACAAAGGATCAGACATACAAAAACAACAAAACATAGAAAATGACTGTAATCAACAGACATTTCTCAACTATAACCCAAAGCATTAATAAAATTAACTATCCAAACAAGAGACACAGGCTACAAGCATGGATTAAAAATCACAAGCTGGGGCTGGAGAGGTGGCTCAGGGGTTAAGCCTCTGCCTTGCAGGCGGAAGGTCCTGAGTTCGGATCCTAGACCCCATGTATAGACGCCGGGTGGAAGCGGGGGCGGCCTGCGTTTTGGTCCTGGTAGGGCGGAGGCTGTGAATCCCGGGCAGAGTAAACAAGGAGGAAGTGGAGGCGTCCATGGTGGTTCCCGAATTTGCCCGTGGTTCTACACACACACACACACACATACACACACACAGATGTGCGCATACACGCATACACCCACGATTGAATAAATAAATAATAATAATATTTTTTTTTTAAAAAACCACATGCCATCAGTCTACTGCCTTCAGGAAATGCATCTCACCGTGAAAGATAAGCACATTCTCAAAACAAAAGGCTGGTCAAAGTTGCTCCAAGCTAACAGAACAAGGAAACAAGCAGGAGTAGCAATTCTAATATTTGACAAAATAGACTTCAAACCAAAAGAAATTATAAGGGATGCAGAAAGATACTTACTACATATTAGTTAAAGGAGCAATCCATCAGGAAGAATTCACAATACTGAACATATAACATCTAATATAGGCTCATCCACGTTCATTAAACAAATATTACAGCAATTAAAACAACAAATCAACCCAAAAACAAGAATAGCAGGGGACTTTCACATCCACTGCCATGATTGAATAGGTCAACCAGCCAAAAACTGAACAGGGACACATTGGAGCTGAATCAAATCATAATCCAAATGGACCTGACTGACCTCTACCAAATCTTCCATTCTAACACTAAGGAATACACATTCTTTTCAGCAGCCCATGGAACTTTCTCCAAAATAGACCACATATTGGGCCACAAAGCAAGCTTTCACACATACAAGAAGGTTGAAATTATATCCTGCGATGTATCAGACCACCATGTAATAAAGCTAGACATCCACAACAAAGCAAAGGGAAGAAAATGCACAAATTTTTGGAAATTAAATACCATGATACTGAATGATGAATGGGTTCAGGAAGAAGTCAAAATGGAAATTCAAAAATTCCTAGAAGTGAATGATAATCAAAACACAACATAACAAAATCTCCGGGACATGATGAAGGCTATCCTAAGAGGAAAGTTTACAGTACTCAATGCATATATCAAAAAAGAAAACACCACAACTAAATAATAATGTAACCTAACGCTTTAGAGAAATAAGACCAATCCAATTCTAAAAGCAGTAGATGACCAGAGATTAATAAAATCAGGGGACAACGATATGAAATTGAGATAAGCAAAATCATACCAAAAGTCTTTAAAAAATCAACAAGATTGGTTCTTAGCCAAAATCAAAAGAGATAAATCACAAATTAATACAATTAAAGATGAAATGCAATTATAATTGATACAGAAATTCAGAGAATCATATTATCATTTTTCAAAAACTAAAATTCCAGAAAATTTGATAATCAGAAAGAAATGAATGAATTTCTAAGTATGTACAACTTACCAAAATTGAATCAAGATGAATTGAATTATTTAAATAGTGCTATATCAAGTGACAAAGTTAATGAAGTAATTACAAGCCTTTCCACCAAAAAGAAGTCCAAGAATGGATGGGTTCAGTGAAGAATTAATTCTACCAGATAGTTAAAGAACAGCTAACATCACTATTCCTTAAACTATTTAATAAAATAGTAAAGGATGGAACACTTTCAAACTCTTTCTACAAAGCTAATATTACACTCATACCCAAACCAAATAAAGATACAATAAAAAATAAAACTATAGGCCAATCTCACTGATGAACGAACACTGATACAAAGATCCTCAACAAAATTTTAGCAAAGCAGACTCAGACATATATAAAAGATCATTCACCATGATCAAGTAGGATTCATTCCAGGCACACAAGCCTGGTTCAACATACATGAATCAATAAATATAATCAATCCATCATATAAACAAGTCAAGGGGCTGAAACAACATGATTCTCTCCACAGATGCAGAAAATGCTTTTTTTTTCTATTTATTCTAGCATTAAGCAATCTTTTTATTATTTTTTTTCTACTTTTACAAGCATATTTAGTATTCATCCCAGCTTCCTTCCCTCCCCTCTTCCTTCCTTCCCTCTCTTCCCTTCACCATTCAGTCAGAAAATGTTTTTGTTCAAAGCCCCAGAGACAATAGGAATGGAAGAAACTGATATCATCATAATAAAGGCTATACACAACAAGCCTATAGCAAGGATCATTCTAAATGGCGAAAAACTTGGAGTACTCCTACTTCTATCAGAAATTCTGCAAGGGTATACATTCTGACCACTCTATTCAGTACTGTACTTGAAGTCTTAGCTATGTTCATAAAACAAGGGAGATACAAATAGAAAAAGAAGAAATCAAGTTATCTTTATTTGCAGATGACATGGTCCTATATCTGAGAGACCCCAAATAGTCCACTACGAATCTTCTGGAACTAATACATAAGTTTAGCAGAGTGGCAGGTTACAAAATTAATGTTCAAAATTAATGCTCAAAAATTAGTAGCTTTCTTGTACACCAAAAGTAACCATCAAGTGTAACATCCATGTCCTATTGTTTTGCTTCTTGAAAAGCTTTTATTCTCCAGAGTGCTGTGGTCTTAGGTGATACACAGTGAGTAGTAGCATTTCAGTTCCCCTGGAAAATGATCATGGCTCCCATTTTTAAAGAAAATTTGCAAAGAAAATCTCCTCATTGTTAGCTGATACCTCACTGTAGTCACAGTATTTACCTTGTGGTTGTGCTAAATTTCTTCCTCATAGAACTTTAACCCCAAAATATATCATTAGGGCTGGAGAGATAACTTATCTGGCAAAGCATCAGCTACCCAATCCTGTTTGCCTGAATTTGAATCCCATGGAAAAGCTAGACACAGTGGCTTAGCATATGCCATGTCCATGCAACTACAGGAAACAGAAAACAGAAATCCAAGAACCTGAAAGAGCTCATGGGTCATCCAGGCTGGCTCATGTAGCAACAGTTTAGAAATCCAGCTTCAACAATGTGGAAGAGTAAGGAATGACACAGAGGATTGCCTTCTACCTTCACACAGAAGCTATAGCACGTACATGCCTGTGTGCACATGTTTATGTACACCTGCATACACACGCACACACGTACACGTGCACACACACACACCACATACACATATACACATATGTATTGGAACATGCTATCTTGTGTTCATCTGCTTTTTAAAAAATGTTGAGCATGCATCCCTTTTCTAGGTGTCCTCTCAAGGTCTCCATGGCTCTCATCAGGTCTTGACATAGAAAAGGGACAACAGGTCCTCTGTGCAGATTAGCTGCTGAGGACATACCTGTCACCTGTCTGTGCTGATCATAGGGCCTCACACCATCAGAGATTGCTAAGGCAAACAAAACCAACTACCCACTCATCAAACTTCAGCCAAGAGATGACGGGCAACGAGATCATCAGTTAGGATTCCAGAGAGCACAACCAAATAATTGATGGGAATAAAGCTGCTAAGTGTGGATTCCCAGAAGTTAGACATCTGAGCCTGGTCTGAGCCAGCCAAGAGGTGAAATTCTTCATCACAGGGTTGGAGATGCTCAAGTTGGGAAAAATTCCAAGTGCTCATTACTGACTCTGCGAGTGACACATGATGTTATGTAGAAGAGTTTGATTAAGAGAAATGGTCAGAGACCAGTAATTTAATATCACATTTCAGCTCCAAATGCTCCCCCACACCCAGCAGCTGAAATTTCACTAAAATTTAGTAAATGCTGTAAGCTTAAAAAGTCATTAATATGCAAATACCTTATGTGGAGGTTAACAAATAAAACTCAGTGATTATAAAAGTAATATTTTATTGAGGTTAGGCTGCATTGCATAAAAGCTATGAGAGAGATCTTTTCATCTCCACAATTTATTGCACAAGATCTAGGTCATAAGAAGGTAGTTAAATATTACTAAAGTCCTCATAGTTGTCAAACTAGGATTTAAATCCTGGTCCCTGCCATAACAAGTCCCTTAAGCTTTTACTATAGTGTGCTGCTTCCTTATCAGAACAATGAAGTCAGCATCTCTACGGTTCTGTGAGTAAAGAACAGACCAAACATTTGAGCCCTTAATCCTGGACATGAGTAGAGTCTGCAACAGGGCTATGACTCTGGTGAGGGGACACTAAGCATGAAACAAACCTACACTGGGCTGGGGAGACGGCTCAGGGGTTAAACCTGTGCCTCACAAGCAAAAGGACCCAAATTTGGATCCTCAGATCCCATGTAAAAATGTCTGGTGGATATGGCAGCAATCTGCAATTCCAGATCGACTCTTGGAAATCCATAGACATACATACTCAACTGCCCTATTGTACACAAACACAGGCACACAGACACACACACACACACACACACATGTACATATCCATGCAAACAAACAAACAAAAAAGAAATCTGCGTTATTGCCTGTTGATGGCTGGTCCTATTGCCAAACTCTGTGATATGGATTTGTCAAACAGTGCATCTAAGACACTTCCAAGTAATTATTAGAGTCACACTGACTTTCATTTAGTTCTAATAATCTGTACTTTATTATTTCTCAACCCAGCATCACTTCTTCTTCCCAGACAACTGTGAGAAGGAAGTGGTTCCTCACAAGTAGCTTTTGAAGGCCCATTTGCTGCTTTCCAGCCCCTAATGTGAATCTACATTATTTCCAGGCAGCATCTGAGAGTAGTTGGTTCTGGTTCCAAGATTAGCAGCAAAGACTAAATAAATAATGTGATATTCCTAATCACAGCCATGTAAATAGTAATTCGGACTACATTACTGGGTTGTATTGAGCTCTGTACCTGAGCTCAAACTCAGCTAATATGCCACTCTTAATTTTAATTCCATCAATTAGAGAAATAAATTGTCGATAAAAATTCATCTTTTCAAAGAATTTGTTTTAACCATTTATGAAGTACTTGGAAGAAGCATTGAAAAGACTTTCTGAGTGACTGTTAATTTATCAAAGGGAAGAGATGGTGAGAGAGACAGAGAGAGACAGACAGAGAGAACTATACACAATGGATAAATACTAAGTAACATGGGAAAAGAGGGATGCAGAAACAAAGAATTTCAGCTCATAGTAGAAATATATATGAAAACTGATCCCTAAATTTAGATCACAACATAAAATAAGTTCACATGAAAAGACTGGTCCTTTCAGCTCATCCATACAACCTCTCACTGAGTATTTATTGGGTCTCTACCGCGTGTTATACTCAAACAGACAGTTCCATAGCTCCTACCCTCATGAATCTGGTAGCTTGGTCAGACCAATAGACAAATAGATGTTTAGATAAGTAAATATGAAACTATCCTATCAAGAAGAGGCAGTGGAGCCAAGGCATAGAAGTTCATGCCAGAAAACCCCAAGCACTCAAGAGCTGAATCAGGAGGTCCAATTCCAGATCATCCTGACTTACATAGTAAGATACTGTCTCAGAAACAAAAGCAAAAGCAGAGGGGCAGTAGGTGTGAGGGAAGCCTTCCTGACCATCCAAGAGCCTGACTTAGGACTTAAAGGTAAGAACTGACAACTTCAAGAGAGCTGAAATAATGGTTCAGAGTTGGTCATGGAGTAGAGTAGAGCCATTATTGCAGGCCAAAAAGCCTGAGACAAGGTCGGTATGTAAGGAAAGACAATAAGGATATAAAGGAAAGTGGAAACACCTAAACAGAAAGACCAGTACTTACTGAGCACTGACTTCGGGTCGACTTCTATATAAAAGCACTTTTCAACTTAGTCTCTGATTTAACTGAAAGCTCTGTTTATCCAGATGGCATCCGTAGGTTAAATCACTTGCTTAGAGTTACAGAAATTACTGAGCCTCTTGTCTTATGATACAAAAAAAGCACAAGGTTCTGGGGGAAAAAGTCACTCATGTTTTCTTTTTGAGGGATGGGGAGGGATGAACTATAGAAAAGAGCTGTGGTGGTGTGGATAGGTTCTCTGGAACCTCCAAAGCCCTAACAGATGCCCACTGGTCCAAGATTTTGTGTTTGGTACCATGTGACCATCTAGAGCCACAAAGATGTCGATCCCTAGCTTTCTATGGAAATGTACCAGTCAAACACACAGTTGCCACAGTCCAAGAATAATGTCACACACACGATAAACAGTGGCTGAGGGCAGAAACCTGGTAGGGGCAGAGTAACTGTCGCAATAATGCCAGAGAGGGAGAACACAGAGGGAAATGGGGAAAAATGGACTGTGGCTGGACCGTGGTTGGCTGACTGTCTGGGTGGGGTCAGGGCAAAGGAGAGCAATTATTGGCTGTCTCTTGGGCTTAACTCTGAGGGACTAAGCAGGAGAAAAAAGCACAATGGCAAGAAAAAATCCAGGAGAAGCAGTTCTTTAACGTAACGGAGGCTGGGCAGAAGGCAGGGACCCTAACCACGAGGGATTTCAAACTCAACACTGGTGTTAATGGTGCCACCTGACTGCCACCAGCTGCCCCTGCCCAGTCACTGTGATCTCATACTGCTATTCTTTCTGTTTGGGCTAAAGTCAAGACTCAATGAAGGCCCCAACCAGGTGACCTTCTGGAGGTAGAAAAGCCCCAAGGGGAAGTCTGGGAATGGCAGACAATCCTCTATATGATGCAGGGACTCACAGTTTCCTCCTTTCTTGGGATGTTTTGTGCCTCTGTAAGCTGAAACTCCTTGCTATGTTTTTTTAGCCAAGACAGAGCTCACTGCATCAAGGATGGGAATCATGGTTCACTTCATCAGCATTTTTTTTCTTTGGACTTTTCTTATTTTTATTTTTATACATTTTTATTATTATTTTCGCTCATACAACTTAATAGGTACACCAGTTACCTCCCTCCCTCCTCTTCCCCCCCCCAAACCCTTGCTCCCCCTCCCCTCACCCCTCTCTCCCCATCCCCCAGTGCCCCCCCAATCCCCGGAGAATCCTTTAATGTGCATGCCAGACTCTCCTCTGGGCCCTCCTCTCCGATCACGTACAAGGACCCAGTGGCCTTTCCCTGAACCCTTTCCTGTGTTCCCCTTAAGCATAGGAACACTTCTGTGCCTGTCAATCCCTTGCCTCCAAGGATCTTGATGCCTTTAGCAGATGCTAGACTTTGTGAAGTCAATAGTGTGTTGGACAATGCGCAGGGCATGCAAAGTCCAATTATGATTGCTTCGACCCTAACTTGTGTGGAGTATCTTGCAAATCATTGCTCCTCCCATCCTTGTGCTCTTACAATCTTACCGCCCCCTCTTCCGCAAATGTCCCTGAGCTTCAGGATGGGGAGAGATTAGTCTGGCCTAGTTCTAGGTGGTTGATATAGAGTCTCTGAAGTTCTGGATTGTGGTTTGTTGATTTTCTTTTGCAGTTTTTCTGCTCCTGCAATGCCCTTCACTCCATCCTGATGGGCATTGTATGTCACCCCCTGGTCAGAGACAAAAAGCTGTTAAACTGGAGTCTTGTTATAAGAGCACATTCAAGGATAGATGTAATAAAAATAGGAAACCTCAGTGAGGGAGGGGTCAATCACCCATTTGCAAAATGGTTACTTTTTATCTGTCAGACTATATGCCCTCCCCTTCTGGTGAGATCATACCCCCTCAGTTGTAAATGATCAGGCAGGAAGGTCTGTGAACTTAACAGGTGTCACATTACTTACTTGCAGTCCTTGATGGAGGCCTATTTTCTCTGCTGTAATATGATCCCCTCTCTCCTTGTTTCTGGTGTGGCCCTCCAATCCCATCCCTCTTGTTCATAATCCTTGCAATTACTGTAGGTATTACATAGATTTACCTTTGAGTGTCTCAAGGTGGGCTGGGTGGGTTTCATCAGCATTTTGTGTGGCCCCTGGTTTCTCACCTGGAGCTCACATAGATGCTAGAGAAAAACTCACTTGTCCAAGTCAGTCACCATGACCTTTGCTTGGAGAGTGGATTCCAGAAGATATTAAGAAAAATAAATATTATAATTTGATAAGTCTGAACTCTAATTATCCAGCCAGACTTTTCTGAGTGTATAGAAGTAAAAATCCAAATCCTCACACAACTGAGATAAATTATCTAAGATGACAGAGTTAGGATAAAAAAAATCAAACATTCAACATTCAATAATAATTCTACCTATACCCCACAGATATTACATGGGAAGTTCCTTTCGAAGCTTAGCTCTGTCTTGTGTACATTCTGCTTTTCACCATGATGTTTTGAAAGATCAGAGTGCCTAAGGTTGAAGTCAAAACGCCTGCAGAGAGGATGCAGGGTCAAGAGCCCATCTTCCTCTCTGGCTTCCTTTTCATGCTATAATTATATACTTATGCATAAGGTTGTGAATTAAAAACCGTTTCCCATCTGGGAGCAGATACCAAGAGGATAAGGAGCAGGCCTGGGTGATTGACTCCTATATTTATGACTCTGGCAGTATACAGGCTCTTGATAAACAACAGAAAGTGCAATTTGCATAATTGAATCAGTTAAGTGAATCAATAGCCTCCTCCTTCATTCATCTTCAATCCAGGAACCCCATCATGCCTAGGGAATTCCAAGCTTCTGGACTTCTTCTGTACTCACTGACTTCTATGTACAAAACCTCTAGGTAAAGAATTTCTTAGAACCAAGACTGGAAGGACATGCATGCATTATGTTAACTCTGATCTTGTCAGTTTTCTTCAAGTAATGCAATTAAAGCTACTCACCTTTTCACCTTAGAACTTGGGGAAAAAACGGCATGCATTATTTAAAGAACAACAACAAAAATAAAACCCTTGTAAATATTGCATATCCATTTGCCAACAGAAGATTAATACAATAATAATGCTTTGGATATGAGAAAAACAGTGAGATACAATCCTTGCTGGGAGAAATTGCCTTCCTTCTTGGAAGAGTCACAGGAGACTGAAGAGCAAATTATTTTCTTAGCTCTGGGTCCTTCAGGGCATCAAAGCTTCCTGAAAAGGATTATGTATCATGGAAAGCGTTAATGTACCTTATTATTCCATTTCTTTCTGATGAATTCTCTGGAATCAATAAAGGTGCTTAGCAGTTAAGAATTTCATTAGAATGCAAGGCAATACCAGGAATGTTGGATTTATGTAATGCCTATCCTCAACAAGATCTTTTCAAGCAATCATGGAGGATGAATAGGTTCCCCTGCTGGGTGAACCCAGTGGGTTATGTGGATTTAGAGTGTTTTTCTCCTTTGGGACTCACTGAATCTTGAAGTAGGGCAGAGCATATGCAAGTATCACACTTTTTCTGTATGTTCACTTTGCTATTGGTATGCTTTAAGAATACATAATTTTACTATATGTCCTGAAAGGAAAGTAGCTGCTACTTTGATAGAGAACTTGACTAAAAATTTAGCTGGAGAAAATGGGACAGGGAGATAGAGAAGTTGGCGAATTCTTCAAGACAATCACACACATACACACACACACACACACACGCACACACACAATCATGAGGAGCCCTTTAAGCAATGATTTCATGAAGTGCAAGGCTGAGAGAGAGTTCAGGACAGAGCACTTGCCGCTGGGACCAATGTATTCTCAGAAGAGAATGAACCATGAAGGAAAGAACTATGAGTAGAAAAATGAACTTCAAGACTACAAAGCACATGCAGGTGCCACTGAATTTGTGTTGGGTATGCATTTCAATACTTGATTATTTCAGATTTATTCAGGAAGACAATGACAGATGCCACAATGCCAAGATCTGATGTGCATCATCAGGCAAAGGGGAGCGAGGAAGAGCAGCACTCCAATGTCAGGATGCCAGTGTGAGCTGCAAATGTGCCTCCACTATGTGCTTTTATACCTTCATTATTTTTTTCACTTTCATGATTATGTTAGCTGAACAACCACAGAAGATCTTGTATTTAGAAGTATTGATTGTGATTTACCCGTCCTTTGACATCTTAATTATTCTGGTTTCTTTTTTTTTTTCAGTTTGTTTATTTATTTTATGTGTGTGTGAGTTGGGAAGTGTATCAGAGGGCACTGTGTGTCCCTGTGGAGGACCAAGGGTGACTTTTGGAATCATCCTGGACTGCTTCTACCTCCTTCTTGCTTCACGCTGGGATTTCCCAGGCTCCTTCCGCTAAGGCTGGAAGTGCAAGTTGCTATAGTTTCCACCTAGCATTTTCACTTGGGACCTGGGATCTGAACTCAGGACTTCCTATTTGTCTTAACCCCTGAGCCATCTCTCCAGCCCTATGCTGGTATCTTTTAACAAAGAAACCTACTCAGCCCTGCTCTGAGAGCTTTAACAGTGATATAGACAAACATCTGATAAGACAAATGTCTCAGGTCACAGCCAATCTATGGCAATAAAAATGTCCAGTAGGGCCTTCAAAAAGTGATGAAGTTATAATGTTATGTCAGTGGCTGCCTACCAAAGAAGACAAGGTGACCATTCCTTGTCTTTGAAAATTGAGTGGCTTAGAATCCCTCCGAATTGGAACTACTGGGGTTGTAATTCGAAATCCAATTTCTCATCAAGTGTTGGCACCATCTAGAGAAACTTACTGGAGAGAGGTTACTACTGTGGGCATTCGGAGTAGATAAGAACTGAAGCTGGATTCTTTTTTTTTTTTTTTTTTTTTGGCATATGAAACTAGAAACTATAATGCCATGTGCTGTGCTTCAGCAGGGTTTACAGGTGTGTGTGTGTGTGTGTGTGTGTGTGTGTGTGTGTGTGTGTGATTGTTTGTATTGTCTGTCAACTTGAGAAGATATAGAATCATCTTGGGAACAAATCTATGGTGTGCTTATGAGGGATTTCTGTAGATTAGGTTAATTGAAGGGGGAAGATGATATACCTTAGCTGTTGGGCTGAATTAAAAGGAAAAAGTAAGCTAAGTATGAATATTGTAACCGTTACCTTAACTATTGTCATGAGAAAACATTCAATCAATTTAAGGGAGAAAAGGAGATTATTTATTTAGCTTACAATTCCAGAGGGGAGAAACAATCTTTCATGGCGGAGGCCACATGGCTGGTGGTTGAAGCTGGAGGAGGCTACATCTCTGCAAACATCCAGTAGGCTAGTGAGTGATGGCTAAAGGCTGAAGGATTCCTGGAGAGTGTTTCTTCTTCCCAGTCTTCTGTGGTGGGGTTCCTTTTATCTGGTCCACTCAGATAAAAGTTCCAATCAGGTCTAGGGCTAGTTTCTGTATTGTAAATGTAGTGATCCAGAAAATCTCTTCAGATGGTCTCAGCTGATGTTAGTTAATGCCAGGTGTGGTCAAATTGACACCCAGGATTAACTATCATAAATATTCATGTCTTTCTGCATGTAGTAAGCTACCTCAAGCTGTTGCCACCATGATATCCTCACATTGGTGGCCGGTACCCTAGAGCCTGAACAAGTCTTCCCTTAAGTTACAGAAACTTGCTCCAACAAAGACTTAGCATGAATTGGTTCCACTGTAATATCTACCAATGATATGTAGTAAGCAACATGCATAAAGGTCTCCCATTTAAAAATATAAACCCCCAACTAATTCAAGCCCATTCACATGGAACAATAAATACCCATTTCTCTAAAACCCTGTGTGGTCCCAAGTCTTATGAACAACATCATAGTCCTGAGGCAAATTAATTTGATAAAGTCATAAAAAGGCACATATCAGGAAAAATAGAGGCAACTATGTGAGCATCACCACCAACTAGCAGTAAGACAGAGGAGGAGAATGGGATAGCTTGATTAGGCCATGAACATTTGTTCAACCTTTGGAGTTGTTAATTTTCCTTTTTGCTTATATCTTGGAGTATTTTTAAGTACAATAAAATTCTTCTGCTGACACTGGAAACAAACTATCCTGATGGCATTTGTACATTCAGTTCTACAAGCCTGGGGCACTTTGGCTTTTGTAAACCAGTCTTATCCCATGCATTCCAATGTGAATTGTCTTGACTTCCTTTTCACCTCTGTGCCTGTCTACCCATCAGTCATTTTCCTCAATTTAATAGAAAAATTATAGTAGAATCTTCCAGGAAGCTTTTGTGCCTTGATAAGCACCCCCTCTTCCACCTCCATACTAATTAATTTCAGTTCTAATCACTTCATTCTTTGTGTGAAACAAAACATCTAAATTTGTTCCTTATAATCTTTATCTACCTTCGGATTCCTAAAAATACCTCAAAACATGCATAAACATAAGGTTCTGAAGAGGCAGACTTTATCTCTTAACCCTTAGCACATTTCAACTCAAAAACTTCATTGTTGGAAATGAGATGCAAACATTCCTTTTAACAGGAAACATTCCTCATATCTTTGTGGTATTCCTCATTCAAGTTAGATTTTTATTTTGGTTTCAGATTCCATTAATTGTACTGTTTATTTCTTCTCCTTTCCAATCCTTTTTCATCTGTCTCCTGAATACATTTCCTGCTAGCAGGAAACCCTCCATAATGAATAAAACCTTAACCTTATCAGACTTCAAGACAATGATGCCTGAGTTGTTTGCTGATAGAATAGGCTTTTTAGTAGGAAAGAGATGTGAGCATCAGATTGCTAAATAGGTGAATGTCTTTTAATGGGTGTTCATGAAGGGGGTGAGCCATCAAACTTCAAAGGAAGTTTGTCAATGATTACTTAAATACTTGTGCTGTAGTTATAAAAGAAAAGTACCAGAAGAACACCAGGGCTACCTCAGACCTTTCTAGAAATGCTAAAAAAAAAGCTTTTGTTACTCTTCCTACTTCTCACATTAAATGCCAGGCAGGGGTTCAGTGATGCAGTGGTCTAGGGGAAGAATACTGAATACTGAGTCAGTCTTGCTATCAGTATCCTCATCTCCCTGACTTACTGTTTCTGATAGATAATCTTGAGTTCCAGTTTGATTGGATTGAGCTCTGTCTAGGCACTTACAAAAATATATTCTGGGTTTGTCATGATTGAGTTTTCTGAGAGGATTAACTGAAACTTATTCTGACTGTGGCTGGCATCATCCCATATTCTAGAGGTCCAGATAGAATAAAAGGAGGGGGATGAAATTCCATTAATGTATGCAATCTCTCTCTCTCTCTCTCTCTCTCTCTCTCTCTCTCTCTTTGTCTCTCTCTCTCTGTGTTTCTCTCTCTGTCTCTCTCTCTCTCTCTCTGTATTTGTACTTCCTAGCTACCATAATGCAAGCTACTCTGTTCTCCCCACAATAATGGACTGAAATCTTGAAAATCATGAGGCAAAATGAATTTTTCTTAAGGACTGGGAATCTAGCTCAACTGAGAGAGTGCTTACATAGTGTATACAAAGCCTTGAGTTTGATCTCCAGTACCATGTGTGGTGGCACATACCTGTAACACTATTACAGGAAGATAGATGTAGGAACAGCAGGACTTTAAGATTATCCTCAGCTGCATAAAGACTTTGAGACTAGCCTAGGCTTGAGACCCTGTCTCAAGAAAAACAAAACAATAAACACTATCCTACCACAAGGTTTTTCAGATCAGGTAGTCATCATAGCAATGTAAAGCTAACTAACACACCATCTATCTTGGCACCTCTAGACATTTGACTACTCTGGTTGTCATTTGGCTTCTGTGAAATGCAAAGGTGAATGAGAAACTTATCCTTCTAAGTTTTAAGAAACACGGATATTTTAATTATGAGGCATTTGCTGGTAAAATATGATTATTAAATTCTGAGTCTGAGCTTCTCTGTTCTAATATCTTACAGACTCAAAAAAAAAAACAAAACTTATCAATACAGATGGAGTAGGGATAAAGACCTGGCGTAGAGAAGACTTTCTGAACTATTACTATGTAGCCAAGGATAGGTGGGACAATCTGGGCCCTTTGGACACAACCACCAAAGTGGCACTTAATGAGATTCAGAATCTATGTGTCTCAAGGTTGATGGGGCTTTGGGGATAAGTTCAACCTAAAGTTTCTGGTTTTTTTTTTTTTTTTTTTTTTTTTTTTGCTCGTGTAGGTATGAGTATGTATGTGTATAAGGCCATGTAGGTGTGTGTGAGTATAGAAGAAGGCACTGTGTGTGCCGATAGAGATCCAAGAGTGACTTCAGAAATCATCTTGTATTGTTCTACCTATTTTTGCTTTGCTCTGGAGTTTCCTAGGCTCCAATTTCCAAGGCCGAAAGTGTAGTCAACCACCATTTCTGCCTGGTGTTTTGATCTGTTATCTTTGATCTGAACCCAGGTCCTTTTGTTTAAGAGGAAAAGGTTCAAATCATGAGCCCCCTCTCTAAACCAGAATGTCCCTGTTCTTTATCCAGTGAACTGCATTGGAAGTTCAAACTCCAAATGCACTGATTTAAAAGTCGGATGAAATTGTTGATTTTTTAAAAGGGAGCTAATTGTGTTAATGATTGATGAAGCTATTATGATGTCTAGGAATCTTTCTTATAACCTATGTGGAAATTTTTTGTTTGCCTCCACAGAATTCCTTGAAGTATTTCCATATACATAAATATTTATACGACTCCATAAATTATCATGGACCATGTAAAACCTTGCCATAGTTAACTTCACAGTATTATGAAAGTGTGTGTGGGTATAAGCCCAGATGATAAAGCCCCTCATCTTAATACTCTCGAACCACCACCCTACTTTTCTTTTAACCTCTACCTTTTTCTGTTAACCCATGCATAACTGGATACATGTTTCTTTTGCCTTCTCTCAAAGAATTGTCTCTCTGAGAAATGAAAGAAATTTCTGGCCACTGCAGGTGAAGAGTCTGAACTCATCTTCTGCTATTTTTATTCCCTTACTTCTAAGGCTTCAAAATGAAATGCTGTCTGGACAGACTGTCAGCTTCAGGCTGTTAAATATCACATCAGGATCAGATGAAGGGATGAGATTCTTGTCTTGAACCCTTCTCGATCCTGCCCGAGGTTTGAATTATTTGTGATGTGATGTGGTGTAGTGAGCCTCAAGTCAGCAACACACTTTAAAACAAGTAATGCCCTTGAGACACCTGTCTTACTAGTTTGATAGGTAGAAGTAACTTTACCAGTGTAGTCGCTGCAGTAAGGGAAAAGATCATGTGATCTACCTACCTCAGAGCATTGACTCGTGAGTAACATTTGGGATCAATATAGATTTGACTGAGGTATGAGCCCATAATTTTCTGCACTGTATACATATATTTTCTGAAATATGACCAAGATAAAAAAGCAAGTTGGAAAGAAAGACATTAATAAGTAATCAGAGCAAACTTTCTGGGTGATGATGTTCTTTATGTGAGAAATTGTAATCATATTTGTATATCACTCATACACGAGAAGAACAATTTGATACTTTCTTGTTCTTATCCCATTCTTCTAGATGACACATCCAATGCTTTTAACCTAGTTGGTGATATGTCAGTTTTAGGTCAGTCTACAATCTTCCTTCCTGAATAGTTGTAGTAGAAATTGTTTACCTTCTTGTTATTTCCTACACAGATGAGCTTTACTTAATATTTTATCTCTATGTGTGGCTAGTTTCACTCATTGTTAGTTTATTCCTATTGTTCAGTTGTAATTATCAACATCATCCTTTCTCCTTGGGAGAGGGTCCTGGTTTGGAGCTTGATAATTTAAGGATCCTAGCTTTGCCATGAAGGTGACAAGAACTTGGATCCAGATAACATATCTGAAGTATTAGAGGGGTATGTGTATTCCTATGAAAAGCTCATGAAATGTAAAAATAATCAAATTTCTTTCTCATCATATATCCATTAACAGGGACAAAGGCAAGTCAGAAACAGGATCTATTACCCCATTTGCCATGATTATCCCTTGCTTAATTGGCCACAGGCTCGATATGGTAAAGAAGAGAAACTCATCCTTGCAAAAGTATTTTGCTATAGCCTTGACATGTCAGTTATGTATTTCCATCTACTTGTAGGCAGTAGCTGGTCAAAAAAGTAGTCACAGCTACTGTAAAAGGTTTGGTTCTAAGCTCACTGATATCTTGACATCCAAAGTTTGTGTTTTCCTGTTTATCCTCCTGACTCCTTTCTCTATACCAGACTTCTCTCCACATGAACTCTAGTCTTTACAACCAGAGGTCATGGAAAGAAACAGGTAACCTGGCTCATTCTCTTTTAACTAATAATTACTTGTATATCTTCAGTACACAGCAAAATTAATTATAAAAGTGTTGTGCATTGTCATGGGCTACTTTGTGGTGGATAGAGTCTGCTTGATTCTGTTTCTAGTTGATATTCTGTTAGAAGACAACATAAAAACATGAACCGTTTGTCTGGGATTGTGTTAATCCATATCTGTGTCTTCCCTACCAAGTATCTGCATTTTGATGGCACAGATATCAAGGGTGCATTCTCAGTAGAGAATGATTTGAGTTTTAGAGAGGCAATAAGTAATACACAGCATACAACTTAGTTTTCAAAGTTTCCAGACTATGTTTTTAGCTGGAGATATTTTTAAATACTTCTTTTCATTATTGGTCCATGATTTGGAGCTGTAAATTTCATAATGGGTCAAAATTTTAGATGGGATAACATAAGCTGGGGTTCTTAGTAGTTAGTTTTCAGGAGTACATTTGATGATGAAGGAGTTGGTGATAGAATGATCAGGTGAATATGGCTGAAAAATACCAAGGGCACTTTTATAAAAATTGTTCAATTTATAAAAATTGAACTTCGTTTTACTATTTTGTAAGGCAAAAAGTTAATGATTCTGTTTCCAGATTCTCCATAATATATGCTGCAAAGTAACAATATGGCATCTAACATAGCATTGCAATGTCTCATATTTAAGTAGCAATATCAATGGTGGTTATTTTTATGTAAGGATCATTGTGTATAACTTCACACACTTCCTCCCACTCTGTGATGAAGTATTACTACTTTGCAGTGAGTATAGGAATGGTTTGAAGCTAATGATGTAGATTTGGAAGTCATCAAGATGTTCCTGGTCCAGTGTAATAATGAGCCATGAACCTTTCCTGACTATATTAGGAAAGGTTTCTAGAGTTTCTAGAGTCATGGTATTCACAGAATGAATATATATTCTGCCAGTAACTGAGGTAATCCAACGATGGGTACTAATAGCTGTTCAGTTCGGTAGTCAAGTGGGTGATGGCTGAAGGCTGGAGAATTCCTAGTCTTTAGTCTAGTCGACAACTTGGAGGGTTGGAAGGCTAGAGGGTCGAAGAAACTTAATGGCCTGAAGAAGAGTGATTCCTAAAGAGTCTCTAGTTGCTTTGAAGGCTGAGTGGCAGGAAGGAAGAGAACAGCTTCAGATGGTCTCTCCTTTCCCTGTATTCTGTCTTGTGGCTTTTACATGGTCCATTACTGGGAGGATCCTATGAGGATCCTTTGGTCTGATAGGATCTAGGGTGGGTATATCCTTTCAGGTAGTCTCAGTTGATCCTTCCATGTGTGGTCTCAACCTATCTTAATTAATACCAGGTGTGTCAAGTTGATACCCAGGCTTAACTATAACACTGACTCTTACACAGGCATAATGGTGAACTCTCTTAGGAACTAAACCTAAAGGGAAAATATGTTATTCTCCTTAGCTTATTCTTTTGAGAAAACTATCCTTATCTGAAGAAAATTCATATTTTAAAAAGTTCTTATTTTACTAGACGACAGGCAAAATATGCAAGAGAAATGGTTCAACAGGAAAGAAAGCTTTGCTCTACAAGCATGAAGACCTGAATTCAGATCTCAGAACATATGTCAAAAAAGAAGAGGACCAGATACAGTCACATGGGTGTCTGTAACACTAACTCTAGGCGTCGGGGAGGAGGTCAGACATAGGAGGATTGCTGCAGCTTACTGGCAACTAAGCTAACACCAGGGTTCAGTGGAAGATTGTCTCACAAGACAATGAGAGTGATACATGGAACACTTGACTTTTGATACTACCCTCCTCTGACCTATATATTCAAATAGGCATGTACATACACACACACATACACACGCACGAAGGTTCCCCAGTTAAAGGCTTGTAAACAGCATTGAGACCTTTGATTTCAATGTATAGTGAGTACTTTCAGTTTTTTCTTACATCTCATTTCTTAGAATCTTTATTGTTATTTTCTTAGTCACATCAAGTGTCTAAGATTATAGTGTAGTTTACAGAGCTACTTGATTGGTCACACAGAATAGCCAAGTTGCCGTCAGTGCCCTTTTTTCAGAATTTGAGAGCAAATTGTTCATAAGAAAATTCTATTTCCATAATCAATCCTTGTGCATGCAGAGGTGACAGAACCTGGACCCAGATGGACAGAGCCAGGCCCATAGCACTTTAGATAGAGACTATCAGGCTTTGGGGTCATGCGAACATGTTCTCAAACCCAGAGTTGATACCATCGTCAGTCCCACAAGTGCAGTTCTTACAAAGAGAGAGATCCCAGGACATGAAAGAGCCTTTTATCACTTTGAAAACCTTTATTACTGTTGAGAAGCAGACCTCTTGCACCTCCTAATGATTTTATTAAGTACTAAACTAACTGAATATACTCCATTTTAGTGCCTGAAATAAGTCATCTGACTTTTAATTCTCTCTAAAGAGGTATATAGATATGAAATTATATATAATGTCAATACAACTAAGGCTAATTAAATGTTCTTAACTTTTCCAAAGGTGATAATGCCCACTTGTAATTCTCACTTTGGATGGAGCCTGTGAGTTCAATTTCCCAGAGAACCAGAACCCAAATTAATCATTTTGAAAGTGAGATGATGTCCAACCAATCATCTAGTCAAATGAGTATATTTAGGACTGTTTTTATATAGAACCAATATGCTTACTGCACAGCCTTTTTGAGGATAATAAAACACCCATTGAGACAAAGTAGGACTTTCATGACCACCTCTATAGAGATGGTACACAATAGAGATAGTCACAAGAGTGTGCTGCTGAGTTGTTTGTCCAGCAATGATGATGAGTTTTCACTGGGCTGTCTACAATGAAATGAATATTCATGACTCCTCTAAGGGTGATATGTTTAATCCTTATTAATAATGTGATATTGTTTATAGGTAGAAACTTTGAGGATGATTAAGTCATCTGTAGACTCCATAGGTGTTATTAGTATCCTGGTCAGAAGAGTCCAAAGAGCTATCTTGCTGCTTACATTGTGCAGACATGTCAATCAGTTGGTTGTAACTGACAACTTACACATCAACTTCCTGTGTGGTTTCTCTGAGTAGGACAGTTTTGTTTCTTTCTTCATGTAAGTAGAGCACTCCTTATAATCTGACCATGCTTATATCCGGTCTATTCTTATGCTACTTTATTGCAGCAACCTGAACTAAGATATTGCCCAAATGTTCCTTTTATAGCCAAGTATTAGCCACACACATTAATAAATCTCTCCAAGACTGTCTGGTAATAGGCCCTGAGACTATATTTGTAGATTGTGTGAGCTTGGTCTACTTCCAGTATAACTACTCTGGCAGCATACAACTGGGTTTTTCTGTTCATGCCTCTACCCATTACTAATCTACCTACAATATTTCTCCAAAATTATTAGTGGCTGTGGCAGATTGTATTTTCAAAGATGGCTGCAATGGCATCTTCCATTTCACTTGATAGTCTTGCAGTGGGATTTAGATAGTCCAATTGAGTGCTGAGAGCCCATGTCTTCTTGAATATGCATTGACCTCTGCCATATTTTCCATGACCAAGCTATATAATGGAAAATAACATTTTGTGCTTCCAAGAACAGCTCATGAGCATTCTATTCATACCTGCCTTGTTTGGGAACATTTGAGCCACATTATGAGTTCATATTTAAGTATCCCAGACAAAACTTCCAAATCACTTTCCAGCAAAAAACCATGAAACTCAGGATGCCTCCAGATAACCTCAATTTAATCACTTAGTCATTTTCTTTAAATCTTCCAAATGGGCCCCAGACATTGTTGAGAAGAAACAAGTCACTCTCATACAAACTCATAACCCACGTCCTGTGGACAGAACCCAATGGTAGTTTCACATTCTCAAGTTTTGGAGTGGTTTGTTATGAACAGTAGTAACTGGAATGCTGACAAACTTAGATTTGGCTTGCTTGCCAGCCCTGAAACAAACAACACAAAAGCCCATCATTCTGAGATTTCTTTCATGGCCCATTAAAAGCCCTAAGTTTCCACAATTTGGAGACTTAACTGGAAGCCAACTAAGAATTACATCATCTCAAGAAAGATAAGAATATATAATGGAAACCTTGGGGTCTAAAGCTGGAGGTGTGAAGAGAAATATCCCCATCAGTGGGGTGGCTGGAAGAGAAGTAACTTGATATGCCACGGATGCCTGAATCCCACAAAGAGTAGACAAGCTAGGATGAACCCTGGTGTCCATGGAAGCATACAGACAGGAGGGTAAGAGAAAGTGGAAGGGATTGATGAAGGATAGAGGGGGGATGGAAGGAAGTAGGTATAAGTACTCAATATGTTTGTAAAAGTAGAAAAATAAAAAATTAATAAAAGAGAATTACATCCTCTCAAAGTGACTCAAGCAATAATTAGGTCTTCATTAGAAATATCAATTTTTAACAGAAATAAAAGTCCCTTTTATCCTTAGGTAAAACAATTTTTAAATCTTGGTCCATGGAATTATATTCTCTTGAGGAAAGCCTTAAAAGAGAGACGTAGCCTCCTTTTGTGCAGCATCTTTCTTCTCCGCCCCTGTGGCTGCCTGTCTTTCTACCCTTCACTTCCCCCACATCAGAAAACTTAAGCTCTCATCCAGGCTCACAGGACATGATCACTGAGATGTGAGATGAATTCAAGGTTTCTAATGCAGTTGTAACATTCCAGTTTTATTGCTTACGATGTCAACAGGAAAAGTGTCCATCCTCCTTCCATGGCAACTCAGACTGGAGCCTTTCCTCCCACGCATAATTGAAATGGCAAAAAGAGAGTCACCAACTCCTTCCTTATTCCATCCTCCCATTTGTAAAGTTCTGGTATGCGATCAAAGTCCTTTCTTGGCTTTCAAGTTTTCCTGCAGGGGTCAAGTGGCCCCTCAGTGACTCAAGAGACATCAGCAGTGCGTCATTCACATCCAGGTGATTTGATCTGCCTCTCCTCACACACCTTGCCTCCAGATTCACCTCCCGGAATTTAGCGATCAGCGCTTACATGTTCAAGTGTCCCTCATGAACCTCAAAGACGCAAAGTCCCCTTCAATTTCCTCTACGCATCAATCTAAGAGGACAGATGATATGTAATTTCCTCCTACACAGATCTACAGAGAAAGTGTGTTTTGTTCAGAATGAGACACTTCCTCCCAAGGATGACAGTTTGATTTTAATCCCCTGGAGTCAAGGGAAGCAATCAAAGGCAGAAGCAGATACAAGTCTCTCACAGAGGATCACTTTTAGGATCAGCTTGTCCTGCAGACAAGAGAGAGGCAGTTGATGAGATGGGAGATTTTAGTGACACTAGGGAGACCCCAGCCTTATGGAGGGACATCTCCAAGAGAAGGCACTTGAAATGTTGAAAGGTCAAGGAATGAGTTACAAGAAAGACAAAAGCTATAGGCAGCAGTAAAATCCCACAGTACTGGATACAAAGCTAGCCACCCATTCTTAACATCCTGTTTGAATTCAATATAGTTATTTATCAAAGGCTATACACATATTGCACAATCAATCTAGGGATCAGTCTAGGGACAGTAGCAAAGGTATTCCTTCTCAAGGTTTTAGTCACATCATTGGCCAGACTGGGTCATTTTTGGTCATGCTTAATTCATAGAAGAGAGTGCAAGATTTAACGGCAAAATATTCTACTATTTTACCAACACTGCTGAAAAACACCTATATAGTATAATCCTGGTGTCCACATGGGGCTGCCTGTCCATTCATTGAAACTTTTACACAATTGCCTCAGCCTCCCTTTTCCACTTATCGATAAGTCCACTGACTCTCAAGTTTTTTTTGAATTCTGGGATAGGACATATGCTCTTATAGTACCTTAGACTTGGGATCATCTTCAGTGGGCATTCTCTTCTAAATCCTCCCAATCCAAAGATAAAATCTGGTGTACTCACTATTGACCTCACAAAGTCTAGCATCTGCTAAAGGCACCAAGATCCTTGGAGGCAAGGGATTGGCAGCCACAGCAGTGTTCCTATACTTAAGGGGAACACAGGAAAGAGTTCAGGGAAAGGCCACTGGGTCCTTGTACGTCATTGGACAGGAGGGCCCAGAGGAAAATCAGGCATGCACAAGAAAGGACTCTCTGGGAATTGGGGAGGGAGGCACTGGGGGATAGGGAGGGAGGGGGGAGGAGAGGGGGAGCAAGGGGTACGGGGGGAGGAGGAGGGAGGGAGGGAACTGGTGTACCTATTAAGTTTGTATGAGCTATAATAATAATAAAAAAGTATTAATAGTAAAAAAAATCTGGTGTACTGTCCAACACCTTTTACCATGCATCTTCAATGAAGATGATCACATATCATGTAGCAAGCAGTGTGGAGTCATGTTAGCTGTGTCTTCCTGTGTCTCTGCTTTCACTGTAAACTAAGTAATGAGCCCAATTTCTCCTCTCCCATTCTTCTCTTCTTAGTCAGACTCCACAGCCAATTTTGTACCACAGAGCATTTCAATCATTGATGCAGTTGACAATCTCCAAAGCAAATACATGGTCCTTTTAAGCAAATACAAGTTATTTCTATAAGAACTGAAATGACAGTTGCAACTGGTACAATAATGCAAGAGTGTCTTCATCATAAGCAGTAAAAGTGACACTTCCCATCATGGTGTTTTTGAGTCTTTCGTCTTTAAAATGCTAGGTTGGATTATGTTCTCCTTTTTTGCATACTTCATGCACTCAGTAGGCAGCCAACATTGTACATGTGGAAAAGAAATGTCAGCATATTGGTATCTGGGCTAATGAATGGATCAGCTAATTGCGTGTGATGTGAAATGTGGAATTCAAGGAAAACACTAGAAGACATTAGCATTGCTAAGCAGTGTCCTGTGCCATTTAAAAATATGTTCCCTCTTGCTCTGTCACTAATCAACTATGGAATTCTGGGTAGTTAGCATACTTTTGTTCATTCTTTCCAGTTCTACATTCATAATCTACTGTGATTAGCATCAGTAATTAATGAAATGTGCTACATCCAGTTATTGTGATGAACAAATGAATCAAATAATATAAGAGAACAAGCCTATGGTTCCTTATGGTGGCAAGACAATTCATACTAACATCATGCAATGGATATTAATGGGGAGAGATCATTAGGAGCCCAGTGAGGTACAGAAGGGTTCCATCTCACTGATATGTATGTTTTCAGTGGTGTATTTAAGATTTATTTGTATTACTGTAGACATACTCATTTTTAAAAACAAATTGCTTTTTATTTTAAATATCATTTGTAGAATTAAATGTATAGTTCACTTAAGCAGAGAACATTGCTCAGGCCTATAGAATGTTTGACACTAATAAATAAATATAAAGTTTGATTACTATTAATAAGATGAGCACTTTTTAAACCTAAGGCAAACTGTTACATACTGATGTAGCCAGATTCATGTCCTGTGACTATCATAATAGGATGATTTAGGTTTCAAATGTTCATATCCAAAAATTGTAAAGCATAACTGGAGTGCATTATGTTATGGTGTGAACTGATTTATATCACTCCCTCAGTTCATGAAATTCATAGCATAAGCCCATAAGTCCATAAATTCATCTGCTCCAATGATTCTCCCTTTCAGGCAACTACATGTGATGTAGTTGTCTGTACTTTTCTAGTGTTGATCTATTTTTATTTAGTTTGCATTTTGTTCATCACAAGTGTTGTTACTTTTCTTATCATTGTAACAAAATGCCTAACAAAAGCAATTTAAGAGAAGAAAGGTTTATTTCGTTCAACAGTTTGAAAGAGGCTTAGTTCTTCTTAGTAAGGTGGAGTGGCTCATTGCATGCATGGCTATTGATATGGTGGCAGACCAGAAACAGAAAGAGTACCAAACAATATCTGGACCATGCATTCCCAAGACCTACCCCTAGCAATGAATCTCCATCAGTCAAGTACCATCTTAAAGATTTTAACCCTCCAATAGCAGTCCCACAAGTGACAGAACTGTTGTGGACATTTTGGATTGAAACCATAACATCACAAATACTTAGGTCCATGCTATCCCCAAAGTGTTCCTGCTCTCATCTGTGTAGAACAGTCTGTTTATGTATTAAGCATTTTTAAATGCCTAACTTAGGTTAAACTTCCTGAAAATCGATGAAGGCTCATATGCAAGTGGTTTATTAAGGGTGTGTTAGCAGGGGACATGAACAATAGAGCAGGAAAAGCAGGATAGGGAAGAGGGGAAGTCTAGCAGAGAATATATGATGGTAGGCAAGTTACACAGAGGGTGTCTTCAGCAAGATCCACAGGAAGTGTGCGGGCACAGATTACACCTAAGAATTTCCCAAGGAAGGGGATTCCATGCTCACTATCACAGGGTCAGTCACTCGCCGCTGCCTCTCAGAGGAAATACAAGGTCTCACCCATCTGACTTTTGTGCGTGTGCAGGGAAAGAGGTTCAAGGAATCTTCTGAAGAACTTGTTAGACTCAAAAGCAAAGACTGCAGGAATTATGAATACAGAAGCAGTAAGAGGGGATCTGAGAAGGTCACAGCATCTGCTCTAAGGGCCACAGCGCTCATCTTCCTATTCCTATTCCTCAGTGCCGGAATAGTGCCTTCTAGGTCAGACATGCCAACATTCCTTCCTTCCTGTATCACATGGAGAATGATGTGTTTGCTATTTTCCACATACTAATAGCTTGGGTCTCTTTGACCCCCAATGTCTCCAAACCTATGAAAATTGGAGAGGGAGATAAGGTGGGCAGTAGTTTTGGGCATGGTCTTTTCTCAGCTGCCCATCTGCATACAGCTACCCTGTTCAAGACACAGAATGAAGCAGTAACTGAGAGCTTCTGAACTGCAGTTGACATGATGACTTTGACTCCTGGCTCTACTATTCCATCCGTAAGCTTTTTCAAATGACCAAACTTTTTTGACTCATACTTTCCTCATCATTAAAATGCAATCACAGTCATATGGAATTTCTGAGATGCTTCTGAGGATTCGATCTCTTAAATAGGAAATATGGAAGCTGGCCCATAGTGAAAATTTCCAAAACATTTTTAGGAATTTATCATTAGAATCAGCACAACTCCTCCAACCAATAACAAAGACATGAAATAGAGAAATAGTTACAATGAAGCTAATATGCTGTAAGCTCCAGAACCATTCATTTAAATTCTAATCTTTGAATTTAATCTTTATGATTTTGACTCTACAAAGCTGATATTCACTCTTGGACATGAATTATATTTTTTTCTTAGAATTCATCTCTGAGAAGCATGCACAGCAGAAAAAGAAGGGGGAAGTGCTTGAAATCCAATATATTCCTTTTGCACTAAAGGAGATGCTGCAAGATCTCCATCATCATCCATGTCATCATTCTTATCAATTTCGATATAAATATAGTCCACAGCATGCTTAATCTCATGGACTCCCGCAGAAACCTCAGCACCACCATTTTTATCAGCACCACTAATTTCACTTGTGCCAATCAATCACTGCCACCATCTTCTGGCTCATTATAATATCTCTGATCCATGCTCTTAATTATTCTTTTAACATTCTGAAAAGACACAAAGAAAACATTTCAATTTAAGATCTTCACACAGTTTATATCATCATGTCTATTACATTGGTTTCAGCCTGGCACAAAGCAAAATTTCATAGAACAAAAGAACCAGTGCTCAGATACCTTGCTTAGGGCTTAAATGTGGACTCTGGCACTAATAATAACAGTAATGTGAAGGAGAAGCATCTTTTTACCAACAAAAGGAGAACAAGATAGCAGCTATATCCTACTAAAAAAATGAAGAAGAAAAGCAATTATAACACTTGACAAAGAGAATGACTAAAACTGTCAAATGTCAACTTTCTCTCCCCAAAAGTCTCCAAAGGACAGATTTTGAAATACCTTAAGGTGAATAAAATAACAAAATCTAATAGTAAGACTCATGAAAGGGAAGAAGTAGTGAGTGTGTTAATCATGAGAGTTAATTTTGTTCTGAGAGCTAATATATGATCTGGATTCCCTGAGAGCCAGGAAAGTAATGAAAACAGAAATCTTTCAAAAAAAATAATAAGCACATGATGTGTGAATAAAATGAGTTTATCCAGGCACTAAATTCTAAAAGCACATTTTCTTGTGAAATTTTATATCCTATTTTATATAGGATTTCCTGAGTTACCTTTAGAAAAACATGGAAAAAATAACTTTCTTTTGTAGACCTTGAACCAACTAGGAGGCATCCAATTAAAATTTGACATGGTCAAGACAATTCTTCAGGGAATTAAGAGAACACAATTTAAGAATCAGCTCTGAAAATAAAACAATATAAAGACAGGATTCAGATGTCATGGGCAGGGACTGGAACCTTATCTCTTAAACCTTGGGTTCCTGGTGCCTGCTGATTTTTCAATAAGGCAAGATTGTTGGGGGAAGGGTGGTGTTTTCACAAGATATTCACATTCTGATATTTGGACTGAAGATGGATGTGTCAGATGCTTTTCTTATTGCTATGATGGAATAGCTGGTGGACATAATGGGAAGGAGGAAAGACTTCCTTTGACTCATGGCTCTAGTGCACCATGTCAAGGAAGGCTTGAGGTTGGGAGCAGTTTGTAGCTGTGCTAACATGAGCATGATGCAGTTGGTCATATTGCCACAGTAGATAAGAACCAGAGAAAAACTGGCTAGAATTAGGCCAATAAGGCCTGTAACCATCAAAGTTTTGCCCAAAGTGACCCACGTCCACCAGCCTTGCCTCTAAACTGTAAGAGACCTCAACTCTAATCAATGCCAACATCTGGGGGCCTGGTGTTCAAACACATGAATGGGGAGCATTTCAGACACAAATGATAGCTTTAGGACCCTATATTTCAATAATATAAAACAATAATGTGTAATGATAACACATGCCTACCTCCTAAACTGTTGGTTTAATTGGAGCTATGCAAATATCTGCCTCAAAAAAAAAAAAAAAGACAACCATCAACACCTTGAAATTATTAACATGACACCTTCCTTCTGGTAGGAAGGAAGTGTCATTATGCTAATCAAAGGATATAGCCTTCTAGATTCAGTTATCAGTTGAGCTTGGATAAATTAGAAAGTCAAAACTGGTTTTTGAAGCCTTGCTATGAAGGACAAACAATTTCTGATATGAGACTTAAATGTTTCCTTTCTTTTTTTTTTTTTTTTTTTTTTTTATTTTTTTTTTTTTTTATTATTTTTATTCAACTGTGTGTATGTGCGCGCGCGTGTCTTGTGTGGTTTATGAAACCACGGAACAAACATGGACGCCTCCACCTTGTCCCGGTGATTCACAGGCTGCCTCCAGGACAGAGCGGGCCGCCCCCGCTTCCGCTGCGCTAGGGGATCTGGATCGACTGTTCCGCCGATGTACCTCCTTTTCATGAGCTGAAATTCCTTTCCTGTCCTTTGGTAGCTTTTTGTCTTTGTCTAAATGACATTGAAAAGATAAATCTGGTTCCCTAAGTGTATATTTGTGGGTTTGTCTATTGAGTCCACAGCTCCAGTCTTCCCATTCACAATCGTGTAGCAGTAGGCAGGGCAGATGCAGTCTTGGTGTACTCCAAGAGTCTGGCTAGATGGTAGGTACCAACTTTTGAAGGCAAGCTAGGCAGAATGTGCCTTGGGGCTCTAGAACAGCTTGATCTCTTCCACATGGGTGACCAGAGTACTGGAGTGTGCTTGTCAACATTTGTATCAGGGTTCTTCCTAAAGACTTGGAGACCTTGAAACCATGGACATGTAGGACCACATGGTTTCCCAAAAGATGCATCCTTCAGGCTAGTGAGATGGCTCAGAGGGTAAGGTGTTTGTTCAAAAATCTGGTGACATGAGTTCCATCCCTGGAAGCCCATACGGTGAAAGAGAGAACTGACTTCTGAAAGTTGTTTTCTGACTTCCACCTGTGTGCCATGCATGGCACATGCATATATCACACATACTTTCTCTCTCTTTCTCTCCCTCTCTCTTTCTCTCTCTCTCTATGTCTTCAAATAAATTATTTTTTTTTTAAATTTTTTTTTTATTATTATTATTATCAACTCGCATATGCTATGTCCGTGTGGGTGTGTTGGGTTTGTGTGTTTTTGTTTCATGTGTAAACCCACGAATAAATGATCACCTTCCTTTTTACTTATCCCAGATCACAGCTCCGCCTAACCAGAACGTTCCCCGGCTCTAACGGGGATCGGATCCGAATCAGGATTCCCCTCAAGGCACTTAACCTGAGCCACTCTCAGACCAATAATTATTTTAAAAAGAAATGTTTTGCCCCTATTCCTAAATTCCCCTATTGATTGAGTCCATTCTAGGACCCAAACACTGTCATCTTGATGGTGTCCATCCACGTATGTAATTCTCATAGCTTACACTGTGGCCTATGTGCATCCTCTAAGGCTTTATCCATCACACACCACTGACCCCCAGCTATGATCACCTGCACCCAAATCTCCATCTGGGACTTAATTTTACATTTTGGAACAGAGATAATGACTCATCCAGAGAGAAGTTACTTCCTGAGAGTTACATCCAGAGAGAAGTTACTTCCTGAGATCATCCCTTACCCCTGGGCTGAGGCAGACAAGCTAATATGCCCTAGCAGTCATACAGATGTCTTACAATGTCCACATTGTCTTACAAAAGTTTCAGCAGGTTTTAGGTCACAGATTCTCCAAAGCTATTTCTCTCTCTCTCTCTCTCTCTCTCTCTCTCTCTCTCTCTCTCTCTCTCTCTCTCTCTCTCTCTTCTCTCTCTCTCTCTCTCTGTCTCTCTGTCTCCGTCTGTCTCTCTCTCTCTCTTTCTCTCTCTCTCTCTCCTTCTCTTTGTGATGTGTGTGTGTGTGTGTGTGTGTGTGTGTGTGTGTGTGTGTGTGTGTGTGTTTACTGGGATTAAACCCAAGCCTTGTATCTCATTCATACTAGGCTGCTAGGCAAGCCCTCTGACAATGAGCTACACACCAGACCTAATTCAGTCTTTAATGCACTGTGTACTGCTTCTTATCACATCCCATGATTTTCCAGAATTATTCTGAAACTAATTATAAGACTGGCTTCTGGGGCCAGTGGGATAGTTCAGTGGGTAAGGTGTCTGCTCAAAAACCTAGAGACCTGAGTTTGATCCATAGAGTAACCTCTACCTGTGTACATTTCTCTCTCTCTTTCTCTCTCTCTAATAAGTTAAATATTAAAAAACTTGACTTTTAAAAAATGAAAAATAAAGCAATCTTCCTACATGCGTTTTGAGTGTGTGTTCTGATTTTTAATTATACTTCTTAGTGCATATTAACCTCAAATGTTAACGAGTTTCACTGTGACACTTCCATATATAAATACGTGGAGTTTGGTAAGTTGTTTTCCTTCAATTTATACACAAAGAACCTAAGAATCAGAGTTTGTGTCTCACTTGAATTCATGTTAGAATCCTAATCCCTAAAGTAATGAAATGAGGAAACAGGGTTTTCAGTAGGAAATTAGGTTATGAAGGCAGGATCTTCATGAATGAATATATTTCCCCTTTAAAAAGGTACCCCCAATCCCCCCATTCTGCCATGTAAAGACACCATGATAAAATAGCCATATAAATCCCACAGCTTCTGTGTCCAGTCTCCAGAACTATGAGCCATCAGTTTTCACTCTTCATAATCTAATCTAGTCTGTGGTCTTCTGTTATACCAGCTAGGATGATTCAGAATAATTAAATAATTTGTCTGAGACTATTATACTAATAGGTAGCAAAACTGGATTTCGTGCTCTATACATCTATTGCCACTACACCACACTGTCTTGTGAAAGGCCAAGGAAAATAGTACACACACACCTTTGTGAATACAGCATATACAACTGGTAAGTCCTTTCCTACCAAACTGGTTTTCAGGTTTTTGTATCTTTAAAGATTATTTTTTGAGGGCTGGAGAGGTGGCTCAGGGGTTAAGCCTCTGCCTTGCAGGCGGAAGGTCCTGAGTTCGGATCCTAGACCCCACATATAGACACCGGGCGGAAGCAGGGGCGGCCTGTGTTTCTGGTCCTGGTAAGGCAGAGCCTGTGAATCTCAGGGAAGAGTAAACAAGGAGGTGGAGGCATCCATGGTGGTTCCCGAATTCTTCCGTGGTTCTACACACACACACACACACACACACACACACACACACATACATACACACGCGCATGCACACACACACACACGCACAATTGAATAAATAATAAATAAATAAATAATTTTAAAAAAAGATTATTTTTGGTCCGTTTTGTTTGTAGTAAAGTTCAATTACTGCCCTGCAAGGAACACAGACATAGTTGTTCAACTGAGGAAAATGCAGCTTCATATTAGAATCACAGTGCTGTGCATACAGTGTTCCAGAAGCCCACCCTACGTCCTTGCAGACCCACTGTCCACTCTCCCCTCCACTTCTAGAACCCCATAGAACTAACCCAACCTCAAGTGGGGTGAGAAAGCATATTATCCAACAGTTAACAGGTTGAGTTTCTCACAGTCATGCTGTGGTAATAACTAAAGTTGATTTAATAAAAAAGAAAACATCAAAATTAAGCAGGGAAACAACTCTGGCAAGAAGAATCCAGTAGAACAACAGTGGTATATAAGACCTGTGGGTAACCAATTGCTCTCTGAGTGAGGTCTAAATCCTTCCTTATTGTCAGAGAGTACATGCCCAATACAGTAAATCTGTCCAAATAACAGAAAAGAAAATAAGCAATAGATAGGAATAGATGTCTTAGTAGTAACTGTAAAAACTTTATAGTAAACTACCATTTGAATATTTATCATACTCTTAGATAAGAAAATTTCTTAGCACTCACCCAAGATGCACTCTATTGCAATGGAGGATTAGCAAGGTAGAAGACCACAGCTGGCTAGAATGCAGAGTATCAGGGACTTTGGAATGCTCAGCCTTAATCAGGCAAGCAAAATCTTCCCCAATCCAAGGTTCAGGGAACCTTGTGAAAGAGATAGCGATAGATTGTAAAAGCCAAAAGACGGGAGGTAGACTGCCAGCCAAAACACTCCAGTCATGGCAGGGCTGTTGCATCTAAGAGCTCACTCCAATACCTATACCACCAGACCTACACAATGACTGATGTGCCAACATTCCCAAAAGGCCCAGGGAAGATCTCTGAAGAAACAAGTGTACTTGAAAACAATCTCTGTTATATAGGTGCTGGACAAGGATTCTCTCCACTTCTGAGTTTGCCCACTGAAGGGCCACATATACTGCCACAGAAACCTGATTCCTTACTAACACAGGCACCCCAAAGAGAGCCCTGTGACCCAACATGTGGAGTGGCAAGAGGGCAGGTGAAACACGGCTGGATTGGTGAAGGGACCAATGGGTGGGAAAGGAAATGAATGGGAGTAGAGGGAGTATGGGCAAGGACATAAACTAATTATTTGTATATGGAAAATTCTCAATTTAAAAAAAAGCCAAATAAGTTAAGCAGGGAGAGATGAGTGAACAGGCATCATCTGGAGGCTAGTAATAAAATAAAATTATTCCTTCATATTACAGTAAAGTGTTATAGGAAGAGACAGCCAAAAACTGAATAGACTTTTTATTTGACTGCAAAACAGAAGAACATATGATGTTATATTTTAAATGTTCTGGGGATACAAAGTAAAGTTAAAGGCTGAAAAGTGCAAGATGGATACTTTTAGCTACAGATATAAGCAATAGCAAAACAGGCAGGGGAGAATTGATTAGCTGTGCAGAAAAAGAGCAAATATTTAAGTAGCTGCAGTTTGTTCCATGGCTAGACTAGGGGAAAGGATGACGGATTAGAAGATAAGGTAAAAATAATGTCACTTTTTATAGACTCCATAGATCTCACCAAAAGATAAAAGATAATATATTTTGGGGCACTGGTGACCCTTAGAAGCCTCTTTCTTGCTTAATAAAACTTTATTCCCACAGAAGACTCTGACCCATGGCTCTTAACACCTTCATCCACCAGTCTCTCTGGGATTCCCTCTCTTGTCATTTAGAATGATGTCCTACTTCATAGTTTAACAGCTCAGGTTGTATGAAGTATACCTCTCTGCTTGACCTCCAGCCCTCTCAGACACTCCTTTGGAATAGCCTTTATTTGTTGGCAATTGCACCCATGTGTCCTGTGATGCTTGTGCTAGCCCCTGCCCTCTGCCAGAAAAATGGTCACCAGCCTGTCATCCCACTATCTGGCTCCATCCCATTTGTTTTTAAGACCCTTCAATGACACACACCTTCTCTAGTTGGTCTCTCTAACTAGCTGCACTCACCAAGCCCCCATCCCATGTTCTCCTCTACGTATTTTAGATGATCACATGATTTCTGCATGATAAATATACTTGACACTGGAGATTTTTGTGAGCAGTGGATTCTATTTCATTCATCTCTGTGCATCCAGAAGTTGAAAAGAGTTTGTAGTAGGAGGATCCCTTCTGAACAAAACTAAATCAAATATACCAAATGCAATATATTTCCAAAGGCTTTCTCAGCTCTATACATCACAAATCTTTTGTCTAAGTGTTTCTAGACAGCATTTTGGATATTCTTCTCCAGGTGTCTTTAAAGACAGCAAAGTAAGGCAACTAGAGGTATACACATTGTACCCACAGTACAGTTGACTGGAAAAATGGCCTTGCAAGCAGAAGGACTTGAGTTCAGATCCCAGATCCCATGTAAAAACTTTTTGTGGAAATGGGGCCTGGTAAATCCCAGAGCAAAGCAATAAGAAGGTAGAACATTCCAGTATGATTCCCAAAGCCCCCCCTTGGGCCTCTACCAGCACATAGAGTGCCTTCTTACACACACACACACACACACACACACACACACACACACAACCTGAGTTTCTGAGAGGCCACGATCTCCCTCAGTTAACCTGACATAGTTCCAGCCAGAACCCATTTTAATGAGACTAAGTTCATATAGAGGTGAAATGTTCTTTTTTGTACTAATAATTTATTATATGGCTAATGTACATGGAAATAATTGCTATGCACTGTTCAGATGATCCAGGCAGAGAAACCAGTGCTGGGCTCCCAGGAAACTGGGGCACCTGTGATACAATATCCTATATTTAAATTCAGCAATTTGAGGAGGGGGTGGGCTGGCCTAGCAATCAGATGGGATTTACTGCTGGTAAATGGCGATTGGTTGCATTTTGCATTTTCTGATGTACAATGCCTTTGATTGCTAGCACTGTCATTTCAGGTTCGACATCTTTCTATGGAGAACATCTGTGGCATGCAGGATTTCTCTTCATACTGGCAAAAAAGCAGACAAGATCCTGCTAATTTTGTTTTTCATTCAGATGATCAGTGACATATACAGTAACAGTCATTTTACATCTAGGTCTGAATTAATTTTTCGACATTGACGATTAGCTGGTTTCTCATCTTAATGCTCTTGGGTTATCTAATTCCCACTCTGTGTCTACCTGGACTTCCAAGACTCCAAGCTGAGAGCAAAGAATATCTATTTCTTTTCCACCTCTTAGAGGGGGATGCAATTTTAAATTTTTCCTTTAGTCATATGGAAACACCAACCAAGAGTCATAAGTCCCACTCTTTCTCCCAAGCATCCCTGTGTATCTGCAAACGTTCTCTTTTAAAATTTGCTTGTTTTTATCCCTGTCCCCAAGTTCTTTCAGTTCTTTCTTCTTCAACTCCTTCACAATGTCATGCACTTCATGTAATTGCTCTTTATCAAGAGTAATACTAAGTCCCTGTGGGAAGAATTTCAGGTACCAATGGTATTTTTTTTAGAGAATGAAGGATTAGAAGGTTTTACGTGTACATTACATTAAAAAAATGGTCCTTCCCACTCTCAAAGTTTTTGGTATGACATATAACATTAGACAGGCTGCCAGACACCAGTTAGAATCAAAGTGCTAAATTGCTGTGGGACCCCACTCTGTGTAAGATGACATACATCTCTGGCCACAGTCTTCTCAAAAGTAAAAAAAAAAAAAAAAAAAAAAAAAAAGAGTATGTACGTAATGGTGTCTACTTTGTTTGCAACTACTAAATGTTTATGTAAGAGTGAGTTAAAATTTCCATGACCTTTTCCACACTTTGACATGGGTATGGTAACAAAATTAATGCCAAGGCAAGTTACCATGGAGACTTATTAGCGTGAAGGCACCCAGTGTGCTCTCCATTAAATGATGCATGAAGATGGTAAAACATAAAGAACAAAACCAGCAAACCTGAGATAGAGTTGAATGTGGTATAGTAATTTTTTCCACTGTTCTTCTGATCTAAATCATTTTAAGTATCTCTCATTTTGTTTCATTCACACTTTGTTGATTATTTAGAAGGCTGTTCCGAAAAGAAAATATTTTCCCCCATAGAAGGGTGGTTTATGATGATGTTTATTTCAGTTTATAGACTATGCAATGTCTGACACTCAACAATGCTTAGCTCTGTAGGCTGTTGGAAAGTATGTGACGGCAAGCCTGTTCCTCCTATCAACAGCCTCCACAGAGACAGGACAAGAATACCAAGTATTTTGGAGCTGAGAGGTGGCTCAGGGGTTAAGCCTCTGCCTTGCAGGCGGAAGGTCCTGAGTTCGGATCCTAGACCCCATGTATAGACACCAGGCAGAAGCGGGGGCGGCCTGCGTTTCTGGTCCTGGTAGGGCGGAGCCTGTGAATCCCTGGGCAGAGTAAACAAGGTGGAGGCAGTCCATGATGGCTCCTGAATTTGCCCGTGGTTCTACACACACATAAACACACACACACAGAGACATGCACACTTAAATAAATAAATAGATAAATAAATAAATAAATAAAAATTTAAAAAAAGAATACCAAGTATTTTGCTGTGTGAGTAAAGAAACATTGTAAATGGAATGTAAAAAAATGACACATCCTAGGATATACCCTGTGCTAAGACCCAACCAAGCCCTTCCTGAATTCTCAACTCTCAAAAATCAAGTGTAAAAATAATAAGCTGCTTTTACTTCTGAAGTATGGGGCAATTTGTTAGACAGAAATAGGTACCTGGAATGAGCCACCAGACCTCTGAGAAAAGAGATAGACTTCCAGTGCAGAGATTGTGTTAAATGTGCCAATCAATGACTTTCTTTCATGGACACCAACATCTGGCCCTATGACTCAAATCCTTTTTTGCTTGTGGTCAACAGAACATGTCTCCTTCATGAAGTCAAATATTTGTCTCTGCTAATGGAGCAGTGGGAGGCTCACCATTACCAATCACTTGGAAGAGTTTAATGAACCTAAAATCGCAGATGGTTTGTGTTTGAACAGAAATGTAGAGGACTGTTTTGCTTGATGTCACAAAACTATGAGTCAGCCAAAGACCACTCCACTTAAGAACAGGATTTTAGGAGTGAAGAAAGGTTTTAGCATCCCAGAGAGTCATGGGGAGTCCCTTTCTGAGGTAGCGTAAGGTGCTACCTTTCCACACAAAACTTCACCACCATGTTTTGTTCTAGGGCCTGTGATGCCTCAGCCACCTTGAGTCTTTTTTTTTAATTTTCTAGTTTTGAAAACATAAAGGCATGGTTATCCCTACTCTTCCTTCCCTCCACCACTTCTCCCCTTTCTCTCCTACCCTCCTCTCCATTCATCAATCTATCTTTCCCTCCCACCCTCCTTCTGTCTGCTTGTGTGTTCCAGGGTTTTCTTCAGGTTGTTCTAGTAGAGGTTCAGGCCTCTGTGGCAGATTAAGTGGCCCTTCCTTGGGTAGACCCACTGCTAGGGCCACTCCCTTCACCTGTCTAGCCCTAACCTCTAAGGTTCCCACTGCATGTAGTTATTTTTCCTGAGCTCCTCGATAGTGTGTGGGGGAATGTTATATGTCAGTCAGTGTGCAGCTCTGGTGAGGATAAGTCTCATTGCACTAAGTTGAGTAGAATGTCTTGACACACAGTGTACCTCCCCACGTTTAGGCTCTTACGATCTCAACGCCCCCTCTTCTGCATGATTCCCTGAGTCTTAGGATGGGAAGCCTGATTCAGGCTGAGCAGTTTGGTTTGCACTCTGGTTGGTTGTTGCTGTCTGTTTCACTGCTCTTCCATTGCACTAGGCTGTTCACTGTTTGAGTATTGAGATCTTTTTCTTATCTAAAGAAAACATGAGAAGTGTATAGTTGGAGGTTTACTCTTGGGTATCTGTGGTAAGTATTATGGCATCTGATCCTGTCTACAGTCCACTGTTGTTCAGACTAGTTTACATTGCTGGTCATATGTTCCCTGTCACTGAGGGAGGTGGTTAAGAGCTAGTAAGTAGGTGGTTAGTTACCTGGAGGCTCACCCTATTCTCTACTGTGTCCTACTCCTGTTTTATCCCTTCCCTTTTAGACTTTTCTTACATAAAAGCCTTTTTTAGCTGTTTACCCCTGTTCTTTTGCTTCTATTCTTTTGGGGTCTCCTTCCTCCTTCCCTACTCTCCCCTCACTTGTGTTCTTTTGCATTTGTCACTGTTATAAGAGTTTCTGTTTGATTACATCAAACTGAATGCTTAATGCCATGTTCCACTTATAAGGGATAACATATAGCATCTGTATTTCTACATCTAGGATCTTTCACTCAATATGATTTCTTCCATTTCTATCCATTTACTAACAAATTTCATTAGTTCATCTTTCCTGACAGCTGAATTATATTCCGTTGAGTGTGTGTGTATATATATACCACAGTTTCTTGAACTGCTTGTTCACTGTTGGGCCATGTCTTTGTTGTGGTGAAAAGAACTGCTATGAACACAGTTGTACACATGATTCCATTGTAGGGTGCAGTATTCTTTGGGAATTTTCCTAGTAGTGATATAACTGTGTCATGTGGAATTTCAATTTTTTACTTTATTAGGAACCTCCAAACTGATCTCCATGGGGGTTACATGACTTTAAAATCCACTGGCAACATATGAGAGTCGTCTTCTCCTGTATCCACACCACCATTTGCTACTGCTTGTGTTTCGAATCTTAGCTATTCTGACTGGAATGAGATGATAGCTCTGGATGATTTTAACTTGCATTTCCTGTATGACTAGAGAGGTAGAAAATTTGAATTTTGTCTTGTGAAAAGTTTCTTTTCAGTTTTATAGCCTATTTTAATGGTATTGTTTACTTTCTTGGTATTTAATTTTTCAAGTTCTTTGTGAACTCTGGATATTAGTCTTCTATCAGATATGTGATTAGTGAAGATGCTGCCCCAGATTAGTGAAGTTGCCTTTTTGCTCAATTAAAAATTTCTTTTGCTGAGCAAAAGCTTTTGAATTTCAAATAGTCGCACTTGTTTAGTGTTAGACTTATTTTCTGTGCCTTTGGGGCCCTAATGAGGAAATGCTGTCTGAGGCCAATCAATTCGAGGGTATTATCTGTTTTTCCTTCTAGGAGTTTTATAGTCTCTAGTTTAACATTGAGATCTTTGATCCATTTGTAGCTGATTTTCAGGCAGGGAGAAAATAAGAGCCCAGCTTGATTCTTTAGCATGTAGATATCCAAATTTGCCATCATCATTTGTTGTAGATACTGTCCTGTTTTCAATGTTTTGGGGTTTTTTTTTGGCATCTCTGTCAAAAATCAGTTGACTATAGGTAAGTGTGCTTATATTTGGGTCTTCAATTCTAATCCATTGGTCATGCTATTTTTATTAGCATTGCTTTGTAATATAGTTTCGGGTTTGATATGGTGATACCTTCTGCAGAGTTTTCATTATTCAGGATTGTTTTTGCTATCCTGGATCTTTTATGTTTTACCAGTTTCTGTGGAACATTGTGTTGGAATTTTGATTGGTATTGCATTGAATCTGTATATTGCTTTTGGTAGAATAGTCATTTTAACAATGTTAATTATGCCAATCCAGGAGCATGGGAGAAATTTCCAGCTTCTGGTGTCTTCTGTAATCTCTCTTTTTTTTTTTTAGGATCTTAAGGTTGTCATTATATAGATATTTCACATCCTTAGGTTTATTCCAAGATATTTCATATTTAGGAGTAATGGTAAGTAATATTGTTTCTCTTAGGTCTTCCTTGCTTTTTTAATCCTTGGTGTATAGTTTCCTAACAAAATCTTTGGAATCCTTGAGGTATAGGATCATATCATCTGCGAATAGGGATAACTTGATCTTCTTTTCCAAATTGTGTCACTTCTCTCTCTCTCTCTCTCTCTCTCTCTCTCTCATCTTATGGCTGTACCTAAGACTTCAAGGACAATACTTAAGAGTGGGCAGCCTTGTTTAATTCCTGATCTGAGTGGGAATGCTTCCAGTTGTTCACTATTTAGGATGATTTTTGCTATAGACCTGCTGTATATATGGCTTTTATTGTGTTGATAAATGTTCCTTCCAAACCTATTTTTTCCAGGGTCTTTATCATCAAGGGGTGTTAGATTTTGTTAAAAGCTTTTCCAGCATCAATTGAGAGAATAATGTGATTTTTTTCTTTGCATTTGTTTATATGGTGAATTATATTATAGATTTACATATATCAAACCAACCTCGTGTTTCTGAAATAAACCCAATCTGGTCATAGTGGGTGATCTTTTTGATATCTGTTTGAATCCAGTTTGCTAGAATTTGTTAAGCATCTTTGTCTATGTGTTCATCAATGAGATCAATATTTTACATTATGTCTTTTTTTAGTTTGGGGACAGTGTAACGTTGGCTTCATAGAAAGGGTTTGGAAATGTTCCTTCCTTTTTATTTTGTGGAACAATTAAAGAGTATTGGTGTCAATTGTTCTTAAATATCTGGTAGAGTTCGGCACTGAATCCATCTGGTCCCAGGCTTTTCTTCATAGGGAGATTCATTACTACTGCTTCAACTTTGTCCCTTGTTATAGGACTATTTAAACTATTCAATTCATCATGGTTTAACTTTGGTGTTTTGTATATGCTTAAATATCTGTCCATTTCTTTTTGATTGTCAAATTTAGTGGTGCTTAAATTTTAAAATATGACATGATTCTCTGAATTTCCTTAAGATTTGTTGAGATAGCTCCATATTCATCTCTAATTTTATTAATTTGGGTTTTGGTTAATTTGGTTAAGGGCTTAGCAGTCTTGTTAAGTTTTTCAAAGAACCAACTTTATGTTGGATTGATTCTTTGTGTTGTTTTCTTTGTCTCAATTTCATCTATTTTTCCTCTGACCCTACCAATCCCTGCACATCTTCTTCTTTTGGGGTTGGTTTGTCCATACTTCTCTAAAGTTTTAGACTGCATTGTTAGGTTGTTAGCTTGTGATGTTTCTATTTTTTTATGTAGGTGTTGAGTGATATGAATTTTCCTCTTCATCATATCCCAAAGATGTGTTTTCATTATCATTGAGTTCTAGAAATTATTGAATTTCTGTTTTTACTTCTGTCTGGACCCATTCTTCATTCAGTAGCATATTGTTAAGCTTCCAAGAGTTTGGGTACCTTCTGTTGTTTGCCTTGTTATGGATGTCCATCTTTATTCCTTGGTGATCAGATAGAGTATAATTTTAAATTTTCTTTTATTTGTGGATGTTTGCTTTGTGATCTACTACATGGTCTATTTTGGAGAAAGTTCCATGGACTGCTGAAGAGAATATATGTATGCCCTGGTGTTAGGATGGAATAGTCAGTATATGTCTGTCAGGTCCATTTGGTTAATGGTTTGGTTTGGTTTCAGTGTCTCTGTTTAGTTTTTTTGGCCTATTGATAAGTCTATTGGAGAGAGTGGGGTGTTGAAATCCCCTGCTATTATTGCATTTGGACTGATTTGTTATTTTATGTATTGTAGTGTTTGTTTAATGAATGTAGGTGGCCCATGTTTGGAGCATATATGTTTATACTTTTAGAATTGTGTTTAGAATTGTGAACTCTTGTTGATATATTATTCCTTTGGCAAGTATGTAGTATCCTGTTTCTCTGATGATTTGCTTTGATTATAAGTCTATTTTGTTAGATATCAGGATGGCTATTCCTTCTTATTTCTTAGTTGGATCTACTTGAAGTATCTTTGACTATCCCTTGACCCTGAGCTTATGCCTATCTTTCAAAGTGAGGTGAGTTTGTTCAGAGGCAGCATGCCAATGGGTTGTGGCTTTTAATCCACGCTGTTATCTTGTGTCTCTTGATTGAGGAGTTGATCCCATTGATGTTTAAAGTTATAAATGAGAAGTGCTTGTTGATTTCTGTCATTTTTTGAGTTTGTGTGTGTGTGTGTGTGTGTGTGTGTGTGTGTGTGTGTGTGTTGGCAGTTCTCTGCCTGGTTGTATTGGCATTATTTTTCCCTTTTAAGTGTGTTGATGAATTTCATCTGTCTTGAGAAGATGTCGTAGTATCTTCTGCAGGCCTGGTTTAATAGCTAAGGACTTCAGTTTATTCTTGTTAGGAAATATTTTTCTTTCACCCTCAATCATGACTGATAGTTTGGCAGGATATAGCAGCCTGGGTCGCATTTGTGATATTTCATGACTTGAAGGTAAGAGGAGAAGGGAGAAGGAGGAAGCAAGGGTACCTATCCCCTCCTTGATTGAGGAGGTATGCCAAGCTCTTCAAACCTGTCTAATCCCAAGTAAACAGAAAGGGAAGTGAGAATGAGCTGCATCAGATGTCCTGCTACTTGGTGGCCATACATGACTATGGCCTAATTTCTCTATTGAACTGTTCTTTTGTCTCCTTTCTCTTGGGGTCTTCTTTTCCCTTCCCTCCTAGTTGTAATCCTTTGTAGTTATAATGGCAGTTAAAGATTTACGTTTATGATGTCAATAAGAGGGTTTGGAACTTGGCTGTACTTATAAGGGAGAACATATGGGGTCTAACTTTCTGTACCTTGGATACTCTGCTCAGCATAATTTCTTCTAATTCTACCCATTTGCTGGCAAATTTCATTAATTCGTTTTTTTGATGGCTGAGTTATATTCCATTGTATAAATGTACCACATTTTAATTATCATCAACTGTTGAGCATTTGGATTGGTTCTGTGATTTTGCTATTGTAAATAGTGTTGCAATGAACATTGATGTACTCGTGTCACTATAGTAAAATGATGCATTTTAGGGATCACTCCCAGTAGTGGTATATCATGGTCACATGGCATTTCAATCCTTAACTTTTTTAGAAACCACCATACTGATCTCCAGAGTGATTGTACTAGCCTGCATTTTCACCAGCAATGTATGAGCATTCCTTTCTCCCCATATCCTCTCTAGCATTTGTTGTTTGTATTTTGAATTTTCACCAACCTGACCAGGGTAAGATGATATCTCAGGGTAGCTTGGATTTGCATTTCACTGATGGCTAAGGAGGTGGAATATTTTTAAGGTATTTCTTTGACATTTCAATTTCGTCCCTGGCAAAATTTCTTTTGAGTTCCGTGACCCATTTTCTAATGGGCTATTTATCTCCTTGGTGTTTAATTTCTAAGTTCTTGGTGAACACTGGATATTAGACCTCTATCAGATGTGCAGTTAGTGAAGATTTTCTCCCTTTTCATGGGTTGTCTTTGTGCATGGTTTACAATCTCTTTAGCTGAACATAAGCTTTTTAATTTCATAAGATCCTATTTGTTGAGTGTTAGTTCTAGTGTCTGTGTCATTGGGCTTCTGTTTAGAAAATGTTGGCCAAGCCAAATTAGTTCGAAGAAATTCCCTATTCTTTCTAATAAGCTTTTAATATTCTCTGGCCTAATATTAAGATCTTCAATCTATTTAGAGTTGATTTCTGTGCATGGTGACAAGTATGGGACTAGTTTCAATCTTCTGTATGTGGATATTCAGTTTTGCCAGCACCATTTCTTGAAGACGCTATCATTTTTTCCATTGAGTTTTCTGTGCCTCTCGGTCAAAAATCAGATGACTGTATGTATATGGGCTTATATCTGGGTCTTCAACCTTCATCCATTCATCTATGTGCCTATTTTGGACCAGTACCATAATGTTTTTATTATTATGAATTTGTAGTATAGATTAAGGTTTGGTTAGTGATACCTTTAGCAGTGTTATTGGTACTTAGGATTGCAATCCTGGGCCTTTTGTGCTTCCATGTGAATTCTGAGATTGTTTGGTTAATTTCCATAAAGAATTACTTTGGAATTTTGATTCGTACAGCATTGAATCTGTATGTTGTTTTCATGGAATGGTCATTTTTATGATGTTAATTCTACATATCCAGGAGCATGGAAGTTCTTTCCACCTTCTTGTGTCTTTTGAAATTCTTTTCTTTAGAATCTTATGTATTTTATTGTATAGGTCTCTCACTTCCTTGGTTAGATTTATTCCAAGGTATTTCAAATTTTTTAGGGGCTGTAATAAACAGAATTGTATCTCTTAAGACTTTCTCACTTTCTTCATTCTTGGTGTATAAGAAAGCCATATTTTTGAACATTAATTTTGTAATCTTCCACTCTGCTGAACTTGTGTATTAGTTTAAGAAGTTTCCTGGTAGACTATTTAGGATCTCTCGGGTATAGGATCATGTCATCTGAAAATATGGATATCTTGATTTCTTTTCCAATTTGAATCTCTTTTATCTTCTTCTTTTGTCTTATGGCTCTAATTAAGACTTCAAGTACAATATTGAATAGAAATTGTGAGAGTGGACAGCTTTGCCTAGTTTCTGATGGAAGTGGAAATGCTTCAAGTTTTTCCCCCATTTAGAATAATCCTTGCTATAGCCTTGTTTTATACAGCTTTTATTATGTTGATATAGTTTCTTCCATCCCAATTGTCTCTGGGGTTTTAATCATAAAAATATGTTGGATCTTTTCAAAAGTTTTTTTCTGCATCTATCAAGAGTATCATGTGGTCTTGGATTTTCGATTTGTTTATATGATGAATTACATTTATTGATTTGTGTACATTGAAGCAAACTTGTGTACTTGGGATAAATCCTACTTGATCATCATTTTAATATGTTTTTGAATCCAGTTTACCTAGATTTTATTGAGAATCTTTATCTATGTTCATCAAAGAGATTGGCCTATAGTTTTCTTTTTTAGTTGTATCTTTATTAGATTTTGGTAATAGTATAATATTAGCTTCATAGAAAGAATTTGGAAGTGTTCCTTTCTTTGCTATTTTATGTAATAGTTTAAGAGGTAATGGTGCTAGTTGTTCTTTAAATGTCTGGTAGAATTCTGCACTGAATCCATCTGGTCCTGGACATTTTTTGGTGGGAAGATTCGTGATTACTTCTTTAATTTCCACATTTGTTATAGGACTATTTAAATAATTCAATTTGCCTTAATTCAACTTAGGTAAGTCGTGCTTACTTAAGAAATTCATCCATTTCTTTCTGATTATCGAATTTTATGCAGTATATGTTTTTGAAATAACCTTATAATTCTCTGAATTTCTTGGATATCAGTTGTGATAATTCCATTTTCATCTCTAATTTTGTTAATTTGGGTTTTCTATCTCTTGATTTTTGTTAATTTGGCCATGGGTGTATTAATCTTACTGATTTTTTAAATAACCAACTCTTTCATTTATTCTTTGTAATGTTTTTCCTTATCTCAATTTCAGATATTTCTCCTGATTTTGTGAATCTCTTATTTACTGCTTTTGGGTTTGGATTGCTCTTGTGTCTCTAAAGCTTTAAGTTGCATTGTTAAGTTATTTATTTGTGATGTCCATTTTTTTTATATAGGCATTGAGAGCTATAAACTTACCTCTTAAGACAACTTTCATTGTGTCCCAGAGATTTTGATATGTTGTATTGTCATTATTGTTCACTCACTTCTAGGAATTCTTGAATTTTCTTTTTGATTTCGTTCTGGGCCCATTCCTCATTCAACATCATAGTATTTAATTTCTAAGAATTAATGTATTAGTTGTTTGCTTCATTGTGGATGTCAAGCTTTATTCCATGGTGGTCTGATAAAGTACATGCTATAATTTCAACTTTCCTGTATATGTAGAGATTCATTTTGTGGCCCAACATGTGGTCTATTTTGGAGAAAGTTCCATGGGCTGCTGAGAAGAATGTGTATTCCTTGGTGTTTGAATTGAAGGTTTTGTAGAGATTCTTTAAGTATATTTGGGTAATGGTTTGAATCAGTTCTAGTGTGTCTTTGTTTAGTTTTTGGTCAGTTGACATATCCAGTATTACAAGTTGGGTATTGAAGTTCACTACTATTATCATTTTGGAGTTGATTTGTTTTAATTGTTGTAATATTTGTTTAATGAATGTGGATGGGTCTATATTAGATGTATGTTCAGTATTGTGAAGTCTTCCTGATAAATTGTTCTTTCAGCTAATATGTAGTATCCCTCTGTTACTGTACTGTTAGCATATCAATTAGGGTGGGTTTAGAAGATAAGATTGAAATGTGGTAGGTCAGTTTTAGCTTTTACTTCCTTAGCAATGTGTGAGAGTGAATGGTTAAGTCCCTGAAGTTGTATGTTTTTTTGGGTGGGCTATATGGAGATCTTAAACTGTGGTGACTATCAATTGAGAGTAACAGGAATATTAAAAGGGTTTACTTATCTTATAGTTGGAAGCAAAGATTCTCTCCTGTTCAAAGGGATAATTCTTGGAGTCCTTAATTGTATGGTGTTGCTCTGTAGCCCACTGTTTGTGTTTTCTCTAGATTCTGTTAAATTCTTAAAAAGTTTTAAAGTTCTATAATGTTATTTTGGGGGGTGATGGATGGGGTAGGTGGGTGCTATTGGTGGATGCTGCCATCCATGCAGTAGTGGTCATGAGACTGGGGCCAACCCTGCAGCTCTGGCGGGAGTTAGATGCCCAGTGACCTGGGAAGGAAAAGATGTTAAATATTCTTATGTTATACAGAAACATTGATATATTTACTTATTAGTTCTAGGAGCTCACTTTCATCAGTTCTTCATGGTTGTTTGATATGGAGAGCTCATCTCCATAATCTCTTCATAGGGAAGTTGGCCATCTTATCTTTGCATGGATTGGAGTCAGTTCCTCAGTAGGGTGCTCCTTCAGGGTGATTTCAGCAGTGGAGGATGGCCTTCAGGAATTCCAAAGACCTTCAAAGACCTTGAGAGACCCATCCAGCAGGACTGCTCTAATCTCACCTCAATATGTTGACAAAATGTTTAGTAAAGTTTTGCCCTTATCCTAAAAGTTTACCTAAAATTAAACTCAGTGTTTGGCAGAAGAAAATGCAATGACAAGCTTAAAGAGTTAAACCAGGAAAAGCAGAGAACAAACCCCCTGGTGTTAAACAGGCTAACTCCATTAGCAAATCAAAAGCTGGCTTTTCATTTAGATCAGAGGAGCTGTCCTAAACTAAAGACAAGATAATGCTCAGAGACCTACAAAACTTTCCATGCCAGAAAACAATGTCACTTACATGTGTTCTTTTTAAAAGACTTTTGTCCTTTTGTTTTCAAGAACCCAGAAGGGAGAGAACTAATTTAGATTGTTCTGTCCAAAAAAATCAGACAGTTCACAATTTTTTTAGACAGATTTTAAAATGTGACTTTAGAGATTTACAGCTGCCAGAACAAAAAGGTCTGCTCCAGTATGTAAATTACCTGCTGCTCTTTACTTTCACACCAGATAAAGGTAGTAACTGCTGCAGGCAAGATAACAGGTTTTCTTTACTAACTCTTGCCTGTACCCACAATAAAACTTCTAAGCTCCTTTGGCTTATACCATCTGCCTTCCTAATTATAATGGTTTAATCCTTATGTTTAGATCTTGTAGGTTTAACTTATCTGCTTTGTCTCTTCCAGATTAATAGCCATAAAGCTTCAAATATGGGGACCTGTGGACATCCCAGCATCTCATAAATGAGGATCATTGACTGCTCATACTTCCTTCACCCCAACTCAACAGGAAGTAGCAAAGAGCAGTAGTCCTCACTCCTAATCCCTTGAGCAGTCTAGGTCCTCAAAGGTTAATGGGTAAAATAGGCAGGTCTAAAATAGCCCATGCTAAGACAGTCTCTAAGGTCTTTAAAGGTCTTTAAAAGGTCCCTGCTGAGAACTGACTCCTCCAATCCTCCCAGAAATAAAATGACCAACTTCCCTATGAAAGGATGTGGAGATGAGCTCTCTACACGTAACTAACAGCTTGATCTCTAACTCCACCTGAGCCAAAAATCAACTGGGTTGGGTCCCAAAGTGAACTAGCCCTTTGCTTAGGAAAAGCCATTTCTCCAAGGCTCACCTAAATAGAAATCTTTGCTTAACAATTTAACCAGGTACATTAATTCCTACTTGGGATCCAACAAGATGATGGTGATCAGATCTCAATATAAACAAATGCTTATAATCGATACAAAGATTTGTCCATTATAGAAAAAAGGGGAATGTGGGAGAGAAGCATAAACGAAAAAAAATCTTAAAATCTTAAAAAAGAATGCTTAAGCCTGAGAAACTGGTGACAGGCAATAAAAATGCTCACTCCCTTACCATTCTCTGGAATTCCCCTCTGGAATGCCATTTGGCTAGAGGGCCTGCAAGAAGCCTACATGCAGATAAGAATGTAAACACTGCTTGCTAAACTACTTTGCTGGTGTCCAAAGAGTCAACTAACGGACCTGCACCAAGGAGGGGTGGAGGGTTTACAATGTCCTTTTCCTCTTGTGTATAAAAACTGTGTGAAAACATAATTCAGAGCTTCACGTGTGTATAAGCCCTGGTGCCAGTCTCTCTCTCTCTCTCTCTCTCTCTCTCTCTCTCTCTCTCTCTCTCTCTCTCTCTCTCTCTCTGTCTCATAAAGTCTCTCAGTTATTAATTTTAACTTTTGGTCTATGGTGGATCTTTGGATGACTCCCAAATCCATAACACTTATCAGTGTATTGATCTGTACAAAGAGTCAACTTTTTGTTTGGATTTTCTCTATTAATTTCTTGGTTTTGATTTCATTAATAGCTGTACTAAATTTTATTTTTTTTTCTTTTCTCTTGCTTTCTTAGGTCTAAACTTCTCTTTTTTTCTGGCTCCCTTTGGCTGACTCCTACATCTCTTACTTTAGATATGTTTGTTTTTGTTATGTCCAGATCGCAATGTCCAAAGAAACCCACTGAAGTCGTCCACCTGACGCAATAACAAAGGGGTCTTTATTAAAAATTCAAGCCTAGGCCTGGGACGCTCATCCCTCAAAACAGTGAAAGTGAGGCAGCAGCTTTATGGATTTTATAGGGTTATCACAAGCAGAGACTGAGGAATTCGCAGGTAGCTCAAGTAGCTCTCCTCACCCCCGCCCCCAGCCATGGCTACAAGGGGAATTTGCAGGTAGCCTTCCGGACCCCCAACTAGGGCTATTTACAAGCAGGGACTGGGGAATTTGCACGTAGCCTTCCAACCCTCCTAGGACTGTAGAGGGGTGGGGGGGGGCGGGGTGGTTGCCTCAGCAATTGGAAGAGCACTTAGAGGAGGGGAGCTTCAACTTTAGCTTTTTCACACATGCTCTCACAGTTTTCTTCTATATATTTACTATTATAAAATCTCCTCTAAGGAAAATTTGCAGTACATCTCACAAATTTTAGTTTTATTTTTATATTAATTTAGTTAATAATACTTTTACATAGTGCTTTGGAGATTTTGATTAATTATGTATTCATCTGCTTATTTCTAAGTACATGCTGATTTCCAAAATGTATTCCTGTTATCAATTTCTAACTAATACAGTTGCAGGCACAGAACATATTGGCAACGGTTTTTATTTTCTTAAGCTGATTAAATAATATGTTATGGCTTATAATATTTTTTAGCTTCAAGAATGCTCCATGTGGGCTTGAAAATAATGTATATTCTGCTACTGATAGATGCAAGGGAACGTAAAGATCAATTTAACTGATAGTATTGCTTGAGTAAATGAGATGCTTATTGATTTTCTGCCTTCTAATAGGTGGTTATTGACAGGAGAGAGTTAAAGTCTCTGAAGAGAGCAGTGCATTTGTCTACTCCTCTTTCTGCTGTATTGGATTTTGCCTCAGGTATTTTAATGCTCTACTGTCACGTATCCCTGTTGTATCATTCTGGAAAACTGGCCAATGTATCATCATGCATTGCTGTTCTTTTTTATTCCTGACAGTTTACCTTGTTCTCAAAACTGCTTGAAAATGAATATGGCTACTCAGGTTCTCTTTGATTAGTGTTAGCTGGTTATACCTTCCCCTATCTCTTTCATTTAAACTTGACAGAGTTCGTATATTTAAAATAGGTTTTATATAAAAAACTTATCTCAGGTTAATCTGAAGATCTCTTTTAGTGGGTGCATTTCGATGAATAACTTAAAGAATAACTGAATTATTAGACTTAACACAATCTTGTTTGTAAGAGTTTTCTGTTTCTTCTAGTTTCAATTGAGTGTTTGTATAGTTCCATTTTATTTCCTTTTAGCATATTACCTTCACTATGATCAAAATGCCTGAAATAGACAACTTAATGGAAAAAATAAACAATTATTTTGCTCACAGCTTTAGAAGTCTCCGTCCATCATGGTGGAGGTGTGATGAAGCAGAGCAAAGCAGTGTTTATGTAGAAGATGATGCCAAGTGGCCAAGACAGAAAGTGGCCAAAGATAGCAGACTCCTCCAAGGACTATCTGCAGTGACTTACTTTCTCCATCTTCATTCTGCCCCCTAAGATTTCAGAACTTCTCAAAATAGCACCACCATCTAGGGTTCAAGTGTATAACACATGAGGGTGTGTGGAACATTGATATTCAAGCCATAATATCAATTGTACTTTTTTAACATTTGCATTAAGAATTTTTGATATACAAACAAAATGAGCTTATGTGCTTGTCCCCTTCTCCTCCCATCTTCTTCCACTCTGCTCTCCTTTCAACAGTCTACTCATGTCCTTCCCACCCTAATGCCCTCTGTATGTGTGGATCACTGGGATCCTTTCAGGGGCACCTGAGCTAGTAAGAGACAAGGCCTCTATTGTAGTATAAGTGGCCCTTCAGTGGGCAGACTCACAGATGGGGAAACTCTCCTTCTTTTGTCCAACACCTGCCCCAGAGATTTTCTCAGAGTGTAATTGTTTCTTCTGAGATCCTTGCTTATCCATGAGGGAATGTTGATATGTCAAATGTCCAGGCTCATGAACCAACATAAACCCAGATTTACATACAGAAAACAGAAGTGGGAGCCATAGGAATTGATCAGGCATTGGATCAGAGGGAGCCTAGGATGCCCTCCATCATCTAAGCTAATTTTATTGTAGCATAGATGAGTATTTATGAAAAAAAAATCAAAGAACGGAAGGGCCAAATTCTTTACAGGATTATGTTAAATGTATTCATTTAGCAAAGAAAAGGCAGAAATGACATCTACTTGCTGTGTGGGACCAGACATGATGTCTCCAGGTAAAGTTAAAAGCAGGCATGACACTTAGTTGCTAAAAAGGAATGAACAATGAGTGTTTCAAATCAGAGTTACCTGGTTACTATAAGTGTGCATAGTCTTGTGATCCATGCGTTAACATATCTCAAATGCATAGGAAAGGAACTGTAGGGGGAAGTTTTAACATCATTAGTTCTGAGAAAAACAAAAGCCATCCAAGAACAGACTGAAGGTAAACCCAAACTCCCAGAGGGATGAATCCACCTAACAACTGTCCATTTCAGATGCTAATGGGTTATTCTCCAGAGAGCAGGCTTTAGGTCTGATGACCCCCACAGTCAGACATTGTGTAGATCTTGTGGTAGTAGATCTCATTGTAATGAGCTCCTGGATGCAGCAATCTTGTCATGACTGGAGTATCCTGGCTGACACTATTGCTCCCCACCTTACATTCTTACCATCCCCTCTTCCACAGTGTACTCTGAGCCTTGGGATGGGAAGAGATTTTGATGGCCTGATTGGAGCTAAGCATTCCAGGGTCACCAATGCTCAGCATTCTGGCCAATTGTGGTTTTCTACCTCACTAATCTTCCATTGCATTAGGTACATCTTGATTGAGTGCTATACTTTTTCTTTAAAAAAAATGTGGTCATGTACAATATGTATTCTTGGCTAATTGAAGTCCATCTTCAAATAACACTATGCCCGTATTTAGTGCTGTGTGTTATAAGCACAATTCCAATCTTTCTTCCTACCCACGGTGGCATTGCTCTCATTTACTTATCTACATATTAGAGTCACCCAGTGTAATTATACTGTTATTACATTATACAGACAGCAATCTTCTAGGTCAACTAGAAACAGTAAAAATAAAAGATTTCTTTTCACTTCCCCTAATTCCTTCATTTCCATATCCACTTATCTCTATATACATCCACATCTTCTCAGGATTCTTATCTTCAACTTGTTTTGACAATTATAGCAGCACAGATGTGCTGGGGATGAATTCCCTAACTATTCATTTGTCTGAGGACATTTTTGTCCTCCACTCGATGTTTCTTTAAAAAAAGATCAGTGAAGGTTTTCCTATCAACAATCAAACTTTAAATTTTTGAGCCATTTTCTTCTTGCTGACATGGTTTCTGGTGAGGAACCATAATGAGTTTTGCAAGGAATGAGATTCTTATTCTTTATTTACAGGTGATGTAGCTTTATCCTTTGGTGTCTTTCTGAGATCTTCCTTTCTTTGTCTTTGATTTTCTGCAGTTTGAATATAACACACTTATTCAGATTTCAGGGTTTTAGACTTAGGGTTTTTTTCATATATCTGTTCTGCCTGATGTTCTTAAAGCTTTGCAATGGTATCCGTCATTACATTTGGAAAAGTATCAGCTAGTTATGATGACTTCTGCTACAGTGTCTTTTCTATCATTTCAATTACGTATGCTACATATTTTGAAATTCCCTTCAGTTCTTGAATACTTTGATCTATTTGTGTCATTTTCTGCTGGCATCTCATCAAGCTTATTGGTTATTTCCTTCTTATTGAGTTGACTCCTAAGCCCATCAGATACATTATTCATTTGTTCTAGAGTCTCTATTTCTAACTTTTCTTTTCAAATTTTTTAGAATTTTTTTCTATTTATCAGCCCTCTTCTTTCTTTTTTTAATTCCTTCCTTCCTTCCTTCCTTCCTTCCTTCCTTCCTTTTCTCTATTTATTTCCTTCCTTCTTTCTTCTGTCTTTCTTCCTTGAGCCAAACGATCCTCAAACTCATAAGTGGTCCTCCTGCCTCAGCCTCCTGAGTCCAGGACTACAAGAATCAGCCATTGCACCCGGATTCCATTTAAGTATTTTTTTTTTTTTTTTAGTCACTGAAGTAGCCCAGAATAGTGGTGCTTCCATCTAGGCAATGTAGGGAGAACTTCTTTCAAGAAAACCATTGATTCAGCTAGAGAGATGGTTCAGAGTTTAAGCCTTTGTTTCACAAGCAGAAGTACCTGAGTTCCAATCCCGGATACCATATAAAAATGCCAGGTGGAAATGGCAGTGGCCCACAATTTCAGTCCTGGAAGATGGAGCCTGGAAATTCCTAGAGCAAAGCAGTAAAGAGGTAGAATAATCCAAGATGACTCCAGAAGTGATCTTTGGACATCTATGGGCACACAGTGCCCTCTTCTACACACACATGCTTACACACACATGCATGTATGCACACATACGCACTTACAACACACACACACACACACACACACACACACACACACACACACACACGTACGATTCATCACCTCATGGTTCTAAAGTCTTTCTGCTCCAAAGCAGATCTTATCTGTGTAAGTTTTCCTTACCAGATTTTGAATTGATCAAATTTCCATGCAAAACTAGTTCTTTGATGCATCCTTGAGAAGTCATTGATTTTCAGCTTGCATAGACTTTTCTTATTGTAGTGAGGGGAAATAATTATTTCTGATGTTTTTAGTGTCAGAGGTTTCTGGGTCTATAGAAATCCCAGCACTTAGGAAGATGGTGCAGGAAGACCATTAGCTCCAAGCGGGTGTGGACTATATTGACCCATGTCTCAAAAATCCAAAATGCTAGCTAACTAATTAGTTAAAAAATAAAGCATAAATTTATGATGTAAACAAATAGAAATTATCCACCAAGCTGTGCAATAATTTTATGTTCATTAAAGGAGATGTTCAGAGACAATTTTAGATTTTTAATGACTACCTCATATTTTAATAAAAATGTATGAGAACATATCCAATTTAAGCCCTAATGGACTCAGGAAGAACATCCTTTTAATGAGGAAGTCTTATTACTAATTAGAGCCTAGTTACAGACTCTCTTGAGAAAAACCATGAAAGTCTGTAAATTAAATGACATACAATGGGTCTGCATGATTGTTCTGAAGACAAATTATAAAAGACATATTGTGTACATGGAAGATGGCCTCCCTTCTTTAACTAGGTTTGCTGTGTCTATAATCGTCATTGGACTGAATCCTAGAAACCATGGTAATATCGAAGAGATTTGGCAAATAATGGGTTCCTCCGTTTTAGGAAATTCTCATCTTTGAATTTATTCTCAAATAGACATTTTGAATATTCTGTGTATGCACATGTTAGAAGGCTTCGGAATATTCTCTGTGAACAAACCATGAACATCTAGCTGACTTAACTGCCCATGATGTTGAGGAAAAATTGAAGAACTGAAATTGTTCTTTTGATCACTATTCTATTTAGTGATTATAGACCATCAGCAAATGAGAAGCTTAATAAATAAAGAAAATAATTTAAATATTTCCATATCTCAGCATACATAAAATTCCAAATAGCAAAAGGTAGTGTGTGTAGAAGAGAGGTTAGGAAAGGCACTGGACACTCCATGATGTTTTGTTGTGCCCCATGTCGGCTGAGCCATGTTCCTCCTGTGTGGACTTTTTGTTTTTTCTTCTTCTCCTACCTGTCACCAACCTCATGACTTCTCAGGTTATAATTATCCTTTGGGACATACGGCATTATTCAAATGAAATGACCTTCTGAATCCATCAACTTGTAGATCTAGAAAATGCTTTTAAAAGAAAAAAATATTCTTACTCATTCCACAACAGAGAAAGCTCTGAGCCCAGTGTAGTGATATAAGCATGTAATGCCAGTACTTGGGAGATAGAAACAGGGGATGATCCTGAGTTCAAAGCCACTTTGATGTACCTGATGAGAATTTGTCTCAAAAAATAAAACCCAAAGCAAATTATGTGAAGGAAGTAGAGAAAGGAGAGGGAGAAAGGAAGGAAGGAAGGAAGGAAGGAAGGAAGGAAGGAAGGAAGGAAGGAAGGAAGGAAGGAAGGAAGGAAGGAAGGAAGGAAGGAAGGAAGGAATTTCTTGATCATCTGAGTTTATATAGTTTGAGCAAACACACCTTCATCATTTCTTCTGGTTCCTGTTTTTCTGTTGTCACACAAACAAGCCAACAGATCAACACTGAATGACTTCTACAGGGACTTTCCCATCTCTTTAGTTTTATTTTATTGCCAAGTTGGCAAAAGGAAAAAGGCTAGAGTCACATCTTCGCAGCATGTACTCTGGAACTAAGCTGTCCTTTGAGTCACGTGTTGTTTTTCCTCTGGGCCTTTAATTGCTGTTGTACCACACATAAAAATAACCCAAGTTCTCAACAGCGTATCTGCAGCAAGAACACTTGATTATATCTCTCTTCATCATTTCTGTCTGCAGAGACCACAGCCCTACATTCTGCCAGGCATTCTCCCTTGGGATTTTCTTCTTTGTGTAAGAAGTCAGCCTCTCTTTTGCTGATGGGCAAGGTATAAACTTTCTGCTTGTCTTATAAGCCCCCTTTTTCTCAACAGGCAAGATCAGCTGTTCAGTTCTGTGGCAACACTGTGACCATGCTCACTGACACACCCCACAGTAAGAATAAGGCTGCTTCTTTTACCGATGTTCCCTAACTCTTGCCTGGGTCTAAGTCACGCTGCTCTGATACAGGCCCTGATCAGGTTTCTTTGCTTCATCTTTATCCTTAAGCTTCTGTCCAAGCTTTATCCTAGAGATATTTGTTCTCTGCGTCCAATCTGCTCTTCAACATAGTTAATATTCGCTTTCTATATTATCACCAGTCTTCCTTTCCTAGGTACTAACCTCTCTATATATAATAAATGTATTAATATATAATATATTGCATATATATATACATATCTTGCTCAGTTTCACTCTCTTTAAATTCTCCTGCTGTTAAATCTTTTTTAAAACCTTGTAATCACAATTATCATGTATTTCTTATAGGCATTCTTCAACAACACACCTCTGAATCTTTCTTGTTTTCTGTGGATAATTCCTCTGCTACTCTGATATTACCTGATAGCTCCAAATCACAAACACCCTGATGCATCTGAATTTATAAAAAAAATATGTAAGGCTATCTAAAGGTGAAAATAAGATTTTTCTTGAAAAGCAACAGAAAAAGTGCCTGAAAATATTGCTTAGTAACAAATACCTTCTGGGTTCTCTTGAGTTCTAAGAAACGCTATCCCTGTGACAAGGACTAAATGATGCATCTGGAATCAATGATTTCAGAATGTTCCTACTTCTAGCATCAATAAGAAATGACTTAGACTTCACACCTATCTTATGCCCAGAACTTTGTGGTTTCTACTCCCTAACTCCACTAATTCCTGCTCAGACTTCAAGTCATCAATGAATGTCACTTTTCAAGAAATGTGTACCTTAGTCCTGCAGTCCAAATTTTATACTTTTACTTGATCCTCAAGACTGTTTTCCAAAATATCTTTTAACTTTCAGACTTTGGCACCTTGATGTCTACATGGTATCTCCATCAGATGCCCAATAGGTTTTAGTAAGTACGATTTGAACTCTCCAGGTCTTCCTCCCTCAAACCTGCTTATCCCCTGGGGTTTCCCTGGGTGTCTCAGTATACATCACCATTATTCATCTGATTATTCAAAGCCAAAGCCTTGAGTCATCTGTCTTAGATTGAGTTTCTTAGGAGGACGGACTTAGATGGAGAGTACTGCACAAATTAATTATGAGAGGGCCCTTAGACTGAAAGCAGCAGACAGGGCAAGACAAGGATAGTAGCCGAGCGTAGCTGAAACCCACCCAGGTTGAATGCCACATGGATTTCTGATTGTGAATGATGAAGGTTCAGGCAAGGAGATCAGGCTTTGCTGCCAAACATCAGTGAGTCATTGATGACAAACTCATCTTTCTGTCCCAACATTTCTAGATCTGTAGGCACCATTGATTCAGGCCAAAGAAAGAGGAAACCTAGAACCATAAAAAAGCACCATTCACAACATCAGAGGATGGGATGCAGAATACCATAAGTGTCTACTGTAGCATCCTGAATTATCTTCTGTTCACTAAACACCTTCTGCATTCAGTCAGCAAATCTGATAGCCCTGCCTTCAAATGATATCCCAATATAATCTTTTTCTCTGCTTTAATCAGCCTAAGCTTTTAAATTTTTTGCTCTTTTAGTGTTTTATATATAAATATAGTGAATTTATGACATTTCACCCCTTTCTCTTTCTTTTTCCATTGTAACCCTTCTTTTTTCCTATTTTCAGGTCTTTTTACAGCAGTGGCCCACAGAGTTTCATCTGTGATGCTCTTGATGACATGTGCCTGAATACTTGCTAGAGCATGAATCACACATCAGCAACTATACCACGAAGGAAAGCATCTTCCCTTCTGAATCCATCAACACTAACCATCATCAATCTCTTAGAGAGCCTTGGAGCCTCTTGAGACCATTCCTTTTCTATGGTGAGATATTCATAAGTCAAATCCTGTGCAAGTTTTATGAAAATACACATAGCTGTAGTAAGTTCATGTATGCAACTACCATGTCATGCCCAGAAGATAATGTCTGACTGCCCTCCTGCCACCTTTCAGGCTCTTATGATCTTACCGCTCCCAACCAGCTTCATCTTAATGTGAATCATCTTTTCTCACCTGGAATGTGATGGATCCTTTTTGCTGATACCTGCTTTCCTGTCTTTCTTAAGAAGTAGAGGTAAAAAAAGTAAGACTTTTTTTTGAGAGATAAGCTGTAATTGAAGCATAAGAAAAAATGGAAACTTGTACTTGCATTAGCAGAGTGGCTTCTCTCAGCAAACTTAGATGAATGAGGCCGCGTGGGCCAGCACACCTAAAGAAAGAAGTCAATCATCCCTCTGTATCTAACATGCATCTGTGGTTTAAAAACACTCATAAAAGCTCATCTGCAAATGTGTGGCAAATATGAGCAAGTGCAATGATGTTTGTATATAAAAATGTTGTTATGAAATTCATTATATTGTACATTAACTGAAAACTATAATTGCATCTGTATTGAACATACACACATTTTTTTGCTGCCTTTATTCCCTAAATAGCACAGTATAACAACTATTTCCATAAGGTTTACATTGTATCAGCCACTATACATAATCAAGTGGATTTAAACCTTCAGGATAATATATATATTAGTACATGCAAACACAATGTCATTTTACTTGAGGGACTTGAGCATCTTCAGATTTTGTTATTTGTGGAGGTCCTGGAACCAATCCCTTAAGGACGCTGAGACAAGGCCAAATTTCAAAAAGCAGCTGGTCAGCTAAGAAAGATGTGCAAAAGGGAACGACAGAAGGAAGCACTGAGAGAGACCCCAGAAGTCCCAGTTAGTGGTTATCAATAATTCATATCCATTTGACAAGATGAAAAACTCAAGCCTCATTTTAATGTGCTGCTATTCAAGAATTCAAGAAGTGCTTCGGCATCTGAGGCATTTCTGATTCTGTGCTCAGCAGTTATACAGAAGGCACAAAGATATTGAGCAACCCTATGCCAATGACATTTTTCTTCTCACTGTAAATAACAAAAGGGCATTACTGTCTCATACATCAGAATCTTGATATAAAAGGCCAGCAAGTGATACATTTCCCAGCCGGGGTGTCTGAAAGTAAATCCTGAATTATGGAAAATCCACCAGGACATATGGCAAATTATATGTTCTCAAAAATGGGCACAGCAAGATCTTTGGTTCCATGTGGTCTTCGAGGAATTCACCATTCCTCTATCCAGAAGTCAAAGCTCATTTTTTCCATTTATTCCAATGGACTTTTGCCATTGTTTTGATGAGTAAACTAAGCAAAAGTGATCCTGTATGCCTTCCAAGTCTAGATCATAGAAACAACATAGCTCCTACTCTTTGAGATGTGCACCATTTGGACTTGCCAGCATATTGCAAGAACAGGCCTCTGAACAAGACTATGTATAGGTGCTCTGCATAGCTAAGATCCTATGCACCAATCAGCATCAGCAATAGTCATTGGATCCCAGTTCCAGACATTAAGCCTCCCCATCTGATCTTGGGGAATGGAACACAGATCAGCTGTGCTCACTTTCATAGCAAACTTGAATACCAAGAAAGTAGTAAATGCCATTGTTAATTTAAGTGTCAGAGTGTTTTTTCCATGTGACAATAATCAGACAAGAGACAACCTACTTAATAATGTCAGGCAATTCTAACATTTCACTTCACTACATGAATTCTTACATTTATCTCTTTGTTCCTAGTACTTGTATACTTCTTTAGATCCCACATCTACCACATGGGAACTTTCATAACTTCTCAAAGGTAATCTTATGCATCAGAGGCTATATTAGATATCTTTCTTATTGCTGCACAAAATTCTTGATGAAAGAAATTGAAAGAAAGGAATGATTCGTTTGTTCTTAAAAAGGTAGGGAGAGAATTCTGGAGCTGATCTGTCTTCTTTTTCCTCTTTTTCCTTTGTCCCACCTCATGGGAGAGTGCCATCCACATTCAGAGAAGGTCCTCCCTCCTTAGTTAAGCCTCTCTGGAAGTACCCTCACAGATGTGTGTAGAATTGTTTTTCCCTGGTGATTCTAAATCCAGTCAAGTTGACATTGATGATTGACCATCACAGGAACCTTGGTTGACAACATTAATTTCTGTGATTCCTCTTCCCTATTTTAACAGTCAATTGACCCTGAATCCTTGACAAGACTGTCTTCTCATAGTCCATTAGTCTTTTGGGTGTACATTTATGTGCATGAATCTACTATGTGTCCCTCACTCCCTTAATGATTTCACTTTATCACATTGACTTAATGCCTTTTTATGTTGATATTAACATTTTATCTCCACTTTCACCTCCAGCCCATCCTCTTTATGCTTCATCTCTAGGCCTTAAACTTTGTCATCTCAGATGTCTAAGAGTGTTTTTTTAAAAAATCTGTCACTCTAAAATACTCCTCTCAATATTTCTCACCCATTCTTCCATTTTGTTCAAGTAAAAAATAGTTGTTTTATCTTTTCTCCTTTAAAGCTGCCGGCAATTTCTATTAACCTACATACAGTATCTGACTACTCATCACTTCCCAGATCACCATACTAGACCAAGCTACCATCTCTGCTCACCAATATCCTTGAAATTTCCTCCTGTGTAGGCACCTTTCCTTCATCTTGTCCCTATCCAAAGTGTGCTACATCCCATCAACCTACTCATACTATATACTTTAATACTATATACTTTAGCAAGCTCGGCTTTGCTAAGGATTAAAGCCAAAGACTTTTCAATTAATCTACCAGTTAGATACAGGTGACAACTTTTCAACTAAAAGCTAAGCCTATAGGCTCTGCTGTGAGGCCTTAAGTGAGTCTGTGGAAGATTATATAATTGATGTAGAAAGATATAGCCAATCGTAAATGGGAACCATCTCTGAACAGGTAAAGAAAGTGGAGAGAAATCTAGTCTGACCAGAATTTATCATATTGGCAGGCATGATCGTATGCCCCTCTCTCAGTTCTTCTCTAGTCTCTCTTATCTGTCACATCTGAAAGTGAACCTTTCCATTAATTGTTCCTTATCTGTTAGCTACTACTGTTATCCTGGCCATTCCTGTGTTGCTGGAAGACTTACCCACTTAAACTCAGAGCCCCTGACTCAAACCAGTGCCATGCTCTTAAAACAGTCTGTAGAGATGGCATAGGAGTTAAGACTCTGCCTAATAAGCAGAAGGTCCTGAGTTCAGATCCCAGGTCCCACATAAAAACACCAGGCGGAAATGGTGGGCAGAGCCTGGGAAATCCCAGGGTAAAGTAGAAAGAGGTAGAATCAATCCAGAATGATTTCCAAAGTCACCCTTGGCCCTCCACAAGGACACACACACACACACACACACACACACACACACACACACACATCAAATAAATAAAATATTTTTTAAAAAACTGAGATCTCAGTGAGAACCTATAGCATGAATAAGCAAACTTTCAAATCCCAGACGCTGATATCCATGCTGTGGAATTTGATAATCAAGCCTGTGTTGCCAGCCCCCCCTGTTATCCTGGTCTGTTATCCACTTTCCATCTGTTAGAGAATATTTGCATCATACTCTGAAATTTACATAAAAAATAACAAAATGTTCTGACAATATAAGAGACCATTATGTCTGTATTCTCAAAACAAAATGATTCATCCCTTTAGAACCAAGTTAAAGGACAGCTACTTTCATTGTACATGTGATTAAAATCACATACAAATACACAGATGTAGATGGTTACATGTACATATACACATATTTATATGTGTACATGAGAGATACATATCCCAATTATGTCTAATGGGTACATACCAATATGAGAAAGGAGAAATATATATGGATAGAGAGAGAAGGAAGCAGTGACATGACTCGATTAGTAAAATACTTGCCACATAAACGTGAGGTCCTGTGTTTGTATACCCAGCTCCCACATAAAAATCAGGTGAGGGGACATGCATACGCAATCCCAGCTCTAGTAATAAGGAGGCAGGATACACCTCCTTTGTTGGTCAGTCAACCAACCTAGCCAAATCAATGAGGTCCAGGTTCAATGAGAGATCTTGCCTCAAAAATAAGGTATAGGAGGCCAGCAAAATAGGTAAGGCATCTGCTTGAAAACCTGGTGACCTGAGTTTAATCCTCTGAAAGACAGAACTGATTCTAGAAGATGTTCTCTGACCTTCAGTCTTGGGCCATGGCATGCATCATATCTCTCTCTCTCTCTCTCTCTCTCTATATATATATATATATATATATCTAAAATAAGGTATTATTATATTTTTTAATTATTTGGAGATGATATTAAGAGAAATAAACCCAAGATACTAACATAATTCTCTGGCCTTCTTATACATACACATGTACATGTGCATACATGAACATGAACCTACTACAAACAAACACATAAGACGAGAGAGAAAGAAAGTGCAAGGTATAGGATCAGGTGATCACAGCTGCAGTGAATACCAAGATCTATAAGAAGAGTTGGCAAACCAGTGACTCAGAAAAGCTAAACCTTTTTCTCTGGTCTGGAAGCCAATAAACTTAAAACCCATGAGGAGTTAATGTCTCCATTCAAGCCCAAAGGCAAGAAAATTCCCTTATAAGGGCTGGAGATGTGGCTCAGGGGTTAAGCCTCTGCCTTGCAAGCAGAAGGTCCTGAGTTCAGATACCAGATCCCACGTATAGACGCCGGGCGGAAGCGGGGGCGGCCTGCATTTCCGGTCCTGGTAGGGCAGAGCCTGTGAATCCCGGGGCAGAGTAAACAAGGAGGAGGTGGCGGCGTCCATGGTGGTTCCCGAGTTCGTCTGTAGTTCTACACATATATACATACATATATACACACGCACCCACACATGCATACACACACAATTGAATAAATAATAATAAAAAATTTTTTTAAAAAAAAGAAAATTCCCTTATATAGGGGAAGGAGATTCAGTCAGGTCTTCAAGTGACTGAATTGGACCTTCTCATATAAGGACAAACAATCTGCTTTACTGAAAATATATTGATATAAATGTTAATTTTCATCTAAAAATAAATCACTCAAACATCCAAAATTATGTTTCATCATATCTGAGAACCCATGGCCCAGTTAAATTAACATATGAAGTTCGCTACTAAGCAAGTTAAGTATTGTATACTTGGGATCCCTTTTACTAATCCTGGAAGCTCCTGGTTTGGACTTCTGAGTTTTTGCCTTCTCATAGATAGTATCTTAAGTGACCTTAGAGAATGCCCAGGGGCAACTAGGTCCATAGATCCATATGTGGCAGGGAGTTTTGAGTTTCTTGGCTTCACCTAACTAATGTGTGGGAATGTGGAGGCCAAGCCCCCTTTTTTCTTTTTTTTTTTATTTCAGCTCATACAAGCTTATTAGGTACACCAGTTCCCTCCCTCCCTCCTCCTCCCCCCGTACCCCCTGCTCCCCCTCCCCATCCCCCAGTGCCTCCCACCCCAATTCCCAGAGAGTCCTTTCTTGTGCATGTCTGATTTTCCTCTGGGCCCTCCTCTCCGATGACGTACAAGGACCCAGTGGCCTTTCCCTGAACCCTTTCCCGTGTTCCCCTTAGGTATAGGAACACTGCTGTGGCTGCCAATCCTCCAAGCCTTTAGCAGATGCTAGACTTTGTGAGGTCAACAGTGTGTTGGACAATGCGCAGGGCATGCAAAGTCCAATTATGATTGCTTCAGCCCTAACTAGTATAGAGTATCTTACATATCATTGCTCCTCCCATCCTTTTGCTCTTACACTCTTACCGCCCCCTCTTCCGCAAATTTCCCTGAGCTTCAGGATGGGGAGAGATTAAGCTGGCCTAGTTCTAGGTGGTTGATATAGAGTCTCTGAAGTTCTGGATTGTGGTTTGTTGATTTTCTTTTGCAGTTTTTGCTGCTCCTGCAATGCCCTTCACTCCATCCTGGTGGGCATTGTATGTTACCCCCTGGCCAGAGACAAAAAGCTGTTAGAGTCTTGTGATAAAAGCACATTCAAAGGTAGATGTAATAAAAGTGGGAAACCACAGTAAGGGAGGGGTCTATCACCCATTTGCAAAATGGTTACTTTTTATCTGCTAGACTATAAGCCCTCCTCTTCTGGTGAGATCACACCCCCTCAGTAGTAAATGATCAGGAACAAAAGTCTGTGAACTTAATCAGATGTCTCATTACTTATTTGGGTCCTTGGTGGAGGCCTATTTTCCCTGCTGTAACATGGTCCCTTCTCTCCTTGTTTCTGGTGTGGCCCTCCTACCCCATCCCTCCTGTTCATAATCCTTGGAATTACTGTCTCTAGGTGGGCTGGGTGGGTTTGGTACTAGGAGCCACCTATTAGGGAGTACATACGGCGCTTAATTTTCTGGGTCTGGGATACTTCACTTAATATAATTGCTTCTAATGACATCCATTTCCCGGCAAATTCCAGTAATTCATCATTTTTGATGGCTGAGTAGTACTCCATTGTATAGATGTACCACAGTTTCCTTATCCACTCGTCAACTGTTGGACATTTAGGTTGATTCCATGACTTTGCTATTGTAAACAGTGCTGCTATGAACATGGTCGTGCTTGTGCTATCGAGGTGAACCTCTGCTGTATGGGGGGTTATTCCCAAAAGTGGAATAGCAGGGTCATATGGCATTTCAATCTTTAATTTCTTTAAGAATCTCCAGACGGCTCGCCAGAGTCAAGCCCCCTTTTTTCAAGTCAGGAACATCCTCACTCCTCACTGTGTCCTGGCATTAGTTCTTCATAAACATTCACACGTAAATCATTTTCCCAATATTTGTATTTTTGTATGTGTTTGTTTGTCTTTAGGGGATATGGTCCTTGAGAATAACTTTATTCATAATACCTTATTAGTTTTGAAACATTATCTCACTTCCTTCTTAAAGTTGCTACTTGTTAAACTTTTAAGAAATGATCTTAAGTTCCCTAAATGTTCTGGATCATCAAATGGTCAATTAAAACACCCTTTGCACGTGAAGGAGAACACAAGGCTTTTGTTTTCTCTCACACATATGAACTTTCCTGAACTATCTTCCTGTTCTCTTCTCTGTAAGTAGCTACTCAAGAGATTAGGACAGTCAATCTTTTAAGGAAAGAAAATTCACTGATAAACACTGTCATAAAAATTCTGTTAGAAAATGGTTGTCTATCTATGGATCTTTGAGCATGTGCATATATACATACATGTGAGTATGTCTTTTAAAAATCGAATGCATATGGTAGGCTGGAGTAGATGCTCATATATACCATGAGGAAGTCAAAGCAAGTGGCAGAAAGGCAGCTAAGACTCTACCTCTGATGCTTGTCAAGCTTGGACTTCTCTGGCATTGACTTTTGAACCAAGTCTTCACAGAAAGAAAGATACTGGCCTGCAAGGTTCAGTTGTTTATCAGACAATTTCTGGGAGAGGGATTCTCACCACAGAAATAGCAGTACAACCTCAAGACATCTGGAAATGGAGGAACATGTGATTGTAACATAACTCTGAAATTTAAGGTTATACAACTAGTCTACAACAAAGAGAAGTACATACTTTTTTATTAATTTATTTTACTTTTTTAGTTTTACGAGCATACTGAGTACTTATCCTGCTTTTCTCCGTTCCCCCCCCCTTACTATCATCCCCCTCCCTTCTCTTCATCAAACCATTCTACTCCTTCCCACACTCTGCCTGGCTGCTTCTATGGACCTCAGGGTTCCCTCTGGCTTGTCTACTAGAAGTTCACATGTTGATTAAGTTTGGATCAAATGTAGCTGTCAAAGACATTTAATCAGAGCTGAGTCAAGATTTCAAAAGGTTTATAGGAAAGTTCCCAAGGAATCAACATGGACAATGACTAGATGAAACCACACTGGAGACATTAAGGCTATATGATATAATGACCAGGTCAGAGGGCAAAAGGTAGGATGTAGGTTAAGAGAAGAGGATGGGTGACTTGTATTGGGTAGAACTGGCAGGAGAAAACAAGCAGTAGTGGGTATTGTGAGTAGAGATGTTTCTGTGGCAAGAGTTCACAGGCCAGTGTTCTAGAACTTTCCTTCATCTCTGAAATAAGCATTTCATATGTGACTAGCTTGCTGACTCAGCAGATCTCATATGCTCTCTTAGTAGAGTCCTCAGCCTCACCATTTTGCAGTGTTTCCTTCACCATAGCTAGAATGTGGCAATTCCCAGAATAGAACACACCTAAATCCAACATTCTTTCACTTCCCACTCCTACTTCCCTAGTACCTTGAACTATGAAAGATAGTTGCCTTGCCCAGGGGCTGTCTTGATATTTCCTCTTGCCATACTGTCCATGGTGGCTCTCTCCCTCTTTCCCTGTCCTCTGAGCTTAAGCCATCTCTTCTGTTGTAATGCTTTTGCATCTTAAGGCTAAACTATGGTTCCCTTGCCCGCCAGGCCCTCAGCTCTAAAAAATTCATAGTTCTTAAGTCTCTCCATTGTGTTGGCCTCTCTTCATCAATGGACCTCTGCATTGATCCTTACACATGTCAGAGTCTTTCCATCCTTCCCCTGCCCCAATCTAACAAGAACTTTCCTGGCAGTAAAGCATTACCACACCAGAGCAGTGCTTCAATAGATTTCTGAATCTCCTTTTCTTGTTATAAAGTAAGCAGGCTGTGGAAACACTGCACCCACTGCCTCCAGCTGAGCTATTCCAAGTCAGCCAGGTCCCAAGAAACCAAGATGGCTATTACTTTCTCAGGGGCTGTTGGCAAAATTCTTAGAAGGTAATCACTCTAGAAGAGCAGCTCCTTCTAGGGCCTTCCAACCCACAGCTAACCAAAGCATAGCAGCACTGACTGTATTTGTGTTACTTGCAGACACTGAAACAACTGCGCTTCTGAGAATTCCCATCCACAGAATAAACAGAAAGCACCCTATTATGGGTTGACTTGGGGTGAGGGGATGGAGCAGTGCTATGCTTCCCAGACAGACTCATTGGTTGTATGAAACCCTGAATTTCCAGTTGGCTGAATCTATGCTGCATTTGCTCCTTCTTCTTGCTTTCAATACATCTTACCTCTCCTGGCTTTGTTTCCCTCCAGTCCTGAGAAAGCATTCCTAGATTGTTGAATAAAAGCCATTCATAGTGGGTATGCAGGTGTGTCATTGATAACATTCTCCGTTACTGATTCACCAGGGATACCCTGGACAGGTGGGAGCCTGTGGCTGTTCTCTCCAGACAGATACTACTATATCTAGCCTCAAGCCCTATATAAAACATTTCCTGAGGAGCCACACAATGTCTATGCATCCCAGTTAGAGATTCAACCACAGGCAACAGCAATGATTACTCCAAAATTCATCTTGAAAGAACATATAAATTTGTTAGGGTGAGTTGCAGGAATATGGGGGAGAGTCACTTACGAAAGCAGCTACGGAGCCTGAGGATGGCTCAGGGGTTAAGCCTGTCTTGCAAGCTCAAATCCTGGATCCCACATAAAAATGCCAGGAGAAAATGTCAGCATCATGTAATTCCAAACCTGGAAGGCAGAGCCTGGGAAACTCCAAAGCAAAGAAAAGAGGAGATAGTACAATCCAAGGCGATCCCGAAGTCACCCCTGGACCTCCACAGGAAAATAAAAGCGGCTATATCATGGAAAAGCCTACCTGAGGTTGCATGAGGCTCACTGAAGTACTAACACTGGAGCTCTGTCTTTGTATGACTTTGTATGACAAAGAATATAATGGGCTGCTCACAATCTCTTCCAGATTGTTTTTCTGCCCCAATGCCTGTCTCTATTGCTTTTCTTACTTTGAGAGAGACTTCTTCCTGAATCTTGTTAGTTTCACGAATCTCCGCAGTCTGTTTCTAAAACAGAATGTATTAAATTGTTACAGAACCAAACAGAATCTATCCGGTCTCACCTTAAACCAGATTGGAGGCAAAGTCCCAAAAGCAAGATGTTAAGTTTGAAAGAAAATCACTGTACAACAAGCCTTTGTGATCCGGTGGACTTAAAACCTAAAGTTTTGTCCCAAGCCTCACCAAAACTTGAGTCACTTTTTAGCACATGATTTTCCTTGTCAATTCAGCAAAATGTGTGGGAGACTATATGGTGAACACTGTGTGCTCCTGATTTGAAAGAGAAAGGAGGGCAAGGTTCTGTGGGGTTCTGCGAGGATTGAGAAGCAAATCTATTGAGGTAGAAAAATGTAAATTGTTGAGTTACTTCTAACATAAGTTAGGATAGAAAATTACTGAAATTCCAAAGGCATTTCAGAGTAAGGACATTCAGAGACAGTAGCTCACCTACACAACTGCACAGCACTCCTGCGTCAGTACTGGCTTCAGTTTCTGCCCCATAACATGTTCCATCCAGACTGATGCTATTGTTAACCATTGTGCTTGCTTCTGAAAAGTCCTTTCTTTGCTCCACTCCTTCCCTGCTTTTGTATGTAAAACAATAGTACAAACTAAGCTCATGACTGGAGTCCTTGAAGAGAGATCTCACTCCAGACGCCAGCATTAAACTCTCCTTTCTTCTCCGTTTCTGGTGCCTGAGAAATTACTCCAGAGTTACTCTTGCAATATCTGCAATACTATGAAGACTGTGAAAGGGAGGTTTGCATGAACTGAGTTCTCAGGGCTGAAATTTCCCCAGAAGGGAGTGCTGTCTTGAAAAGACCAGACTAGGAAGCCATAACTCTAACCTTGAAAATTCCTCATCAATAGCATGTTGGTAGGTGCTACACCTAACATCTAACATCTACTAACTCTTACAAGTAGGAGACTCAGAGACCTGTACCCCGAGTATTGAATATCCATTGTTTATGATCAACAGCAGGGCAGTCTAGGGAGAAACTCCAGAGCTCTCGGGTTCTTCTTTACACTTGCTTGGATCAGAGCTGTTCAAAGTTTCAGAAGAGGGAACAAAATAATTTTCCCTGCAAATTAGGAAACTTTAGAAAATGAAAGACCATGCTCTTAGTAATTCTGCCAGGATAACAGCTCCGAATTTGTGCCAGGGTCTCCTCTGGAGAGGAATATCCCTGTGTGAGATGACTGGTGAGTTCCACCATTATCTCCCTGCTTGCTTCAACTGCATGTTGTCTATGGTACTTGTTCTTAGATGCTAGTTGAGATCTGTGGCCCTTGGACTAGGCAATGTTACCAAGCATGATTCACACCAAATGCCTGCATTCCAGAGACCATTTCTTGCTACTTTGGGTATCCTGTAATTGTCGTGAAAATCTATATTAGCTTGCTGGATAATGAGAGACCAACACAGAACAGATGAAACCATTCTAGACCAGCTGGAACTTACCCAATTTAGCCGCTGATTGCAGACACACAAGCAAATCCAACTGAGACCAGAACACACTTTTAGCTGAGCCTGTACCAAATTGCTAACCCACAGAATTATGAGCAAATAAATGGGTTGGTCTAACAAGTTTGGACTGTTGGTTAGAAAGAAAACAAAAAAAGACTAAACACCAGGTTCCTATAAAAACTAGATAAATGGGCTGAGAAGATAGCTCAGGGGTCAAGATCTTTACCTCACAAGCAAAAGGACCTGTGTTCAGATCCTCAGATCCTATGTAAAAAATGCCAGGAAGATGGTGGCCTACAATTCTGGTCCTGGAAGACAGAGCTTGGGAAACCCCAGAGCAAAGCGATAAAGTAGAAGAGCAATTCAGGATGAATCCTAATGTCACCACTGGGCCTCCACATGTAGACACACTCAAGTGTCCTTTTGTACACAATAACTAGAGAGATGATCCACACATCATCACTGCTGTGTCTGGCCTAAAGCAGGTAATCGATGCATGGTATCTATCACCTTCCTCTGGGGCCAAGGGTGTATGTTACAGAAGTTGGAATGGTGCCTATGCCATCCAACACTATCCTACATTCTGACTATTTAAATAAACCTGCCCCTGAAAAAGATAAGACAACAATTTGAAGAACTGTATCTGTGAGTGCAAAGCTACTACTCTCTATTAATATTTGAATATTCTCCCTGAGTTGTCTTCACAGTGTGTACCTGAAGAATAGAAATGATGATTGCATGGAGAACCTTGTTCTGACCCCTAAGATGAAGTGGGTAGGTCTAATTTCTTGTTACCAAGGTAACCTCTTTCCATAAGCCTTGAAAAGATAATTACTCTGTGTGAAGACTTTCGCTCACAGACAAAGCATTTACATAAGAAGCAACAGACACATGGAATCCCCTTGATTAGAGGAGGTACCACTATTCAGAGTATAAGCATCTAGCTATAATAACCAGCACCAGCCTATGGAAGTCTCATTTCAATGTAAAGAAAGATTTTAAAACTGAATATACATTTCTTAAAACTTTTCCAATTTTCCTACTTTACTAGTGATAAAAGTGAGTCTCCCTCACAAAAATTGAACAATAATTCCAATGTCTCAGAGCATATTAACAGCAGACATGTGAGACTAAAAATTTGGTTTCCTTCAATGTATATTAAGCCAAGATTACATAGAAGGAAGAAGTCCTGAGGTAGTGTTGCCTAATGAAGTGACTATAGACAGCTGCATACTCTACATGCCAAAGAACTGGGGGGAAGGATTTTTGAAGGGTTCTAAACACAAAATAAATGTTTGAGGAGATAAATATGTATAGTCTGTATTAAACATTACATAACTCATGCACATAGTGAATATCACATGCGGTTTCCATTAACATACAAAACAAAGCTAAAGAAGGAAAATATAAGTAGGTGATACATATAGAGAGATAGATGATAGATCGATGGATAATAAATGATATATGATAGATTGATTTAAGATATAAAATATAAGATATTGATAGGAGATATAGAAATGACAGGTAGATAATAGATGACAGATAAGTGATAGGTGATAGACAGGTAATAGATGACAGATGACAAATGACAGGTAGAGGATAAATCTCCTGACATCTAGACTAGTTCTCTACTCATTGCTTTGTCCATTTTATGGCTGCCTGTCAGTGAGACACAATGAGTTTTTTAAAATACAATATTATTTTTCATTCTATGAGGTAGCAGTTAATAATTGGCAGCAGTTCAAAATTAGAGAGCAACACAAGTATCATGTCTTTTTTCTGGCATCACTAACCATGGTCAATTTCTTATATATGTCTTCCTTATTCTCTTTCTACAGACATATCTGTCCTTTTTATTTGCATACAAAGTGTTAGGTATTTTTGTGGTATTTTTTCAGCTACATTTGTTTTTGTTGTTTCTCTTCCCTTGCCCTCTCCCCATGCTTCTCACTGCCCCCCCAGCCTTCCTCCTGTTTTCATGTCTCACATGTCCCTCCCCTTCTGGACAACTCTCTTGGCCCCTGTGGTCTCCTATCTGCTTTCATAGTCTCTATGCACCAGCCCCCTTATTTGCATATACAAAAACAATCAGAGTTAGGGTCCACATACAAAAGAAAGAGTGCACATTTTATCTTTCTCAGTCTAGGTTATTTCACCTTAATATAATAGTTTACTCTTTATTATTTTAGATCTCCATATATTATACACCTTACCTTAATGTAATACTTTCCAGGTTCATCCATTTTCCTGACATATTCATTTTTTTCTTTAGAACTGAGTAAAATTCTATTGTTTATATATACCATATTTTTAATATCCATTCATTTGTTGTTGAACATCTAGACAATGCAGCAATAAATATGTCTGTGCCAGTATCTCTATGTTAGTTTATATACTCCTGTGGGCATAAACTCAGAAATGATATAGCTGCATATTGCTGTTTCTCTTCATGTTGCTGATAAATACACAACCAAAAATTTAGAGGAACACAGGGACATGGGGTTTTATTCTTGCTTATGATTCTGATTATAGCTTATAGACCAGTTTGCCAGCAGTGTTCATACCAGATCAGGAGTCAAGGGAACTAGTCATATAATGTCCACAGGAATTGTTGTGAGATGGACAAACTTTCTCACTTGCAAGTCGGTAAATCTGCCAAAGTACTGAACCTATTCTCTAGCTTATCCACCTACCCAGGAACTAGTCCCTCCTACTATGAGCTAGGGTTTCCTACATCAATTAGAAAATCTCCCTCAGACATGCCTTAGCTACTACTTCATGAAGGTGCCCAAAATCTTAACCCTCAGTTGTCAAGTTGACATCTGTATCTAACTGGTACACTGTGATATATGGAAATTCCATTTTTAGGTTTCTGAGCATCATCCACACTGATTTTCATAATGATTGAACTAATTCACACCTTCCCCAGCAGAGAATAACAATTCTTCCTTCCTTAGATCCTCACCAGATTTGCCGTCATTTATTTTCTTAATCTCAGTCATTCTGCTGGAGCAAAATGGATTCTCAAATAGGTTTTGAATTGCATTTCCATGAAAGCTAAGAATATTGAATGCTTTTTAAAGATATTTATTATCCATTGCATTTCTTCTTCTGAAAACACGTCTATACTTTTAAAAGAGGGACAGACATAATACCAAAGCATGTCTTAACATTTTCCCTTCAGTGCAGTGTTATAAATATGCATTCTGTATTACTAAACATACATTTGCAACATTATCTTGCTAAAACTTTTCTTTGCATACATTATTTAATGCACAAAACGACGGGCTTCATTGTGAGTTTTTATATATTTATATAATACACTTTGATCATATTTACCTCCCATTGTTCTTTCTCATGCTGCCATCTACATCCTCTTTCTGAATAGTTCCCTCTTTTACTTTTGTTTTTATTTTGCTGGATTCTACATGTGCAAGAAAATATGTTATCCCTGTGTTTCTGAATTGAGTTTAGTTTGCTTAACATGATGATTTCCAATTCCAAAAGTATTATATTTCCATTCTTATTAATGGTTGAGTAATATTCTTGTTGTATGCACATATCAATTTTCTGTAACTATTCACTTGCTGATAGGTGTCTGGAATGATTTCATAGGGCAGTATTCACAGATGGGGAAGTGTCCCTGTTGAATTCCTTTGAGTATAACCCCAGAAGCACGATAGTTGCATCACTGTGGCAATTCTGTTTCAGTGTTTTGAGAAACCTTGCATTGATTTCCACAATGGTGCCCTAATTTACTTCTTCACTGGTACCTTGTAAGCACTTCTAACCCCACATTGTGTTCAGCATTTGTTTTCTGGTCACAGTAATTCTTGATGGGATGATATGAAATCTCAGTGAGATCTTGATTTGTATTTTCCCTGATAGCCAAAGTTATTGATAACTTTATATATATTCAGTGATTGTAGTTTCTCTTTGAGAAATACCCACTCTGTTTTTTTGCCCAATTATTGGTTGAATCAATTGCTATTTCGGCATTGGACTTCTTGAGTTCTTTAATATTATGAATATTAATCCTATCAGATGAAAAAGCATCATTCTGTAGGGCCTTCTCTTCAGTTCCTTGTTTTCTTAGATATCCACAACATAATTATATTGATATAGTATTTTTCCCATCACAGTTGCTTTCACACCCACAGACTGTGAGCTTGACTCTCAAACTCTGCCCACCTTGATTATCTTTTCCCTTGCAACATCAGCTTCACAATTCTAACAAATACAGAAGCATCAAAAAAAAAAAAAAAAAAAAGAAAAGAAAAGAAAAAGAAAACTTCCTTAGTCACCTAGGGGAAAACAGTCACAATTCATGGTTCTTAGATATCAGGAAATATGCTTAGTATTATCTTGGCTAAGAGAAATGCATATTAAAACCATGTTTTCTGGGTTTTTTCTTAATAAAATGGAAAAGGTCAGTAAGCCAATTGCATTGTATCAGAGAATTTGAATAGGTAAGAAAATAGCCCTCTCATGTGTTGCTGGAAAAGAAGCAGGTAGAGGCTCTGTGAAGAGCAGTTTGGTGAATTTGATTAAAATTACAAGTGCATACATCTTTCAGTTCAGTATTTTCACCCTTATCTGCTCAAGTGTAAAATAATAAATGCTTAAAGTGAATGACTACATCATAGCTTCTATGTAAGAAATATCTTAAACATTGATGAAGAAATGCAATGGCTTGTCTAGACATTACATAGGAAGCTCAGAGACAAGAATGCAACCTGTATATGATGATATGTGGCAAGCAGTAATAATTAATGTCAATAGAAAACCAAACTTCAGGAAGGTACATATGCATGTTGCCGTTTACAGGAGATGGAAATTGTATTAAGTAGCCCAAAAATGATTGTGAGATACCTTCATCATTCAGATCTTGGGTTCCGTGGAAACTAACATCTTGGAACAGGTAGCAACTTGAGTCCAACTTTTGGAAATCTCACTGATTAGCAGTAAATGACCTGTGCTTATCATTGTGATCTTAGTGCTTGGTACATAGCAATCTATTTCCCATACCTTGTTTACCCCTGCAGATCATTACTTTATTGATTGAACAAATTCAACAATACATTGGGGCTTACAAAATGGTAACTTCTATGGCACACCGTGACTTCTATTCTCAAGATTAACTGTTGTATTTGACCTTCTATAAGAAGACTCTTTGGATATGGTAAGATGGCTCGGTGAATAAAGGTGCTTCCCACCAAATCTGATAACCTGAGTTCAATCTTCAGAGCCCACATAGTGGGAACAGAGAGAATAACTTTCACAAGTTGTCTGCTGACCTCCACTCTTGCACTATGGCATGAGCACATCCCCTTCTGCCTGTACAATAAATAAATGTGATAAAATATTCTTTGACCTGACATTTAAATTATCCCAGAGGGCTGTAATCAAGTGATGAGATTGAAAACAGGGTTATTGCTAGCATGATCATTTCAATTTTATACTTATTAATAAGTCTGTGATTGGGGTAGAAGAGCCTGAAAAACTGAGACAGAGAAGCCTAGATTTATACTATGTTCTATGCTGGGTGTGAGGAAGCATTCTTAGTGCCTCTCAAGCCACATGCAGATGTTTTTCTGCAGGCTCTGACCTTTAAAGGGTAATGCAATAAGTCTACTGTTTTAAGAAAGAGCCTAACTGGCTGAAGCCAGTTTCTATCAGCTTTTTTCTGCAAAGGCCCAAGTGTCAGAACAGTCAACTCAATGCTTCCTTTGCCCTTTCTTTGCACTATCTTTGTGACACAGACTCTGATGTTGTCTGTATTTCTACCTTCCCCTAGAAATATGGGCTAAAAAATTCATATTGTGAATTTACCCAACTGGTTTCCAGAGCTTTCGTGATATTGAAGAGCTTTTATTTCTTCTCTGTGTCTATGAATTGCTGAGCACAAAGAAGTCAAATGCAAGTTTTCCAAGATGATGGTTGGCATTAATGTGTGTGCCATCTGGTGCCTTGTGGCAGAGAAACTGTTGGCTCCCCTTCCACAACTTCCCAGTCCTTGCTTCTACATACTGGAAGCAATTTCCACTGATTCTCTGTCTAAGAAGCTTTGCTTGCTTATGTGCAAGCTAAACCAAAGGTGCCAGAATCGGTATCTTTGAAAGCAGTCTTCTGCCATTTAAAGAGTCCCCAAAGATCTTGACTTCTTATCCCTCACTTGTGACAATGTGGATGTTTATGCATACATTTCCTGGAGTGTCCCTGCTGTATAAAATTCCAATTGTCCAGTGTTGAGAATGTGCCTGATCATACTTGCAAATGACAGAATAGTGAAGGGTTTCATTTCCCATAATAGGATGGAATGAAATAGAAGAAACAATAATACATGTATCACACAATACTAGACATTTAAAAAAGAATAACACTTTTTAAAGAAAATTATGAATACGCTGGCCAGAGAAAAAATAAAGAATTCTTTTAATTACAGAAATATTTACAAATCAATGCTGAATCTAGAATTTTCTCTATGTAGCTCTGATCTCAGGGCTGAAAACCCTTGGATTTTAGTGGCATATTGATAGAGAACAAAATGCAAGTGTTGGGCATTAACTTATTGAAAGTCCTGAGGAAAGAGTCAACATATGGCTGAGACCTTTGAAGACTACACTCTCGGATTTAGATAGAAAAAAACCCTCCCAAAGGAATCATTTAGTCATGTCTCATGTCTTGGAAGTGGGAGGAATTATATTAGCAATATTTAAAATAAGCCTCCTTAAAAATCCGCAACCATAGTCACCACCACAAAATCAAGGGCATAATTTATTATAACTATGCATCAGTAGGCACTGCAAGGATTCAAATTCATCATGTCCTATCGGCTGCAGGTAATCCTCGATAGCTGAAATGCACAGCACTTGACTATCACCAAGCACATGGACACGAGCACCATGACTGACAGTCAGTAAGAACAGTATACAAGATGGTCAAGCTGGCAAGAACTACAGATGTTGCAGATAACATCCAGAGGATGAGAAAAATAGGTTTAAGAAGTGGGCAAATGTGATATGGAAATATGAAAGAATACTTTTACAGAAGAAAGAATCATAGAACATGTGAAGGAACTATCACTTTAAAATTAGAGATTTTAAAGTGGCTGGAAGAAATGAGTTAAACAATCTAACAGTTCACAGGTGGGCAGACATCTGAAAGCAGCACCCAGAGATGGGCAGAACAGGGCAGGCAAAGAGATAGCATGGTAAAGCATCAAATGGAAGGAAGGTCCAACACATCACTGAGATCCAGAGGAATGGGTCAGAAACAATAACTAAAGTGATAGTGGTTGAGAGAATTCTCCAACTGCTGAAAGAATGGCATCTACTCTACATGCAGAGTACATTCATCCTAATTAGGCTGTCTTACAAAGACACTGGGGGTATCCAAGGTATCAGGGTTTGAATGTGAGTGCCACACCACCCCACAAGCCCCAGTGTTTACTTCTTTAGCTGGTGTTAATGTTTGTGAAGGTTATGGCCCCTTTTGTCTTGTTGGAGTTTTGCTGAAGGTAGAGTCCTCAGAAGGTGGATCTTGAGGATTGATACCCTGGCCTTGCTTTACCTCTGCTTGTTCTTGTTCTCTCTGCAGGGATGTGAAGTGGCCTCCTGCTTCTTCCTCTAGCCATACTTTCCCACATAACAGAACATATCCCCTAGGAATCATAAGCCAAATAAAACTCTCTTTTTCTTAAGTTGTTAGTTGTATGAGTGTTGTCTCATAGCAAAGGTAAGCATAACTGTGACAACAGAGTTCTGTTCAAAAAAATTTAAGAATCCAGAAAAACAAAGAGCAAATAACAGAGAATGGTTGCAATGGAAGGCATACGACTAAGTAGTAGTGTGTTCAGGACACTAAGAAAACAACTGTTGACTATGAATTGTACAGTTAGAAAGACAGATTTGGGGAAGAAGGGAGAGTAAGTGAAGACATTTGCAAAGAAGCAAAATGGAGGCATTTTCATCCATAAATTAAATACAAACATATAATAGGAAAATGGAAAATGGTGACTGAAAGCTTTAAGACAAGAAGAAACAGTGAGCAAATATGCCATGATGGATGGAGTCACAACTGAAATTTAGCTAAAAGTCTTGACAACGGAGGCATAGAAATCAGGAGGCAGAGTGTAGAGGAAGAATGCCCTAAAATCTTGATCTGCTTGGAGGAAGCAATAAAGTGATGCCGAGTGTTAGAGTTTCTTAAAGGCATGCTCATTTCTTGACTGTGATGGTAGCTGCATGAGGGATTCTTGAGGATGTCTAAAAGTGGTGCACCTATGACATGTATACTCTAGACAGACTTAAATTATGTAAAGGAAAATCACAGACTGATTACTGAAGTAGTGGAAATAGGTCATGTGACTGTGGCATAAAACTTCCAAACATGGAGCCGATAAAAAAGAATTGGAAAGAGACATACATGATTCAAAAGAAGACTGAAAAGGCAAAGAAGAAAAACTCTTAAGTAGTTCAAAACAAAGACTAGAATACAAATGTAACCCAAAGCTGAGAAGAAGACTCACTGAATAAAATGCTTGCCACACAAGCAAAAGGACTGGAATTGGGGTCCTCGATCTTGCCTAAAATTCTAGGCAGGTGTAAGTAGTACACCTGTAATTCCAGTTCCAGAAGGCAGGGACTGAGAATCCCCAGAGCAAGGTGGCTAGCCAGACTGTCCCTAATGGCGAGCTCTGGATTTGATTAAAGAACCTGCCTTAAAAGAATAAGGTGGAAAAGCAATCGAGGACTTATCCTGCTATCAACTTTGGGCCTCCACATGCATGCACCTGTGTGAATCCACATTCATGCAAACATGCATGTATACATATACCCGTATACATATGTATAAAATTAGAAAAAGTAGATAAAGTGAATCCAAATATATTTTCAGTCAAATCAATGTAAAGTTTTGTTAAATCTTGAAACCTTGGATCTTGGAAAGGGCAACCAAATGATGTTCAAAAACTCCCCAAATAAGCAATGTGAGAGAGGAAGCAAATATTAGCTAACAAGGAGAACTGGTGGTCATGTATTAGCATCAAGCGAAAGAGACCATAAAGACAAAGCATCAACGGTAAAACAAGGTACCAAAGGCTGATAATAGTTCATATTCACAGACAGGAACAGAAGCCTAAATTTATAGATTAATAACATGATATCTAAAATAAATACATGTGTCAGAAGACTAAAAGAAATTGACTGAATTACCAATATGTGGGAATGCTTAATTCTATTTTCTCTGTTATGAAATAATATACAAGAGGATAATACAAGTGAAAATAAAATAATGAAGACTTGGATAGTGATAAAAGATAAAAGTTTCTTGAAAACTTGCCATCTGTGGGAGAAAGCAAAATCCAGTTTAAATCAAGACCTTGAACATGAAGTAATAAAGACACCTACACATCTCCAAATGAGATTTTTCAGAATGTACTTAACAAATTATTTTTTCATTTAATATACTCAAAACATGCATGACCTCAAATGAGATATGACCCTAATCATTATTCTCCTCAGACAAATCAATGTGGCAGTCAGTCTTTGATCATCTTAGGTCTTCTTGATCTCAGCAGTTAAAGCAAGTATTTTTAATGAATTTACTCTTAAAGTCACATACATTGTTGAATACAATGTGGATGACCACAGTTCCATCAGTGAATTAGATCTGTCCACTCTGTTTTGATGTCCAAAAAAAATTCAAAACATGGAAGAAAATCTCAGGTTGATATATTAATTGAGATTATAAGGCAGAATTTCTATCCAAAGAGGAGGGTATATGACAGTTGAGTGAACTTGACAAGCGTTGTTTCAACTGATGAAATGGAATATCTGTCTCTAAGCTTCTGCCTGAAGAGGCTTACATCTGGTTACACAGGCAACTTTTGGAGATGAAAAAAGACAGATGTGGGGTGTGTTCTAGTGCTTTCCCACTAGGGGCAACCATGAAGACTGGTGCTGACTTTGAATCTTGTGCCCTGGGGCTCTGCCTTTGTACTGTGCTCAGTGCAAGTCTAATGAGAGATTTGGTGGTCTTTGTCAGGTTTCCATACAGCAGAGAGGCATTTAGGAAAGCTTCTAAGATTCTCTAAAACTTTTCTGTCTTCTTTTGGAGGAGTCTAGGGCATGTAAAGAAACTCTTCAGATAGTCATTGTATTCATTTTACACTACTTCCATACCAACTTGTATTAGTCAGGGTTTTCTAGAGTCATGAAATTCACAGAATGAATACACACACACACACACACACACACACACACACACACACACACACACATATATAAGAGATTTATTGAGTTGGCTTACAGATATAGCCAAGATAGTCCAATGATAGCTGCCAGTAGCCGAGGTAGTCCAACGATGGCTGCCAGCTAGCTTCTCGGTTCAGTAGTCAAGTGGGTGATGGTTGAAGGCTGGAGAATTCCTAGAGTCTTTAGTCTAGTCGAAGGCTAGAGTGTGGAAGAAACCAGGTGGCTGGAAGGAAGAGCGATTCTTAGCACCACTGCAAGAAGCATCTCTTCTCTTTCTTGGCTCCTTTTTATATGATGCAGTACTGGGAGGATCCTATGAGATCTTTGGAGGTTCCGATATGATCTAGGGCAGGTATAATCCTATCAGGTAATCTCAGTTGGCTGGGAATGTTTCTGTACTTTCCCCCCATACACTCACCTTTTCTATTCTTTTGTGGTTTTGCACATGAATATAGTAAATTTATGTTTTTCCATCTTAATCCCCAATACCATACCCTTTCTTCTTCGCATTTGTTGCAGTTACTCTGCATTATTGCTGATAAACTCACAACCAAAGGCCTTAGGGGAACAAGGGGTTTTATTCTAGCTTTTGATTGTTCAATTACAGTTCCTTGTCCAGCTTGGCAGGAGAACCCACACCAATACCAAGGATCAAAGGAAATGGCCACACCAAATCCACATAACGAATGAGAGAGGGACAATCCTTACTTATTAGACCAAGTCTGGCCAAGTATACAGAAGGATGCCAACTTTCTCAACCAGTTCACTCCATCTTATTCACCTACCTAGGGACAAGTCTGCCATCATGGAATGAACTTTCATCATCAACTAGACAATCTCCTCAAGGTTTAACTCAACTACGAATTCTCTATAAATGTGCCCAGAGCTCGAACCCTCAACCATAAGTTGACACCTGTATCTAACTGAGACATCATTAAAACCTTTCCTCTCCTGTCTCTTGTCAGACTCATTTCTGTGTTAAAGTCTTTTTACATGTGTGGCCCACTGAGTCTCATTTTGTTTGCCTTTGATGACATGGGCTGTTCACCTCCATGGTTGGTGATAAATTACCTCAAATAACATAAGGGAACAAGGGATTTATGCTCTTGTAATAAACTTGTTATACCTCTTAGTCCAGTTAGCAGAACAACATGCACCATCACCAAAGGGCCACTACCGATTTCTGTAGAGGTTGCTTTTTTCTGTTGCTGTGAGACTCAAACTCAAGTAATTTAAAAGGAAAGGGGGATTTATTTAGCTTTCAGTTCAAGGGGGGAGATACAGTCCTTCATGGTGGAAAAGGCATGGCTGGCAGACAAAAGTTAGAGTCAGTCTACGTCACTTCCTTCATGGATACTGAGAACTGCAAAACTGCTAGCTGCAAAAGCAGATTTCTCCCAGAAGTAGGGTGGGGCTAGTCCACCTCAAGGCCCACTCCCTATGACTGCCTTGCTCCACCGAGGCTCCACCTCTTAGAGGTGCCATGACCTTCCCAAACAAAGATTCAAACACATGAGTCTGTGGAGGACAACTCACATTTCAAATCATGACAGCTGTCATGAACTTGCTGGAGTATGAATTATATTATCGGTACATATACAATTGAGAAAGGCATCTTGCCCCCATCAGCATTAACCATCAGTCTCTCAAGAGGTATTTCCTCTCCTGTGGGGAATGTTGATAGGGCAATTCCTGTGCAAGTCTTGTGTAAATATACATAACTGCAATTAGTTCATGAATACAGCAGCACCCCTTGTTCCCTTACGTTATCTGAGGTAATTTATCACCAACCATGGAGGTGAACAGCCCATGTCATCAAAGGCAAATGAAATGAGACTCAGTGGGCCACACATGTAAAAAGACTTTAACACAGAAATGAGTCTGACAAGAGACAGGAGAGGAAAGGTTTTAATGATGTCTCAGTTAGATACAGGTGTCAACTTATGGTTGAGGGTTCGAGCTCTGGGCACATTCAGAATATAATAATATATTCAGAAGATAATGTCTAACTACACCCCTACCCCTTCAGGCTCTTGCAATCTGACTGCTCCTAGTGGGAAGATGAGCTATGAAGGTTTAAATATAAAGACAATGTCAAAATGCTTTTTAAACAACTGTTATTATACCCATAGATTGGAGAAGCACTCAGGCATTTCCACTTTTAAGTGTGGGACAATTAATCTGGGATCCATATGAGTTTGGTCACCTGCCCATACTAAATTAATAAGGATTCAAATTAATGGTGAAAAACAGAAAAGAAAAAAAAATATTCAACATGGCCAAATTAGGAAGAGGGAGGACCAATCCCTTTTGGGTAGATCGAAAAGTAAGCAAGAGGTATGTATAACTAAGCAGCTCTGCTCAAGGTGCTCTGGGGAGTTGTCAGAACGTGTGAAATTTCATTTGGTAGATCTCCTCCTCTGACAAACTGGCCTGCCAAGGAGATTGTGGGTGTTTGAATGGTGTCCTTTGCTTGGAACAAAGGGGGCCTAATTACTATTCTTATAGCCCCTGAGTCCCTTTTGGCTTAATGTAAGTGTGTAACCAAACATTTTCCTTATCTTTATAGAGCTTAACTGCTCTTTGGTGCTGGGCCATCCTGTCTTTTGGTGTTTATAATCTATTATTGTGCCCCATCGCCATCCCTGTCTCTCCAATTTATTATTCTCTGTTTAAAAAAAAAAGACTTAGTGCCCCCCTTCCTTGGGTAAAGGTAAAAAAGATAAAGACTTTTCCCAGCTGGGGACATGAACACATAGCTATTGTCCAGAGGAGTATAATGCATTTCGTATAAGTGGGCATGCTTAAACTTTGAGAGAAAAGACAGTTCCAGAGTCTCTAACATCTGCTGTCTCTGCCCTCTCGCCCTCTCTACTCCCTCGCTGCCAAGCCCTATGTCATGCAGTGAAGAGGATCAAGGACTGATAGAGTACGTGCACTGAACCAAAAGGCATTGCATTTGGTGGCATGGCCAGCAGGTAAAGAATGTTTGTCTTCACAGGTCTTCTGGATCTTTCTCTCCCAGGGCTTGCTGAAGCTGAGGAGGGCTTCTCTACTCACACAGAAGAAGGAATATACAGGAAGACAATCTGGAGGATTCGAATACATGGGAGTAGATGGATGTCCAATGGAGTCTTATGAAATAGACATCTGCAGCGTGTGGAATCAGGCATTGAGCAGAGTCCCAAGAAGCCACTGAACTCTGACATGAGGTCCTGTTCTCAGATGGACCTCTCCAGAGCAGCCCAGGAGGATGGCTTGAAGGCTTCTGTTTGCAGAAAGTTTCCTGCAATGGCACAGATGTGGAAATGTTATCTATGGAAGAAAAAGCAGCCTATAGGGTGTGCTGATAAGTCAGCCATGGAATAGACATCTGGAACTGCATCCCCCAGGAGAGTCCAAGAAAACATGTGGAAGCACCTCAAAGTTAGCTTAGTGGAGGAGAGAAGAAGCCTGGATATTCATTTACTCTCTCCTATCACACATTTATTGATTGATTTTCTGTAGGGTATTTAATGCTCAAATGCATGGGCAAAGCAGCCTTGTCAGAATCCTTCATCCCAAAGATGCAAGAGCAGGAACCTGAGGTCATCAGCTACATACTGCACAGGACAGTTTCAGCCACACACATCATACACCCAGGGCGCGCAGTCAAATGAAAGGACACTCAGGAAAAAAGGGTGCACACTGCTGTCCCCAAATCTGGATGGAAGTTAACTTTAGAAGGTGAAAAGAGTTTCAAAACAGAGAGACACATACATGGTTCAAAGGCCAAGAGCATCAAGGTGACTCTCATGCATAATGGAAGTAATAGAAATCAGCATGGGCCAAGAGCTCATTTACATGGAATAAATGAGACAAAGTGCCACCGGGAATCACCAAGGCAGCAAAGGAACAAAGCCTTCATGTAGAAAACTTGACTATGACCCACGACTTAGAGGCTGGATGGAGTTAGCAGAAATCCTCTAGTAATTTGTTTCTGTAACCTCTGTCAACTGTGACGTTTAATTAAAGCCAGGAGGAAGCATGAGAGAGAAAATGAACGTGCTATCATCCGTATGAGGGAAGGAGCCCCCTCTCTCAGGGTTCATTGCCAACAAGACCATGGGAAAATCCTCGCAGAAAGTGATGAATGTCATTGACGAGCTTGATCTTGCTGTATGCTGAGCTTGTCTTGGGAGAAAAGATCCTGTGGTGTTATTTCAGGGCTGAAATGGCTTTCTCGGCTCCCTTTTCTTAATTTGCTAGAGACTAGTCCAGAGAAAATAATTAGAGTTGCTTCAGTAATGTGTTTGCTTTACCACTTTCAATTAAGGACAAGAATAGAATGAGAGACAGAGAGAGCATGCAGCAGCAAAAGTACTTGTTTTTATGTTGCCGCTCTTCCATGCGAGCTTGCACAATGTATTCATGATTATTCTGAACTAATGAGTCTCCAAGCGGTTTCACTGGGGCAGCTTCATTAAGGTACTGTTAGCGTTCAGGTTTTGCATGTTTAAAGCATGCAATTGTGATAGGTACAATGTGCATATACATGATAAACCACTACTCTGATCAAGAGAGAAAATGCCTCCATGAATTCAAATATTGCCCTGCTTTTCACCACTCCTTTGAGCCCCTCCTGTCCCTGTTAGGACCCCAGTCCCAAGCAACTTTTTATTTTCCTCTCCATCATTATAGCTCAGTTGATACTATTGAAGTTTTATGGGAATGACTCCACACTGCAAATATTCTTTTTGTAATCTGACTTCTTTCACCATAATTACTTTAATGTTCATCTGTACTTTTTAAGGAACATGTACTTCATTATTTTTCATTACTAAGTGGTCTTCAAGTGATCAAAATAGTAAAAACAGTTTATTTTGCTTTATGCAGTTTTGAGACAAGGTCATTTCTTGTGTTGATTTCCTTATGTAACAGATCACCACACCTTGGTGTTTTGCAACAACAGACCTTAACGCATTCCCAGTTTGTGAGGCTGGAATTAGCTTCTGTTTGCAACCCTTGGCAACCCTAGGCATGCAGATTCCTCTCTCCTACTGCACAGTCTTCACACAGCATTCTCCCATGTCTGTCTTTGGGTGCCTCTTCTCTTCTTGTAATGACTCCAATACTTTAGAAATCCAGGGTCCAGCCCACTTCAGTAGTACTTCATCTTAACTAATTCAATTTGCAATGATTCTATGTCCAAATAAGTTCTTATTTTGAGATTCTGAGGCAGTCGTGAATGACACTGACCAATCCAGCTATCCTTTCCTGTGAAACTTTATAAGATTCTGATAAAAGAAATTTATGCAAAAGAGTGCTTTTTATAGTTTGTTTAGTAGTTTGTTCCCAACTAGAACTCCTTGACCCAGCAAGTACTCAAGCACTTGCCAGTACAGGCGTTCCAGATGAAACCCAGTGGGTCGCACACACAAAATAGATGTAAAAATAGGAGGGAGAGACTAGTTGGAAAGGAGAAATATGAAGTAAGACAGGAGGGGGAATATGATTAGGTAGGAAGGGGTGAAAACACATAGCTTCATTATATTCATGTGTGAAAGTATCAAAGAATAAAAATATAAAGACTGTCTTAAAATTTTTCAACATGTAAAATGAGCCAGGAATCATATTCACAAAAGCATGCTCAAATAATTACATATGAAATTACATTCTCTATAAATAGTACCTTGTGGTCAAATAAGTTTGGTGAATGCTAGGTTGAAAAAAAAAAGTTTCTTTACTGCTGTGTATCAAATATTTAACATGAGACTTATCAAATATTCAATGTGCATGATTAGAATAAGTAACTCTTTCTGTTTACTCAGTGCAGCCTTGTTTGAAGAAGAGCTACAAAAGGATTGAAAAGGAACATGAAGCTTTACTTCAGAACTCTTGACAAAAAGCCAAAAGAAGTATTACTGTATCAACACAGTAAAATTGCTCCCTAAATCTTCACTCGTTTCCCCAAACCAGATAAGTATCTCCCAAATTGCTGTCCCCAAAATGTAGCATTACTTACAAGGAATGCTTCCAATCTTTCCCTGGAAACGTAATTTGAGATGACTTTGTCTCTTTTGAACTCACATCCCTTCTCACCTTGCCAAATATTAAAAATAAATGTCATTGTTTTTGATATTCCAAACATGCTGAAACTCTGGTTTTCCTCCCCATGGTGTATGCACATGAAAACTGTCTTAGAATAGACAAAGGTAAGTGAGAGGGAAAATTAATGAGAATTCTACACAGCCAAGAGGGATGAGGTGATAGGATGGGCAAAGGTAGATGATCCAGAAAGATGACATCATCACCACTAGATCCAAGTCCAGTCCTTAAGGCAGTGTAGAGTATTCTCAAGGAATAGGAACTGTTGGCTTCTTGGAAACAGACTGCCTGCTGGACTTCTCTTGTACTTCCAGCTTATGCAAAAATTGTTCCCAATCAACATATTCTTTCAGAACTTTCAGTCTTTTGAGAACTGTTTTTAACTTCATTTCTTGGATCAACTTTTTGTGAGAGTAAACAACCTGCATAATGCAAAAATAGTTTCCAAATGCCTCTTAATTTTTATCCTTGTCATGTATATTATGTGTCATGATAAATACTGGGTGGAACATATTATGCATTCTAGCATTTAAAGCTTTATACTTGCTTTTTAAGAGCATTTCAGTATCACATGAATGCTCCAAACGTACACAGAAAGAAAGAGAGAGACATACACATACAAGCAATAATACACACACAAATACACATGCACAGACACCCAATAATACACACATACTCACTGGTTATGTCTATAGTTGCCAGTCATGTCTGCAGTACAGCTCTAAGGTTTGTTATTGAAAACCACAAAGAAGTGAGAAAGCAGTCCATATTGAACATGTGCCTTCATATGGCATACTGAAAATATAATTTAACTGATTTTTTTAGTATTTTCCACTATACTGTAAACTAAAGATCTCTGGGTGAGAACTTGTAAAAAGGCTGGTGAATTCTTCAGTGGACAACATTAAGTCCACTTCAAATAGCTCACAAAGCCCCCATTTGGAAGTCAGAACGAATAATCTTTGATTCCAGTGACATACTTGAACATGGTTTTGTGCCATACCCTATTCCCCAATTAGGTCCCGTGGCCTGTCAAACTGAAGGGTGGAGGCTGTAGAGGTGTGGGCTTTCTTCATTCCCCCAAAAAAACTTCCACAATTTTTACATGCTGACTCCAGGGACCGCCCCTTCTTGAAACAATCCCAGGCATGATGGAGTCCATGGAAAGAATGTGTTGTTTCATGTTTCATATATTTTTTACCTCATTTCAGTAATGCTGGTGCTGGGTGAACAGCACTTTCTGTTTGGGAATACCTTTCTAGGCGTGTTGCAGTCCGCCTGCATAGTTGCTGATAAATGACCATCAAATGGCTTAAGGGAACAAGGAATTTATTTTCTTACTGATAGTCCAGTTACATTCTCAGTCCAGCTTGATGGGAGAGCACGCACCAACACCAGGCCTAGGGAACTGGCCACACTATCTCTATGTAATGGCTGAGAGAGGGATGATCCTTACTTGCCAGACCAGCATGTCTGGTCAAATGTACAGAAGGATGCTAACTTCCGGGTCTCGGTATTTTATTCATCTGCTCAGGGCCTAGTCCTACCCACCATGGGTTGGGCCTTCCCCATCAGCTAGACAATCTCCTGCAGGTTTGCTCTGGACCCAACTCAATCACTGATTTTCCACAAGTGTACTCAGAGCTCAAACCCTCAACTGTCAAGTTGACACCTGTGCCTAATTATGTCAAGGCCCATCCAGGCACAGGTTTCCCAGCACATGATATGCTTGTCTTCAGTTGATGAATGTCTCACTCAAATCCTTACAGTCCAATGTCCTGATCTGAGTCCAGGGTCATGAGAAATGCATCTATTCACACATGGATGGAAAGCACTTCCTTTCCTACGTGCAGCAGTCACTTGCAAGTCCTGCCACAGCCCTTGGGAGCAGTTCCCTGACATTTTGTCAGAATTCCATACAGGCATCAACTTGATTGATAGTTTGAGCTCTGAGCACATTTGTAGAGAACTGATAGTTGGGTTAAGTCCTAAACAAACCTTCAAGAGAGTGTCTGGTTGATGGGGAAGACCCAGCCATGGTGGGTTGAATTAGGTTAGGAAAAGTTGGCATCCTTTGATATTTTTAACTAGACATGCACGTCTAACAACTAGGGATAGTCCCTTTCTCATCAATCCTGAGGATGCACAGTGTGAAAGGTCCCTCAGCCCCTGTTGGTGTGAACTCTCTTGCCAATCTGGACAAGGAAAAATTGTAAGAGAAGTAAAACCTCTTGTTCCCCAATAAGCCATTTTGTTGTGAATTTATCAGCAGCAATGCAGAGTAGCTGCAACACCTCTCAATGTTTGGTGGGTGTCCACAGTCTAGAGGGCACATCTCAAGTCCCTGAGTGCTTTCTTTGCCTTGAAGAGAGAAAACATGCCATATCTCTATACCTCCTAACAGCACAACTTCCCCTAAACTACTCAGCATAAAATCTCCGGTCTGCACCCTAGAGAGTGTCGAGATGAGGTTCCCAGAAGTTTTAAAATTAATTTTCTTTGTAAATGCTGCCTGTGGTGATCTAGCACTTCACTTTGGGATTCCTTTTCTTTTATACCTTGCTTCTTATTAGACATTTTCATTTTAACATTCTGTGACAAGAAGACATGTCGGCGGCAAACTTGTAAGTACACCTTTCTTTTAAGAAAAAGTCAATGGGGAAAAAAGAGAAAGAAGTCAATAAATATACTAGAAGACCCTTCCTTTAAGAAAGAAACCTTTAAGAAAGAAACAGGCCTACATATGCGACCTTTGTCTTTGAAGTTATGTGTACATAACACAGGCAAAAAAGAAACTATGCAATTGTGAACCTAAATCATGGTCCAGAGCAAAGCAAAAAGTAACAAAATAAAATTTTCAATTCTGTTTTGATGTTTCAAATGAAACACTTGAAATTCTGAAACAATTTTTGAGATAAAGCATTCCAAAACAAGTACTTCTAATTATTCTAAGAACAATAGTTCTTAACATTGCTTTGAGAAACAATACAGATATCCAAAGATAAATGTCACAAGGAACAAACAAGTGTAATTTATGCTTTTAAAAACTATTCAGCCATTATTATAGAAATTATGATCTAAATTTAACTTACTCAGAAACTTTGCTCATGCTATATTGCTAAAATTAAAATTTAACCAAATATTTTATGGTGTGATCCATTTTGGTGTGTGTGTGTGTGTGTGTGTGTGTGTGTGTGTGTGTGTGTATGCATGTATGTGTATTCATGGGAAGATAATTTAGGGGATTGAGAATATAGTCAATGGTAGAATACTTGCTTAGTCTGTATGAGGCCCAGGGTTCAATTCCCAGACACACACAAAAGTCTGAAATGGAAAGAACAAATACCTGAAGAGTAGTCATTTCTGAGTAGTAGGATTATGGTTTATTTTCAGTCTAACTTCATATTTTTCTACATGTTCCAATTTTTTACATTGAATATTTTTACTTTTTATAGAAAGAAGATAAACAAGAAAGATGTTTTCACTGAAATAAATGTATTTCTCTTCCAAATATGAGGTCTTTTATTCAGCATAATTGTGCTTGAGTTTACTGTTATGAAACACAATGAATATATTTTATATTAACTGCAACTTGGTCTTAGCTATGAATTATGCAGTTTTGCACATGAATCCATCCATGATAATTTCTTAAAGATATTGATGAGTCAGGCCACTTGAAAATGAGTCTATTTATATGCTTACAATTCAATACATATAGCTCTTTTATTCAGTGGTTGTGAACTTAGGGTAATGTATAGCAAATATATAGTTACAAAATTAAGAATAATGCAGCTTGCTTATCAATATTTGATGCACACCATGTTTGCAATTTCCAATAATACATACAGAATTGTAGTGTGCTTGTTTATATTTTTTAAATCCCTTACTTATTTTTGTCTAAGTGCTTCCTTTTGTATCAATTCTTCCCAGTCCTCAGAAGGAGCAACTTTAACTACTATAATAATTCATTGAAAAGAGAGAAAAAGCAGCAAGTTACCATGTTCCCTGTTTTCTTATCCAGTCCCCCTTGGTCCTCACGGATTTTATGCATGTAGAGTAAATGTGGAGCAAAAATGATGTGGTGTAGCATTATCTTTTAATTGGAGTTTCTATTTCTGTTGCCACTTCATTTGCTCACATAATAGCTTAACCGCAGCAATTGGCATAGGCATTATTGTTGATTTGGAAAATACACAAAAGAACACATCCAAGTGTTGTGTTTCCAAAGTGGCTTGGAGAAGCGCTTCAGATTTTGTCTACATTTTGCTTGGGGAACATATTACATCTGAAATTAGCTAACTGCATCTAAACCAGATTCCCAAACAGTCGTTGCAGCCAAGCAACCCCTGAGGAATCTCTCCGCCACCCCCACCTAGGCTCCTCTCCCTATTCTGCCCACTTCTGGCTAAAGCTTTATTTTTCTTGCAAATAGAAAGGTGTATTTTCCTGCTGCTAGCAAATGAGGAAACAAGAAACTTGAAACCTTTGAGTTTGTTGGGAACTTAATGGGCAAAACCATCAGTTCATTAGTATGTAAGATTTGAGCAGGTAACTGTGTCTTTTAACAACAGTGAGATTTCTCATAGCTGTTGTGTTTGAAGGTAATGGAAAAAGATACATATCCCAGTGGAAGCAGTACATGCTGAGCCTGCATAGCCTAGGAAAGTAACGTGGATTGGTCTTCATAGCTTTACATGAATTACTAAAGAATGAGTGGCTTAACTTTCCCAACAGTTAAATCCTGCCCTTGTGTCAGGTAAGCTTCCCTTTGTTACAACAAATACCTGAAATGACCAATCTATAGAGAAAGGATTAATTTGACTAATGGTTGTACAGGTTTCACTCCATGATTGGTTAGCAGTGTACGTCATGACAGGCCTACATAATGGATCAAAGTCATTCACTTCATGATTAGGATGCAAAAATAGAGAAGAATCTGTGGTCCCAGATCCCCCTTGAGGAACCTACCACCAATGACTAGAAGACCTCCTAATAGCTTCACTTCATAAAGGTTCCACCATCCACCAGTAGCATCCACCAGGGTGCAAAGTCTTTAACAATGGAACTTTGGGGGACATTCCAGATCCAACCTACGGCATCCTAGGAAAAGTTAATTGCATTTGTTCCAAAATTTGCCTATGCCGGTTGCTTATTTCCTAAAATTATTCAAGTTTTTAAAATATCATGTAAAGCTAATGAAATATGCATGCACATTTCTCCCATACTTGGGAGAAAAATCTCAGTATAGGTGAATAATTTTAAAAAGTGCTACACATTAAAAATAGCATCCTATAAAAATGATTCAGAAGGAAAATGTTAAAGTAGGAAACACTGCACTCAGGTTGCTGTCTTATGGTTTATATTGTTGTCTTAATTCTATTTATTTTATTTTTTATTTTAATTTTAATTTATTTGTGTAGGTGGGCGTGGGTGGGTGTGTATGTACATGCGTGTGGGCAAGAGGACACTGAGTGTGTGTGTGCCTATGGAAGTCCAGATGACATTGGGAATCATGCTAGATGACTCTACTTCCTTATTCCTTTGCTGGGGTTTCCTAGGTTCTACCTTTCAGGACCAGTCTGCCTCCATTTCTACTCAACATTTTTACATGGGATCTGAAGATCCAAACTCAGATTCTCTTGTTGTGAAGCAATGACTTTAATCTCTGAACCATCTCCCTGGCCCCTCTTAGTTTTATTTCTAAAGGAGGATATAAAGCAAATGATAAGGTGTCGAGCACTGGCGAGGTGGAGGCAAGAGGATCATAGGTTTGACATAAGGCTAGACTACACTGAGGTCCTGTATCTAAAGTAAATCAGAACCCACCTCTCAGGTTAAGATTAGGACCCTGAGGGGCTGATAGCTCAGCTCAGTCCAAATCTAAGGCCTTCAGAACCAAGAAGCTGATGGTGTGGTTTCTTGGTTCAAGGCTGAGAATCCAGGGAGGAGTCTAGCAGTCTAGATCTTTCGGAGGCTAAGGAGTCTGGATTTCTGATGCCCAGGGTTAGAGACGAGCATATCTTCATAGTCATAGATGAAAACAGTTTATCTTGGGTATTTGCTCTCTTTGGGCCTCAGTAGATTGGATGGTGCCTACTGTTTTGTGGGTGTTCTGCACTTCTAAGAAGTTCACAGGCTATGCAGGCTCATCCAGTGAACACACTATGAGATGAGATGTTGACTTCCACTCAAAGATGCTGTTTGCTTCTGTTCTCAGAATGTCTGTCCTCCCCCAACTCTTCCTTTAGTGCTTCCCAGGTCTCCCCCTTCCATCACTGCAAATTAGTTTGTTGGTTGAGGGTCTCCTTTGAATACTTATGTGATTATTCCATTTTTGCACATACAAACTTGTCCCATACAATCTGACACGAACATAAGCCAATTACTTGGGAAAGGGGAGCATGTATTAGACTTTTGCCAATCCTCTACACTCACCTTCAGGGGCTATACAAGCAGCAAATGGATTGGAAGCCACAATGCCAGGCTCTGCAGAGAGCTGATTTGTAACAAGACACATCTGAGGGAATGCTTACTGCCTGTGTGTGCAGAGAGGCCCAGCATGCAGGAAGGCTAACCTTTTCAAGAGGGGATCATTGCAGCCGCAAAGAATGGTCTAAATATCAAACTTAATATATCAGGAATTAGAAATGTCGAACTTTCTGTAACTCTTAAAATGACTAAATCCCCGCTTATTACCATGATTCAAATGTGGAGATTTTCACACATGATTCCCTGAGCAGATGAAGAACAGAAGACTCTGAGACATCAAGTGCTAAGAAGCAATTATAGCTGAGCTGGGTGGTAGGTATAGATGGTAGTACCCATCTGTGATCTCATGCTCAGGAGAAGAAAGGACTGAGAGTTAGAGACCAGTCTAGGTCACGAAGCAAGACTCTCTCAAAACGTAATAATTAGAATGGTGGTGATTGTGGTGATGGAAAAGGAAAGGGAAGATGAGAAAGAGGAGGAAGAGGAGAGGAGGAGAGGGAGAACAACAATTAGAATTTGAATTGTTTCAGAACATTTACTATATGAAAAACACACTAAATAGAGGAGCTGTCAGTGTGAACCAGAGGGTTTCTGGCTCTCACCTACAACCCGCCATGGTCTGAACGTGAGTTGCCTCCTTTTCTCCCCAGGATCATTCATGTGTTTGAATCTTTAGCTGACTATGTTTGGAAAGTTTCTGGCACTTTTAAGAGGTGGTACCTTACTGAGGAAAGCCAGCAACACAGGAAGTGAATGGGTCTTAAGGATGGGTAATCTGGCCCTGTTTCCTCTGTTTGTTCTTATCAACATTGACCTTGGACTATGAGACTTGTGAGTGGACACACCTCTAGATAATTCAACCCCCAAATACCCCTGCTTGTTTTTAGCCTTTAAGCTCAAGTTCCAGATATCCCAGTCAGTTCTACCAACCCCTGCTACCATGCCCAAACTCCTGCCCCGCAGAACCCATGACTCTAAGCAAATGGCTGCTTTATTGCATTATATTTGGGGCAGCTTGTTCTGTAGCAATAGAGAGTTGATCTGATCAGTTGATGTTTTTATCATTCATTATGACTTTAATACCAGGATTTCAGGATAATTGAACCATTAAAACCAAGGTGGTTTTAAATTGCAATTTAGGGACATTAGAAATCCACACTTAATGATTTAGAGTCATTGTAATAAAATAAAAAAAAGGCATGTTTAAAATGAAAGAAAAAATTCTAAATGCAAGCAGTAGCAGTTGCTTAGAAAACATCATTGAATAGATATATAAGCTTGTGAATATTAAAGTAGAATTCAAATTCAATGTATTTTAGAAAAATAGGGGAAATGCCTAGTTGTTTCATTAAAAAGTGACATAGTTAGGAATATTAAAAGCATAATTATGCTGAAGCTTCATTTTCATCTGACAAAAATATCTAATTACAATTGTGTTTAAGCAAAATGCAGACGGAGAGACAAACTAATTAGGAATGGATTTCATTTTTGTTTCGCTTGTTCATGCATGCAATGTTATTCTATTTATTTGTTTTCTCTTCTCATTAATATGAAAACTAGATAAATTAGACACAAAAAGGGAAGGAGAAAACCATTTATAAAAATATGTATGCCAGTTTTGCATATGGAGAAACTCCAATTTAGAAAACTGCAAATATGAGGGTAGATTTAAATTAAAATAGGCATGTATTAGCAAAAGAGGCTAATCAATATATCATTATTTTATTGCAGAATACCAGCTCTGTGAATTCCCAGCTAATTCCTTTTTAAGATTTCATCTACTTTTTTTATGCATGAGTGCATGTGTGTGCATGTGGGGGTGGGAGGCATGTGTATAAAAGGACACTTGAATGTGTGTGCCTGTGGAGACCCAAGGGTAACATCAGGAATCATTCTAAATTGCTCTTATTGCTTTGCTCTGGGATTTCCCAGGCTCTGCTTTTCTGCACAGGAATTACAAGCCACCAGCATTTCTGCCTTACATTTTTAGAGGGATCTGTGGATCTGAACTCAGGTCCTTTTGCTTGTAGACAAAGGCTTTAAGCCTTGAGCCACCTCTTCATCTCAACTCTTTTTATTGTCATGGGTAGAACATCATGAACTAGGGATTGAATGGGCTGAGCAGTGTGTGGACTTCAATGGTTGGGTTTTCCTTAGTTCCCTTCCTTTAAAGCCACAACGCTGATACAACAGAAGAACAACTTTTCTCCACTCTGTATGGCTTTTCCATATTCACTAATTTTTTTTAAAATTCTTACAACATTTTTCTCTGGAATCTGGTTTCAAATTCTGTCCCCAGATTTTACAACAGAAAAGCATAAAACTTTTTGAAGATCCAAATGTTCAAGCCTTTCAATCACTCTTGCCACACCTAGTGAAACTCAACGAGCAAAGCACATAACATTTTTAAGAAATAATCCAGGTGCCCTAGCCCCTCACGGCGCTCTAGTGCCATGGGTTCTTTTCCAGCTGAATGCTTCTCGAGTTCTTCAGCATCCTAGCCCCTCATGGCATTAGTGCCATGAGTCTGTTTCTTGTCTTCTTCTCATGGAGGCACCCTAGCCCCGCATGGCATTAGTGCCATGAGTTCCATCTTGTGCCTGTTTCTCTTGCATTCCATGAGTTCCTTGCTCCTCATGGATTCCATGCCTAGGCTCCATGAGTTCTCCAGGGCATGCTAGCCGCTCATGGACTCCCACTCAAGGCACTCCACATCTGGAGTCCATGAGTTCCAACCTTTCTCTCTTCTAATAAACTCTACCTTAATCCTCAAAAAAAAAAAAAAAGGAAATAATCCTTATTTGCTTCTGTAGCTTATCTTTATTTTTGCAGGTTTATCTACATGTCAAAAATCAAATCTCAAATGCATATACAAAATTCATTTCTTCATTAAAATGAGTGTTTAAAAGCCGTATCTCTTAAACAATAGGAGAAGGATATCAGTTATTTGAAAAGAAAAGATATGTTCAATAAATTATTTAATCCTACCACCAGGAGGGCAGGACCAGGATTAAGAGTTGAGGGCCAGCTTGGACTTTATACTAAGAGGGTGGGAGAGAGAGAAAGAAATTGTTTTAAAAGGAATACCAGGACTGGAAAGATAGCTCAGTGGTTAAACAGCATTTTTTGCACAAACAAAAGGACCAGAGTATGGATCCACCAATCACAATAAAATACCAGGTAGGTGTGACAGACTATCTATAACTCTATTCTGATGGAGACTATGTATTTCTAGAACAAGTTTGTTAGGCAGACTAGTCCTATCATTGAGCTGTGGGTTTGATTAAAGATCCTATCTCAAAAGAACAAGGTGCAAAGGCCATTAAGGACGATTCCAGATATTACCCTGAGCTTCTACATGCACATATACTCACATGCACATGTCCACACACATGTGAGCATGCAAATATACACATGCATATACCCACATATATGCATGAAAATGGAAAAGAAAATACATGTATGTATACATAAAGAGTGAAGCCCAGTTACTGCCAAGGGCTCTTCTTCCAACAACTTATTGGACACATAGAAGTTCTGCCCCACCAGACACGCAGAAAGAATTTTAGGCACCAATGAACTCTAATCATGAAGAAAAGAATGCGGAGCTTCAGGCCCCAGCAACAGCACTCCTGTGACTGATTGTGATTGCTCAGTCCTGTCTAGTGAAACAAAAGGTAAGAGTTGTAGCTGGAACATTATTCAAAGAAGAGAAAATATACACTAAGCGTCCTACAGCGGGAACTTGTTATGCTGGTGGAGCCTAGGATTTGATTTTCCTAGAAAATACCTTCCAAGTAAGAGAACTTAATGTACTCCTGCATTCAATTTAAATATTTTATTTATTCATTTTATGTGTGTGTGTGCGTGTGTGTGTGTGCATGCACACACGAGCGCTCGCATGTGTGTGTCAGAGGGCATTGTATGTCCCTGTGGAGGACCAAGGGTGACTTCAGGAATCATCCTGGATTACTTCTACCTCTTTCTTCTTTGCTCTGGAATTTCCCAGGCTCTGCTCACCAGAACCAGAAGTGCAGGCCACCACTGTTTCCACCTGGCATATTTTACATGGGATCTGGGATCCCAACTCACACCTTCTTTTGAGACAAAGTCTTAACCCCTAAGCCCTCTCTCTAGCCCCTCCTGCATTTTATTTTTAAAATAAAAATTTATTTTACATTCAGTGGTGCTCACAATTAGGGTTTGTGTCATATAATTGAACAACTGGTCCTCAGTGCTCACTTTAAAACAGTGACCCTCTAGAAGTACTGGGTAAGTGGGGGCAAGGATGGGCCTTGAAGGTGGAATTCAGTTTGGTCCATGCCCAGGCTCTCTGGATTTTGCTCATGCTCTTGCCATCACTGCTGTGAGCCCACCACTGTACCTCCATCATCATGATATACTGCGCCCCTTGAACTGTGAGCCAAGTCGCTGCTGTCAGGTAGTCACACTGAAGCAAAAGTAGCTGACATCCTCAGTAATGCCAACTATGTATCAGACCGTAACACTTACCATGATGTCCACTGAAGTCAATGGGAGATTTGTTTGTTTGTTTGGTTTTTTTTTTTTGGAATTTTATTTTATTTTATTTTATTTTATTTCTTCCACTCATACAAAGTTGATAAGTACCCCATTCCCCTCCCTCCATCCACCCCTCCTTGGATCCCCTTGCTCCCTTCTGTCTTGTCCCCTTCCTTCCCCCTGCTCCTCCCCCCGTACCTGGAGCATCCTTTACTGTGCATGTCCAACTTCCCTCTGGGTCCTCCTCTCTGATGAGGTGTAAGGATTCAGTACCATTGCCTAGAGCTCTTTTTTGTGTTCTCCTTTAGTATAGGAACACTATTGTGGCTATTAATCCCTTGCCTCTAAGGATCCTAGTGGAGATTTGATATTATTAGCATATTATTTATTCATAATAATGGCTTTAGTTCCTGTTCTCCACTAGTCCCCCTTCTATTTCCTTGACTTAATTTTTTGGGCAGTTCAATGAATTTAATTAGGGTTATTTACAAAAAGTATGAGTGAGGGGCGATTTACAGAAATGTGGGCATCTTACTAGTGGCTATACCACTGAAGAAAATGTCTCTTCCTCCCTGACAGACATTAATTGTCAATGGGTCTTCAGGGAAGGATGAGACCCCATGAGCCCTTTCCCTCCCCACAGAGATGCTTAGTTGTCCTTAAATTCTGAGTATAGAAGGATCTTGTGAATTCATCCCCATTCCATGACAGGATGTCGATGGGCCCCAGTCCCAGGTCCCAGTCAACCTCTTGCTCTACTCTCCATCCCTATAGGTTTGATGACATGGTTGGAATTTTACTTATGGAGTTCTTGCGTAAGTAATCACAGCTTCTGGTCATGCCAGCAAAATAGAGTCCCACAAAACAGCACTGCACCCATTCTCAGTTCTTCCATCCCTTCTAACTGTCTCTGCCACATTCCTTGATCCTTGTGGGGAGGTCAGGGAATGTCCTCCTCTCTCAACTAAGTTGAGCCCTAAAGTTAATTATTCTTCTCAATTTCACCAGTTGTCAGTGTCTGTAGTAACTGCCTCTCATCCTCCCATTGGAGAAAAAAAAGCTTCTCTGACCAAATCTTTTACAGCACTAATCTATAGGCAAAACATAAGTATTTAGAAGGCTATTTGACAAGCATAACGTCTTGATTTTGAAAAAAAGAACATTTCCCCAATTAAGACTTATTAACTGCCTTTCCCGCCACGGCTACAGATTTTTTAAAAATCATTTTTATAGCACTAAGAGTAAATTCCCTCTTGTGGATTTGGAATTCACAAATCTCTTGAAGAAGTCTCAAATATAGTCAGAAAACAGTTGGTTATCCACGTAATAGCTATTCCACTCTTGCACCAGGGAACCTGTCTTGTCTGGTAGCATATAGATTCCAGAGCTAACAAGTCTATTGATAATTTTCTCATAATACTTTCCCACCTGAGGATATTTATGTATATGATTTGTCTGTGTCCCTCTCACTGAGGTACAGATATTAAATTTGCCACCCATCTGCTGGGCAGGACCCTGGTAGAGGGCTTTTGAGGCTCCCTCAGTGATTCTAATGCACAATTGTCATGAGCACCCATGTGTATGAGGAGAGAGCATTTGCTGCAAACCTCCAAGGGCCATGTGGTTGAGCTATGCCAGGTGTAATAGTTAGGTAAGGGGTGGGGAGAAAGCAAAATAGAGGCATCTATAGTATTTCTTTTTCTGTTCAAAAATTTTTCTTCTCTATAAAGCTGCCTGCCTTAAAGGCTGCCATATTGCGGAAGCATATGGGTGGAGTGCATTTCTGCTTTCCTTCACTTCTTTTATCTCTAAGACTACATTCAAAACTCTTTGGATTCAAATAATATCAGTTAAGAGGTTTGGAGGTTCTGAAAGCCTAGCAGGAATGATCAACACTTTTGAGATATCTAACAGTAAATGCAAAGCATCCTCGGGTGCCAGAGCATTCTTTCAGTCTAAGCAGGTGCAGAGGCGAGGTTATGCAGAAACATCTAATGAAGGCAAGGCCTAGTTCGTATTTTGTTTTCAGGAAACAGGGGAGCACCTGCTGTTTGTTTATCCCTCTCCAAATGCAGGTGTTTTGAATCTAAATATAAGTGGGCTGGGTTTTCTTCCTAACAAGGTATGATCTGCAGCTCTGAGTTTTAACCCATTTACAAATAAAGATCTAACCTAGCCACAAATCAAATCTATGGCCATTGCAGTCTTTGCTAGAGTATTACACTTTTCTGGAATGTTCCCTGGATACAAGTATATACTATGAGGTCTGTGTAGGTTGACTCCTTCCACTCAGATGCAATTCTATCAACATGGAAACGCAGGTTTTTGAGAACATAATTTTTTAAATTATTTCAAACAAACACTAAGAATTATGGCTGCTTAATTGCATGGGTAGAAGTATGTGTGCCTGCATAAGAAGCTGCCACTGTGTGCACCATTCTTCATACCTTCCAGCAACGACAGAAAATTCCTATTTCTCCTCATCTTCATTAACATTTTCACTGTCAGAGTTCTTGATTTTAGCCACTCCAATAAGTGTGTTGTGGTAGCTCATTGTTTTACTTTACATCTGCAATGATAACGTAGTGTTGATCATCTTTCCATGCTTATTTCCCATCTACAGTTTTTGTGTTGAATAAGTCATTGACCAATTTTTAAATTGTTTTTTTACTTAAATTTTATGTTTTCCCTAGTTGTACAAGTGCTATGAGTAACACTCTCTGTTCTTTTCCTTTCTTCCTTCCTCTCTCTTCATACCCTTCCTCCTAGCTTCCCTCCTTTTCTCTCTTCCCTTCATCAACTCCCACTCCTCCCACCCTCCTGTCCAATGCTTCTGTGATTCCAGGGTTTCCTCTGGATCATCTGTTCTGATGGGGGTGAGGGTTCAGAACTCTGTAGCAGACCATGCGGCCCTTCCTGGGGCAAACACACTGATAAGGAAACTACCCTTCACATGTGAAGCTTTAGCTCTTAAGGTTCCTACTACTTGAAATTATTCCTCCTGAGATGCTCATTAGTCTATGTGGGATGTTATTTTGTTGGCCATTGTGCAGGCCTGTAAAGGACAAGTCTCATTGCAGTGAGTTTCTGTATGCAGCAGCCTTGCCTTGAGTAGAATGTCATGTCCCATCTTTAGGTTCTTATAATCTAACCACCCCTTCTTCCACAAGATTCTCTGAGCCTAAGGATGGGGAGAGATTTGACTAGCCTGCTTCCAGGTGAATGTTCCAGGATCACTGCTACTCTGCATTCTGGTTGGCTGTTGTTATCTATTTCACTGTTCTCCCACTGCACTAAGTTATGACCTGTCTGAGTGTTGAGATCCTCTGCTATCTAAAAATAAAAAAAAACCCTGCTTTAAAAAGGCCTTAATATAAGAAAAGGCTTAAAGGAGAGGAAATAAAAGGATTAAGACACAGTGTGAGAGTGGAATTGACCACCTGCTCATCCCTCCCTCTCTGACAGGGAACACATGTGAAGTACTGTAAACGGTCTGAACAACAGTGTACAGGGAGGAAACTGACGGTGAGCAGGATCAGATGACTCCATGTTTATGGGCTTTTTTTTTTAACATTTTTTATTATTATTTCCACTCATACAAACTTAATAGGTAGACCAGTTCCCCCCCTCCTCCTCCCCCCAAACCCCTTGGTCCCCCTCCCTCCCTCCCCATCTCCCAGTGCCTCCCCCCCAATTCCCAGAGAGTCCTTTATTGAGTATGCATAACTCTCCTCTGGGCCCTCCTTTCCAATGACGTATAAGGACCCAGTGGCATTTCCCTGAACCCTTTCTCGTGTTCCCCTTAAGCATAGGAACACTACTGTGGCTGTCAATCCCTTGCCTCCAAGGATCTTGGTGCCTTTAGCAAATGCTAGACTTTGTGGGGTCAATAGTGTGTTAGACATTGCGCAGGGCATGCAAAGTCCTATTATGATTGCTTCAGCCCTAACTAGTGTGGAGACTCTTCAAATCATTGCTCCCCCCATCCTTTTGCTCTTACAATCTTACCGCCCCCTCTTCCGCAAATGTCCCTGAGCTTGAGGATGGGGGGAGATTAGGCTGGCTTAGTTCTATGTGGATGATATAGAGTCTCTGAAGTTCTGGATTGTGGTTCGTTGATTTTCTTTTACAGTTTTGCTGCTCCTGCAATGCCCTTCACTCCATCCTGATGGGCACTGTATGTCACCCCCTGGTCAGAGACAAAAAACTGTTAAACTGGAGTCTTGTTATAATAGCACATTCAAAGGTAGATGTAATAAAAGCAGGAAACCTCGGTGAGGGAGGGATCAGTCACCCATTTGCAAAATGATCACTTTTCATCTGCCAGACTATATGCCCTCCCCTTCTGGTGAGATCATACCCCCTCAGTTGTACATGATCAGGGATGAACGTCTGTAAACTTAACCAGGTGTCACATTACTTACTTGCATTCCTTGAAGGCCGATTTTCTCTGCTGTAACATGGTCCCCTCTCTCCTTGTGTCTGGTGTGGCCCTCCAACCCCATCCCTCCTGTTCACAATCCTTGCAATTACCGTATTACATAGGTTTACCCTTGAGTGTCTCAATGTGGGCTGAGTGAGTTTGGTACTAGGAGCCACCTGTTAGGGAGTACATATGGTGCTTAACTTTCTGGGTTTGGGATACTTCACTTAATATAATTGTTTCTAATGACATCCATTTCCCAGCAAATTCCAGTAATTCATCATTTTTGATGGCTGAGTAGTACTCCATTGTATAGATGTACCACAGTTTCCTTATCCACTCGTCAACTGTTGGACATTTAGGTTGATTCCATGACTTTGCTATTGTAAACAGTGCTGCTATGAACATAGTCGTGCTGGTGCTATCGAGGCGAACCTCTGCTGCATGGGGGGTTATTCCCAAAAGTGGAATAGCAGGGTCGTATGGCATTTCAATCTTTAATTTCTTTAAGAATCTCCAGACAGCTCGCCAGAGTGGCTGTATGAGCCTACCAGCAATGTAGGAGAGTTCCCCTCTCTCCACATCCTCTCCAGCACTTGTTGTTGTTTGTATTGTGGATTTTTGCCATCCTGACCGGGGTGAGATGATATCTCAGGGAGGTTTTGATTTGCATTTCCCTGATGGCTAAAGAAGTGGAGCATTTTTTAAGATATTTGTTAGACATTTTAATTTCATCCCTGGTAAAATTTCTTTTAAGTTCCAAGGCCATTGGTTAATTGGGCCATTGGTTTCCTTGGTGTTTAATTTTCTAAGTTCTTTGTGCACTCTGGACAGTAGAGCTCTATCAGATATGTGGTTAGTGAAGATTTTCTCCCATTCTGTGGGTTGCCTTTGAGCTCGTGTGACAATCTCTTTATCTGAACAGAAGCTCTTTAATTTCACAAGATCCCAACTGTTGAGAGTTGGTAGCAGTGACTATGCCATTGGATGTCTGTTTAGGAAATGTTGGCCTAGCCCAATCAGCTCAAGGGAGTTCCCTATCTGTTCAGTTATGATTTTTATAGTCTCTGGCCTGATATCAAGGTCCTTGATCCATTTGGAATTAAGTCTTGTAAATGGTGACATGTACGGGTCCAGCTTTAATCTTCTGCATGTGGAGATCCAGTTTTGCCAGCACCATTTGTTGAAGATGCTGTTCTTTTTCCATTGGATTCTTTGGGCCCCTTTTATGGGCTTTTCTTAACAGTGGCCTCATTTATCTATTTAATTATTTAACCTTTGTCACCACTCTCGTGTTGTTCTTTCCCCTACTCCCCACGTTATGATTCTTTGCAGTTGTAATGGAAGTTTTAGAAATTTCCCTTGTGTATCTCACTATAAGGGCTTGGTACTAGGATCCACTTATAAGAGAGACCACATGACATCTGACTTTCTGTGCTTGGGTTACTTCACTCAGTATAACTTCTTCAAACTCTATTCATATATCAGCAAACTTCATTAAATCTTTTGTTGATAGCTGCATAATATTCCTTTGTGTATATATACACCACATTATATATTCATCAACTATTGGGCATTTAGGTTCATCACATGACTTTGCTATTGTGAATAAGTGCTGCAATGAATATGAATGTACACATGTCACTACTATAGGAAGATGAAGTATTTAGGGGAATATTCCTGGCAGTGGTATAGCTGGACCAAGTGTCATTTCAATTTTTAACTATTTAGAAACTTCCATACTAATCACCATAGTAGTTGTACAGGATTGCATTCCAACCAGCAATGTATGAGGGTTCCCTTCTCCCTACATCCTTTGCAGTTTTGTTGTTATATGTGTTTTGGATTTTTAACCATTCTGGCGGGGATAAGATGATATCTCTGGATGGTTTTGATTTACATTTTCCAAATGGCTAAGAAGGTAGAACATTTTTTAATATATTGATTATTTATTCAATTGTGCGTGTATGCATGTGTGCACGTATGTGTATGTATGTGTGGGTATGTATGTATGTGTGTGTAGAACCACGGACGAATTCAGGAACCACCATGGACGCCTCTGCCTCCTCCTTGTTTACTCTGCCCAGGGATTCACAGGCTGCACCCTACCAAGACCGGAAACGCAGGCCGCCCCGGCTTCTGCCTGGTGTCTATACGTGGGATCTAGAATCCGAACTCAGAACCTTCCGCCTGCAAGACAGAGGCTTAACCTCTGAGCCACCTCTCCAGCCCCAGAAGGTAGAACATTTTTAAGGTATTTAGTCGACATTTAAATTTCATTCTGGGAAAAGTTTCTTTTAAGTTCCAAGGTCCATTTCTAATTGGACTGTTTACCAACTTTTTGAGTTATTTGTATACTCTGCATATTAGTCCTCTCAGCTAGTAATATATCAAAAAAAGTCTTTTAAAGAATGGAACAAGAATGAGAAATCCCTATGCAGAGGAGCATAGAATAAGGAAAACAGGGAGGGGGAGCTCTGAGCTGATCCATTCAGAACCCAGCGACAAAAATTTACTAGAAGTAACAGAATGTGACACTTCCTGATAAAATGTTGGTTGTAGAGGTCTCAGAGACCCTCAAGTATTATAGGCTTTTGCCATTTATTTTGGTTGCCCCCCCAAAAAACCTGACAATAAAACATTGTTACTGAGATGTATAGATCACAGAACATGGGCAAAATACATCAACTAGAAATGGTCTGAGAACTTCCTTCTTGCTGGATAGCTTACACAGTACCAAGCAATACTGTAGAAGCTATTGGAGGAGAGAAACAATCACAGTCCTCATCAACTCATGAGATCAGCAAGTTGTAATAAAAATCACCATGGCAAGAGGTGACCACAAGTGAAACAGTGGCATAAGTATCAAGGAGACAACCAACAGCTTTCTGAATGGACTCAAGACCACTTGTCAGACTGGAACACATTTCTGTTACTGTTAACTAGACAAGAACCTAAAGAAGGGAAGGAAATAGATCACAGGGAAAAGCAGCCGATGAACCTATAGATAGGAAGACAGTACATCAAAGTGCTCTGTAAATAGCTGCTATTATACTCATAGATTGGAAGAACACTTAACACTCAGCCTAGACATCTTCTTCTACAACAGAGGTAGAGGATCTCAACACCCTGATAGGATGCAGCCTAGGTCAGTAGAAGAGCAGTAAAGTGGACAGAAATGGCCAACCATAATGCACAGTACCAGTAACCTAGCAAGATTCACCCAGAATCAGACCAACAGATTCCAAAGCTTTGAGAATCTCACAGAAAGGGAGGGGGTGAGATTGTAAGAACCTAAATATGGGAAGGTTCACCATTAGACAAGACAGTCCATCTAGGACTGCTGCATCTAGGAACTCACTGCAATGAGACTTGTTCTTAGCAGAACTGCATAATGACTAATACACTAGCATGCTCCCATAGACTATAAAGGAACTCAAGAGAGATAAGAACATACAGTGGAAATCTTGGGGACTAAAGTGGGATGAGTGAAGGGAAATGCTCCTATCAGTGGGGTGACCTGAAAAGAGGCAACTTTGTATGCTATAAGAGGCCTGAACCCTGACAAGAATAGGTAAGCCAGAGGGAACCCTCGTGTCCATAGAAACAGACAGGCAGGAGGGTGGAAGGGAGAGGGATGGATTGATGAAGGGAGGGATAGGGGATGGAATAAAGTGGGAATGGGCATTCAATATGTTTGTAAAACTAGAAAAATAAAAAATATATCTTTTGCTGAACAGAAGCTCTTTAATTCATGAGATCCCACTTGGTGAGTTCTAGTTCCTGTGCTGTACTGTTTAGAAAATGTTAGCTTAGACCAATTAGTTCTAGGGAATTCCCTACTCTTTCTTCCAGGGTTTTTACAGTCTGTGGTTTGATATTAAAGTCCTTGATCCATTTGGAGTTGATGTTTGTGCATGGTGGCAAGTAAAGATCCAGTTTCAATCTTCTATATGTAGATATCCAGCTTTTCAGCACCACTTGTTGAAGATGCTATCCTTTTTTCAGAGGTTTCTCTGGGCAAATATGTCAAAAATCAGATGATGGTAGATATGAGTTTCTATCTGGGTCTTCAACACTTTCCATTGATTTATGAGTATATTTGGAGACAGAACCATGCTGTCCTTATTAGTATGGATTTGTAATATGAATTAAGGTCTAGTATGGTAATACTTCCAACAGCCTTTTGTGCTTCCATATGAATTTGAGATTGCTTTACAATTTCTTTAAAGAATTGCTTTGGAATTTTTAACAATATATTGTTTTGATAGAATGGTCATTTTTATGATGTTAGTTCTACTGATCCAGGAGCATGGGAGATTTTTCTACCTTCTGGTGTCTTCTGAAATTACTTTCTTTAGGCTTTTAAAGTTTTCATTGTATAGAACTCTCATATATTTAGTTAGATTTATATCAAGGTATTTCATTTGTTTTAGGGGTTATGGTAAATGCAATGGTTTCTCTTACAATTTTCTCACTTTTTTTCAATCCTTGGTGTATAAGAAAGCCACTGATTTTTGAACATCAATTTTGTGACCTGCCACTCTGTTGTACTTATGTATTAGTTTGAGGAGTTTCCTGGTGGAGTTTTTGGGGTCTCTCAGATATAGAATATCATCTAAAAATAGAGATATCTTGACTCCCTCTTTTCCTGTTTACATTCTGTCTCTTATCTTATGACTCTAGCTAAGACTTCAAATACAATATTGAAGTGGTGAGAGTAGATAGCCTTGCCTAGTTCCAAATCAAAGTGGGAATGCTTCAAGTTTTCCACCATTTAGAATGATCCTTGCTATAGACTTTGTTGTATATGGTCTTTATTATGTTGGTATAGGTTCCTTCCATTCCTAGTGTCTTCAGGGCTTTTATCAGAAAAGGATGTTGAATTTGTCCAAAGTTTTTCTGCATCTATCGAGAGAATCATGTGGTTTTGGTCCTTGGATTTGTTTACATGATGAATTACATTTATTGATTTGCATATGTTGAACCAACCTTGTGTGTCTGGAATAAATACTGCTTGATCATGGTGAATGACCTTTTTGATATGTTTCTAAATCCAGTTTGCTAAAATTTTATCGAGGAATTTTGCATTAGTGCTCATCAATGAGATTAGCCTATAATTTTCTCTTTTTTTGTCGTATCTTTATTTGTTTGGCGGATCAATGTAATATTAGCCTCATTGAAAGAGTTTGGGAAGTGTTCCTTCCCTTGATATTTTATGGAATAATTTAAGAAATAGTGGTGTTAGTTATTCTTTAAATGTCTGGTAGAATTCTGCACTGAATCCTGGGCTTTTTTGTTGGGAATATTTGTAATTACTTCTTTAACTTCGTCACTTGATATAGGCCTATTTAAATAATTTAATTGATTCTGATTCAATTTTGGTAAGTTGTATGTTCTTAGAAATTCATCTGTTTCTGGTTATCAAATTTTGTGGAGAATAGGTTTTTGAAATCTGATGATTCTCTGAATTTCCTTAGTATCCATTGTAATAACTATTTTCATTTTTAATTTTATCAATTTGGGTTTTATTTAGTTTAGTTTTGGTTAATTTGGCTAAGGGTTTATAAAACTTATAGATTTTTTTCAAAGAAACAGCTCTTTGCTTGATTCTTTGTATTGTATTCTTTATCTCAATTTCAGGTATTTCTCCCCTGATTTTACTAATCTCTGCTCATCTACTGCTTTGGGAATTGGATTGTTCTTGTTTCTCTAAAGCTTTAAAGTTGCATTATTAAGTTATTTACTTGTGATGTAAACATTTTTTGAGTGCTATAAACTTTCTTTTAGGACAGCCTTCATAGTGTTTCAGAAATTTTAATATGTTGTGTTTTCATTATTGTTTACTTCTAAGAATTCTTGAATTTCCATTTTCCTTTCTGTATGAACCCATTCCTCATTCAGTAACTTGGTATTTAATTTCCAAGAATGTTTGCATTTTCTGTCATTTGCCTTGTTATGGATGTCTAGCTTTATTCTATGGTGATCTGATAAAGTACAGGATATAATTCCTACTTTCCTGTATATGTGGAGGCTTGCTTTGTGGCCTAACATGTGGCCTATTTTGGAAAAAGTTCCATGAGCTACTGAAAAGAATGTGTATTCCTTGGTGTTAGGATGGAAAGTTTGGTTTATGGTTTGATTCAACTTCAGTGTGTCTCTGTTCAGTTTTTGGCTTGTTGACCTATTCAGTGATGAAAGTGGAGTGTTGAAGTCTCCTACTATTATTGTGTTTGGGTTGATTTGTTGCTTTAAACATTGTAGTGTTTGTTTAATGATTGTGGATGAGCCTATATTAAGTGTATATATGTTCAGTATTGTGAAATCTTCCTGATGAATTGTTCCTTTGACTAATATGTAGCATCCATCTTATTCTTTCTTTAGGTTTGAAGTTTATTTTGGCAGATATTTTGGCAGATATTAGAATTGCTACTCCTGCTTGTTTGCTTTTTCTATTAGCTCAGAGTGTAGTGCCTTTGACCAGCCTTTTGCTGTAAAAATGTGCCTTTCTTTCACAGTGAGATATGTTTCCTGAAAACAGCAGATTGATGAGTTGTGATTTTTAATCCATGCTTTTAGCTTATGTCTCTTAATTGGAAAGTTGATTCCTATTTTGTTTCTCACAGGTAACTTTCAGAAGTTCTCTGCACATTATGGAAAAGTCCTTTAATTGATGAGTTCTTCGCAAACAAGAGATGAGGTAATATAATAATGAGGGCAAAACAGCAAAACACAAGAAACATTGAGTATCCAGCATTCATGAGGTGCCATTGTACATCTAGATATATTAGCTCTGCATCTATTTTATGTGAGAGAGGGTTTGACTTCTGTGTTTTTAAGAGAAAATAAAGGTCTCTCTCTCTCTCTCTCTCTCTCTCTGTCTCTCTCTCTCTCTCTCTCTCTCTTTCTCTGTCCCCTAGGAAATTGAGAGCTCTCATTCCTTCACCATAGCCTAGTACATAAGAAGTAATCAGTGCATATTCATTGATAAATGATGTCAGAAGTATGAACTTACATTAGCCACAGGTTCTTTGTTAGGACACTGATTATATGAGGAAATAATTTTAAATACAACTCATACTTTTTCTTCTGTTCTTTGCTCTCATGGTACTATTTTAAATATTTTTGTCTCAGAGCCATCTTATGCTTTATAATACCATAGTTTATGTTCACTGGCTGCTCTGTAACCCTAGGCTGCTCTCAACCTCATGTTCCAATAAAGTGCTGGTGTCATGAAGTCCTGTCCCTCTGACTATCTGACTATTATTTTCTGGAATTTTCCAAAATCTTATTCTAGAACCTTCTATAAGCCACCACTATCTTTCTTATGCACTATTGTGCAGCCTCTAGCCTAAATGCCTCCTACCCTCCTCTCCCCATTTTCAACAGACAATCAGAGGGGTCTTTTTCCAAATCACATCAGCTCTATTCTCGTGCCTCTCTTTTTGATTTACCATTTTATTTCAGGTAAAATTCAGATTTTTCACCTTCTCATGTGTAGTTTCCCTCTGCCTGCTTCCACGGTGCTCAGAGTACCTCCCAGGCACACGTCTGGCATTGCATTTGCACATGTTACTTCCTCTGCCTCAAATACTCTTCCTACCAAGAACAACTCTGCCTCCTTTCAAAGTTTCTACCCAATGGATCTTATTGATAAACTTACTGAGCAATTCCATGGCTGGTATTCTCTCTCCATGTACCCTGATTTTAAAGTCTTCTTACTGCTTATTGGCCCAACATGCAGATGGCTTTTTGTTTGTTCCCATGAAGTTAGAGCCTTTAGAAGAAAGGGAATTTGCACTTGCTCACTGTTATCTCCCAGCACTGAACAGAGTAGGTCTCAACGATGAGTGTATCACACGAATGCTTTGTGAAACCACACTCGTGTTGAGTACACTTCTGTTTTTTCAACCCAAAAGTTTAAGAAGTTCTGAACTGTCATATCATAACTGTCTCAGGAACTGTCTAAATAGAAATAGAGCTTCAGAAGTACTTGTAGCAGAGCTTTACTTTCCATGGCTGAGAATCTGAAATCCAGACTGCGATGAGTGAAACACCCAAGGACACAGGGTTCTTCACTGCACAGCTGCTTGCAGCAGAAAATAAGGAGCCCAGCTGGAGTCCCTTACCAGGCCTGCAGCAGAGGAAGGCTCTCCTGCTGTCCCCTGATGCTCAGGAACCTCCCCTGATCTCAAAGTCACCGGGAAAACTCGGAAGGAAAAAAAGGTGCAAGCAGCTGGCTTTGCTTTCCCAAAGAGCAAAGCAGTATATAGCACTGACCCAGACCAAAGCAATATTCAGCACTGACCCAAACATGCTTCCAAGGAAGGGATGGGAATCCTGCCTCTCTTCCTTACTGCTAATATCTGGAGCTGTACAGAAGAGTCAAAACAGTTATCTGAGCCATAAACAGCCTGGTGTTCCTGAAAGAAAACATGAAATAGTATGGGGGGAATATGCCCAGGGTGCTTAGATCTTCATGCTTAGCTCTCTCCCCCTGGGCTTCTGTCCCTTCCCCATCTCCCGTCACCACATTGGCACTCCCAGAAGGACAGTGCAACAACAGTACAACAACAAGTGATTGCCAACCTGCTTGATAACAGAGTTCTATTCTCAAGGAATCCTGATTAGCATCTCATGGACTCCTTCCAACACACTGAGAAATGCTGCCAGAATTTGGGATTGGAAAGCAAGAGGCAGTTCTGACAGGTCTGTGTTGATATCTCCTCCACTGACAAGAGAGGGAATGTAGTTTGAGAAAAGCTTAATAACAGCCCTCTGGATCGTTCATCCAATCATGGTGCCACATGCCCTGGGTCTTGGACTTTTCCATTAACTGAAACTGTCCATTGAATTATGTCAGTTTCTGGAAAAGAATCAAATTCAATTGCATTGTTGCCAGACACTGTAATTCCCCGGGTGCTCATTGTAAACAATTAAGTCCTGCAAAGAGTTCTGTGCTCATTTATTCAAAGAAATCCAACATAATATGTGCATATGCAAACACATGTACATAGATAAATGTAGTATATATACATATATGAACATGTCTATGAAGCTTCAGACACACACAATATACAATAATAGGGCAAGCAGCATGCATGTACCTACCAGCCAACTTAAGAAGCAGGTTCAAAGAATTCCTTCTTTGTATGCATGCTGAGTTCTCTGTGCTGCCTACATAATGTTATGGCTTTAATTAGAATTTCCTGATTACTTTTTAAGGTAGAGTGTGTTTTTTTAAAATTCATTGTCCATTCATGTTTCCTCTTTTAAAATTTGGCCATGTGTGTAATTAGCTTGTTTTCCTTACATTGTACCTGATTATGAGTTCTTCGTTTGCTCTGCAGTTGGATCCTGGTCATGTACATTGGTTGCATGCATTTCATATATTTCTAAGACTTTTAAATTTTTATTTCATTTATTCATGTGTGGGTGTGACGTGTGCATGGGGAAGATGCATGCCCCAGTTCATGTGTGGAAGTCAGAGGACAACTTTGCAAAGTCAGTTTTTCCTTCCACCCTTGTATGTGTTCTGGTATTTTTTCCCGAGACTGTAGTTTTTCATTTTGTATTTTCATATTGTTCTACAAAGAAGGGACCTTTGCCCTAATAAAAATTCATATCTGTCACTTTTTCTTTAATAACTTTTTTGGCCATATGAAGGACAATTTTTATTTATGCACAGAAAACTCCGCAGTGTTCATCTAGCCCAACTTGGTGGCCAATTCCTTGGTCTTGGCTTTCTCCAGCTTCGCAATTGGAGCCACAGACTTGGGACCCAAGACGTTGCCTCCCCAGTGACAGCAGATCTCATCGTATCTGTCGTTGTAGTTGGTCCCGACGGCCTCCACCAGCTTGGCCGGCGCCCTTGTCCTCCGAGTTGACCTGCATGAAGGCAACAGTGGTACAACTGTCTTCCTGTGGACCAGCCACCCCAGCTTAGCCTTTCCCTTGATGATGCAGAACAGGACCCCCATCTTTTGGCACAGAACAAGCAGGAAGACCACGAGGTCGATGGGGTCAACATTGTGTGCGATGACCACCAGCTGCGCCTTCTTGTTCTCCTCCATTGTAGGGCCGACGTTGACCCTGGCGCGCAGGACCGGTGGTCTCTAGGTGGGGATGCCCTCTTTGCCAGCAGCTTTCTTCTCCTGCTTTGTCTCTGGCCTGTACTCATGGGCAAGTTTGAGCAGCTGGGTAGCTGTCTGGGTCCAAGGCCTGTGTGAGCTGGTTTATGGCAGGAGGCACCTTCAGCGCTTGCAGAGGATCGCTCTTTGCCCCTGCAGCCGGATGTAACGAGGCCATTGGACAAACCGAGTAGGTCCCTCCTGGGCTGGATGTCCTGTCCAATACGGAATTTTCTTGGCCTCTTCTCGAAAAGTGGGTTCACCACCTTTTTGGCCTCCTGCTTCACCACGGCAGGGGCTGGGGCCACCTTCTTCCCCTTGGCTTTCTTTCCTTTCACATCTTGCGCTGGGGGGAGGGAGCTCTAAGAAATTTTTTAAGAGCTGGTGAGATGGCTCAAGAGTTAAGCCTTACCTGGCAAGCAGAAGATCCTGAATTCGGATCCCATGTTTAAAAAAAAAAAAAAAAAGCCAGGAGGAAATGGCAACAGCCTATCCTTCCTGCTCTGGAAGGTAGAGCCTGGGAAATCCCAGAGTGAAGCAAAAAGGCAGAAGAAATCCAGGATGATTCCCAAAGTCACCCTTGGTCCTCCGCAGGTGCATGCGCATGCATACATACACACACACACACACACACATACACACACACACACCCTGTGGAAAGATAAATAAAAGGTGGGAAGGAGGGGATAAGTACTTGGTATGCTTGTAAAACTAGGGGAAATGTTTAAAATTTTATATATGTATGTAAAAGTTCCAAATTCAAAAACAACAAAAGAATTTTTTCTTTTTAAATTCTAACAAATTTTTCCATATCCTAAAGTCATAAAGCTATCCTTCTGTAGTTTCTGCAGAAAAAGTTAATGGTTTGCTTTTTAAATACAATCTGAAATTTATAGCCACATAGATGTGAGAGGAGAGATAACGTTTATTTTTTTCCGTATGGTTAGCCAATTATCACACGACTGCTTCATCCTTTCTTCATAGAACTCAGTTCTATGTATTTCATTGTGTTTTTTCAAGCCAGAATGCCAATAACAGTTATATGTTTTGGTTTTTCTTGTTATGTAAAGTAAACAGAGTTGTATCATGATGGGCCTGCCTAACCACATTCTATTAGTCTCTCTATGATTACTTTCTATGACCACAAGTTAATTGCTGTGCTTGGTTGTAAGCCATGCTGTTGGAGACCTCCAAAGCCTTGCTTTCTCTCTTCTTTAAATCGTTCCTCTTTCCCTTCCCATCCATCCTCTGGCTGAGATCTCTTTTCCCTAAGACTCCTCTGCAGATGCACTGGCGTTCACATACAGGTGTGGCCTTTTTTCTATACTACTCTCCAGTGAGACTCCACACACGTGTGTGGCAAGCCTGCGTGTTCCTGTCTTTACACTCCCTGAGAGAAGACCAATGTCCTAATTATTTTCATTTTCCTTTAATCTAGCAAGACACAGATGGAGGAACATTGTCTTTATAGGTGGTACTGTTAGAACTAATGATAAGCCACATTAAAGAAATGAGAGAATTGATTGGGGAAATGGCTCAAAGCGTAAAGTCTTTGTCCTGCAACAAAAGGATATGAGTTCGGATTCCTACATTCCACTAAAAAGGCCAGGACGAAATGGCAACAGCCTATAATTCTGGTCCTGGAAGGAAGAACCTGGGGAAACCCCACAGTAAAGCAATAAAGAGGTAGAGCAATCCAGAATGATTCGTGATGTCACTCAGGCCTCCACAGGTACACACACTCAAGAACACATGCACACACAAAAAAAGAATGACAGTGATAATGATGAGGAAAAGAAGGGAAAGGAAAGGAAGAAGAAGGAAAGGAAAGGAAAGGAAAGGAAAGGAAAGGAAAGGAAAGGAAAGGAAAGGAAAGGAAAGGAAAGGAAAGGAAAGGAAAGGAAAGGAAAGGAAAGGAAAGGAAAGGAAAGGAAAGGAAAGGAAAGGAAGATTCATCAATCTAGCAACTGCTGGTGAATAATTTATGCTAGGATGGTTCCAAATGTTGAGACCCAGACTCCATCAGAAGAGTTGAGAGTGAAAATTGTCCTAAACAACAGAATTTGTCTGAAGGGCAGTATCATATAGCTATTTCTTCCCATGAGGAACATTCCCCCCTGGAGAGAAAAGAGGCTGTAAGATTCAGGAAGTTAAGAAAACTCAGAAGCTTCACAAAGTCACAAGATTTATAAGGCTCCTTCTCTTATTTATTCAACAAGCCATTGCTGGAGGGAGAGAAGGTCCTTTGTTGCAACTGCCTGCAAGTTGGGCAGGGAGCTCCAGAGAGACAACTTTTGTGAAGCACCACCCTAACCTATGCTCCTATAAGTAACCCCTATAACTCATCAATTCAGCAAGCTTGATTTAGGTGGCATCATGTTTTTGGTCCGCCACCAGTGCCCTATCTGGGATGAACATCCATCCACTCACATCCCCCCAGGAGAAGCCTGGCCACAGGAAATATCCATGATTTGATGTGTGCAAGGGTCTCCAAACATTGCAGCCCCACAACTCCCTCCCACACAACATGAAACAATGTTTATGATCAACAATTTCTGGAAACTCTCACAATACTCCTGATTGTCTTTTCACACTTCTGAAGCAGTAGTGTTTTAGAAATCCAAAATACATACACACAAAAAAATTGTTTTTCAAGAAAAACAGGGCACAGGATCCCTCAACAAAGAAAACAGCACAATTCAGCAAACATAATATGCCCTGCCCTGCCCTGCCTTGATGACAGCTTGAAACTCATTTGGGGAAAATAACCACCTTCACTCCACAGAGCTGATAATGCTCCAAGCATATAAACAGCATGTGTCTTGGACAGTGAAATCTTTTCTTCTTTTTCTCTGGGATCAAGCACAAGTATTTTCATGTCATCGCTCTGAGTTTTTGCCAATAGCGGTAAAAGCTCCCACCACATAGACAGATGAGGGTTCTCTTTTCACTCAATCACTTACGATTATGTAGAATTTCACCTAGCTTTCTTTTATTTCTCATTTCTCTGAAAGAGTAGCAAGATGTTAATTCTAACATAACAAGAGAATTGCCAATCATCCTCATTACATATCAGCGAGTCACGACCATTGTCCTCTGGTTACAGCATGCAACACAGAGAAAAATGAGGTCAGGCTCATGTCATGTGTCAAGCTGCATGATGTCTTGGCCTTAAATTGTTCCTCTTGACTTTAAATTGCTCTTCTGTACATTTTTAAAAATTACTCTGAATTACAGCCTGATTAGAATTAGTAGTAGAATTAGTAGAAAACATAATATTCAGGACTGGCAAGATAGTTCAGTGGGTAAGGTGCCTGCTTGCAGACCTGGTGGTAAGTTTGATCCCTAGAAGCCACATGGTAGAAGAACTGACTTACAAAAGTTGTTCTTTGACCTCTGCTTATGTACCATGGCATGCATTCTCTGAAAGAGAAGGAAAGAAAAAGAAAGAAAGAAAGAAAGAAAGAAAGAAAGAAAGAAAGAAAGAAAGAAAGAAAGAAAGAAAGAAAGAGAAAGAAAGAAAAGGAAGAGGAAGAAAAGAAGAAGAAAGAGAAGGAAGGAAGGAAGGAGGAAGGAAGGAAGGAAGGAAGGAAGGAAGGAAGGAAGGAAAGGAGGAAGGAAGGAGGAAGGAGGAAGGAGGAAGGAAGGGGGAAGGAAGAAGGAAGGGAAGGAAGGAAGAGAGGAAGGAAGGAAGGAGGAAGGAAGGAGGGAAGGAGGAGGGAAGGAAGGAGGGAAGGAAAGGAAGGAAGGAAGGGAAGGAAGGAAGGGGAAGGGAAGGAAGGAAGGAAGGAAGGAGGGAGGAGGGAGGGAGGGAGGGAGGAAGGAGGAAGGAGGAAGGGAAGGAAGGAGGGAAGGAAGGAGGAAGGAAGGAGGGAAGGAAGGAAGGAAGGAAGGAAGGAAGGAAGGAAGGAAGGAAGGAAGAAGGAAGGGAGGAAAGGAAGGAAGGAGGGAAGGAGGAAGGAAGGAAGGAAGGGAAGGAAGGAAGGAAGGAAGGAAGGAAGGAAGGAAGGAAGGAAGGAAAGAAGAAAGGAGGGAAGGAAGGAAGGGAGGACAGAAATATTTGATGTGTACATGTGTACATGTGTATCATTGGATAGTCCACAGACAAAACTGATGAGGAACTGTGGAAAGATTCCAGATATTCTTACAGCAGGGTAGAATGGCATGGGATGGTGTCACCTCAGAAGTTCAAAACTAGACTTTTTAAACCAAATTTGAAAAATGTTTTCATCTACTCTCCTTCTATGAGACATAGAAGGGAGTAAGGTATGTGATTTTATTAAAATTAGCAACAATCTGTGACAGAGGACAGGGCAAAAACAAAAACAGATGTGTAAGCATGTATAATCAGAAATGCATTATGTACATAATCCTAGCAGCTTTATTCAATGGCTTATTCCATTTCAGTAATCATGTTGGTAGATGAACTAATTGTAAATTTGTTAAATATTCATAACTAGCAATTTCTGCTAAATCACAATCAAGTGTCACAGTCCAGTGGACTACAGACTCTCATGTAGCATGAGATAAATGACATGCACCTCTTCCTTCCTATGGTACAGACTGAGACAGGTGCTCAGGTGTGGCAGGACACCATGAAAAATACTCAGGCAAACATCTGAACATTTCACACTCAAAGCTTTTCAGTACCCAGGGTTTTGCATGTGAGTTTGAGAAATGCACTCTCAGCATCTCCACGTGGGCGCTGTCCTGCTAAAGTAGAAAAACTAGATGAATAGTTCAATGCGATTTTCACTAGTGACTTTTTCTGTTACCTGGAGCTTTCTCAAAGTCCATGGACAAACAGCATCCGCAGTACCTGAGAACATGTTCAAGCCTGCGGCATCTCAGGTCTTACCCCAAACCTACCATCATATATTAAACATGAAACTTCTCCCTCAGGTTTGTGCATTTGAACACTTGCCCCCAGCTTCTGGTGCATTATGAGACCCTTTCTGACTGTAGGAGAGAATTGCGAGGGAGAGGGCCTTTTGATTCTGGCTCCAATTTCGTTGCTTTCTGACCACTTGAAATGTGAGGGGCTACACCTCAAGGTCCCACCACCCTGGATCAAATTTGTCCCAGCCACCATACCCTCTCCATCAGGGTTGAATTTACCTTCTCAAAACATAAGCGCAGATCAACCCTTCCATGCTAGGTTGTCATTGTCAGATATTTTCATCGTAGCAGCTAACACAGAGCTACCATCTGCACCCTACCAGGGTTTGATTTTTAGGTGAATCTCAGACATACCAAAGCCCAAGTAAAGTGCCCTAGCTATGCAAGGGAAACAAGATCTCTGTAACTTCAGATCACATGATGCAGAAGACATGAGGTTAGGATGTTCTCCAATATAACTTGCAAGTTAAACCTCTGGCTTGCCTATTTTGTACACCTCTAGTGGAGTGACTGTAGCTACTGTAGAAACCAAGGTTAATATCTTTCCCTTATATAATATGGAAATTTCTGTGTCTCACTGCTGTGTCAGCTGTCGTAAGATGATGCACCAGTGAAGGTTATTCATAGATTTTCCAAATAAGACAAAATACATTTTGTAGATTAATTCTTGATATACATATTCTTTATGAGCAGATTCCTCTTTCGGTCACATTCCATACACCTTTTAAACATTACATACCTAGTCACTGAGAATTCATTTGTCAATGTCAGATTAGTCCAATCATATAAACATGTTTTTCACATGTTAAGACGATAACATTGAGGACTGGGGAGATGGTTCAGGAGTTATAGAGTCTCTACAAGCAATAGAACCTGAGTTTGGACCCCTAGATTCCATGTAAAAAATGTCAAGCATACATGATGGCAGACTGTAATTCTGGCTCTAGAAGATAGCGCCTGGGAAACTTCAAAGCAAAAGCAACAAGAAGGTAGAACAATCCAGGATGATTTCTGATGTCACCCATTGTCCTCCACAGGCACATATCCATGTCCTGTTGTATACATGTTCACACAGACATACACATGCATGCAATAAATAAGATGGTCATATTGATCAATTAATTCATTCCCATGTACCCATGGTTACAATGAAGAGCCACTCTTTTTTCTTAATTTATTATATTTTTAGTTTTACAAAGATACTGAATACTTATACATTTCCCTCCATTCTTCTCCCTCCCTTCATCAATTCACTCCATTTCCTCCAACCCTTCTACCAGGTCACTCCCTCTGGCTTGTCTATTCTGTGTGATACTAAATTGTCCCTCTTTGGGCTACCCCACTGATAGGGACATTTCCCTTTACTCATCCAGTTCTAGACCCTAAGGTTTCCACTGTACATTCTTATCGTCTTGAGATCATCAATACTCTATGGGGGCATGTTGGTGTGTCAGTCATTACGCAGATCTGATAAGGATACATCTCTTTGCAGTGAGTTCCTAGATGCAGCAGTCCTGCCTTGAGTGCAATGTCTTGTCCAACAGTAGACCTTTGCATCTTTAGATTTTTACAATCTTACCACCCCCTCTTTTGCAAGGTTTCCTAAGCCTTCGAATTGGGAAAGATTATATTGGCCTAATTTTGGGTGAGCATTGCCAGGTTTCCAGTATTCTGTATTAAGGCTGGCCATTGTCGTTCACTTCAGTGCTCTTCTACTGGCCTATGCTCCATCCTGTCAGGGTGTTGAGATCTCTACCTTGAAGAGCCACTCTTTATCAAACATCTGCTAAGGTTTGCCCTCATTATTCAGTGTGGCAAATAAATTATCTTGAACTCTCTCATCAAACATCACAGTAAGTACTTACCTCATATTCAGATGAGGAAGTCTTACAAAACTTGTTTGCCCAAAGTCTCACAGTGGGTAAATGACAAAATCTGAGCTAAAACTCAGGTAAGCCTCAGGCTTCTTTGCATTGCCTTATACTATTACCCTTATAGTACTTGGCAACTGATATAATTACATAGAGAAGTTTGCATTTCTATAGCTATGGTGAAGTGCATAGCTTTCACTTACAAAAGGGATACCCACAAGTGAAATCACATCCTGTCTACGTCCTTTTGGGTTACAAGAGAGAGAAACTCACTGTAGCTAAAATAAAAACTGAAACAAAGAGCAAGAACCACTTCCCCATCCTCCGACAGACACTCACACCCTGGCTCTCACAATACTGGAGGCAATGACTATGGAAAGGCAAGAACAACTGAAACTATGAGCCATAAAGCTCACTGATGGATATTCGGTCTTGCCTCCAATCTGCTTTCTCTTTGGACTTTCCTGCTCTGCTTTTTCACTAGCTTTCTACTTAGGAAACTAACCTCGACTGTAAGAAACAGCTCTCCGGTGTTCATACACAGAGAACTCTGTAGTGCATTCTTTCTGCCACCCATCTAAACCTGCTGAAGTGAGTACAGACCCTGTGCTAAAGGGCACCAAAAACCTACCCTAGATTTAAACAAACTCAGCCCTGACTTCATGAAGATTATACCACAGAAGGTTTGTGGAGATTCCCGGCCTTGAAAACTTTATCTCTCTAGCTTCCAGCTCTCTTTTCCTATCTTGCTGGAGTTTTTCTACAAACGCAAAATCCTAGGAACAGAGGAATGATAATCGAGTCTCAAACTACTGTTGTAAAATCAAATTTCTTGGCTTCTCTTTCAGTATCAGATGGTCCTAAACTGTCATCTTAACTTTCAGTTAGGAGAGTGGATCAGAAGTCTAAGAGATGAGACTGTTAGAGAGCTGGGGTCGAGATTAGTAGATTCTGAGCACATTCTAGAACATTCTGACCATTCTAGAACACTCCTGCTCACTCATCCTGGATGTGACCCAATATGACCAGCATGATCAGTTCTACATGACTCTTCAAATTGAGCACTTGGCACCATTTCTGCTTCCCTTGGTGTCTTATAGCCCAATCTTTCAGGAGTCTTTGCCCACCCCTGTCAATTATCTGTGCCTAATATTGAGTAAAATCAAGAAAATGCTATTAGTTAGAAGCAATATATTATAGTTTGAATGTAGGCTCCAGTGTTTGAACATTTGGTCTTTAGTCTCTCTCTCTCTCTCTTTTACACACATATACACATAACACACACACGTGACACACACACACACGCACGACACACACATGCATGCACACATACACACACAAAACAGCCACCATGTATTCTCTGCCTGCCACATTGCTTTTTCATACCATGAAAAACTCTATCCCCTCTGAAACTGTAAACCAAAATAATAAACTATTTTCCCCATAAGTTGCTTGGCTCTGAATATTTTATCATAGTAACTAGAATGCCATGCAAATTTGACTATTCAGTTTGGTTAACAAATGATCCATTTGTTCATACAATGAGTTCTTAGTCAGGGCTTAATATCAAAGAAAGCATATGCAAACCTGGCTCTTGACATAAGTGTTTGTGAGTTATGCAGTGTTGGAAGGGGCCAGCATGCTCAAGGACACAGAACAAACTAGTGCTCAGCAGTATGAAGAGGATGAATTAGGAAATGAGATTTAATGAGTAATTGCTGCCCATAGTCTTAGAGTCAACTACTGAGAATTCTGAAAACTAGAACCTGTGGTTGTATTATGTAAATTCCTTTTCCCTCCTAGCATTTCGCTCCGTTTGTAAATGCTAAAAAAGAATTGAAGCATACAATCAAATGGATGCTGCTGTGTTCAGGAACTTATCAGTGTGTCTAAATCCCAACCTCAGGTATGAATCAGTGTCGACAGGTTGCTCCAGGCAAAAGGTGCTCAAATCATGGTTTCATTAAAAGAAATCTAAATATATAGGGACAAGGATGTCTCAAAGGTGTACTATACAGTGCTCGCCTCATTAAACATGGCATGTTAAATATTTGAAAACAACTATACCTTGCTGAATTACAGCAGTGAACTTAAGAGAGTTTAGTCATGCCTTTGCTTCTATGCCTTTGCTTCTATGTTGGCTTCTGTTATTTGGCTCCAGTTTTAACATTCTTGAGCTGTTCCTTTTGGGGACTTGTGACTTTCTTGCTGCTTTCATGGTGTTTATGTACATTTGGGTTTGACTCTTCCTAATGCTAATTTGCTGCCTCAGATCTGTGAAGGGTGGAAATTAGGTCAGAGGGACCATTACAAACTCTAGGAAAGTGAAGGGGAAAAAGAGGCTCAGAATTAGCAACATAATCTTTTAACTTAAAGTCAGGAAATTTAAAAAATAAGCATTCTGACACCTACTCTGGATTTCATGAGACCATTTTGATGCTTACTGCAAGTGTCTGAGTATGTTCCTGATAGATGAATAAGGGAGGTATTTATTCTCAATTTTTATCATTTTATAGTTTCATATATTTACATAATGAATTTAAGCTGCTTTCTTGTCTCATTCCCATCTCTTCATCCCTTTTACCCAAACCTTTTTTTCCAACAATTCCCCCTTCTTACTTTCTAGTCTTGCTTTCATGTGTGCCCCCACTGAGTTTAATTACAGTCTTTCATCTGAAGATTGGTAGGAGATTTCTTGTTGGAGCAAGTGCAACTTATCAGTCATTACATCAACATTTCCTTAACTGCTATTAGTCCCTCAGAGACAAGTGGGGTTCCATGGGTCCATTGCTCATTCCTTACAGACTCTTTCTTGTGTAGTTCTTGGGCAGATAACCAGAGCCACAGTGAGTTCATGAATATAGTCTTCCTCATCGTTTCCTTGAAGGGGTTAAAGAGATGTCTCATTTAGGGCTGAATGCGCAAACATTCGAAGCACTTTGGCCAGCTATGGTTTTCTGCATTAATGAGCAACCCCTGCTATTAAAAGCTTCACAGATGAAGGTTGGGCACATATTGATCTATGGGTATAAACATGAGTATTTGAAAGGTAGTTTGACCACATATCTATTTTTAGTAGTATATCTCCCCCATGGCCTATGACCTACCTCAACTAGGTTGTTTATAGGACCAGTCATGAGTTCCTACTTGTAAAAACATCCTCAAATCCAAACAAACAGTTGTTGGTTACTTCCAGGACAATCATGCCAAAGTTATAGTAGAGAGTTCATTTTGCCTGGCAAGTAGGTCATCATTGTAGCTCACAGGATTCAAAATGGGAAAAGACTGCTACTGGCTGTTTTTCTCCCCAAGCACCCTACATAGCACAAATACTTTCCTTCTGTACCAGCAAGCCTGTATTATCAAGAGTCTCTAGGAAGGTATCTCTGAACAAAGTTCCTCATCTTGGCAGAATGTTAGTGAATTGGTCCTTGGAGTCTCATCTTTGTTGAGTGAGAGGGACCCTCCCCTTTTGAGTGGGGGGGGGGGACACAGCAAAGTATAAAGGGTGACTGATCTCCACACTGAGGAAGATAGTATTCCATGCCTGAGCAGGAGTTGAGTTATGTAGTAGATCTGATGAGTAGCCTCCTACTTAACCAGAGTTGGATATAAGGGGGCAGAGATAGAGAAAGATAATGGGACAACAGAGAGCAGCCTCTCTCATCCTGGTTGCTGTGGCAACAAGAGGCAGTTTTCCCATCAGCAACTGATCAAGGAAGAAAGTCACTGATTCCCACTGTAGGCTGTCCTCTGGATTTACAAAGATCAAGCCAGGCAGGGTGTACCGTATAATTGACAGTGAAATGGAGGAAGTTTCTAACATGGTAGACATTGATAGTCACTGCTACTTGCAGCAGAAATGTCATAATTTTTTTAAATCAAGATTTTCTAAATCCTTTATTTTTTAAAGTAATAAATCTGTAAGACTTGAGATTCAAACATTTTTAAAGAAAGCATCAAAAGTAGTAAGTTCTGCTTTTGTCTCTATCACCAACCATTCGAGGTTGCAATTCCCTTCCAAAGGCAAATGTTGTCATTAATTTTTATGTCTCCATGTAGATATTAAATATATTTAACCATATGCAAAATATACATGAAGATACATGCATAAGGAGGCCTGTAATTTTATACTACTGTTCATATAAATAACGAACTCCAGAGCCTCATCATTTTTATTTAAAATTTCTTGTCAAACTTAACCATATCTGAGCACATGCAAATTCTACTGATGAACATGCCATAACTTATTCAACGGGCCCACCGCTGATGGGCATTTGGGAAAGTTCCAGTCTTGAATTATGAGTAACAATGCTTCCATATCAGTCAGGATGAAAAATGTTCTCCCTCAAAGATACTCATCTTAATCCTCAGAACCTGTGAATGTTACATGGATGTAGCCAAGGGAATGAAGATATAAATCAAATCTCTAAATGAGGAGATCATTCTACATTGTCCAGGTTGGTCTTCAGTGCAATCACATATATCCTTTCTTAGGAAAGCAGGAAGGGTTTTACTGCTGAGAGCTGCTGGCCTTTGAAATGTGAGTAGTGAGTCCTCAAAGCCAAAGTTTAGGCAGACACTGGAATCTAGAAGAGACCCTCACCTGAAGACCTCCCCTGTGGGATATCTTGGTTCAACCTAGTATAGGGATGTTGGACTTCTGGGCTCTGATTATATGAGAAAATATATATTTGTCCTATAAACTCCCTCTCAAGTTGTTTTTACAGTCACCGAAAATTAAATACAGTTGGGCATTAAAAATGTACCTATATATGGCTAAAATCCCACAATAAATTCCCCAAAGATTGTGGCTTCCAGTTTGTACTCATGATCTTTCTAGGTATTGCCTATTGCCCACATTGTAAGTATGATGTTGAACACCCTCAAACTAAAATGCAAACATTCTTATATTCTGACACATGCTACCACAAAGTCATTAAATATTTCAACTATAACATTTAATACTGTACTCTAATGATGGTTTTAACTTGAAGTTCAACTAGTAGAAGTTAATTGGACTTTTTATTGATAGCATTTGTGTGCATTTTCTCTGGAATGTCCACTTTCATCTACTGATTTCTTTTTATTTTCCATTTTCATGTGTATGTGTAGGGAGTGTGAGTGTATATATATGCGTGTTTTGTATATGTGGGGGAACATATGTAGATGCATGTGCATGAATGTATGTCCCTGTGAAGGCCCAAGGACAATATACAAATCATCCTCTATTATTCCTCATCCTCCATCTTATTCTCTTGAGGCTGGGTCTCGAATTAAACCCACAGGTTATCTATAAGGCTAATCTTCCTGGCCATATTGCTCTGCAGATTTCCAGATTCTACTTTCAAGGCTGGAATTGCAGACAAACTATAATTCCATTCAACATTTTTCTTGATCTCTATGAATCCAAATTCTGATCCTTTTGTTCTCTTCTTACTACTGATGGCAAGAGTTTTTAGCCACTGATCCTTCTCTTCCAGCTCCGTATTGTAACTTTTCAATTGTGTTTTTATATTTCGTATAATCAACTTTTAAGTATGTTTATATGTGCAGATAATCTGAATTGCAATTTTGTTTGTTTTGTGTGGCGTCTAGGGCCTCATGCATGCCAGACAAACATTCTACAACTCAACTATATCCTTAGTACATAAAATTTGTTTTCATTTATGATTTATATTTTGACTTTGCTCATTATGGTGCTTACCAAAAAGAATTTTTAAAAATTTTTTTAGAATTTTTAAATTTTTTAAAAAATTTTTAACATGGTAAAAATCAAAGTTTTAGGGCTAGAAAGATGGATCAATAGGTGAGGTACTTGCTGCACAAGAATGAGGACCAGAGTTTGGATCCTGAGCACCCATGTGTAAATGCCAGGCATAGTGGTATGCAATGCCACTATGTAATGCCAGCACTGAGAAGGCAGAGACAGGAAGATTTCTGAGACTCACTAGCCAGCCAATCTAGGCTAATTGGCAGGTTTGAAGTACTGTGAGAAACTCTATCTCAAAAAAGTTGGAGGGATAGAGAGATGGCTCAGGGGTTAAGACTCTGCCTCAAAAGCAGAAGGTTCTGTGTTCAGATCCCAGATCCCACATAGACCAGGCAGAAACGGTGGCTGCCTACACTTCTGACCTTGGAGCGTAGAGCCTGGGAAACTTCAGGCAAAGAGAAGGTAGAGAAATCCAGGATGATTCCTGAAGTTATCCTAAGCACACACAGTACACTCTGATTTGCATAGACATATATGCACATAAACATACATGCAAAAAAAAAAGAGACAGAAATAAATATAGGAAGACACCCCATATATGACCTTGGGCATGCACACACACACACATGCACACACACACATTTTAGAACTGATAGCTAGCTTTTACCCATCCTTTCAAATCCTACCCTCCAATTATTTTTTCAGCACCTCTAACTAATCATTGTCTCAATTTTCATATTTAAACTTATGACTTGTTTAACATTTATTTTAATATAATATATGAGATGTACTGAATTTTATGGTTTTACTATTTATCCTGGTGTGCTAATACTATGTCAGTATCCCATCTACAAATGGCAACTTGAGGTTGAAGGCTATGTTCTGGGCACATTTGTGAAGAATTGGTAGTTTAAAGTAAGCCCTAAACAAGCTTGAAGGAAGCTTGTCTAATCGAAGACATGAAGTCCTACTCATGGTGGGTAGGACTATTCCTTGGGCGGGTGGATAAGTTGGAGAGAGTTGTTAGTTCACTATTTTTGCATACCTTGATCTGTTAACATGCAAGCATTTTGACAAGTAAGAAAGTTTCCCCTCTTCTCAGCAATTCCTGTGGATATGATGTGGTTAATTGCTCATCTCCTGATACTGGTATGAACTCTCCTGCCAAGTTGAACTTTGAACTATAATTGAGAATCATAAGAAAGAATTAAATTCCCTTTTATTTCCCTTAAGCTTTTGGATCCTACACCTATATCAGCAAATGAAGACACGCTGCAACACCTTTTTATGTAAATTTACTTACGTGTATTCTTTTGGAATTTCATTCATGAGCACAATGAATTCATGACATTTCAACCCTTATTATCTAATTTCGACCCTCTTCTTTTCCCCACAACAAACCTTCTTCCCCACCAGTCTTCCTCTTATTTTCATGTCCTTTTCTTTGCATTTCATCTGGATTACCATTAGTGGCGTGTGCCTGGGCACATGTTGTAGCAACGCTGATGCCTATAAGTGATAGCTACATCAGTAAGAAAACCAGTTCCTCTTCCCCTCTATACAGCATTAGTCCTTGTTAGCTATTCAAGGGGTGTGGTGCTTTTGAGATCTCTCCCCTTCTCTGGTGAAATGTTGATAGGCAAAATCCTGTGCAGGTCTTATGGCAGTACACATAACTCCACTGAGTTCATGGGTGTAGTGGCTCTGCCATGTCCAGAAGATACTGTTTGGCCACACCTCTCACCACCTTCTGGCTCGTACACTCTTATGGCCCCTTGCGTTTCAATGTTCCATGTGTCCTGGTTTACATGGATCATATGGGTTACCTGGATATATTTTATAGGACCAGTAGTCCAATCCACTTATTTCTTGAATTTCAGCCAGTTTTGATTCTCTGTATTAATCACCTTCTGCTGCAAAAGGCAGCCTCTAAGTTGAGAGCTGTTCTAATCTATGGATATGATAAATGTTTAGAATGGCAGCTTGAATAGCCTGTCTTCTTATCTTTTGTACATTAAATTTCCATGTGACTTTGTTCTATTTCTTTCCTGCTACAAGCAGGAAATTGCCTACAATTTTTTAACTTTATTTATTGAAATTTTTGTGGTGTGTGTGTGTGTGTGTGTGTGTGTGTGTGTGTGTGTGTGTGTATCAGAGGGCACTGTGTGTCTCTGTGGTGGACCAAAGGTGACTTCAGGAATCATCCTGGATTCCTTCTGCCTCTTTATTGTTTCATTCTGGAATTTTCCAGGCTCTGCACCAAGGCTGGAAGTATAGACTACTGCCATTTCTGCCTGGCATTTTTACATGAGATCTGGGATCAGAATTCAGGACTTTCTGCTTGTAAGGCAGAGTCTGAGCCTCTGAATCATGACTCTAGCCCTATGTCTATATATTTTTATCAAATAAAATAAAGCAATTTGTAAACCATGAGTTTTGGTTTTTGAATCCTTCGAATTCCCTATCACCAGGCCAGTGAAGGGCACTGGGGATCTTAACAAGCCCTGACAAACCTGATGCTGAAATCTAATGACCACTGCACACTTGCCAATCTATCTGGTGATTGCACGGCTACAAAGGGGACTGCTAGTGAGGAAGACTAGAAAACAGCCCCTCAGTGTCAGGAAAGCTGATCCCAGTGGAAGCTACCAGGAAGAAGGTAGGTTAGGACATTTGCAGGACAATTATGGAGAAAATGGAGAAAAGAATCACTGTTTTTGCAAGTGATTTTACGAAAGCACAGAATTACACTTGGGACTGGTGACATAGTCAAGCGTTAACAACAGGATATCTCAGGAATCCTCTAAGCTTCTCACCACAGAAACCATGAAATCTCTAAAGCTGCCCAGAAAATGAAAAATAAACTGGCCCAGAAAGGTCATGAGTACCCAGCATCAACAACAGGAAGGCTTAGAAACAGTTGCAAGACCACTGCTTCCCAGGTTCCAGCACAAGAGGAGAGAAGGAAGGATTTCCTGTGACAGACCCCTTTCCTATGGTGTTTTACAACTGTCGCTACACATTTGTACTGTGTATAGTTTCTTAAATGTTCTTTTCTTTTAAAAAATTCATTTGTTTAATGACAGGAGAACTTGATGGATGAGAGTAACAATGTACACAGTCTTCTTGTTCTGAAAAAAATACTTAAGCAAAGCCAATGGTTGACAAATACAGATGGGAAGGAGAAACCAGCCTGCTTTTTACACATTAAGGATTGAAAATACTCCTATCAATCTATGCTGTGATAGCATCAGCCTTAAGCATCACCCCAGAGACTAAAGCCTCCACACAGAGCTACCCACCTGTTGTGGAACACGCACTGGCTCGGAGATAAGCCTTCAGAGTGTGTGAGCTGAAAGAAGGGATCTGCCCTCTTTCAGTTCTGGATGGGATGTCATCGCAGTGGAAGTCGCCGCAACAAAGGGTCCTATTAAAATTAAAATTAGCTAAGGAGGGAAGGAAGAGAAACTTTTCCTCCCTCTTCCTGATTAAAGTAAAATGGATTATCCACCAGGCTCAAGGGATTGTGCAGCTTCCTATAAATCCCTTGCATCGTGTAAAAGGAGGTCTGTTGAGGGTCTGCATGGAAGAATAGCAGGAAGGATTATACTCAGGCCAGAGAGGTATGGCTTAGGTGCACCCAGTTAAATCTCAGATCTTGTTCTCATGACTTCCGGCAGAAACTGCCTTCATCCCTGACAGTCTTTCTTCCTTAAAGGAGTGATATGAATTTTGATAAAGATGTATGGATTAAAAAAGTGTAGTCTGGGCTGGAGAGATAGCTCAGGGGTTAAGTCTTTGGCTCACAAGCAAAAGGACCTGAGTTCAGATCCCAAAATCTCACTTAAAATAAATGCTGGGCAGAAATGGGGACATCTTGTGCAATCCCAGAGCAAAAGCAATTAAGGCAATAGAGCAATGGGGCGATTCCCCAATGTCACCTTTAGACCTCCACAGACACACAGACATACATCACACACACACTCACACACACACACACACACAAAAGAAGTATGATTTGAGGAGATGTGGGCATTTGGAGTACAAGTGTAAAGTAAGATAGAAAATTCTGTGACTTGAAGTCTAAAAATATACATTCCTTATTATCTGTTCATACACAAACATACATGCACACAAACAACACATACATATACATATACACACATATGCTTACATATACACACTACACCCAAATATGCACACATGTGCATTCATATCTATGCACACATATGTAGGCACTTTCGCACACATGCTCGCACACATTACTGTTTCTACGTCCTGTCTCTTGCACAATCAGGAACTAGCTAAGTTTGGAGAGCAATGTCTACCATTACCATAAATTCCTTTGAAGACTTGCAATGTTGTCATGTCTGCCTTTCTTTTACTGGAACAAGAGGAGAAATATTCTTTTATAGGAAGACAGGAAAAAAGTAGGAGAGAGAATACCAAAACATCGTAAAACATCCCAAGTGTGGATGAATCTGCCAACACATTTGATCTTGCAAACTTTGCTTATTAGAAAAAAATAATCAAGAGTAATACACAAACAAGAAAGCTAAAAATGGTCTCACTGTCAGTTAAAAGAATCTCACTTAAAAACAGAAAAGCTTACAGTGTTTCATAGGTACAGAGACTCCCTAATTTGACTGTGTTCTTAAGGATAGCAATTCTGATTTTGATTGTTTCTTAATTCTTCTCTCACCTCTCTCCTCTCTTTCTTCATATGTATTACTTTTATGTAACTAAGACACAGTATCTGACAGAAACAATTCCGACAAGAAAAGACTTATCTGGGCTCATGGTTTCTGCTCCTTATGGCAGAGAAGCAGGGCTCAGAAGATGAAGTAAGAGCATGAGAAGCGAAGACCACAGGAACAAGGGGCAGGGGATAACTTTCAAAAACCTGCCCCCAGAGGCCGACTTTACTTCCTAAATATTCCATAGCATCTCACCAGCTATGGAACAAACATTCCGAACAGGTCCAGTAAGACATCTGAGAATCAAACCAAAACTGTCTCATAAGAGGCACATTTTAAAACTGAAAGGGATTTTTAACATGAAACATAATAGGATTTATTTTTCCATGTTAAAAACAAGTAAAATGTATGGAACAATTATCTTTTAAGATTCTCTGACTGTGTAGGACAATGATTCCTGAGAGGTGGGGAGCCAAGGAAAACACTCCAAAATTGCTTCATCTCCTTCGATGTGTGACTTCCAAGCTATAGCACAATAAAGGGAACAAAGGTAGAGGTGATCAGACTCCTTCAATGCAAAAGATGGAGTTGACCCTGAGATGACATTTATCCTCACCAGACACGCACAGTGGCTGACATGTCAACCTTCCCTCATGGACCCTCAAGGAATTCAGGAGACATAAACGCATACAGTGGGAATCCTGGGGACCAGAGATAGACAAGTAAGGGGAGCATGCTATTAGCTGGTCTACCCATGGAAGGGGCCTTAAAGAACTGCCACAGAGGCCTGAGCTCCCACTAGAACTGACATCTTAAAGGAACTCTGGTGCCCACATAGGTCCAAGAAGTAGGAAGGAAAAGGATAGATTAGTGAAGAGAGGGGAAGGGTGAGAGGGGGGAAGAGGAGGGGCAACCACTCATGTTTGTATAAAAGGAAAATTATATTTTTACTGTTAAATAATAATTGTGCAAACACAATGGGTAGGTATCCCTACCCTCCCTTTCCCCCTCCTTTTCCTCTTAACTTCTTCTTTCCCTCCTTCCCCTCCTTTCTGGATCTAACCCAATCTCTCCCTCCCTTCTATCCATGAGCATCTATGGGTCCCAGGTTTCTCTCTAGATCATCTGCTCTAGTGGGGGCTTAGGTATCTGTGGCAGACCCAGTGGCCCTTCCCTGAGTGGACCACTGATATGGGCACTCCCCTTCACCAGTCTAACCCTAGCCCCTAAGGATCCTACTGCTTCAAATTACTTGTCCTGAGATCCTCGCTAGTCTATGTTGATATGTCACACACTGTGAAGGTCTGGTAAGGTCAAGTTTTAATGTAGTGAGTTCCTGGCTGCAGCAACCCTGTCTTGAGTGAAATGTCTTGTCCTGTGGTGAACCTCCCCATTTTTAGGCCCTTATAAACCACTCACTCACTCTTCCACAAGGTTCTCTGAGCCTTAATATGGGGAGAGATTTGGCTGACTTGATTCCATGTGAACATTGTAGGGTCATTGGTATTCTGCCTTCTGGTTGGCTGTTTGTTTCACTGTTCTTCCACTGCATTAGGCTGTGACCTATCTGGGTGTTGAGATCCTCTCTTATCCAAAATTTTTTGAAAAACTGTTAATAAAAGACCTTTATATAAGAAAAGACTTAAAGGAGAGGAAAGAACAGGAATAGGACACAGTAGAGTTCAACTTCCAGGCAACCAACCACCTGCCGTCCAACCCCCAAATTCTTCCCCCCTGCATGACAAGGAACACAGGCCCAGCTAGACCAATCACTAGAGGACAGGAAGGAAACTGACAGGGGACAAGATCAGATTTCTCAATACTTATCAGCTTTTCTTGACAGTGACCTTATTTATCTAATTAACTATACTTTTTTTGTTTCTACTCTCTTGGGGTCTTCTTTCTCCTACCCTCCTAATTATGTTCCTTCGCAGTTATAATGGGTATTATAGAGATTTAAAAGGAGAATTGTTAATTAAAAAAAAAGATGGAGTTGAGAGCCAGGAAGACCAAGGTCACATGGGAACCTTAGGCAGTATACATGGAAAGTTTTTTTCTGGTGAGTAGAGGAAAAATCAAAGTTCTTGTCAGGCTTAATGAACTTTATAGGTAAATTCTGAAGAGATAAAAGTGTTCCCAAATAGTCCTTTCACCTCATCGGAGAGGAGGATCCAGAGGAGAGTTTGGCATGCACATTAAAGGATGCTCCGGGAATGGGAGGGGGAAGCACTGGGGGATGGGGAAGGAGGGGAGGGACATACAGGGTGGTGGGAAGTTGGAGGGAGGGAGGGGACTGGTGTACCTGTTATGAGTGGAAATTAAAAAAAAAGAACTTAAAAAAACAGTGTTCCCAAATAGTTGAACTCTTCCTAGAAAAGAAACCCAAGATTTATAGAAATAAAATAGCCATCACCATGAAATAAACTGATAAGGTCTGGAATAAGCTAAGGGAGTGGAGCCTTCATGAACAGAGCTAGTGGCCTGATAAGATTTGTGAAAGGGATGGTATCCCTTCCCCCTAGTGAAGACACAGTGACACATACCGTCTGTAAGGAAGAAGATTACAGCCATGATTAGAACCCTGATATCCATAGTAGATGAAATGTCTTTTGTTTAAGATAGTGTAAATTATAATGTTCTGTCATTCACTCTATGATTACCAGAAATGAATGGAGTCGAGAAAACATGATCTATAATAAAGAGGAAAATAGCAGTCAGCTGATAGTAATCCTGAGCTAGTAATGATGTTGAAATCAATATCCAAGAACAGCAAAACTCTTTTAATTTTATTTCAGAGGTTCAAAAGTAGGGGCATGGTAAATAAGGGAAAATCCCAACCTAACTTTCAGAGATAAACACTACAATGACCATGATGAAGAATATAGTGAGGATGATGAGAAATCAGTCCTTGAAGAGAAAAAGTTAAAAAGTTTAAGTTAATACACAGTGTATTAGTCAAGTTTCCTGTATGAATACACACACACACACACACACACACACACACACACTCACATATATATGAATTTTTAAATTTTAACTTACAAAATAATACCTGAAATGTGTCCCCTACAGTCTCATGTGTTTAGGAAGATCATGGCACCTTGAGAGGTGGAGCCTTGCTGGAGGAAGATGGTCACAAAGGTGGCCTTGAGGTGGATTAGATCCACCCTACCTCCAAGAGAAGTCTGCCTTTGCAGCAAGCAGTCTTGCAGCTAGCCTAATTTAACCTGACTCTAGCTTCAGCCAGCCAGTCATGCTGCCTCCACCATGAGAGACTGTATCTCCCCTCTGGAACCAACCATAAGCTAAATAAATTTTCCCTTTCTCCCTTAAGTTGATTGGCTTTAAGTGCTCTCTCACAGCAATAGTTAAGAGTAACTGTTACAATACCTGTGTTCTCAAACAGGATCTGCCTATAGCTGCTCCGTTCCTGAGCTAAAATATCTCACAAAACTGAAGGATCCCAGAAAAACATTGAGCCTCAATTACACTGGAGAGCTAAAAAGGTTGGGCTCAGATAAACCACTACCAGACAGAAGATGCTGGGCTCCCATCTCAGCAAACAGCAAAGCAAACTTACAGACGTTGGGCTCCCACATCAGTGAGGAACATACAGAAGCCGAGCTCTTACAACATCAAGCCAAAAGGGCCAATCTCTGACACCAGCCACAAACAGCAGTAGCAGTGACAGCAGAGAAGGCTGGAACACGCCAGCAGTGCACTCACACAGCTATGTCTATATAGAGCAAGGGAAGAGCAGTTCTCTCTCCTTGCATTGTCACGTGGTCAACCTCTAGAAAGGACCACCACTAAGATCTAGGTCTTTCATATCAATTGAACAATCCTTTGCAGACTTGTTCAGGGGCTTTCCATAATCACCGTTCTTCACAGCTTTGTCCCAAACAGTCTGCAACTATCAAACTGACACCCGAATCTAATTCTCACACAGAGTCATCCAAAATAAAACACAGAGTGAAGCCTCATCACTTGTCCATATTCTGTTGGTCAGAAGCAAATCGCACAATCCACTGGATAATCTGAATATGTGCCACATAAGATCATGATAACAGTTTTGCTTGAATGTCTATTACACCTTTTAAAAAAAGCTGAAATGCCTTATTAATAAGAGACAAAACAGACTTTGGAATAAATAATTTTATCACTGAACAGAATCATCAATTTACAACGATAAGGTGATAGTTTATAAAAAAATTAACCATTTTTTATGCTTAGGTACTTAACACACATAATGCATACAGTTAAAAAAATTTGACAGAATGACAAAGACAAACAGAAAAGACCACAATTATGATTACAGATTTCAATGATTAGAGATTAGAAGTCTTATTACTTGACAGAAAAAAGGCATTCAAATTGGGTAGTAAGGGATTGTGTAGTAAGGGGTGAAAGCACATAAACCAATTGTATTTGTAAATGAAAGTGTCAAAGGATAAAATACATTTAAAAACATATTCAAGTCATATAAAGTATATACTTCATTCACAAATGAATTAAATTAAAAATAAATAACAAAACAGTATTCAAAAAAGTGTTTAGCTATGTGGAACCCAAATAATGCAAAGGTCAGCAAAACAAGATTAACAAAAACAAAAGTTGGTTCACTGACTAAAAAAAGTTGATTATTATCAGCAGTGAATGATGAGACATTGCTGTAGTATCTATAAATATTAAAAAGGTTACAGATAATAGTATGAAAATGTTGTGATGGTGAATTAGAACACTTTTGATGGATATATTTCTTGAATGATACAATTACCAACTGTTATATAAAGGAAAATAGATACCTTGAAGAGTACTATCACTACTAAAGGAATTGAATTTATATTAAAAATCATTCCCCCATGTGAATTGTGTCAGACCTAGACTGCTTTCATGATGAATTATACCAGATTCTGGTTAAAAAGTACAATGGAAGAAATGAGCTACTGAGTAACACAACAACATGGCGTAATCTGGAAAAATTTCCATTGATTAAGCAAGCCTGATTAAAAATAGTACAGACTATATAATTCTATTTATATAAGATTATTAAAAATGTAATCTCAGAGTTGGGGCTGCAGCTCAGTAGCATAGTGCTTGCCTAGCACTCAAGATTCCCTAAGATTCAATCCCCAATGCTGCCAGAAAGCACAAACTCATCTGTAATGACATGAATCAGATCAATTTTTGCCAAAAAAGACAAAAAGTGATGCCTACTAGGCAAATGCAAATTGTTGCTATAGATATATGTTCACTAGATTATAGTGATTATTTGTCAAATATGTGAAATTATATATTCTCAATAGTTTATCACATAGCAATTATGCTTTAATAAGCAGTTTCAAAACTCAAAGTCTGATAAAAATTGCAATGTCATCTGTCATTTTAAAAACAGATGACTAAATTAAAAATGAAGGCAATCAGGTCAAGGTTATAGCTTAATGCAGAGCACATGCCTAGGCACAAGGCTCTGGTTTCATCCTCAACACTGCACAAGAAAATAAATCAGATCATCAATAACCTATATCTGTCATATGTTGTAACTTTTTCCAGTTTATCTTTTGCCATATAACTTAGCTTATGCTTATTGCATTGGCCATTCAAGACTGTTAAGTTTTATTTAGCCAAATTCATTCATCTCTTCTATATATTTTCTGCTTTCAATATAAGTGCTGGTTGGTTCTTTCCCAAACCTAATGCTGTATAGCCATTACAAAATATTTCCTGGAATCTTTAGGGATCCCTGTTAGTACATGAAATATTTACACGGAGCCTGGAATTTACTTTGGTACAAAGATAAGGCTTTTGTATTCTCTTAAATAAGTCAGTAGCTATACTGAGACATTTACTGAAGTCTTTGTTCCTTTTCCTACATATACAAGAAATTAATCTGACTTTAAAAGTAAACATTTTACATAAGATGGCTATGAAAAAGGATATAGTTCCTCTGCACCTTCTTGAGTTTTCCTCATGCTCCATTTTCACTAGTTCTCTTAAAGGTTTCCCTTTCTTTTCTTCCCTTTTCTAAAATTCTGTAATCTGAGTATGTCTTTAACATTCATGATGTCAGATTCTTACATAGCATCAGAATCACTCTCTGCTCCATCCTTCCCACCGCATGGCCATTCTTTTTGGCCTGAACTCTCAAGGTACTGATGGTGTCTAACCTGTCACCTTTTGTCTGGTTCTATATCCTTAAATCCATAATAGCTATTAATCCTAGACCTTCCTGAATTTGCCTGACCACACCTCATTTCCTTATCTTACTCACAGACCTCCCAGGTTTATGAGCTACAACTTGAATATGATAAAGTTCACCTCTCAGGATGTTCAACTTTGTTATTAGTGCTCGCAAATGCATGGCATTGCATAACCATCACAATGTTGAAGTTAACAAAAGTTTCATCACATCATAAATTTCCTCCTACCATCTGTCAACCCTTTGCCCACCCCTTTCCTTGGCATTACTGATCTAGTTTCTGTCCCTGCATTTTGGCTTTGCCAGAGTGTCATATACATAAAATCATACTTGATAGCGCCTTTTTAGTCAGCTCTTTCCATTTAGCATATGTATTTGGGATGCATTTGATCTGCTTCATGTACCAATGATTGATTACTCTTTACTTTTCCTTCATTGTCTTTATATGTTACTCCATTTGCTAAGCCCATGGCTACATGATTAAATGCAAACTGCAGTAGTACGATGGAAAGCAGAACTAGTATCAGGTTGGGAAAACAATGTCCTCCTAAAGGACTCATACGTGAAAAGCTGGTCTCTAGCTGGGGACCCTATTTTTAAGAGATTCCAGTGGTAGGGCCAAACTGCAGGAAGTAGTGCACCAGCAGCATGTCCCTGTCCTAAAACTTTCTCTAGCACTCACTCTCACTGCTTCCTGCCCACCGTGAGCTGATTAATTCTGTGCCACATGATCCCACTGTCATGATGCACTGACCATGTGTGGGGGCCAATCAGCTACGGACTGTATCTTATGAAACCATGAAGCAAAAGAACTCTTTTTTCCTTTAGGTTGTTTTTGATAGTGACAAAAAGGCCGACAGAAAGGGTATCCATAGCTTGAGCATAGTCTCAGAAAAGTTATCTTCTTGCCCCTGAGCTGGGGCAAGAAGCTCGAGTTGGACCTGTGGAAGGAGATGCAACGTTTCCTTGCACCAGCACCTCAGGATAACCAGTTATGAAAGATTATATGGAGTCATGCATCCCCCCTCCCTCTGTCTCAGTATTACTTCTTTGATACAGGTAATAGGATCTTTTCATGCCATATTGCACCTTGTTAATGTTTATTGATGATCACATGGATTCAGGGTGTGTCTTTTTAACACAGGATATCTTCTTTTAAACTCTTTAACTGTGGCTATTCTGTTTTTGCAGATGTTTTTCCAACTGGTAAGAGTTGACATTGTGTATGAAAACTTTTTACATAGAGTGGGCAGTGTCTCTGAATGTTTGAATGCCAATGGGTCATAGAGGGCTAATTTTATACTTAAAAGAAAAAATTGGCAGTAGAGCATGACAAGATCCTATCACCTGTATCAAAGGAGCAATATTGTGACAATGAGGAAGGGCACAACTGCATCTAACCCTCCATAATTCATAGTCATTCTTTATGAGCCACTGACTTAGGCCACTGACTTGGTTGCTTAGGCTTTCTAGAGTCTCACAGGCACTTGAACTTGACAATTTTTTCCCTATGACCTCTTATGTGACACAAATCTGTCACATTTATCTCTCAATGACCCAAAGAACATTTCCCTTTGTTTACTTTGCCCTTCTCTCTTCCCCACACCTTGATGCTGGTCTAGTTCATTCAGATCTATCAGAGCCTCTTCAACTTCATAAAGATCACATTCCTCTCATAGGAATTAGCAAAGCCACTAAAACTCAATACCATTCATTCCATGGTCTCTGTTGAACTAAACTTTCTTTTAACTCTCTTATGACCACAATCCCATGCAGCCCAGGGAACTGAGAATGAAACACTGCCTCCCACGTGCTCGGTTCCCTCAGTTACTTCTATCTGCTAGCTGTCAGTCACTGGCTGGTGTTGCTACTTCCTACCTTATACCTGTCTCAATTGTTGTTAATAAATAAAGTTGTGTCTGTTCTCACATTGACTTGACCAGCTTGCAACTTAACCATAGCAGAACTACACACAGCTAACTCGATTAAAGCAACAAAGATGTAAGTACAACCTTACTTGGTTATCTCGTATTTTCTTCATTGCCTATGGGTTGGTCTGGGGTAGTCTCCTATGTGGAAGCCTCTTGTTAAAAGCCATCCTTACCTGCAATTAAAGCTGTTGCAATTATCTGTGTTAGAAGCAAGGACATAGGGAAAGACAATAATGCCTAACATATGCCCCTCAATTGTTTCAGAGATGGGGAAAACAGATGGTCTGACTTCAGTGGTTCAGAGGCCTGTTCTCCCTCTTCACGGGTTTGGCTTTGCCATCTCATGCCCACCCACAATCCCTACTCTTTATTTTCCTCAGTGCTCAAGACTCTCCATTCTAACTCTCAATCTTCTTTTCAGCCCCCGTCTCTGTTCTCACTGAAACAATGTGAGAAATTTGCATTTCCACCATGGGCCCTTTTCTCTTAGTGCCTGCTACGAAAGAACGCTTGCTTCACAGGGAAATAGTCAAGCAGACTGATACACACGTTAGGCTGTTCATGTGATGATGATATAAGATCATTTTTCTGTAGTTCTCCTCAAGCACTCACTACTCACTATTAATCACTTTTGTTCTGCTGTACACAAAAATACCTGACAGAAGTCAAGGGAGAAAAAGTTTACTTTGCCTCGTAACTTCAGATTTCAGACCATCATGATGGGAATGGTTGAGTAGACTGGCTCTGATCGTGGTGGTAGGATCATGAGGTAGAAACTGTTCACATTATGGCAGGTCATAAAGCACAGAGCTCAGTAAGGGCTATATTCCTAGTGACCTACGTCCACCAACTAGACTCCACCTCCTGAAGTCTTAGTGGCCTTCCAAGATAACACTGCCAGCTAGAAAATATTTCATATTCAAACCATAGCCTGGTCTTATTTTCATCATTATTTTTCTGCTGCAAGTGTCTGAATAAGAATAGTACTAATGACAGACAACAACTACAGAATCAGTAATCATTGTATTTATCTCATGTTTACTGGAGTCAGGTCCTATCCTAATCTCTTGGAAATACCTGTCTAATTCTGAAAGTAGCCCTCATTATCTCTCATTACTTTGAAGATGAGCAAACTGACTCAGGGACGCTTTTGGATAGAAGGTGGCATAGCATAGAGTTGCAGGCAGAGCAACAGGCCTCTGAATTATACACCATATCTGAAAGACAAGCTTCTCAATGTCTGGATGGCCATGATCTTACCCAGGATAGCTCTGGGAACATTTTATTCATAGGCCCAAGGATTTTGACAATGGATTAATTTGTCTCACCAAATCTCACCAAGATGATTCCAAAGTGGGACCTTTTCAGACCCCCCCCCCAGGCTGATGCTTTTCTGTTGGCTGCATCTGCAGCTGATGGGGATGAAAACCATGTTTTCTTTTTTTTTATACATTTTTTTTATTATTTCCACTCATACAAACTTAATAGGTACACCAGTTCCCACTCTCCCTCCTCCTCCCCCCGAACCCCCTGGTCTCCCTCCCCTCATCCCTCCCTCTCCATCCCCCAGTGCCTCCCCCCCAAATTCCCAGAGAGTCCTTTATTGTGCATGCCTGACTCTCCTCTGAGCCCTCCTCTCCAATGACGTACAAGGACCCAGAGGCATTTCCCTGAACCCTTTCCCGTGTTCCCCTTAAGCATAGGAACACTACTATGGCTGTCAACTCCTTGCCTCCAAGGATCTTGGTGCCTTTAGCAGATGCTAGACTTTGTGAGGTCAATAGTGTGTTGGACATTGGGCAGGGCATGCAAAGTCCAATTATGATTGCTTCGGCCCTAACTTGTGTGGAGTATCTTGCAAATCATTGCTCTTCCCATCCTTTTGCTCTTACCGCCCCCTCTTCCGCAAATGTCCCTGAGCTTCAGGATGGGGAGAGATTAGTCTGGCCTAGTTCTAGGTGGTTGATATAGAGTCTCTGAAGTTCTGGATTGTGGTTTGTTGATTTTCTTTTGCAGTTTTGCTGCTCCTGCAATGCCCTTTACTCCATCCTGATGGGCACTGTATGTCACCCCCTGGCCAGAGACAAAAAGCTGTTAAACTGGAATCTTGTTATAAGAGCACATTCAAGGGTAGATGTATTAAAAGTAGGAAACCTCAATGAGGGAGGGTCAATCACCTGTTTGCAAAATGGTTACTTTTTATCTGCCAGACTATATGCCCTCCCCTTCTGGTGAGATCATACCCCCTCAGTTGTAAATGATCAGGAACGAATGTCTGTTAACTTAACCAGGGCAAAAAACTTACTTAACCAACTTACTTGCAGTCCTTGATGGAGGCCTATTTTCTCTGGAGAACCATGTTTTCTAAAACAATGGAAGATTTCAAATTCCCAGAGTCACTCAGACCTTGATACAGCTACATAGCACACACAGCAAATGCCATGGAACTCAACAACCAGCAAAGTAGCTTTGGGCTGTTTGAATGCATTGTGGCCCAAATGTGAGGTAGGAGCTTTCTCTTGCTAGGTTTTCCCATTACATGTAGAAGATCAGTGATCTCCAGGGTAAAGTAGACAGAAATATGAATTGAAATTACATAACAAGAAAAGGGAAGAAAATTCATGCTTGCTGAATCTTTTTTACCCGACAGGCTGTGAAATTCCGTGGTCTCACCTTTCAACATGTTGAATGTTTTATCAGATACAAAACATACACATTATGCAAATATATACATATCATGTACATATATATGCATGTATATAACATTCAAAGTTACCTAACTGACATTTGTGATGATTTGCATTCTGTCACACCAAAGACAAGTGCTCAGTGACCATAATCCACTCCCTGTTCAATACTTCCATGGAGAATCAATTTGTGTCTAATGTTTCATACAAAGATTTTGTTTCAAATTCTGAGGATTTTTTTGCCCTGTTCATTGAACTTTCTGGCATTGTTTAACACTGTGACGTACTTAGGATCCCCACGTTTCTTCCACATTGTAGTTTCATAAATGTATTTTAGTAAGTGATGTATTTTAATAAACCAAAGCAAGATTCAGTGATGTTGCATTCATAAATGTGAGGTGAGCAACTCAGTAAATTGAATACTTTCTGTGAAGCAAATCCAGAGACTTAGGACAGGATGGAAGTGTTTAATTCTATCAGAATGATTTTCCAGGTTTCTTATGATAAAACTCTTTTAGGTGAAAAACTAACTTAAAATCTGCCCCTTAAAAACTAAGTGCAATTAAAAAGATTCCAATTTCCAGGAATAAATAAAGAGGTAATTAATTAGCTAAATTTAAATTCAGGAATAATACATAAACTTAATATGTAGAAAAAATACATTTTCTTATGGTATCAAAAAGTAACAAGAAAGTGAGAAGTGACCTGCCCAAAATACATGAAGGAAAAAAAAATCCAGAGAAATGAGCCCAGTGCTCCAGGGTGCATCCATCCTGATGGCAATTCCCATCCTGAACAAGGAGTTGGCAATTTGAGTTGCACTTGGAGCAGCCTTCACAGGGTGAGTGATAACTTAACAGAGTCCTGGGTCTGTCAAGGTAAAACACTCTGCTTGGGTGAGATTTCAGGAGTTTGGAGTAATGATCAGAGACCAGCATGGACATACAGTGCAGGATACACTTAACTCTAGCAATGCAGAAAGTTCCAGGCCCTAAAACTGCGTCGTGGTCCTGACTGCTGATGTCCCTAGTGCTGTAGTATCATCAGCAGGAAGTAACCTCTAGAAGAAAAGAAGAACCCTATCCTAAGCAATAACTCCACAGATACATTTTTAAATACAACATCCAGTATAAAGTCACAAGTAAGCAGCACCCAGAAAGAAGAAAGTATGAGTAAGTATCAGCCAAAATGTTGTACAAGAGTAAGTAGGAATGTGTGACTATCAAAAAGTGATGTAGAGTAATTATAAGTGGCAAGTGTCAGTGCCATTGTTATGAGTGATTAAAATGTGCTTTAGTGGTAGAATTAGGTATTTCAGCATGTGATACAATACTATTTACAGAGATCAGAAAGTCTTGGCCCAGGTTCCATGTGTGATCTCTGGCTTGTTTTATTTTGTTTTGTTTGGCATCAGCTTAAAATAGATTCTCATAGTTTGAATGTTAATTTTATGAAAAGACAAGAAAAATGTGATTGTGTGACTTTACATGTTTGTCTATGAAGATTAACTCTCTGATCCTTTACAGAGGAAGTCTGGTCTTCCAGTAGAGAAGTGGAAATAAATTAACCTCAGCTATACCCGAGGCAGCTGCTTCTCCATCATCTGACAGTGATCCAGAAAAAAATAAATGAATAAAGGCCAACCCTCAATGTGAGTCCACTGACATAAATATGAAAAATAGACAAAGTCCTGGTTCGGAACTGCATTTTTATTTGGTGAAACTACAGATAAAAAGTAAGGAATGAATGGTTGCAAATGTCAAGAGAATGGCCACTTCAGGAGGGAGAAGGGACATTGCTGGTCAAGGGGCAGACAAAGGAATGAGTTTAAGAAATGTATGCACTTGATTCTAAAGCAGCTGCTTGGGTGATCACAGCAATCTATTAAGATGTATATTTATGTCTTGTACATTTTCTATATGTTCATTCTATTTTCAGTGGGGTTAGCAGCATTGACATGGGGTGTCATTTTGTGTCCCAGGCTGGCTGGGAGCTCACTGTGAGCACAGGTTTCAACCTGACAACTGAATGCTGAGCTCTGGGCATGTCTGTGAAGAATTACCAGTTAAGAAAGCCTTATGCACACCTGCAGGAGTCTGGGAAGACAATCCATTCCACGGTGAGTGAAACTATCCCCTGGGCAGGTGGACAAGATCCAGGGAGCTGGTTCAGTAGATTGGTGTATTTTAATAGCTTTGCTGTCTGGCAAGTGAGGTTTCCTCCATTCTCAGCTATCCCTGTGGATAGAGTGTGGCTGATTTCCTCACCTCCTGGTTGGTGTTAATATGAACTGTCCTGTCAAGATGGACTGAAAAGGATAACCTAAAATTGTAAGAAAAAATAAACTCCCCTTGGTCCCCTAAAATGTTTGGTGGTGAATTTATCAGCAATATGTAGGAAGAGTACAACAGACAGCAATTCTCCTGCCTCAGACTTCTGAGTACTGAAATAAAATGCATGGACCACCAGGTCTGGAATGCATTCTATTTTATAGTAAATTGCTTAAAAATTAATTCTATACAAATTAACAGGAAAGGGAAGGAAAGAATGAAAAAGGAAAGAAGGAATGAAGAAGGGAAGGAATGAAGAAGGGAAGGAGGGAAGGAAGGAAGGAAGGAAGGAAGGAAGGAAGGAAGGAAGGAAGGAAGGAAGGAAGGAAGGAGGAGGGAGGGAGGGAAGGAAGGAAGGAGGAGGGAGGGAAAGAAGGAAGGAAGGAGGAGGGAGGGAGGGAGGGAGGAGAGAGGGAGGGAGGGAGGAAGGGAGGGAGGGAGGGAGGGAGGGAGGAAGGAAGGAAGGAAGGAAGGAAGGAAGGAAGGAAGGAAGGAAGGAAGGAAGGAAGGAAGGAAGGAAGGAAGGGAGAGAGGGGAAGAAAGGAAAGGAAGGACTAAAATTCCATCCTCTAAACGAAATTGATGTTTATATTCTAAATAGAAAAAAAATCCCAAGCAATACTTTTAACTACCCTTTGAATGGATAGGCAATTTCCTAGGAAATGACTGCCCATTTGTATGTTCATAAAGGACTCAGCTTGGGGAAAAGGTCAGTGTTCTTGCTGTGAATAAAATATTTATGAAAATAGCCTCAGCTTTTCCTTGTTCCCCGCATGTGGTTGTCCACTGTACTTGCACTGTGTTAACAGCCTCCTTGCTCTGTGCTGGTCTCAGTACCTTTGGGGGGCATTTCTATCAACCTCTCTCTAATAGAATTGACTCTTTTCCCCATAGCTGTCAAGGACCTCATTTTTCCTTCATTTCTTTTCTTTCTGAAAGTATTCCACTTTTATTTCACTGGCAAGGATAAGTATAGTGAATGGCAATTTTACTACTGTCACGGTGTACTGCCCCAGGTGGAGCATTCACATTCCCTATAGCTGTGATAAAAGGAAAGAGATGAAGACTACTGTTCAAAAGATTCTGGTTAAATCATGAATGAATGTCTTTCCCTAAAAGTTCCAGAATCATAGTAGAAACAGTGTACTTGAAGTGATGTTTATAATAATGCAAAGCTATATATTATTTGTGTAGTTGCTAAACTTCTTTACAACTTAGCAGAATAGAGTCTAACAATTACATCTAGCTAGCAGTAGCAAATTTCACATGACTTGCATCAGGGAGAACTACACTTCAGTCTGGTTTCTTACTAGTTGTGCAGTCTTGGGGAATTCATATCACCTCCCTGAACCTTCTATTCTCATTGCTGAAAGAAAGGACAATGGTTAGATTAAACACAAGGGCTGGGGAGGTGTCTTTGCAGTTAAAGTGATTCCCATGAAAACAAGAGGACCAGAGTTCAGGTCCCAGATGCCATGTAAAATCCCAAATGGGTATGACAGTCTGCCTGTAATTCCAGCCCCTATGGTGGAGCCTGGTAATTTCCAGAGTGAGCTGGCTAGTCAGATTAGCCCTAGACCCAAGATAAAGACCCCATCTGAAAGTGAATATAGTAGAAGAGAGATCAAGGATGCTTTGAGATATAAATTTCAGGTCTCCATATGCACACACCTGCACAAGCACCTGTCCATATGCATGCACCCACATATGTGCAAGCATAGATATGCACACACACACACACACACACACACACACACACACAATCTGCACATGCTCTTGCCCACATGTATACACTCACTGCTGTGTCTTTCTGTTGCTCTGAGATCAGACTTAATCACAATTTAAGAGAGAAAGGAGTATTTTTTTGGCTTATTGTTCCATAGGGGAGATTACCATTATGATAGTCCATTATGGTGAAAAAGGTATGGTGGGTGGGCAGCAAAAACTGGAGAATGCTTCAGAACACAGCAGTCATCTCATAGGCAGATCTAGAAGCAGAGCAAACTGAAAGCAAAGCCAAGCTACCAAAAGTCTCAAGACCTATGGTATGCCTTTCTCCACCAGGACTCTACCTCCTAAAAGTGTCACTACCTTTCCAAACATTGGCATCAACTAAGGATTCAAACACATGAGCCTGTGGGGGACAACTCACATTCAAGCCATGACACACAGAGAAAGTGGGGGAAAAGAATAACCATATATTACAGAGAATGAGGCAAAAATGTAAAATGCACAGCATCTGGCACATAATATATTCCCAGTAACTACCAGCTACTGCACTTGCTATCTATCTCTGACAACTTCTACTGCCCTCCATAAACAGATCTTTCCTCCTCCATCATCTAGATCGCCCAGGCAAACCTGGTAGTGCTCTAGTCCTCCTGACCCCACCACATCTCCCATCATTACCTCATCCAGCAGTCACCAAATATCACCCATTATCCTCAAATCTCACCTACTAGCACCTTTCTTCCTCTTAGACTTTCCCAACCCCTGTGTGATGTCTTCCTCTTCTATTTCGCTAGTAATTATAATGGCATACAGAGTAGCTGGAGAAGACCCTGTGAGGCAAGAAAGAAACTGAAAGACTAGAGAGAAGAGCATTCCCATGAGCTCAGGCAGTGAATACTCATATAGGGCACTTTGACCAAGTGGCTAGAGTTATCATGCACACAACCACAAGACATGCACACCCACGACCAGCCAATACTTTGTTCAACATCTACAGAATAAAGTCAAAACTCTGCTCCCACCTCAAACTCTTCTACTGTGCCTTGCACCTGTAATCCTCCAAATGGAATGTTCTCCTTCCCCACTAATCTGTCGGTTCCTCAAAACTTTGCTTTCATCTGAGTTCTGCTTGATTCCCTTGTCTCTGACCTTCCCAAAGATCAGAATTACCTCTGTTCTCAGGTGTCTTTGCTCTCAGATCATAATTATATGATATAGAACAGTCTGTTCTATAATGGCCACTCTGAAGTTTTTCATCTGTACATTATGATCTGCAGCATTCCCATATTTATTTATTTTCAAGTCTTGAGTTCTTTGTGGTGACTGACAGAAATGTGTCCATTACTAATTAATCTAATGAAATCTAATGTAAGTAGAATCTTCCTTCTGGATAGATTTTGTAGTGAAGCAGACACTGTTTAGGTGTCTCTATTAGAATTTTGAGGGACTTTACTGACATCCTTTGGCACTTTTATCTCAGTGTTCTCACGTGACACTACTCAAATTCAGTTTCCCCTCTTTTCTGTCTACCTTTGGTCTTTCCTGGTGTGTGTGGGGGGGTGTGTGCACGTGTGTGTGTGTGTGTGTGTGTGTGTGTGTGTGTGTATGTGTGTGTGTGTTGTTACTGGAGGCTAAACCTAACAGAGTCTGACATGCTAGGCAAATGCTCTACCTCTAAGCTGTATCAACACTCTTCCTTTGTGTTTGTGTTACTTTTCTTTCTTTCTTTTTCAAATTTATTTTTCCCCAATCATACAAGCTCAGTAGATTCCCTGGCACTCTCCCTCCCTCCATTCTTCCCCAGTCCCTCTTGCACCCTCCACCCCTTCCCCTTCCTTTCACCCCCTCCCATCCCCTGGAGCATCCCCCTGTGTAAATGCCAAACTTTCCTCTGAGTCTTCCACTCCAGTGAGGTGTAAGGACTCAGTGGCATAGCGAGAGCTGCTCCCCCCAGGTTCCCCCTTAGTATGGGAACACTATTATGACTATTAATCCCTTGTCTCTAAGGATCCTACTGCCTATGATCCATGCTAGACCCTGGGGGGTCATCAACATGTCAGTTATTGTGCAAGTCATGCAAAGTCCCACTATGGCTACTGTGGCCCTAACTTGTGTGGAGCATCTTGCATATCGTTGGTCCTCTCCATCTTTAGGCTCTTACAATCTTGTAGCCCCCTCTTCCACAAGTTTCCCTGAGCTTTAGGATGGGGAGAGAGTAGGCTGGTCTGGTTCCAGGTGATCAATGCAGGGTCTTTGGTGTTCTGAACTATGGTTTGTTCTTCTTTTCAGTCTTGTTGTTCCTGCATCACCCTTGGCTCCATCTTGATGGTATTGGAGGTCACCTCCTAACCAAAGATAAAAGGCTGTTTAAATGAAGATCTTACTATAAGAGGAGATTCTAAGGTAGATGGAATAGGAGTAGGACACCCAGTGAGGAGGCGGTCAGTGTCCCATTTGCGGGATGGTTGCCATCTATCTGCCAGTCCCTATACCCTCCCTGATTGGTGAGATCAAACCTCCTCAATCACAAGTGCCCAGGAAGGAAAGTGAGAGTGAGCTTCACCAAATATCTAACTACTTACTTGCAACACTTGATGGTGATCTATTTTCTCTACAAAGCATGATCCCCTCTCTCCTTATTTCTGAGGGGGGCCTCCTTCCTCCTTATCTCCTGTTTATAATCTTTGCGATTATTCTAGGTATTATGGAGATTTATCTTTGATATATCATTAAGTGGGTTTGATACTAGGATCAACATATTAGGGAGTACATACAGTATCTACATTTCTGTGTCTGGGATACTTCACTCAATATAATTTTTTCTAATTCCATCCATTTCCCAGAAAATTTCATTAATTCATCTTTTTTGATGGCTGAGTAGTAGTCCATTATATAAATGTACTACATTTTCCTTATCCACTCGTCATCTGTTGGGCATTTGGGTTGATTCCATGACTTTGCTATTGTGAATAGTCAACACTCTTTTAAAAACATGCTTTGTTTTGTTTTGTTTCAGGTCAGGGTCTCACTAAGGTGCCCAAGGTGACTCTGAACTCATGTTATAAATCAGACAGACCTTGAACTTACTGTGGTCTGGCCTCAGCTTCTAAGCAGAGACTCTGTTGAATATAAGTAGTAAAACCTCATTCTCTGATTCAGACTGCCTGAACTGAAAGTCCTACTTATGACTTTCTACAAGCAAAACCAAATAAAAGTCATATGTCACTGTTAAGTATGCTTGACTTCGGTCCTAAAAAGTTCTCCCAAATGCAGGCTTAACTGTTGTATTCCCACTGGCTTTCCAAGGAGGTCTGCCCCACCTTGTGGTCTGCAGCTTCTGAATGCTGCCATTCACAAGTATCTTTCCTTGGAAACCTAATGGAAAGGTGGCAAACTGTTTCTGTGTCCTGGGCATGGTTTGATGTACTTTTGGCCCAGCTATAACTTTCATGCCCTAATGTGAATTTCATTTCCTGTTGCCTCTTCTGCATGTTAACTTTTCTGCTTGGTAAAATTACAAATTCCCAATGAAAGCACGCTACAATTGATTAGACCTGGACTGCTTGGCAATTTCTTTCTAATCTCTTTTATTGTGCTTTCCATAAAAATGACAGCCTTGGTATAAATCCTAGTTTAAATCAATACCAGTAAGTGCTAATCTCTTTGCAGCACTGGAGATGAAAATGTCAAATGGCACCTGCCAGGCATTCAAACCCTCACAGTAAATCATCAAAAATTAAAACAACACCAAATTGATTTGATTTTACATCTTGAAAATCTCTTTCAGATTCATTATTTTTTCCACAGTGTTATTCCCTTTTTCTTTTCATTTACAGTCTGGTTACATGAAATTGATGAGTTGAATTTGAAAGGATCAATATGTTGATGTTTCTTGGTAAAAATATTTAGGATCCCAAGATGTACTAGGAAAAACCCTAGTATAAAATTCCTATTTTAAATGACAACATATACATTTAAGTTATGTTTACATTGTTCTTCATAGGGTAATGCCACAACAAAGTTGAATTTTTTTATTATTATTTCCATTTATACAAACTTAACAGGTACACCAGTCCCCTCCTTCCCTCCACCTCTCCCTGACCCCCCTGCTCCGCCCTCCCCTTCCCTCTCCCTCCTCATCCCCCAGTGCCTCCCCCCCCCCAGTCCCCGGAGCATCCTTTAATGTGCATGCCAAACTCTCCTCTGAGTCCTCCTCTCAGATGAGGTGCAAGGACCCAGGGGCATTTCCCAGAACCCTTTCCTGTGTTCCCCTTAAGTTTAGGAACACTACTGTAACTGTCAGTCCCTAGCCATCAAGGATCCTAGTGCCTTTAGCCCATGATAGACTTTGTGGGGCAATAATGTGTTGGACATAGCGCAGGTCATGCAAAGTCCTATTATGATTGCTTCGGCCCTAACTTGTGTGGAGTATCTTGCATATCATTACTCCTCCCATTTTTGTGCTCTTACAATCTTACCGCCCCCTGTTCCGAAAATTTCCCTGAGCTTCAGGATGGGGAGAGATTAGGCTGACCCAGTTCCAGGTGGTTGATATAGAGTCTCTGATGTTCTGAATTATGGTTTGTTGATTTATTTTTTCGGTTTTGCTGCTCTTACAATGCCCTTCACTCCATCCTGATGGGTATGGGATGTCACCCCCTGGCCAGAGATAAAAACCTGTTAAATTAGAGTCTTGTTATAAGAGTATATTCAAAAGTAGATGGAATAAAAGTAGGAGACCGCGGTGAGAGAGGGGTCAATCACCCATTTGCAAAATGGTTACTTTCTATCTGGCAGCCTATATGCCCTCCCCTTCTGGTGAAATCATACCCCATCAGTTGCAAATGATCAGAAAAGGAAAATCTGTGAACTTAACCAGATATCTCATTACTTATTTGCAGTCCTTGATGGTGGCCTATTTTCTCTGCTGTAACATGGTCCCCTCTCTCCTTCTTTCTGGTGGGGCCCTCCTGTTTATAATATTTACAAATACAGTAGGTATTACAGAGATTTGCCTTTGAGTGTCTCTAAGTGGGTTTGTTACTAGGATCCACCTACTAGGGAGTACATACGGTGCTTAATTTTCTGTGTCTGGGATACTTCACTCAATATAATTGTTTCTCATTCCATCCATTTCCTGGCAAATTGCATTAATTCATCATTTTTGAAGGTTGAATAGTATTCCATTGTATAAATGTACCACTTTTTCCTTATCCACTCCTCAGCTGTTGTACATTTGGGCTGATTCCATAACTTGGCTATCAAAGGCAGTGCTGCTATGAACATGGTCATGCTTGTGCTATCAAGGTGAATTTTTGCTGTATGGGGGGTTATTCCCAAAAGTGGTATAGCAGGGTCATATGGCATTTCAATCTTTAACTTCTTTAAGAATTGCCAGACAACTGGCCAGAGTGGTTGTATGAGCCATCATTCCCACCAGCAATGTAGGAGAGTTCCCCTCACTCCACATCCTCTCCAGCACTTGGTGTTGTTTGTATTGTGGATTTTTGCCATCCTGACCGGGGTGAGATGATAACTAAGGGAAGTTTTGATTTGCATTTCCCTGATAGCTAAGGATGCGGAGCATTTTTTAAGATATTTGTTAGACATTTTAATTTTGTCCTTGGTAAAGTTTCTTTTAAGTTCCAAGGCCCATTTTTTCATTGGGCTATTTGTTTCCTTGGTGTTTAGTTTTCTAAGTTCTTTGTGCACTCTGGACAGTAGAGCTCTATCAGATATATGGTTAGTGAAGATTTTCTCCCATTCTGTGGGTTGCCTTTGTGCTCGAGTTACAATCTCTTTATCTGAACAAAAGCTCTTTAATTTCACAAGATCCCATCTGTTGAGTGTTGGTTGTAGTGACTGTGCTATTGGATGTCTGTTTAGGAACTATCAGCTTAGCCCAATCAGCTCGAGGGAGTTCCCTATCCTTTCAACTATGGTTTTTATAGTCTCTGGCCTTAAATCAAGGTCCTTGATCCATTTGGAATTAATTCTTGTACATGGTGACAAGTACAGGTCCAGTTTTAATCTTCTGCATGTGGAGATCCATTTTTGCCAGCACCATTTGTTGAAGATGCTGTTCTTTTTCCATTGGATTTTTTGGGCCCCTTTGTCAAAGATGAAATGGCTGTAGTTGTATGTGCTCATATCTAGGTCTTCAACCCTTATCCATTGATCTATGTGTCTATTTTGGAGCCAATACTAGGCTGTTTTTACAACTATGGACTTGTAGTATAGACTAAGGTTTGGTATGGTGATTCCTCCAGCAGTGTTTTTGTTACTCAGGATTGTTTTTGCTATCCTTGGTCTTTTGTGCCTCCATATGAATTTTGAGATTGTTTGGTCAACTTCTTTAAAGAATTGCTTTGGGATTTTAATTGATATAGCATTGAACCTATATATTGCCTTTGGTAGGATGGTCATTTTTATGATGTTGATTCTGCCAATCCAGGAACATTGGAGATCTTTCCACCTTCTGGTGTCTTCTGCAATTTCTTTCTTTAGGGTTTTAAAGTTTTCATTATAAAGGTCTCTTACTTCCTTGGTTAGGTTTATACCAAGGTATTTCATTTTTTTAGGGGCTATAGTAAATGGGATTATTTCTCTCAGGGCTTTTTCACTTATTTCATTCTGGGCATATAGGAAGGCCACCGATTTTTGCCCATTTATTTTGTATCCTGCTACCCTGTTGAACTTCTCTATTAGTTCCATGAGCTTTCTGGTGGAGTTTTTGGGATCACTCAGGTATAAGATCATGTCATCTGCAAATAGAGATAACTTGACTTCTTCCTTGCCGATTTGAATCCCTTTTATGTCCCTTTCTTGCCTTATGGCTTTAACTAAGACTTGAAGTACAATATTTAATAGAAGTGGTGAGAGTGGACAGCCTTGTCTAGTTCCTGATCGAAGTGGGACTGCTTCAAGTTTTTCCCCATTGAGTATAATCCTTGCTATTGGCTTGTTGTATACAGCTTTTATTATATGGATAAAGGTTCCTTCCATTCCAACCTTCTCTAGGGTTTTGATCATAAAGGGCTGTTGGATCTTGTCAAAAGCTTTTTCTGCATCTATCGAGAGTATCATGTGGTCTTGATTTTTGGACTGGTTTATATGGTGAATTACATTTATTGATTTGCAAATGTTAAACAAACCTTGTGTGCCAGGGATAAAGCCTACTTCATCCCCATGGATGATCTTTTTGATATGTTTTGAATCTGATTTGCTAAGAGCTTGTTGAGAATCTTTGCATCTGTGTTCATCAGAGAGATTGGCCTATAGTTTTCTTTTTAAGTGTATCTTTATTAGGTTTTGGGATTAAGATAATATTAGCTTCAAAGAAGGAATTTGGTAGTGTTCCTTCCTTTGCTATTTGATTGAACAGTTTAAGGAGTATTGATGTTATTAACTCCTTAAATGTCTGGTAGAACTCTGTGCTGAATCCATCTGGTCCAGGACATTTTTTGGACGGAAGATTGGAGATTACTTCCTCGATTTCCTCATATGTTATTTAAATGATTCACATCTTCCTGATTCAATTTAGGTAAGTTGTGTTTACTTAGGAATTCATCCATCTCTTTTGTGTTGTCAAATTTCACAGAGTATAACTTTTTGAAATGTGATGTTATAATTCTCCAGATTTCTTGGGTATCAGTAGTGATAATTCCATTTTTACTTCTAATTTTGTTAATTTGGGTTTTGTCTCTCTTGTTTTTGGTTAATTTAGCTAGGGGTGTATCAATCTTATTGATTTTTTCAAAGAACCAGCTTTTTGACTGGTTGATTTTCTGTATCATTTTCCTAATCTCAATTTCGGATATTTCTCCCCTTTTTTTTTTTCTGATCTCCTCTGTTATACTGCTTTTGGGATCAGATTGCTCTGGTGTCTCTAAAGCTTTAAGCTGCATTAAGTTGTTCATTTCTGATGTTTCCATTTTTTTGATGTAGGCATTAAGAGCTATGAACTTACCTCTTAGGACAGCTTTCATTGTGTCCCAGAGATTTTGGTAAGTTGTATTTTCATTATCATTCACTTTCAGGAAATCTTGAATTTCTTTTCTAATTTTTTCCTGAATACAATTCTCCTTCAGCATCATAGTGTTCAGTTTCCAGGAGTTACTGTATTTTCTGTTGCTTGTTGTGTTGTGGATGTCCAGCTTTAGGCCGTGGTGGTCTGATAAGATACAGGCTAGAATTTCAACTTTCCTGTATATGTGAAGATTCATTTTGTGGCCCAATATGTGATCTGTTTTGGAGAAAGTTCCATGTGCTGCTGAGAAAAATGTGTATTCTTTGGTGCGTGGATGAAAAGTTCGATAATTTGTACGGTCCATTTCAGTAAGGGTTTGATTAAGCTCCAAAGTGTCTCTGTTAAGTTTTTGACCTGTTGATCTATCCCATGTTGAGAGGGCAGTGTTGAAATCCCCAAGAATTATCGTTTTGGGATTGATTTCTTGCTTTAGACATTATAGGGTTTGTTTAATGAATGTGGGGGGGCCCGTATTGGGTGCATATATGTTCAGTATTGTGAAGTCTTCCTGGTGAATTGTACCTGTGACTAAAATGTAGTATCCATCTGTGTCTCTAATGATTTTTTTGGGTTTGAGGTCCACTTTGTCCGATAGCATAATGGCTACCCCTACCTGTTTTCTTGTTCCATTAGCTTGTAGAATTTTTGACCAGCCTTTTATTTTTAGGATGTGCCTATCTTTTGTGGTGAGATGGGTTTCCTGCAGGCAGCAGATTGATGGGTTGTGTTTTTTAATCCAAGTTTGTAATCTGTGTCTCTTGATTTGTGAGTTAATTCCATTAACATTGAACATGTTATAATGGAGAAATTATTTTTAATTCCGGACATTTATTATGTTTAGTGACTTTTGTAAGTGTATTGTTTCGCTTGTAGGTTTTGGTGGTATTATATTTCCCTTTTGTCCTCCTGGATATGCTGGGGTTTTTTTTCTTCAAGCTTTAGTATCATTTCTAGCATTTTTTGAAAGCCTGGTTTGGGGGACATGTATCCCTTCATGTCTTTGTGCTGGAAAATTTTTCTTTCTCCCTCTATCATGACGAATAGTTTTGCAGGGTATATCAGCTTGGGTTGACATTCTTGCTCATTCAATACTTGAAGTACGTCTCTCCAAGCTCTTCTTGCTTTTACTGTTTTCACTGAGAAATCATTTTTTATGTTAATAGATTTACCTTTAAAAGTGACTTGTTTTTTTTCACTTGAAGCTCTCAGCATCATTTCTTTATCTTGAATGTGGAGTATTTTAACTATTATTTGCCGTGGCGAGTTTCTATTTTAGTCATATCTGTTTAGGTGCGGAATGCCTCTTGTATATAGATGAGCCTCTCTTTTTTATATGAGGAAAGTTTTCCTTGATGATCGTTTGAAAAATTTCCTCAGGTGTGGTACTTTAGGATTCTTGTTCTGGTATTCCATGAATACGCATGTTAGGCTTCTTCAAGGTGTCCCATACCTCTTGAATATTTCTCTCGAGTATATTTTCAGGTTTAACAACCTCTTCCATTGAGCTGGTTAATACTCCCACTTTATCTTCAAGATCTGAAATTCTGTTTTCTGCTTCCTTAGTTCTGCTGATAAGACTCTCTGTTGAGTTCTGGGTTGAAGATAACTTGTCTTTTAATTCAGTTTTAAACTCTGCTTGAGTCTGTTTTAACTGCTCAATGCCTGTTTTTGTTTCTTGAACTGTTTTTCTCAACTCCTCCAAGTGTCTGTTGTGTTCTTCTTCAAAGGGATTCATGTGGTTATTTAATTCCTCCCAGATTTCCTCTTTCAGGGTATTGAACATGGTAATAATCACGTTTTGAAAGTCGTTATCCTGGCTCAGGCTTTCTTGGCTATTTTCTGTGTGTTTGTTCTGTTTGGAGTCTATCATTATGGGATTAATTCCTTTAGTGAGAGATTTGTTTTCTTGGGTGTTGTTTCTCATGGATTTGCACTTTGACTTGGGCATTGTCATTTTAAGTCTTAAGATCTTTCAATTTCTATGCGTTTTTCACTGAACTGAATTATTTGGCCTGGAGCAGCTCCTGCTCCAGCTGGCTGGTGGGAGGGGCTGGGTCCAGTGGGCTGCCTGGGGTTTGGGGCTGGGTGGGGGGAGCTTACCTAGGTTGCAGTGAGTCCCAGCTAGACTGCACACATCCTGGGCGGGTGGGGAAAGGGCAACAAAGTTGAATTTTTTTTTAAAGGAATTGGTAGGTTTTTATTTCTTTTTGTTTGCTTCCTCCTGTGGGGGTTCCCGGGGATTGCAGCTCTGTCCTGCAGGCCGGTCCCACGGGTCCTCCACAAGGGGGATCGGAGAAAGGTGAGTGTGCTGTCCGCCCGCTCCCAGCCCTCCTTCCCGAGGACAATCAGACGCGACAGGGAGTCTAGTCAAGCAGGAACTGCTTTATTGCAAGTCTATAGCCCTCTTATAAAGGCAGAAACTGCAAGGGGATTTCTAGGGTGGGGAAACGGGCAACCAATCATCTTACACCCCCTCTTGTCTTCCTCCATCTTTGTCTAAGCTTGCCAGACCACCCAGGTCACCTAGACTGAGGCCCCCACACCTCCTTTTTAAGTGTATACATGAATATAGTGTCTTTATAATATTTTCAACCCTTATTCCCAAATCCCATCCCCCCTACATTACCCCTTGCACCCTTCATCTTCCCTACAGAGTCCCTCCTATTTTCAAATCACTTGTGTGGCCCACTGTGTTTCATGTCGTCTGTGATGACTTTTTCCTGACCTGATTCATGCTCCAGCAAGTATCCTAGATCAGTGGATATGACATTTTTTTATTATTCTTATTTTTATTTATTTTCTTTGTTTTTTATTCTTTGATAGTTTTATCTATTTTTTCTTTTTTTAATTTTTCCACGCATACAAAGTTGATAAGTAGCCCATTCCCCTTCCTCCCTCCTCCCCGCCTTGGACCGGCCTCCCACTCCTTTCCCCTCTTTTCCCTCCTTCCCCCCTCCTTCCCCTTCTCCCAGTGACCCTCCATTCCTGGAGCATTCTTTAGTGTATCTGTCAAACTTCCCTCTGGGTCCTCCTCTCTGATGAGGTGTAAGGACTCAGTAACACTGCCTAGAGCTCTTTTTTGTGTTTCCCTTTAGTATAGTAACACTATTGTGGCTGATGATCTCTTGCCTCTAAGGATCCTAGTGCCTGCGATCCATACTAGACTTTGGGAGTTCAATGATATGTTGGTCATTGTGCAGGTCATGCAAAGTCCTATTTTGATTACTTCAGCCCTAACTTGTATAGAATATCTTGCATATTGTTGCTCCTCCACATCTTTAGGCTCTTATATTCTTACCACCCCCTCTTCCACAAATTTACCTGAGCTTTAGGATGGGGAGAGATTAAGCTGGCCTGGTTCCAGGTGGTTGATGTAGAGTTTCTGATTTTCTGAATTGTGGTTTGCTGAATTTTTTTCAGTTTTGCTGCTCCTGCACCGCCCTTGGCTCCATCCTGATAGGTATTGGATGTCACCCCCTGGCCTGAGATAAAAGGCTGTAAAATAGAGTCTTATTACCCCAATCAGGATGGCAAAACTCCACAATACAAACAGCACCAAATGCTGGAGAGGATGTGGCAAGAAGGGAACTCTCCTACATTACTGGTGGGAATGCAGGCTTATACAACCACTCTGGTGAGCCGTCTGGTGATTCTTAAAAAAAGTCAAAGATTAAAATGCCATATGACCCTGCTATTCCACTTTTGGGAATAATCCCCCATACAGCAAAAATTCACCTCGATAGCACAAGCACAACCATGTTCATAGCAGCACTGTTTACAATAGCAAAGTCATGGAATCAGCCCAAATGCCCAACAGTTGATGAGTAGATAAGGAAACTGTGGTACATTTATAAAATGGAATACTACTCAGTCATCAAAAATTATGAATTAATGAAATTTGCCAGGAAATGGATGGAATGAGAAACAATTATATTGAGTGAAGTATCCCAGACACAGAAAATTAAGTACCATATGTACTCTCCAATGGGTGGATCCTTGTAACAAATCTGTGACACACTCAAAGATAAATCTCTGTAATACTTACAGTAATTGCAAAGATTATAAGCAGAGAGGGAAGGGGAAGGAGGCCCCCTCCAGAAACAAGGAAAGAGGGGATCATGCTACAGCAGAGAAAATAGGCCACCATCGAGTACTGCAAGTAAATAATGAGACATCTGGTTAAACTCACAGACTTTCCTTCCTGGTCACTTGCATCAGATGGGGTATGATCTCACCAGACAGGGAGGACATAAAGTCTGGCAGATAAAAGGTAACCATCCTGCAAATGGGAGACTGACCCCCCCCACTGCAGTTTCCTACTCTTATTCAGTGGATATAACATTAAGGAAATCATCCTCCTTTACTTCCCCATCATCATTAGTCCTCATCAGTTTCTCAAAGAGATGCAGTGCTTTTTGAGATCTTTCTGATGCTATGGTGAAATGTTGATAAGATAATTCCCATGTAATTCTTGTGTATATATACATATCTTCCATGAAATCATGTGTACCATAACTATGTCATGTCCAGGAGATAACGTATGGCTCAACACCTTCCCACTTCAGGCTCTTGCAATCTTGCCACTCCCTCTTGCTCAGTGTTCCCTCAGTATTGGGATAGGGATAAGTGAGACTTACATATATTGTTTAGGGAAAAACAGTCCACAGACCCTTATTTTTTGCATTTTGGCAAATCATCATTTTCAGTAATAAATATCTTCTACTGAAGAAGACTTATAGGTTGAGCACCAAGTGCTCTTCCAAGTTTGGGGGATAGTATCAGGTATTTAGAGACCAGTTTGGTATGCTGTCTTCCTAACTAAAAATTCATAATTTATTATTTCCCTTGTGATCTATTTCTTTCTCTTTTTTAGGTTCTTGTTCTAGTTAACAGTAACAGGAATGTGTTCTATTCTGACCAGGAGGCCTTAAACCCAATCTGAAAGCTATTGGTTGTCTCCTTGATACTCATGCCACTATTACACTGGTGGTCACCTGTTGACATAGTGTTTTTTTGTTGTAACTGGCTGATTTTGCAAGTTGATGAGATCTTTGATTATTTTCTCCCCAGTAGCTTCTACAGTATTTCCTTGTACTGTACAAGTTATCCAGCAAGGAAGAAGTTCTCAAACTAGTTCCAGATGATTTTTGTTTGTTTGTTTGTTGGTTTGCTTGTATCTTGTGATCCATATGTGTTGCATCATCAGTAATAGTATCTTACTGTCAGTTTTTTTGGAGGACAACCAAGAGCAATGGCAAAAGCCTATATTGTTGGGGGGGGCACTTTGAGACCTCTCTGACCAACAACTTATTAAGAAATGTTACATTCCTACTAATTCTAGTATAGTTTTAATTGTCACTGGGTTCTAAGTGGTCCAACTCCAGGCATTTTTTGCCGTGTTTTCCTCTATGCTCATCTGCATCCTTGTTCTTTCTTATAAGAACTGTTTTTTGACATATTAATAACATAGGAGGCTCCTATGGGGGGGGTCCATCCCACAACTTTAGGGTTTTGTTTTAAGTCCCTCTGCCACTCCTATATTCCATCTCCTCATGCTCCCTAGGCATTTTTCACATTATTCCCTCCTTTACCCTACTTGTCATAGTATCCTGTATCTCTCCCTCAAAAGATTTCATCCTAACTCATTGATCCCTTTCTAATTTTCCCTTACAGTAATTCCAAGTCAAATATTTCAGTCAGAAGATCAATGTAGCATCCACATTGTCTTTCTGTGTCTTAGATACCTCATTCAATATATTTTCCAATTCCATCTATTTACCAGAAAATTCCATAATCTCATCCTTCCTGATAGCTGAAGAGTATTCATTGTGTGCCACATTTTCATTATCTATCCTTCTGTTGATGGGCATGTGGGCTCATTTCACATTCTCACTATTGTGAATATAGCTGCAGTGAACATAGATGAACAAGCATCACTAAGTGGAATCTTGGTTGAAAAATCTATACGTAGTAAGGTCACAGTGATATAGAAGGATTTATAGCTTTCCACCTCTCATCCTGGAGATGAACACTAAAGTTCCCAAGACCTATACCAGAAGATACATTCACTAGAGGCTGGCTGCCAGGACTTGGAACATCTCTCCTGCAAGATATAGAAAAAAACATAGCTCTAATAAAAATGTAAGTTTTCAGGTGATCCAGGCAGAATATGGTAACCATATTCTTTTAAATCCAGGAGGAATTTAACCAACCTTCTCACACAATTCATTTTATCAAATAAGAAACTGAAGCTTTAGATGCTTTAGAAACCAAGTCATAGTCACAGATTTGAAGGCAAAGTGTTGGATCACCAAATATTTAATTATCCTTTCACAGTACAAAGACTATACCACATTTAACACTGAGCATATAAAATATGTACATATATGTTTGTCCATAAAAATAATACACAAAGTAAACTTCAGATGACTTAATGAAATATAGAAGTGGCAGGATAATATAAGTCAGGCAAGATTTCCTTTGGTTTAGGCATGTAACAGTTAAGTTATTTTGCATTTCAAGTTCACTTCTAAACAAAATATCTTTTTATGTTTCTTGTATAATTCCATCTCTCATAGAATATGCTAATTACCAAGGAAATGCTTGCAAACTATGTAGCCTGAAAGAGTAGCAGGAAAAACACATTATGTACACAAAGCAGTTCATTAAATAAAGAATAAGTCTTTGCATAATGAAGGAAGGATATGGGCAATTTCCATGAACTGGAATGATATTTCTCCAAGATATTCATAAGATTCATTTCAAAATCATTAATTGTAATTGTTAAAGGGTAAGACCTTTAAAATTACCTCTTTCTCCTCTCATTAGCTCAAGTGTTACAAAAGTGGCAAATGCAGATAACTTTATGAGCCAATCAGGTTACAGAAATGGATAATGTACACCATGTAGAGATTAAAGGGATAAAGGAAAATAGCTCTCCTTACATAAAGTATACTCTTGACAAGAAATAGTGCAGACATCACATAACTAAATTATCTGCTTTTGCAGATAGTTGGATATGAATTCTGATTTCTAAATTTGATAATTAATTCAGGATAATTTAAACATGTAGGTCATCAGTTACTGAGACCCATGACCTAAGAATGATAACATAATTTAGGGTATAACTAACAAGGAAATGTGGTCCATGAGAAGTTCCCAGTTTCCAAGGTTTCTGTTCTTCTCTCTCTTTCTCTCTCTCTATCTCAATGGGTGATCAAATGCTTAATAAACAACTCAAAATGTTGAGACAGAGGGATTATATAAATGCTCACCTTTGCCTGCATAATTTAAGGCTGATATACTTAACATTTTTCATAAGCAGTTTAATTTGTAAAGTTTTCTATATCATTTCATTCTGTGTTCTTCACTGATTCTGGTCTCATGCAAATCTTTAATATTAAAGCTATTTTCCTATAAGGAATGATAATATCTGGATGCACACATATTGATGTGTGTGTATGTACATTGTGAGGAACATTGAGCTGTTACTCAATTCTTATCCACCTAATTTTTTTAAGATCACATTTCTCACTGACTGACTAGCCAGTGAGTCCAAAGATTATCCTGTCTCTGCCTGTCCAACTCTGAGAATACTTACCTGTGCATCTTCACACCTGGCTTTTACATTGATTTGAAGAGATGGCTTGCACTTGCTGACAAAGCCATATCCCCATACAAGGGATGATGATCTTATGAAGTGCCTGTTGCCATCTTCCATTATCAAATTTTCAAATCTCAGAAATCACCTTACAGAAGTATTGGGCAGGGGTAGCAGGTGCGGTTTTGTCCATCAAATATTTTCATCTTCACTTCCCAATCCTGTTTGTATTTCAGTTCTTCTCTTTTGGAAACCTCTTCCACAGCACAGGTTCCTACTGATGCTGTCTCCTTCCTCCACTGACTGCTCCACCTGGCCACATGCTGTTCCTATGAGCTAGACATTCCCAAAGTTCACAGATGAGATGTGGGTCCCTCTTCCTGAGACTCAGCAAGAATGTCCTTCGAGCCATCTAACAAGAAGTGTGGTCCTAGACCTGCTCACAGCCATTTTTCCAATCATAGGTCTTTAACTAACTCCCTGAGGTACTTTTATATGAATCTGAACAAGATAAACTTTCTCTTAGGGAAAAAATTGCTAGTGAAGTACTTGTTTTTTAATTATTTTATTTTTCTAATTTTACAAGCATATTGAGTATTCATCCCTTCTTCCGTCTATCCCCCCTCCTTCCCCTCCCACTCCCTTCCCTTCATCAATCCATACACTCCCTTCCATCCTCCTGTCTATTTACTTCTGTGGATCCCAGAGTTCTTTCTGTCTTGTCTGCTCTTATGGGGGTTTGAATCTTTCGTGGCATACCAGGTTACCACATTTCAGGCCATCCTGCTGGTAAGAGCAATTCCATTCACCCATCCAACTTTAGTCCCCAAGATTTCCACTGTATGTTCTTATCTCTCTTGAGTGCATCTCTGTCGTCTATGAGGGCATGTTGGTATGTCAGTCATTATGCAGGTCTGGTAAGGTCAAGTCTTACTGCAGTGAATTTCAGTCCTGCCTTGCATGGATTGTCTTGTCCAACAGTGAACCTTCCAATCTTTAGGTTCCTACAATCTCACCACCCCCTCTTCCTCGAGGTTTCCAAAGCCTTAGGATGGGAAGAGATTAGGTTGGCATGATTCTGGGTGAACCTTGCTAGGTCACTGGTATACTGCATTATGGCTGGAAGGGCTCATGTTCTCTTGACATCTAGAAACAAATGCTTGCTCACTGGTTTCATGCATATGTGTCATGTGGAGGAATACATTTATGTCAGAGAGATCACCATCCCATGGTTGGTGCTAAAGGAGAATGTTGCAGCCAATGAAATGAATGGTGACACAGGTATGGGGCTGGAGTGACCTTGGTTAATATGTCATTTGTTTTATTAACCATTAGAGAAGATTTGAAGAAACAAATTCCATTTAATAATGAAGCAATACATTGAACTCAACCGATAAACAGTAATGACTTTTTGCTATTCTAGGAATCACTCAAGGGATATTTGCAGGAAACTTTAAGGCAAGAGTAATGAACATTAGGCAACTGAAACATGTGTCTGTGATTATAGCAGTGATGAAGTCTGGGCAAGCTGACCCAGGACCTTTATTAAGATGCATAATCTAAGTGAATCACTCCAATGAACACAGTGAGTCTTTCTCCATTGTGAATTCAGAACTTAAAAGTATCTAAATACTTGAATGACATCTTTGTCATGATGGAGGGAGAACAAGAAATAAAAACAAAGGTTTCATTGTGGAGACACAATATCAGATTGACAGCCTGAGTCTCTGAGACTAAGGTGCAAAATACAGAAAGCACTGGATTGGAGTTTGGCTTCTTCTGAGAATATGTAGAGAGTGGGAAGGTCTATGGACTGCTCATGGACAGCAGGAATCTTTTTTCTTTCCTACCTATAATCCCTCCCCTGCTTTTATGTGCTTGCAGCCATGCTCTGGGGACCCTCTTTCAGTGTCTGCCCCCAGGACTTTACAGCTGCTTGATACATTGCAACTGAAAGTACCTGAGAATTTAAACACCAAATGCTGTCCCTCAGCCTATGGCAGCCCCTTTGCCTCCCCAGGTGAGGTCTGTTAGCAGCATTCCCCAGCTGCCAGTGGGGCCACGCGAAGTGAGGTACTGTGCCTGGCTTCACAGGTCTGCTCAGCTTATCTTCTCCACAACCTCCTCAGAATCCCCTATTTCTTCAAAAATCACCTGTTTAGGACCCTGCTTTCTTGGTTTGCAGAGAGGGTAAAAGGGGTGCATAGGCTGAAAGTATAATGTACACATATGTGAAAATTATAATGATACTTATTGTTCTATTCAATTAATACATACTAAGGAAAAATGTTAGAAGAGGATGCATGTAGGTTATATAAAGAATCTTTTGATATAAAAGAGTTGAACATGCACAAATTTTGGTGTCTACAACAGATACTTGAATCAATTCCCCCATGCATCTGTAGGGACTACTACAGCCTTCTTGATATGTAATTATATGCTAGTGAGTGTCAAAAAGTTCACCTATCCTGCATTAAATCTAACATAACAGTTAAGAAACAAAGCAGAACAAAACCTTAAATGAAAACCTCAGAAGTGATATATTACCACATGAACCATGACTTTGATTTAAGGATCAAATATGTTATTTTTAAAAAGAGATAAATAAGGTGATATTTGAAATTCCATTATTTTGCCAAAATCACAGGGATATTTTCAGCAGCACATGTTATATACATTAACCAATCCCATAGTAAATTACAAGAGCATAAATACATAATAAGACTAAATTGTTCAAGAAGTTGTTGCAGAAACATCAAAATAATGCATTTTTCTCAAAGTAACTTAGCTGAATGCTTTGCAACTAATAATATTTTAAATGAATCTCATTGTAAGTAGTGATTACAACTAATAATATTTTAGATGAATTGCATTGTAAGTAGAGAAATCAGTAGACGGATAAAATTTCAGAACTTTATATTCTTTATATTCTGTGTTTAAGAGCTGTGTGTTGTTTTATTTTAATATGTTCAGTTGTAGGTGTATCAGATCTGAAAATAATATTCTCTTAGGTAATATAATTTCAGTCATTTGCTATACTTAAGAAAATGAAAGTGGAAAGAATATAAAAATATAAAAAAGTCTTAGGTTGTTAAAGGATCCCTGAGGGTGCTGCTATCCATTGAGACTTTTGAGAATAATTCAGTGAATATGACCACACATGTTTTTGTATCACAACAAATGTTGTTTGTAAATATAATAGGCACATAAAATAATATCTTCAAACTTTAAAAATAGAGTTTCTTTTCTTTTACATGTGTATGTATTGTTTATATATGTTAGTATGTGTGGGAGCATGTATGTGTACAGATGCAAATGGGTCTGCATGCATGTGGAGATGTGAGGGGGATATTGGGAATCATCTTCAATCATTCTGCCATTTTATCTTTTTTAAGCCTACATCTCTATTAAACCTCTAGAACACACTATTAGGGCTAGTCTGGCTAGCCAGTTTGATCTGGGGTCTCCCAGGCTCCACTTCCAAGGCTGAAATTATGGGGCACCTATAATCTGGGAATTTAAATACCTGTCTTTTTGCTGCAACCCAGGACTTTCTTGCCATGGTTGATGTTACTTGCCAAACCGTGAGTCAAAAAAAGTCCTTTCTCTCTTAAGATGCCTCTGTTAGGTCTTTTGTCACAATGATAAGAAAATTAAATAATTTAATATTTTACAGAACATAAATGCTATCTATCGATCTATCTATCTACCTATCTATACCAGTGTACTTGTAATTCCTGAACTTATTGCTTCTATCTAATTATATAGTATCCACTATTTTCCCTTTCTTATCTTTCCCTCTTCCTCACACATTGGCAAAAAGGGAGGCTCCTTATTCTTCTAGGTTAATATTCTCCATTTCTTTTTTGTAACAATGAACTTCAGCCAAATTAAGAAATTTAATTAACTACTTTAAAATGAATATATATGGCAGATATAGATGAGAGATAGAGAGAAAGACAGAGAGAAGAAGAGGGGAGGGGAGGAAAGGAAAGGGGAGGGAAGGGGAGGAAAGGAAAGGGAAGGGGAGGAGAGGAAAGGAAAGGGGAGGGGAGGAAAGGGGAGGGGAGAGAGAAGTTATATGACATTTTCCTGGGGAGATAGCACACAAACATGTATCCACCCCACTCAGCAATTTGATAAGAGACCAAAATATAATTACACCAATGTTTAACTCAGTAAGCTAATGATTTTATTGGAGTTATTTACAGGAGTGTAGGTGAGGGCTACTTAAAGTACAGGGTTGACTCAAAAGTAGCTACATCACCATAAAGCCCATTCCAACATGAGTGAGACTCAAATCCTGCAACCCTGGAGTGTTCTACACCACTGGGTCATTGAAGGGACTCCTCAAGACTGATTGCCTGGTCAGGGAGTCTCCTCCCCTGGCAGTTATTGCTTTCTTTATCTTGGGAAAGACCACTCTAGGTAGACCACTCTTGTTAGTTTCCAGAATTTCCTGACAGGAAGTAGCTTTTTACTTTATGATCCAGGATGGAATATTTCAAATTGTTTCAAATTGTTACACAATCAGGTTAAGATTGGGGGAAAATTCCAAAATGACATTATGCAATGTTCAAAAGCAAAGCTATTAGATAGATAGATAGATAGATAGATAGATAGATAGATAGATAGATAGACAGACAGACAGACAGATAGAATATATAGATAGATATGGACAGTGTTAAAGAAAGCAATATCATAACATGTATACATATGCATATATTAGGTTGCAACCCCATATACTTGCAACTCCAAGTATATTTCTGCTAGGATATGCTTACAATAAAGCTTTGTATACAAAGTGAAAACTAATTTTCTCTCACTGCTTAGTGTTGAACCATAATCTAGGCCACAGCAGATTTAGTGTCCTATCTCAGTTCTAATTGAGTTGCCTCCTTAGCTACTTTATTCTTTCCCTACATTGATGTCACTCTTATTGTTGTCAACCCTGCATATTAGAACAATAAATTCACCCCTAAAACCTTTCTTGCCTCCCAGTTCCCAGCAAGGCTTGCTTCTCTGAGGAAGGCCTCCTGATGATACCAGTCCCTTTATGCTGCTCTGACTGATAACAGTGCAAGCATTAACCCAGTGCTTTCCTTGTCATGTTTCTAAGCACTGTGCTTCCAGCAAGACCCCAGGTTCCTAAGAGAATGGACTGATGATGGCAGTTGGTGCTTCCCAGAAGCCTCCTCATAAAGAAAAGGCTGCCTTAAAGCATGATATATAAATATCTGTTAATAAAATATTGACTTGTGGCCAAATGTATGCATCAGATATAAGAAGCATAATCCTTTACATTTCTTACTCCAGTAGCATTGGAAACATGCTATAGAAATTGATTCTTTAACATAAAACATGTCTTAGGAGCTTGGAGACCTGTAATCTGTATGGTGAGTTACAGTCTACTGCTGTGAAAGTCTTCTGAGCCTCAGTTTCCCCACCAATGAGATATCCATGTCTAGTGTGTGAAGCCATGAACATAAAGTGAGAAGAATATCAGAAAAAGATCAGTTCGTGTCTTAGTTATTTTCCCTATATCTGTGATAAAATGCTTAACAAAAACAATTTAAAGAGGGGTTTATTTTGACTCACACTTCCAGGATACAGTCCATCATGACAGAGAAGTCACGGTGGCAGATCTTGGGGCAGTTGGTCACGTGGAACCCACAACTGGGTAACCAAAAGAGGCAAATGCTAGTGTTCAGCTCATTTTCTCCTTTTTTTCCAGCCCAGAATCCCACAGTTTATGGAATATGTTGAGCACAGTTTAGGTGTGTCTTCCCTCCTCAATTAACTTAATTCAGATAATCTTACAGAAGTACCAGAGGCTCACATAATCTAAACAATCCCTTGCCTCTTTGACGATTCTAGATACTGCAAAGTTGGTATACAACATTAATCATAATGATGTCTTTATTGTCATTCTATGTTAACCTCAAAAGAACCTTTTCTAGCAATCTTCAATTAAAAACTTAGGTGATAATAGTTTGCAAGTTCCTCATTTTCTACAGAGTACAGAAAATTGATAAAGGGATTCTGCACAGACATTATCATCAAAGACAAATCATAAATCTATTATTATCATATTAGTGCCAGCTATATCTCAGTGGAAAGAATAAAGTTTAGAGCTGACATGCAATTCTAAGGTCATTTGTTGGACAACTATTAAATTTGGAAAGCATTGATTTTTACCTTCCCACCTTCCTGGAACCAGGCAATCAACGTTCTCTCTCCTCAGTTTCCTGGCCAGATCCCAGTTCCCTACTTAGCTTAAAGTGCAGTACAGACCAGCATCAGTTTCCCACTTGCTAATCAACCACAACTTCTGGGTGTGGCCTCTTCTGAAGATATGACCAAGTCCCCTGAAGTCTCTAAAGTGAAAGACATCCCAGCTTAGACCACGATCCCAAGGTAAATCACAAAGAAGGAACAGAGATGGCAGTGGGTGGAAGAAGGCCTGAGAAAAAAGGTAAAATTTAATTCTAGAACTTTCATGCTCTCCAGTAGAGAGAGGTTTCCACACTACTGGAAAAATAAGTGTTTAGAAACCAGTATGAAACAAAATCAACATGGTTCATTGTTTAAAGGAAAACCATGTAACCTTAGTTGAAGCAACTTCTAAAGGGTACAGTCAGTTGACCTTTCTACAGCTCAGTTTTCATCCACACAGCATCACCCCAGAAGCCTCAGCTTGCAGACCTTTCCTCTCCATTCAACCTCCCTTCACGAGAAAAGCCTTAGAAAACTCGGGCTGAAAAAAGACTCAGACCCAGGAAATAATCACATTCTTTCTCCTATGGTGTCCCCTCATGGCATGTGTGCTGCCTTCATAAATCCTGAAGATTTTATGATCTGACTACGTGACTCCAAGTCATATGACTTATTACCACTGAAATCATGGAAGAGGGGCAAAAACAATCGTCACCATCTGTCTCCTGGAGCTATTTCTTCCCCTTGCCCCAGAGCCAGCATACAGACTCCCCCTTGTAGAAACACATCTTCTGTCCTATCACTTGCAGCAGAGTCAGAGTCAGGATGTTTTTTTCCTGATGGCACCGACATAGAAATGTGGGATGGCCTCCTTCCTGTCCTGCCATACCTCCAGGACTCTTCAAGTAGCCCCTGGAGGGTCAACAAAGGGTCCTGTGGGGACAGTTACAACTTGCAGAGGTGACTATAGATGGATGATCTTCAGAGGTGTTTACTGGCCAAAGAAATAGTAAATAAAATTTGCTAAGAAATAGATGCAGTAAAATCCAGGAAGAGTGTCGAGAGCTCAAGGACCTTTAAAGTGATGTTTTCTTGTCTTCTTCTGCAGAAAAACTGGAAAGCCTGAGGGCCAGCTGCAAGAAAATTTATTCAAATTAGGAAGCGTTTTAAGCATCTTTATGCTTTTGTCTGTGAGCAGAACTGGAATGGATGCAGAATACTTTGCCCATGGGTGGTTTCATTCAAAGCACCTATCTGATCTCTAAGCTCACAGGCACTCAGCAAGGCAGCCACTTGGTACTTAAGAGAGCTCTTAGAGAAATAGCTAACTTGTGGAATCCAAATTTATATCCAAATGTGTTGGAGTGAAAGGAGTGTGGTCTTCCTCCTAACCCCCCTCCATGCCAGCCAAGGAAACAAAATAAGGTATGATGTCAGAGCAAAGTTTGGACTCAGAGGCTGGAGGCACTGAGTTAGTATTCTGTCTCCTTCAGTTAGAAGCTCTGTGATCTTACTCAGGGGAGAAACTTGACCTCTTTTTGCCTTGGTTTTATAATATGTAAAATAAAGATTTAAAAGCACATACTTCACCGTGCTTTTTCACTGTGCTTTTAAAATTTACTTTTGGCAATTTCATACATGTATACAATGTATTGTGAGCATATTCATTTCTTATTTCCTCCTCTTATCTCCTTACTGCTTCTGCTGTAGACCCCCCATCTTCTTCCCAGCTAGTTACCTTCCTACTTTCATGTCTTTTTGTTTTCTTAATGTCTGTGCAAATCTTAAAGCAGATAATCATAGCTACTGTGTGGTCATGATTACATTGCCCATGCCATATATAAAAAGATAAGTGTTTTATAGGACTTCTCTCCGTCTCTAACTTATGATCTTTCTACCCATTTGTCTGTGATGTTCCTTTGATTCTGGGGGCATAGGTGATATACTTGTTTTGTTTAGGGCTGAGCACTCAACAATTATTTATTCACAATGGTTTGACCAATTTTGAGTCTCTGGGTTAACTGTTTCCCACTAAAAAAAGAAACTCCTCTGGACAAAACAGACACCAGCATTACTCTAGGAGTATAAACATAAATATTTAGAGAGAAGACATTTGGCTACTTGTCTATCTAGTTCAATATCAGTAGAAAACGTCTCTTGAGAGCCTGTGTCATCCTCAGGACTAGGTTTTTGCCAAGATGAGCAGTAGCAAGTATGTACCTCTTCCCATGGAACGACGCTCAAATCCAATCAGAAAATGATCAGTTATCACATGAAACAATGGCCCCACTGTTGTACTAGTAGAAACATCTCACATGGCATGTTGGTATTGAAGTATGCAGGATCCGCAGCTGATGTCTTTTCTACCCCACAAAGTACCTTCCAGTACTATGAATTCTAGTCATGGGGGGAGGGAATGCCAGCTCCAGCCCAGTTTGACTTACCTGTGTGCTTCATCCCAAGTTTGTGGCATCCTCAGTAACAGAGCTTCATCATCTAATTCTGGTGAGCAGCCAAGAGCAATGATAATGGCCTACAGTTTGTTCTAGAAGGTTCTAGGGGCTCCCTATCCAAGAGCCCACAGAGAGATATCCCACACCCAACACTGGTATTTGAGTTTAAAGGTCAGTAGCTTCTGGGAGCAGCCCAAGAAGCACTCAACATTGTCCTGAAGCCTGCATATGCACATACACACGTGTACACAGGTGAACACGTGAGCATACACATATGCACGCACACACATACAAAGATTACATAAATGTGAGCATGAGACATAAAAAATAAAAACACGAGTCTTGTTCAAAACAACAAATACAGCATATTCAAAAAAAAAGTCAAACCACTATTAGAGTATAAAAGTATAGCGTATAAGGAAGGCTGCAGTGAGTAGCTAACACTAATAAGATTGATGTGGCCATATAGAAACCCATTATTTTATTATCTTATTTAAAATTTCAATTAAAAACATATAATACAAATGAAAAAGAGAGAAGTATAGCAAAAAAGAAAAATGATTGCTCAATAATGAAAATTTCTTAAACTTGTTAAATTTAGAAAAAGGAATAAAAAATTACAATAAAGTAAAAGTACTACTGAAAGTATAATAGAACAAAAAAGAGAAGTACAAGGGACTAAAAAAGACAGAGGAGAAAAAACTTCCTTGGTCCTTTGAACCAAATTGGAGGTAACTAGCCATCACGGAGTGGGAGATTGCAGTGAAGTTGTGGATTCTTGTCTTTTTGGAGATTATACAGATGTTCAACCTGCATTGGACAAGTATCAGTGTCCATCACAGCTACCTTCACTTGAGACATTTCCTTTCTTTGTATACCAGGGGTCTGTGCTGGCCATGCATAGCTTTCCAATGTGTGGGCTGAACAGGTTCTCTCACTCACCTGAGACTCCAGTACCCTCTAGAGTTGGTGATCTCTGTGGGGATGTCCCCCCAAGTGTGTTGAGAATAGGGGCAGACCCTGATAAAACTAAGATCTGCACAGATAGAAGACCTTTCTTCATACTTCCAAGGCCTCTCAATTACTGCCTCAGTCTGTTCAACTTCAGTTGTCAAGCAGACCTGACGAGTCTCAGAGTTTTTCTGTGGTGAGTGGCAGGTAGGTGGCTCCAGAGGCTGCTGCTCCTGCAAACCAAGGGCAGGGCTACCTTCCCTTGTGCATTTCACTGCTGGGCAGAGCATCCTGCCACTTCTTTCATTTTTTGATTTTGTCACTGTCCAGTCTCAGCTGCCATCTAGGCTGCCTCTCACCCTGAGGCTGGTTAAATTCAGGCTTCCTGTCTTGTGGCTGTTGAGAGTTCAATTTCCAACAACATGCCTTCTCTCATTATGGCACTGACCTCTGCCTTTCAAGTCATATGAACTGACAAATCAGACTTTGTCCTATTGTTGACCCATGTGCAAGATGAATCACTTTCTCATCAAATCTTGCAGCTGGTTTTGAGGCTCTTGAAGGGCTGTGGGCCTCTCCTGAGGTTAGGCTGCAGTTTACTTTCACCAGAGATTCCTGGCTTACCTTTTATGGGAATCCTGTGTTTTCCTTGTCTTGCTGGGTAACCATGCAGCTGGGGTTGAGGCTTGATGTGTTTTGTGTTCTCTGCATTCTCAACATCTTTCCACTACTTCTGTGAATTTCTAAAGCTTATCTTTTGTGCCACTCCTTATAGATATTTCTTATTGTGACTTTTTACTTGGTCATACAGAGTTAGCTTCCAAGCCTCTATGTTACCCACAAGTCAATTTGTTCCATTTCTACTTACTAATGTGGACACACTATCACAGACATGGGATGAGTTATCTCCAGGGGTCAGTATTTTCTTCCATTAGCATCGCTCTGAACTACACAATCAATATTCACATAATATTAATCTCTGTTCTATGGACATTTATTTTTGTATCATTTTAAGGAAGCATTCATGATTCCATGTGTAAATGTGAGCATTTACTTTCTTGATAATGGTATAGTAGTCCAACAGAGAAGGCAACACTTTCCAATATTGTGGGGGATGTTAATATTCTCTCAGTCTGACAAATTAATTCAAGTCACAGAAGCTTGAAAGATTCATATTCTTCTCTCTCTCTCCCCCCTCTCTCTTTTTCTCTATTTCTCTTTCTCTCATTCATGTTATTTTAAAACTCAGAATACCCTGTAAGTCAGAAACCTTATGTTTAATTTAGGGAGAGAATGAATTGCAGAACTGGCCCTGAATCACTCTGTCAAGACTAACAATCTGTGTCCTCTGATCTTTTAATATTTTTGTCACTGCATACAGAGACTTCCAGATCAGAAGATGAAAGGTAAGAAGGCCAAAGCAAAATGACTTCCGAGTTCTTGCCGTCCCCAAAATGAATACTGGTCATGATGACTGGTCATGCTAATATAAATGTGTGTGTGTGTGTGTGTGTGTGTGTGTGTGTGTGTGTGTGTGTGTGTGTTTAAGAACTTGGTCACAAAACATGAACCTCATAATCTTAATATTTTCCACACTACTGCAATTCAGTCTAGTTTCTCTTCCCATCTTCACCTGAGTTTACTACAATTCAAGGAGGATGTTTCAGAAGTCACTGTAATGCTCTTGTTAGTATTAGAGCTTATATTTTGAAATCAAAATCTTTAATATTGAAGTCACAATGCTCTTTAAGATTTAAGATGTTAGTCTTGACAGAATGATTCAGGGCCAGTTCTGCAATTCATTCTCTCCCTAAATTAAGATTGTTAAGTTCTCTCATTGCTATAATTGCATGTTAGATATTTCCTGAAATTTTACATGCTTTGCTTCTATTAATAATGAACAATAGCCCCTGGAATCATGAACTTATGGCAGTTGTGATTACCTTTTTAAGACCTTGTTATAGTTAGGCATAGATGTCAACTTGACAGTTGAGGGTTTGCTCTCTGGGAACATTTGTGGAGAATTAGTGGCTGGGGTTAAGCCAAAAGCAAATCTTCAAGAGATTGCCTAGCTGATGGGGAAGGCCTAGGTAGTAGGATTAGGCCCTGGAATAAAATACAGAGAGCTGCTTGAAAGAGTCGACATTTGTGTGTATACTTGGCCACACATGCTGGTCTGGCAAGTAAGGATCATCTCTCTCTCAGCCACTACACAGAGATGCTGTGGCCAGTTCCCTCAGCCCTGGTGTTGGTGTGTGCTCTCCCATCAAGCTGGACTACAGACTATAACCGGACTATCATAAGAAAGTAAACTCCTTGTTCCCTTAAGCCATTTGATGGTCACTTATCAGCAACCATGCAGGTGAACTGCAACAGACCTGCATGAGATTGGACCCATCAAACTCCTTCATGAATGGGGGAAAGTTTATTCTTCTCTGAGGAATTATTGGCAGTTGATAGGTTGCCAGGGAAGAGGAGTCATTTTCCTTAGTGATATAGCAACAGGTTAATTTCAAAAAATTTAGTAAATTGTCCTCCATCTATGCTAGTGCAAGAAATCCTAATTAAACCAAGTAGATCATCAAAAATAGAAAACATAAAAAGTTGGAGGGGAACCAGTTAGAAAGCAGTAAGGGTTCAGCAGAAGGTAGAAAGGGACAAGGGAGAGTAGTGAAGAGAGTTGAATGTGAGTATCTATGTTGTATGTATGTATGAGTTTGTCAAGAATAAAGGAAGGAATGACCAGATTGTAAATAAGGAAAGACATATTTGTTTTCCTTGGTCAGTGCTTTTATAATGACGTAACAAAGTAAAACCTTAGATTAAGTTGTTATTTCTCCCAAAACTCCATCAAATACCATCTGTTTTACTAGATAATTTGCTTCCATCTTATCATTTGTAATAATTTTTCTCATACTGGAAACATGAGATACCCATTTCAGGGCTCAAAATAATGCAAAGGAATTGAGAAGAAACTCAATTCTGTGTTTTCTATCTTGTGGATTTAAGAGTTATTTTTAGCCTGGCCTCTTATTTTGAAACTTATTCTCTGAGTTTCTCACATTTGTGCCTATCTTCATGGTGAATTGCTTGAGCATGGTAATATGCTCAGATCAATTGCCGGTGGCAGTAATGCTGCTATCAATCATGAACAAACATATAACAGCTAGAAGACAAATGAGATATACACCTCCTTCTTCTTTCACCTGGTACATCCTGCTCTTCTGAAAGATGCCTTAAGTTTAAAGCAATTTCCAGGGGAGTCTAAAAGTACATCAGTTACCTGCTAAGATTCTTTCAGCTCACCTGGTCTGCTGAGAGAGAGAAATACAGACCTGTCGACTTGGCCAGCACCCTGGACAGAACCCACCACACTGCATTAACCCAACAATCTATCTTTCTCTCCCCCTCCTTCTCCCTTCCCCCCTCACTTCCTCCCTTCCTCCCTCCCTCTCTCTCTCTCTCTTTCTGATTACCTGATTCTCTGGTTATTCCAGTTGAATGATTTGAATTTTAATTGGCTCTGGAAATTCTTGATTGTCCATTTTCTTATGCCTCAAGGGGTTTTTTTCTATTTTGTGTTATTTGGCCTTATTTTGTCTATGAGATCAACTCTGTTATTCTAGCCAACTTTCAGGAAGTCTAAACACTGGTTTAATTATGTTCATTATAAGAGCTCTGCTTAGGACCCAGGAGATAACTCTCAAGTTAAAGTATTGCTGTGTAAGCAAGAGTAAAACAGTTGGGCGCCTTCTATCCCACATAAAAATGTCAGATGGATGTCATAGCCCACCTGTTTCAGTCTCAGAAGAGATTGGGACGCCTCAAAGAAAGCTGAATAGCCCAGACTAGCCCAATCAGTGAACTCCAGATTTGATTAGCAACCCTATTTCAAAAAGAATAAAGTAGAAAATTGATAAAAGATTATTTCCATTGTTAATCTCAGGTCTACACACACCCACACACATACACACACATGCGTGAATAACCTTACATACATACACATGAAAATGGAAAAATAAAAAAGAGCTATGCTTAAACATGTAATACATTCAATGTACATGTACATATTCTATGTCCTGAACATATTTGTCATGTTTTACATTTTATAGGTAATTTGTCAGCCAGCATACCAGCACAAGAGAGATAGAATACACAGATAAAGTTATGAATAAATGAATAAAAGGATTAATGCATAAAGAAACCCCTAGAACTAACAATGTACCATTGCCCTTGTTGCAATTACTCTTCTCTGTGGCTGTGAGTCGGCACTCTTACAATCCACTTAAGAGAGAAAGGGAGATCTATGTGGCTTACAGTTCCAGAGGGGAGACACAGTCTATTAAGGTGGGAATCCCATAGCAGAAGGCAAGGTGGGTGACAGAAGCTGGAGGCAACTCAGGTGACCCCAGCCATCTCAGAGGCAGGAGAGAGCAAGTAGCAATGGCAAGAGCAGACTGCAAATGGAAACAGGGTGGGACTACCCTCGAAGTCCACCCCTTGTGGTGTGCCTTCCCCCAGCAAGGCTGCACCTCCTAAAGGTGCCATGACCTTCCCAAACAAAAGCTAAGGCTGTAGAACGAGCCTATGAGGGACAACTCACATTCAAACCACGACAGTCCTGCTAGTCCACGAGAAAATGGGATCTGAAGAAACTCCTGAACAGAACCTACAGAATCTGGTAAAGGAATGGCATCCATGAGTGCTGAGCCACCAGAAGGAATGTGGAAAATAAAAGCTGAATGTGTTGTCCTGCCCAGCTCTCCAGTATTTAAACAGTGCCTCCTGCTGTCTGAGTCCAGGGAAAGGAGTCTCACTGATGAGCCCTGAAAGGCTAGTCTCCAGACACAGCACACAATGGAGAAGATATGAGATCAGAAGGGAAGTCAGAAATAATTGCTCCTAGATAGCACTGGTAGGTGGAGTCTACAATAAAAATACATATCAAAAATTATAAAAATATCATCAACTGTGATTATATTACAAAACCGAATTTGTTCAACATTCACCATTCAGCACTTGTAATAAGTAGTGAGCTCTCCAGTATCTTGCTCAGACATTGCATCCTCTCTCAAGAATTAAAGACAATCACTCTTTATGTGCTCTCTCAGTACCACTCACCACTGAAAAAGTTAGATGAACACAAGTAGGTAATTCTCCATTGTCTAATACATTTCACATAAGTAAAATGCCTTCAGACCCATGTACTCAGCCACATTGAAAAGTTGACTTCAGTATTCTACTGAAATCCTCAGTTCATGCTGTGATTTAGCTTTTGTAATTCCCCTTGATTGAAGTTGAGCATAACTCTTAAAATCTGAGAACAGCCCTAGTGCTATGGGTTTTGACAAATCACTTCAGCTAAAAGACGCAAGCTCATGTTCCTTATTTATTCATCTCTTCTTGCCAAGGAAGATTGCCAGCTCCTCCTTGTGCATGCTTCCTGGGAAAAATGAGAGGAGAAATAATAAGGGCACCTTGAAGAAACAATGTAATTTTATATATAAAGTACTGTAGGCAGTGGTGAATATTGGGAGGATTTTGCTACCTCATGAGGAACTGGGAACAAGCGTTTGCCCTTCTTTGCCATTGAAAGAATATGAAAGCACATTCCAGCATACTTATTTATTGATATCATTTACATCTTAGCATTTACCTACTGTTACTGGGTAAATGATGAGTAGGTTTCTCCTAGTTAAGACTTAATCCAGGATTTGCCTGTGCTACCATACTTCAAACGGCTGCATAAACCTTTTTATCAACAAGTCAACAGGCATAGTAAATGACAAGCCATTAATAAAAGCTACAATGACTATTGGGTCCTGTCTTAGTTTCTTCTCCTGTTGCTGTGATAAATTACTCTGACAAAAGCAACTTAAGGTAAGAAGAGTTTATTTTGGCTCCTGGTTTAAGTATATAGTACATCATGATAGAGAAGTCAAAGTGACAGGAACTTGAGGTAGTTGCTCATATCACATCCACAGTCAGGAAGCAGAGAGTGCTGAATCTTTGTGCTCAGCTTACTTCTTCCTTTTTAGTCAGTCTTGGATGCCGTGCCATGGAACAGCACCTCCTACAGTACATAGATCTTCCCACCTCAATTAATGGGATCGAGATGATCCCTCACAGGTGAGCCTCAAATCCCTCACAGGTTTGTCTGGATGCTGATCTCCTAGATGATTCCAGATCCTATCAAGTCGACAATTAACACTAGCCACTACCACAGGTCCATATGACCTCTCTTAACATTGAAAAATAACCAGTTCCTCAGATGTCACTCTCACCACCTAGCATTCACAGAATATATGTGTACAATGCCAGACCATTGTTTTTTATAGTTTGAGCTTTGTTTTAGTTAACAATTTTCAGTGTACTTGTGCATCATAAATTGCCCCTTGCCCTAAAGCATTATCCATGTTTGATGAATAGAAATTGTAATTGATATCTATTATTTTGATCTACCTAATATCCCTGCTTCCTTCTCTAAGAAAGAGCCCTTTATCTTTGCATAACAAAAACATTTCCATTCTCAGTTCTTATGGTTTAGGGAAGACTGAAGACCTTTCCAGAATAAGTCACAGTGTTCATGTTAGGTCAAGTTACTGATTCTAATCCTTAGATCTCGTAATTGGTTAAGAGTTGGCCACATGGCACAAGTCAACCTAATCATATGCTGCTACATTTTGCAAAACTATTTCACAAAAAAAGTTCTTTCTTTTGATTATACCAACAAAGGAAGTAACAGAAGAAAGCTCTGAGTCTATATCTATCTCTAGACTTTTAAAGGACACTAAACGAAAATTTTTCTTCATGGCTCCAGCCAGTGAAAGGTACAATTACATTGCTTAGAATCAGAGAGACAGAGAAAATGCATGATTCTAGTTAACACAAAAGAGAAACTACAATTTGGAATCTATCCAAAAATCTAAGGTCACTTCGTAGAGTCCATTGCTTGTTCTCCTTTCTGGGCTTCTTACAGCCTAAAATTATTACATCTGAGATGATGCTTTTAGATGCAGATTAAACCTGTGTTCTACTGTAATCACATTGAAGGCTTACATTCAAGTCAGATTTTAGACACCCAATAATGTTTGTGTGGCCCAAAAGGACACCTGTTCTAACACACCAGACCTCTAAGAGAACAGCGATTCATTCTTGCACACAGAAATAAGATTATTTTTTAAATTTTTTATTATTATTATTTATTCAATTGTGCGTGTGTGCGTATGTATGTGCGCGTGTGTGTGTGTGTCTGTGTGTCTGTCTGTGTGTGTGTAGAACCACGGACGAATTCGGGAACCACCATGGACCACCTCCACCTCCTTCTTGTTTACTCTGCCCCAGGATTCACAGGCTCCGCCCTACCAGGACCAGAAGTCCCCCCCCCCCCGCTTCCACCTGGCGTCTATACGTAGGATCTGGGATCTGAACTCAGGACCCTCCACCTGCAAGGCAGAGGCTTAACCCCTGAGCCACCGCTCCAGCCCCAGAAATAAGATTATTAAAATGTCCCTTCTCATCACTTTAGAACAGTACTCCTCAAGTACATTACAGATATTAATTTTTAATGTTTTATTATTGGCATATATTCATTGTACACAGTAATTTCTTAAACTGAACGGTTAGTTATACCAATTAATGAAAATATGCTTTTACTTGAGACAGGTTGTCATTTTGCAACCCAGACTCAGACACACCTGTAGGCCTTGTTTGGCCTCAAAATCATGATTCTTTGGCTTCAGCTCCTAAGCATGAGGTTTACAAATGCATGCATCACGTCCATCCTGAAAATATATTCTTAGATGGTGTCACAGTTACTCTTCACGTTGTCAATAAATTCACAACCAGCAGTTTAGTAATTAGTTGTTGCAGAGTTCTTGTGTTCAGAGTTGAAGATTGAAACTTCTATACATGGTATAGAAGATTAAGGTAGAGAGAAAGAACAGAACTCATGAACTCCAGACATGGAGTGCCGTAAGGAGCTAGAGTGCCCCGGAGAACTCATGGACTCAGAATCCATGAGGGGAAAGAAGCTGGAAATGAACTCACAGACCCCATATGTGGAGTGCTATAAGGGGCAGGCACCAAAAATGCTGCCAAGGTCAGGTATATTTATGCCTTTTGATAAGCCTGGGAAAAATGGCTTTCCCTCATTGGTTAATTCACATTGGGGTCCAACCCAGTTGATCCTTGCCCACCTCAAGGTGGGAACCATCTGTAAAGGAAAGCTAATCTCCATATCCTTTCATAAGCAAAGGCTGGGGGGGGGTCCTTCAAGTTAATCCCAGCAGTGGGGGAAGACCTTCAAAGACCTTCAGAGACCACCCAACATGGCTGCTCTAAACCTGCTTTATTATTATTGTCTGACCACATCTCTTCTTAGTCCAGCCTGGCTGGAAAACTCATTCCAACACCAAAGGCCAAGCGAACTGACCATACCATATCCACAGGACAATCCTCACCTGCTGGACCAACATGTCTGACTGGGTATATTGAAGAACGTCAGTTCCCCAAATCATTACCCCTCATCTTATCAACCTGCCCAGGGGAAATTCCCACCCACCATGGGTTGGTCCTTCCCCATTAATTAAACAATCTTCTATAGCCTTGCTCAGGACTTAGCCACTAATTCACCACAACTGTGTTCAGAGCTCAAGCCTTCAAATGTCAAGTTGTATCAACTATCACAGATGAAATATTTGTAAACAATGAACTTTAGTATATTTTGGAGTTTAGATTACTATTTAGAACATAGTCCCTCCACGATGAATAGTGCTGAACTTGGTCCTGTGAATTGCTTAGCTAACAGAACATTATGGAGAGGATGAAGCAGAGGCCCCAAGTATTTTTATATAGCTTGGCTCAGGTTTTGAGCTTTAGTAAAATGGCATGAGAACATGCTTATGTAGCTACTTCAGCTTATATCTAGGCTTCAAAATAAGTACGTAGAACTGAGACCTAAACTAAACACAAGCTAGAACCAGAGTAACCACCCATCAAGCCCAGACTAATTCATTGAAAAGGCAAGAAAATGTAATTTAAAAATAAAGCAAGTAAGTACACGTCAATCCCTTATTAAACTTTATTGTACTGCCAGATGATCACCGCTCTTGCTTTAACCACATTTTTATGATTTTGTGTTCTACTGTATTGCTCTTATAGCCAAATGTTAGGCTTGGGACATTAGGAAACAAGATTCATGAGAAAAATAAGGGCTGATCCTAGAACATTATCATTGAATTTGGAGTCCTAAACATAATCTTAGATGCAATTAATCAAAGTATTCAGTTTTCATGCCCAAGTTACACTGAGGCCAAGAGGGTCAGGTGATTCACTTCATTCAGTCACTTGACTAAGTAGAGGGCCAAAGTCACAGAAGCCTTCACTTCAGTCTCACAGTCTTGCATTTTGCCATTCTCACACATACTGGGCAGCTGTAGAGGATTCACTTGGCATGAACCACTCACTCTGTTTGTGTTCATACTAATGATTTTGTCCTCTGAAATTCCTCTGAGGACAGGCTCACAGAAAACTGCAGGACATACAACCTAACTACTCTGGAAATTTGCAAAAACTTTCATCACCCCAGGAAAGAGACAGTGCCAATATGACCATTTTGTGTCCTTAGATATGAACAAAGAATCTTTCCTTGAAAGTAAACATTCTTTAAGTCTAAGTTAAATATTTTCACACCTAAACTAATCATTTAAAGAGTTCACTTCTATTTCCATGTTATTTAAATACTTAGCAGCAAATGAAGACCTCATAGGTTGTTTAAATCAGAAGTCATAAGCTCAGGTGACTTTTGGGCCCAGGTAAGGGATCAGAGGGCTAAATGTGAATGATACAAACTAGGTAACTTGTAGTCAATTTCATAAAGTGGTCCCACATCCACTATTCTAATGAATTGCAACCATATTTCTGACCAGTTTCTTTATACCAGAAACTTCATATACCTCTATTGTTTATGAAGAATAATCAACTCTTAAAGGATTATGCCTATTTTAAGTATTATTAACATCCACCTAAAACATATTTTCAAGGTGGATACCTCTAGCATACAACCCTCAGTACCACTTAACATGTAGTGGGATGTGTTGCCAGAGTTAGTACATTCTCAGTAGATTCTGTATAAATAGAAGTTGAAAAGAGAAGCTAAATTCACAAAGCTTCTAGGGATTGCATCAAATAGCTGATTCTAGAAATACATTTGTAAAGATGGAATTTTTGGTTCATTCTCTCCAGTATAAAAGATAAAATAGATATTGCATTATGATATTCCCTAAAAATAGAATATGCCACATTTCTTCCAATTATAAAAGAGAATATTTTCAAAAATAAAAGTGGCATATCTGAATATGGAGTCATAATTTTACATGTTTATATGTTCTTCCAGCATGTTAAATAGTATCAGTCAATAACTGTACTTGGGCCAAGTCACCAAATTGATTCTAGGTAATATATAAGCATCAAAGGTATTCATCTTAGTAAAGACTCCCCTAGAATGTTATGTTTCATGACAATGGACAGAGTTGATCTTAGGAAACTAGGTTTAAGCTTTTATTTTTAAACTAAAGTTTTTATCTTTTAAAATCCCAGTTTAAACTTGCTAACGAGCCACTTTGTTCTCTCTGAACTATTTCTACATGATAGGTAGTTTGAGAAGTACAAGAAAAGTCTCTTTATTAAAGATAATTTCCATAATCCTTCAAAAAGTGAATTGTGGAAGATTTCCTGTATTTCTTTAAAGATCATGAAAGAGAAAAGAGAAAGAACACAAGTTGGAGAATTCATGAATAGTTAATCACTCTCTACAGACAATAAGCAATGTTCCAGTAACTCCTGAGAAATAACTAATTAATTTTCCAAGAGAACAAACATTATTTTTATAGTCCTGTAGACCTGGGGAGAAATCCAAAGATAGTGAAGAGCAATGTGTTTCTAATTTCTAAAAAAAGATTAAAAGGACCCTTGGTCTCATTGTTTAGCAACTTAAATTCAATCAAAATAATTAGTACAAGAAACAAATTTTCCCTATTCTGGAAATAAAAAGCAAGGAGTAGTTTTTGTTTATGAAGAGTTGAATGCTCTGAATAAATTTGACGATTTGTTGAAGAATTTGCAAAATGAATGCCATCCAAAGCTTTTAAGATTTCATTCCCCAATAATAATAAAATGCTTGATGAATCCTCATCAGTTCTCCCCATTATGTCAATTTAAGATGACTTAGATATCAGAAGTTGATGGAGAATTCTCAGGTGAAGGAAAAACAGTAAGTATAAGTTGGCAAATTTACAGGAATTTGAGATAAATACTACCGAGTTCAGGGATTGTGAAGGATTGAGCACACATAGAAGAAGTAAGCAAAATGGGCTAATATCTGAATCTTCAGTTACTCTGAGTACAAACATGCAGATGCATAGCACAGGAAAAGGCAGGCAGTCTCAAAAAAAAGATTATCTTGAAAGCAAGCAGAAAACTCAAGGTTGAGATCAAAGTTTGACAGAAATATAAAGATAGTATGGGCTGGGAAAGAGGAAATGTAAGGGCAGATGAACAGAAAGACTTACCAGTACAATATAAAAGTAGAAAGTTGCTAATGCCCAATAACATGTTGTTACTACACCTGAAATGGATTGTGTATATGTTTAGTTGCTTTCAAGTTTGGCCTGGATTAGCCATAAATTCTGTCTTCCTGCCTCAGAACTCAAAATTCTGGAATTAGAGGCAAGCCCTGTCTTGCAGTTTCAAGAATAGCTATGTATTCAAACATGATATTCAGTTGTACATGCCTACTCCAGCCCACTGATTATACCCCAGCCCATGTAAAATGAGTAAAGAGGAAAATTTGGCTTTCCCAAATGTTCCAAAGAATATGCATATGTCCAGAAGTCCCTGCTAAAGCAGTCTCTGGGATGTTCTATTCCCAACCCAGTGTGCAAACAATATTTTCCTTGACCTCTGAATCCAAAGTCTTCCCCTAGAAGTACTTAAGAACAAAAGAACCCCAATCCAATGTTGTTCTCTGTGATTTGAGTTCTTTTGATCACCTGTAAACTATTAGCACATAATTATGTGCTAGGAATCCATGGAATGGGTTGCCACTGCTATCACTACAACAGACAATAAATGCAAAGAAACTCCAAGGTGTTGATGGTTTTGGCAGCTGGTACTCAATGGCCATCTATTGGAGTCTATTATTTTCTCAGGTCCTCAAAATTAGTACATATGAGAAGGCTTGAAAGAAGTCTGCTAGCCACTGTGCTATCATAAAAAATATGACCATCCTTAACATCCCTCAAGCTGTTGATAGTGTTTTCTACATCATAGTTTGTGCTTTAGCTGTTTTTCAAAATTAATTGCTTAAGGGTTTAGAGGCTTTGTAATCTGTTTCCTTTTATAGACAAAGAGGTGCCATCTTTGAGAGATGCAGTGATGTGGCACAAGTGGCATGCATTGTCATTGAAGACAGAGCTTGGGGTTATTTCCGGGTTGGTCATCAACATGCTTTACTGCCGTTCTCTCCCGTGTGCACTTCTCTATCTGAAATCACTATTGGTACATGAGAAAATACTTTAAACAATGAATACTTATCCTAAATAACAGCTTACATGCATACACTTGCATTTCAAAAATCAATCAAATATGTCAATTTATTTTGTCTACTGGCTTACTGCACTGTTCAGTGCCTTACAAATTTAGCATTTGTGGCACAAAATTTCTGTTTTCCTTTGCTATTCTGTTCTAGCAATATTGTGATAAATTGTATCCTATGCAAACCAGTAAGAAAAATTGATTTCAGTCAATCATCCAGGTCTGCAACCATTGTCTGATTTGATAACTTTAGTTACTGAAAATACAGACATGTGTGTCACTGTTTTCTCTTGTTATTCCTAAAACTAGGTAGTGAAGGCTTCTTTCAGATCCATGTTTAGATACTGGAAAGTCCAAGAGCATGACATTGGTATTTGGGGAGGACTTCTTGCTGCTTCTTAATAGTGGAGGGCATTATATGGCAAGATAAAGAAAGCTAGACAGAAAGAAAGACCTCACAAACATAGTGAATCCACCACCCTAATTTACTAATCCATTGATCCATCAGTGGATTAAGCCTATTATTAGGGCAAATCCTCATGATCTAATCGTATCTTAACCTCCCAACACAGCCAAACAGTGATGGAATTTCAATATGAACTTCAGAGAAGACAAACCACATTCAAATCACGGTATAAGAGTTAGCATTCATTAGAGTTCCATCTTTGGAATTTATTTAGGAAATGAAGTAGTGCCCCCAAATTAATAAATATCTCTAAAGAGATGGCAATTTCATGTTCATTTTCAGAGAGATTTAGCTACATTAGCAGTGCTATTTCCCGACACCCATAATCTTCTAAATTGACTTATTTGATGCTGTTGAAATCTATTTTTCTAAAGGTTTAGATTTTTTTTATCTCTTTTGCTGCTTTTGAAATGCTCTCCATGATTTGTAAATCCATCTATTATAATTTTCACATTTGTACCATTTTTATGAAATGACAATACAGGGCTGGAAGAACCATATGGTATTGCTTTATATCAAGTTGGTAATTTGATTCAAAGTACGGATGAGGTATAAGAGAGGAAAAGAGAGAGAGAAAGAGAAAGAGAAAGAGAGATCTGGATAAGGATTCCTCATGCTGCAGTTAGGCAGATAGACTATGTGAAGCAAGTAAGGACAAAAAAAGAGAACCTTTCTTGACATAAGCCAGTGTGTAGTACCAAACTGATTCTTGGTAATATTTTCCATAAGCCTTTATTCCATTGTAGAAACCCCTCTGCTGCCTTCTCAATGTCCTTCCTTTAGGTTTCTTAAAGTATTCAAATATTAGTAATAGGGCTACAAAACTTGGAGGCTAATGAAAACCTTCTACAATGTTCACACTTCTATTTGCCAATGTTTTGGCAGTCAATAATCACATCTTTGGAGACAATGTGACCCACAACACCAGGAGAATGCTTATTTACACCAAATGTATTTATCTCATGTAAATTGTGACTTCATTATAAAATAAAAGGAAGGTGTTGTCTGTATGTGTGATGTGTCAATGTTACAAATTCACAAATTCTCTTTCTCATCTTACCTCTTACTCAATTCAAGGCAAGACTTTGAATTTTGGAACTAAATGGTACCAGTGTAAAAATACTCTAGCTCAACAATATTTGCTACAACCAGTGTATTCATTTCCTCCCATCAAAGCAAGGCGAAATCAGTCCTCAGAAATTCGCAGGATCACCTACATTTAACTGGATAGCTTAGTCGTCCATGCTACTTGACGTGAATTACCCCGCATCCAGAGACTCTCAGCAGGCGTCTACACTACGAGCCAGGAATAGGTGGCTACACCTTCCCGAACTCTCACGCCTCTGTCCTTGGGCGGACAGGACAAGCCTGAGAGAGCCCCTCCTTCCTAGCGCATGCCCTCCCCAGGCAGTCTCGGGGTACAGGTGCAGCGCGCACTCCAGAGAAGTCTTCTCTAAAGGACTTGGCAAGTGGAGGCGAGACCGGCCTCCTGTGAGGTTGCCAGAGGCTTAGTTTCTGACCTGACCTGTCCGGAGCCAGGGAAGAAAGGAAAGAAAAAAGCTAATTTCTGTCCCCAAGAATCGCCCCTCAACAGCCCCCACCCCCGCAAGTCTGCATTTGTCCAAAGTGGAAGGAGGAGGGGTAATTTTGCTTATTCGGAGCAAAAGAAGGGAGTCGAGAAAGGAGTGGGAAGGAGAGAGAGAGAAAGCGAGAGAGAGAGAGAGAGAGAGAGAGAGAGAGAGAGAGAGAGAGAGAGAGAGAGTTGCTTTGCAGCGGAAAAAAGGCAGGGAAGAGCAACAGGGAGACGGGAGAGGCCGGTGCCCGCTCCCCTCGGCCCCAGGCAGCGCAACGCACTGTAATTCCCTTCCCGGAGCGGAGCAGATTTCCACAAACAATGACATCACCGGGCGCCGCCGGCCGGGTGCAGCCGGGGGGGATTTTCCTAGGCGCGCAGTGGCCAAGCGGAGCAGAGCGACTCCAGGGCGGGCGGCGGGGGCGCGTACTCGCGGCGCCCCCCGCGGGCGGAGGCGGCGGGCCCGGCCGGGGGCAGCAGGGGGGCGGGTCCGGGGCGGCCTGGGGCGGGGCGCGCCGCTCCTCTGGCCTCTATTGGCCGCTGGCGGGCGCGCGTCACCCAGGCTGGCGCTCGCCTCCAGCCTTGGTAGAATTGGAGCCGAGGAGGAGCTGAAAATGCAGATTTAGCATCAAGCACAGACATACATTAGCGCTTTCTCTCTCGCTCTCGCTCTCGCTCTCTCTCTCTGGGGTACACGCTGCTCCCCACATTCGCACCCTGCCAGTAAGCCGGGCCGCGCGACTCCGTCGCTTCCTCACCGGCCAGCCGCTGGAGGAGAGCACACGGAGATCGGCTGTTTTCCAAGCCCCAGTTCTGCCTCTTTTCCTATACAAAAATCGAAGAAAATACAAAAAACAAAAACAGAAACAAAAACTATATATCTGTTTTTCATTTTCATCTTCCCTCCGCGCGCCCTGCTCCACCAGCCTGCGCGCCTCCCAGCCCCACTTCTCACTTGCAAAGAAGGATGAAGGGTGTTTTTGGCTCCCAGTGGAAGGTGGCCGCGGGGCTCCTTTTCTGTGTGATGGTTTTTGCATCTGCCGAGAGACCAGTCTTCACGAATCATTTTCTTGTGGAGTTGCATAAAGAGGGAGAGGAAGAAGCTCGCCAAGTTGCTGCAGAGCACGGCTTCGGAGTCCGAAAGGTAAGCTCTCCCAGGCATTTCGCATGTTGTTTCAAACGAGGGACAGCCCTGCGCAATCTCTTTGCAGATTTGCAAGTTTTCCGTCTTTTTCGGGTTATGCAGATATTCTGCTATGGGCTCTTACACATGGCATTGCCTCCAATGAGCCTTCGCCGGTTATGTAATTAAAACGCCCTTCATCTCTTTTAGAAAGGTCAGCAACATAATTTATTGGTCTTTGACTTGGTGGGGGAAAATGGAATCGCGCCTTGCAGAAGGATGCTGTGCGCACCGGCTGCTGTCCGAGGTACTAAGTTCTCCGGGCTGCCTGGGTACAGAAAGAGGAAGCCCTGAGCAGTTGGGTTTGATGCTGGCTACTTTGCCAGGGATGTCTCCCCGCCCCCACGCCCTGGAGAAGGAATACCTTCCCACCGACAGGTCTCAAAGATTAGATACTGCCATTCACCCGGTGCTTTTTTGACCCCGAAGCCCAGAGGACTTCTCTCCCAGAGACTTCAGTCCTTGTTCTTTTCTGAAGCCAAGAGCTTCCTGCCTCTAGAAGACTGACTGGTTTCTCTTTCCAAAATCAGGGTGGAACTTCTGCGCTCTGGTCCCCTTCTATGACCTCCACCCCTGGAGTGCTTTCCTGGTTGCTTCCATAGGACAGCAGCGGGGAAAGTGAATTCTGAGGGATTCCCCCATGGAGAAGTCCAGGTGTCCTCTTCTGATACGTATGTGGGCGGTCAGCCCGGCTTTCCCCAGAGAGCGCGGGGATCCCCATTTTCAAGAAGTTGTTAAGAGTTCAACTGTTTGGGCAACTGGATGGGTCTCCCCGGCCTCAAATGTCTCTTAACTGGCTTCTTCTGGAGCATCTAGTGTACTCGTCCTGGAGGGACAGGGGGAAGGAGAGCACTGGGCGGGGATCATACCTTGACCCAACCCACTTGCTCTTTCTGAGAAATATCGGTGCCAGAGATCTCTGGTGTCCTTAGGGGACCTGGCGGCGCTGGTGCGAAGGGAGGGTGCGGAGGAAAAGCCGGGATGTAAGGACCCCAAAGGTTAGAGGATGCAGTTTGGCTATCCCAAGACTGGGTAGTGGTCAGTGAGGTCCCAGGCTGCATTCTCCCCCCTTCTGATCTCAAGAGCAGAAAGACATGTGGGAGCGGTGGGCACTCTGTCTACAAGGGCCATACAGAATGGGGGGAAGGCTCTTTCCTTTGCGTCTCTTCTGTCCCGACTTCCTACGCCTCCCGCCTCTCTCCCAGCCTCGGCGAGGGCTCCTTCAAGAGCGCCGGGCTCTCCCGCCTCCGCGCAGCCGAGGCAGCGTGGCACTTTCTCTCCGCAGCTGGATTGGCAGCCAGGAGCTTCACCGAGGTTTGGGAGGAGGCGACGGGTCTTCGCGGGGGGCGCGCGGGCGGGTCTCTCAGAGAACTTGTTGCTCCAGAAAATAAAAGCGTAGGTGGAGCAGAGGAAAGAAGGCGCCAGCTGATGGAGGAGTCTGTGGGTCTTCCTGCCTAGGATCAGAGGCTTTTTCCAGAATGCATTCAACAAGGGAAAACAAGCCAGACCCTTCATTCCCCCCCCAAAGTTGGAAAGATACAGGGCCCTGTCGCTATTACAAAATACGATTATGATTAATTGACAGTTAACGGGAAATTTCCTGTGTTGGACTCCTTACTTAATCTCTGTAACTGCTACAACGCTATTGTTGTTAGAGGGCCTGTAAGACTGAGGAGGAATGGGTCCAGACAGGGTCCCCCGCAATAAAAAATCTAAATGCCCATCTTTCAGAAGTGAGCCTGGACTTTTTCCTTACTCTTAACTTTATGCTGCACCACGACTGTCATTGGCAAGATTGGTGGAACTGTGGTAGTTTAGAAAGGGTTGAGCCTGCAGACTCCTTAACTCTTCAGGTACCTGTGGCTCCCTTTGATACCAAGACATTTCACAGGGTAGAAAAACTGCAATTAAAGACTTTTTCCTCCTCTTTCTTCTCTCTTTGAAAATAAGTTTTTAGGATCTTTAAATTTTAATCAAATGCAGGTGTAATTGAGACTGACAGTGACTTAACCCCTCTATTCTCCTAATGAGTTAATTTTGGGTCCAATAGGAACGAATAGCTGGATGAGGGACTTACAGATTTGTTGATGGAATTCAAGGGAGCAAATGTAGAGACAATTTCATTGCATATCAAACATTTGTATAATTTCATTTAATTTTTAAATTTAAATTTTTAAATCGCAGGGCACTTGTGTTTTGAGGTGAAATCAGATAATTAGACCTTCCCTCTATTGTTTTTCTGAGAAGGAAGCTCACTGATTTTGTATCACAGTCTCAACTCTGAGATTCCCATCTCCAAAGAATGGGTTTATTTTACTGCATCTTTCCTTACCTTTCCTTAGCCTTTCAGATGATACCTCTTAAGCAAATCCCGTGATGTTTACCCTGATGCATATCATGGTAGTAGTGAGTCTATGAGAAGAGTCTTCTGCAGGAAGTTCCTGCATGCATGGAATTCTTTCTCCTTCTGAAGTCCTTCTTCAAGACCCAGACACACGAATCCTGGTGAGATTTCTCTGCTCCAAATATCTTTGGAGCAGGGAAACCTGGAACATGCCATCCTGTTCTCAGTTACTTCTTGTGGGTGAAGGTGAGGGCAAACATGTTTTCCACTGGTAATCTAAGTATTCAGGGGTAGACTTCATCCCTGTTCCTGGCTTCATATTCCTAAAGGTAACCAGAACATTGTAATGCTTGCCAGCATTTTTGAGAAATTTCCTTAGACTTGTTATCCATTTTCCTAACATTTTCCTGTACTGCTTCGGTCACACTATCCTGCACTTTTGCCATATTTTGTTACCATTTTCTGTTTTAAATCCCTCAAGACGCCCCTGAGCATGCTTTGACCCTTAACCTCCCAACTTCCTCCTGCTCAATGTTAAAGTTGGAAGATTCTGGATGATTATTATTTGTATGTGAAGAGTGTAAATATAGATGAGGAGGAAGCTTATTTATAAGGCTATCTAATTCTAACCTTTCAAAATTTACATAGAAATTAATGGCCTCGACCCTAGCTCACAGATGAAATTTTGAAGGCTCTAAGAGATTGAATAAAACTGTCCAGAGTTGACCAAAGAAAGAATTAAGCTTAAATCCAGAATTGCTTGCCTAGAAGCAGTTGTTCTTCTTTACCACCTTGCCTCTATCCAGGAAGCTGCCCCTGATTGATAAGAACTCTGCCTTAAAAACACCATGTTGAAGTTCTGATAATTTGGCTTCCCTTTCTTTCCTTTTACTTTTGTACATTTATTATTTTTTTATTTATTCAATTGTGCATGTGTGCACATGTGCGTAAGTGTGTGTGTGTATGTGTGTGTGTGTAGAACCACGGGCAAATTCGGGAACCACCATGGACGCCTCCACCTCCTCCTTGTTTACTCTGCCCAGGGATGTACAGGCTCCTCCCTACCAGGACCAGAAACGCAGGCAGCCCTGGCTTCCGCCCGGCATCTATACGGGGGTCTAGGATCCGAACTCAGGACCTTTCTCCTTCAAGGCAGAAACTTAACCCCTGAGTCACCTCTCCAGCCCCATTTTTGTACATTTATATTAGTTTGCTATTAATGTCCCAACATGTGTTTACACATTCATATTTCAGGTAGACTATAAACCTTCAAAAAAGAGAATTTAGAAACTGTCTTTTTCGGGGCTGGAGAGGTGGCTCAGGGGTTAAGACTCTGCCTTACAGGCAGAAGGTCCTGAGTTCGGATCCTAGACCCCACGTATAGACGCCAGGTGGAAGCGGGAGTGGCCTGTGTTTCTGGTGCTGGTAGGGCGGAGCCTGTGAATCCCGGGGCAGAGTAAACAAGAAGGAGGTGGAAGCGGTCCATGGTGGTTCCCGAATTTGCCCATGGTTCTACACACACACAGACACACGCACACACACACACACACACACACACACACACATGCACAATTAAATAAATAATAATAATAATAATAATAATAAAAGAAACTGTCTTTTTCCAGCCTGGATGATGTTCTGCACATGAAATGTTTATAAAAGAATGTCTTGATGGCCTATTTCACTATTTCAAGGACATTTGCAAATAGTTACATGTCCTCCCTTAAATAAAGTGCAATATCTCTATAATTTCCATCTCAATAGACCTATAGGGATTGTCTATTTTATCAAAAGCTAGTCCTGGCCTTTATGCCATCTTAGAAGATGATCTGTGTGGAGTGGCCTCAGAATAATCACAAAGGCATTGTTACAAAGAGTGTCTTTACATTCTCATTCAGCTATTTCTAATTCTCTGGAAACAGAAAGGAAAAGTTATTAATTGAAGCAATGGCACTCCATACCCAAGCAGTTGCAACCAACCACAGATGGAAAATATTGGCCAAAACCAAAGGAAGAGTTAAGGCTTAAAAAAAAAAAACAGAAGTTAAGAAAAAGATTAGTTATTTTTGTTTTATTGTGATCTGTTTTGATTTTTATCCATGGAGAAATAATTCTGGCACAATTACTGAGGTCAGAAAATGTATGACCATGTATGTATATGTATGTATATATGAGAATGCTTTTCAATTGTGGTAGCAGGTAAAAAAATAAATTTCAGGTTGTTATATTTAATGGATATAGAATAATATTTAATTCAGCTTAATATTTCCACAAAATGAGTACACTTTTGTCACACACACTGATGTCAGGAAACCAATTATCAGAATTCCTAAGATCTCCTTTTGCTTACTTTGGTACTTCTCATTTGAGTTTGTGGAAACTAAAATAGAGTTGGGATTCGATAACTAGCAGTTTTATGTCAACAGAGTCAACCAACCATGGTGGGAAAATGCTCTAAACAGAAGTTTCATTTGTACAGAACATTTTCCTTTGTCATTTTTCCCAAAGCAATTTTGTTTATTATTTACTTAGCATTTACACTACAGTAGGTACCAGTAGTAAATACAAAGTATTTGTAGTACCTACAGAAGTATGTGTGTGGACTACATGCAAATAATTAACCATTTATATATGGGATTGAGTATGTGATAATTTGAGCACGAGTCCCTGCTCAAGTACTAAAAGACTACAGTGTATGTACAAGCTTTTCTGTTGGAAATTTTAAGAGTGGGACCCATGAATTGGAGCATACCTGCACTTAAGGTTAGCGGACGACTTCAGTTTTCTACGGCTCTATGACAAATCACTACTACAGTCTGAGTGGCCTAGAATCAGGCAGATTGGTTTCACAGTTTTTGTGGGTGAGGAGCCTGCTGAGTTTTCACTGTATTCTCTGTTCAAATCCTTGAAGAAAATCAAGGTGTCGGCCTGCTGTGCCCTCATCAAGAGGTGTGATCAGGAAACAATCCACAGCCAAGTATATTCGAGCTTTTAGAAACTGAGGTTTTAAACCCGAAATCTTCATTTTTCTCACTGGCAGCTAGCCAGGACCTGGAAGCCATCCCCATGAACTCACAGTATGGCTCCTTCTCTGGGCCCACATATGCTTTCCTCCATTGATATCTTTCCTCCCAAGGAGCCCTGATCATAGGTTAGGCCCACTAGGATCATTTCTCTTCTTATATTTTGATTAATTCAAAGTCATCTGACTTGGTAGCCTAAATATATTCAATACATCCATTCACCTTTGCATATTTTACTCAAAAAACTGAAATCTATTTTACTCACAGTCTTGTATTGCCTCTTTTGAGGGGGATTATTTAGGGTTTGTACAAAGGTCTTGGGGATATATCAGAATTATGCTTACCACTGGCAAGGAACCACATGGTCTTCCTAAGCAACTAGGTCATTTTAAATTTCTACTAGCATTGTGCGAGAGTTCCACATTCTCATTCCACATTCTCATTCATACTGGATAATTTGCATTTATTTTCTGGAAGTCATTCTGGTGGGGATGAAGATAGTATCTTCTCGTGATATTCAATGATGGTCAGTTAAAGCTGAATGTTTCATAATAGACTTACTGGTACCCCAAACATTGCTTTTCTTTTTAAAAAGTTTTTATTTATTTTTGTGCTTGTGTGTATGTGTGTGTGTGTGTGTGTATGTTCCTGTGGAGGAAAAAGGGTGACTTTGAGAATCATCCTGGATTGCTTCTATTTGCTTCATTCTGGGATTTTTCAGGCTCTGCCTTCCAGAGCCAAAAATGTAGGGCACTGCCATTTTTGCCTGGCATTTTTACTTGGAATCCGGGATCCAAACTCAGGTCCTTTTGCTTGCAAGGCACATTCATAACCCCTGAGCCATCTCTCCAACCCTGAATATTGTTTTTATATGGATCACCTATCTTTTGTGGGATTTTTTTACATATTATATATAAGAACTTATCAGAGATATTTTAGATATCTACTTCCACCCTTTTAATGGTTCTTTCATGCTCCAGCAGTTTGAGTGCCAAATTATGTATTTCTACTTTTACTGCAACATATTGTCCATTGGTCAAAAAGAAGTCTCCCAGAAGTAAACATTCTTACCTTCTCCAGATAAAAATTGACCTGTTTGGGGGGGAAAAGGTTAAAAAATACAATCTGTTTTTTATTCCAAAATTTTCCAAAAAGATTCTTATGAATAAATTCTAACATGACCTACAAGATCTATAGCATGGTAGAAAAGAAAGACATGGCTGTTATCCACTCTTTTTGGACACTTAGTACATTGTGCCTTCTATCAAATCAAGTCCGTGCCTCAAGTCCTCTCTGGTACACCTACATCAAAGCATTTTTGTTCATTTCTAGCTTCAGTTGCATATGGGTGGTTCATTCCTCCAGCATCGGTCACAACTGTCACCATAGACACTGTAACTAATGCCTTTCTTGTGGCTGAAGGAAACTCAAAACAGTGATGTCGAAAGGTAAAGATGGTAAGATTTTTAGTCAGATAGCATTAGAAACTCACCATCTTCAGGGAACTGTTGTCAGCTTGGCTGGATTTAGAATTATTTAAGAAACACACATATGGACATGTCTGTGAGGGTATTTCCAAGGAAGTTTAGCTCAGAAGGAAAGAATCTACCTGAATGTGGGTGGCACCAACTATAAGCTAGGGTCTTAGGCTGAATACAAAAGAGAAAGCATTCTGAGCACCCAAATTCAGAATTTTCTCTCCTTCCTAACTGGATGCAATGTGCAAAGCTGCCTCATGCTCTTGCCACCAGCTTTCCAGCCATATGGACTGTATCCATTCTTAAATTATGAGTCAAAATAAATCTTTCTGTTCACAAGTTGCTTTTGTCAGATATTTTATCACAGCAATAAGAAAAAATAACTAATATGCTATAATAGCTGCTGATAAGGTGGTAACATGTCTGTAGTTTCAACTGCTTGGGAAACTGAAAAAAGATTGCTTGAATTCAAAGCAAACCTGGAGAACATAGCAATTTTTTTGTCTTCAAATTTTAAAAAATATTACTGTTGTAAGTAATTGCAAAGATTATGAACAGGAGGGATGGGGAAAGAGGGACATGCCAGTAACAAGGAGAGAGGGGACCATGTTACAGCAGAGAAAATAGGCCACCATCAAGGACTGCAAGGGGTGATATCTAATACCCATCAGGGTGGAGCCAAGGGCATTGCAGGAGCAGCAAAACTGAAAAAAATAAATCAACGAACCATAATCCAGAACATCAGAGACTCTATATCAACCACCTGGAACTAGGCCAGCCTAATCTCTCCCCATCCTGAAGCTCAGGGAAATTTGTGGAAGAGGGGGCGGTAAGATGGGAGGAGTAAGGATATGCAAGATTCTCCACACAAGTTAGGGCTGAAGCAATCATAACTGGACTTTGCATGCCCTGTGCAATGTTTAACACACTATTGGCTCCACAAAGTCTAGCGTTTGCTAAAAGCACTAGGATCCTTGGAGGCAAGGGATTGACAGCCACAGTAGTGTTCCTATGATTAACAGGAACACAGGAAATGTTTTTGGGAAATGCCACTGGGTCCTTGCACCTCATCGGAGAGGAAGACTCAGAGGAAAGTTTGGCATGCACATTAAAGGATGCTCCAGGGATGGGAAGGGGAGGCACTGGGGGATGGGGATGGAAGAGGGGTGGGAGGTACAGGGAGATGGGGAGTTGGATGAAGAGGGGGGGGACTGGTATACCTGTTAAGTTCGTATGAGTGGAAATAAAAAAAAAGAAAGAAAAAAATTACTGTTGTAGGAAAAATTTACTGTGTGGAGATCTAGACCCATAGAATAAAATAGCTATCTTTGGTAATGGAAATGGTAAAGTGGTGATAGAATGGAAGTTGTGTATTAAAATTTTTGCAAGAGTTGCAATGAATTAGAAGAATAGACCCTAGATCAGTGGCAAACACCTCACTCCATCTCTTGGCCTAGCCACAGTCTATGAAATAGCCTAGACCTCAAGAATTTCATAAAGTTAATTCATCATAGACTTTGGTAATTATTGCATCCGATCATTCCAGCTTCTTTAGAACATTCAACTGGATAGTTGCTCCAGAGCAGAAAATACAGTATATTTGTTATAAAGGAGCCCATCCTGGCCATGGAAGACTCAAATAACTTCTAAGCCCTATCTCTCAGCAAGATACATATGGCACCGGCTGAAATACTGATCTCCATATTCACCTCCTCTTTTTTTAATGTGTAGTAAGCGTACATCTTGCCTCATAGACCACTGTGTCCACGTGGGTATTTTAGCTCATCTCATGTAAGCAGAAATGACATGTTCTTCTTTCACTCTTGGTACATTATAAAGCAAACACCTGCTAATTTGGTCTTCGCATTCTTTTTCTTCTGAGGCTGAATGCTGCTGGGAGCAGCAGCAACTTTGGAAGCTACCATAGTGACAAAAAGAAAGATCTCATATTCCTAATTCCTGACTCAAAAGGCCACCCATAAGTGATTAATAAATTACAGCATAAAGCTCTGAGGTTTGAGGGTTTGTCTTTAGAGCAATCAGCAGTTATTAACAAATATCCCTTTTCTTCTGCTGCTAGAGTGAATTTCTAACCCTACAACTAAACTAAAGCAAATCACAACAAGAATAATCTTTTAAAGCCTGTGAGGACTCTTATGTTTTTATTTCATGTTGTCTTATGTTTTTATTTCATGTTGTCAGCAACTTTCCAAGCATCTTTAATTTGTTTTCTCCAGACAGAACATAAAATTTTTTCAGATTCTGTCTCTACTACTGGCAGCCATTATGCTTCACTCGCAGTAGATGTTTAATATGTGTTTTTCAATGATGAATGCCCCTGGACCACAAAATGGGTGATTTGGACCTACATTCAGAATGTGCTGGAAGAATCATGGTTCAAGAAACTAGCCCTTTAGGATTTGTTAATCTGCAGGAAAGAGTTTGTCCAGGAAGTGGAAGCAAGTGGCAACCATCAAGTGGGTCAATGGCATGATTTTATTTCCCTAAAATTCCCAAATTAGAAATTAACAGTCGTAGAATGGGGAAGATGTTCATGCAGAGAAAATAAAGACTGGGGTTATAATGTGATCAAATAAGAAGCAACTGTGTTCCCTTTTCTCAAATGAATGATTACTAGAAATCAATTCTGTTTCAAAAGGTCTTACTAGCTGTATATCATAATGGTAAAGTACAAAAAAATTATGCTTTATGAATACCACATGAAACATGAAATTAAAATTTTTTCTCCTGATTAGAATGGTGGCTTCATGTTATATTTGAGGTCAGAGTCATCATTTGGAAAAAAATGGCTTATCCATTAATGTTTGCAATAGAGATAATTATAAGACAGCCAACAATAAAAGCTACAGCTTTACTTCCTATATTGAGGTATATTTGTGGTAAAGCCTGTTAGCTGGCTTGTGAATCATGAATGGGTTAAGGAATCAAGAAAATACAGCTGAGTTGAGTGCCATACCAATGAATGGCTGAGGCCTAGGTGAAAGGAACCGAGCTGCTCAGACCAATTTTTCTCTCCAAAGCTAATTTGATTACATTTTGGATAGTGAGATCTTCTAATGAATGTAGTCAAATATATAAGACACAAACTCTTAATTGTCTAACGTAAAATAAAAAAAGAATTGAGACTCTTACAGGATGTTACAAGGACAGAGAGAAAATGAATCCACCCAGGGCTCACTCTTTACTCAAATTTGACAGTAACTTCCATATGCATTTATTTATTTTCCTCATTTCATCATTTTTAAAAGGACCATGACAAGAAAACATTTTTTAGAAATTATTTCAAATATAATTACTCAGGAAAAAGACTACAGGCAGCATTAGATGAATTTTATTGAAAATATTTCTGTTTGAATATATAAAGAGAGAAAAGAAATATAAACAAACCATTTTATGAAATGCATGCTATTTAAAGTTTGAAACTACCCATTATAGAATTTAGCAAAAAAGAAAATTACTAGAAAATTAAAATTATTAAACTTCAAATAAATTTGTTCTACAAAAAGATATTAGTTCTTAATGATACTCCCTAAAATTTATATATCTGTACATACTTACTATTTACTATTACTATACATAAAATACATATTCATGAGTCTTTAGTTACATATTACATGTATGGTAAATAAAGAAGTACATGTTTAATTGCATAGTTAGTTATTTAATTACATATTTCCAATGTATAAGCATAAACTCAGTGATTTATAAAACCAGTGTCCTAACATCATCTCTTACCTTCGTGTTTGTTAGGCATATTATTTTTATATATTGTTATTATATCATATATCAATATGTAAAATTTAGCTTCTACATATAATTCATATTATTTTTATATTCAGTGTTAAAACCACTTCTGATTTCACAACAATTTTTTGCTAGAGTATCTTCATATCCAAATTTTTATCATTTTTTGCTTTATTATACAATAAAAGAAATCATAAAAATGTAAAGAGGACATTCTCCTTAATTTCAAACTAAAGGAAGAAAACTGGACTGGTGAAGTTCTACTTGTGAGTCACAAAAGGAAGATATGGTTATAGTATTTTTATAGTTTGAATCTGAAATACCCTCCCCCAAAGACTTATGTTCTGAGCATTTGGTTCCTAGTAATGCTGGTTCTGAGCATTGATGCCATTTGAAAAGCTTGCAGAACTACTGAGGCATGGTGCTTAGCTGATGAATGCAGCTAACTGGGATGGCCTTAGAGCATGAACTTAACCTCGCTTCTGGTTCTGTCCTGGTCCACAATGATGTGAAGAGCAGTCACCTCCTCCTCCTGTCTCTAGAGTCTCTGCAGCTGCCATCCTGAAATCATGAGCCCAAGGTGCTTCTGTCAGACATTTTGACTCAGTGATAAGGAACGTATCTAACAAAAAAAAAAATCCACTTAAAGTCATGATCATTTCAAAGGATTGAGAAGCAAAGTCAATGTTTATAGTGGAGGAAGGCGAGATGAAGCTTAAAGGGAGACAAAATGTTTCATGCTGCTAACATGAATGTGAGATTGAGGACAGAGGACATATAGTGGTCTCTGGGCAATACTGAAAGGCCAAGTGGGGAGAAGGACTTGTGGCAGCACCATCAGAGTCTTTTCCTAAAGTAACATTCATAAGGTGTAGGGAGAAAAGGAGTTTTGACATTGAGGAAAACCAGAGCTTAGTACCACTGGGAAATAGAGCTGCCACAACACAGAGCCCTCAAAGTTGTCCTGGCAAGCTGGGTATTAATATGATGACTGAATTTACACATTGTTCAGTATTTGGCAGTTTCTCAAGACTTACCTTGATTCCCCAGCATTTTGACCTGGAATATTCTCAAACCAAACAAGATTTGGTCATCCAGGTAAAATTCACCAAGAGATATGGAGTTGGATGAGCACTAGAAGGCAGGGCCTGGAGGAGTCTGGGCAGGAGTGACAGTGTCTGCCCCCCAAATGAAGGCCAGCTATAAAAGATCTTAGCAGATGCAGATATAAAATGCTAACAATTCCTTTAAGAAGTGTGGTAGGGAAGAAAGGGTGGTATCAGGAATAAAGTGGAGCTTAATAGAGTGATTTTTATGAACAATGATTTCTAAACACTTCTCATACCACTCACAGATTGCTACCCTACCAAAATATTATGACATCTCTCACTAATAGAGTCTGTGTTATTCTAGCTAGTTTGTCCAGAGTCATTTACATTTTTGCAAATATAACTGCAATTATGGAATTACAGCCGTCATATCTAAGAAAGATCTAAGAAAGATATGAGTTTATCCCCTCATTTTACACATGAACAAATGGAGATCAAATATCAAATATCACATTTATATTGGCTTGCTTGCTTATCTTGTTAAGGGTGTGTGTGTGTGTGTGTGTGTGTGTATGTGTGTGTGTGTGTGTGTGTGTTTTATAAGACAAAGGAATTCTTTTTTTTTTTTGTGAACAACTCGGGGCTGGAGAGGTGGTTCAGGGGTTAATCCTGTGCCTTGCAGGCAGAAGGTCCTGAGTTCAGATCCTAGACCCCACATATAGACACCGGGCGGAAGTGGGGGCGGCCTGCATTTCTGGTCCTGGTAGGGCAGAGCCTGTGAATCCCTGGGCAGAGTAAACAAGGAGGAGGTGGAGGCGGTCCATGATGGTTCCCGAATTCGCCCGTGGTTCTACAAACACACACACACACATACACACACACACACACACATGCACACATGCACAATTGAATAAAAAAAAAAAAACAACTACAGTACTGGAAAGTTTCATTGTATGCAAGGCAATGACTGTTGGCAGAAGGGAAAACTTCACAAAGAGGCAATGTTAAGATCTGATGAATTTACCTTAAATTTTATCATTTCAAGTTATTAAAATGGAAAAGGATTTGCAGAAGGAAATACAAGGTATATAAGAAAGTGCCTAAAATATTGGAAGGATTGCAAGTGACTTTTCTAGTTAGATACTAAGAGACTGTGAGATGAAGTTAAAAAAGTAGACTGCAGCCATCTCATAAGAGGTCACCTACACCAAACTGAGGAGTTTGCATTTCATAAGTACTCAGAAAGCATGACATATTGGCCATATATGGTTAAGTCTAGGATGATAGATGAACTAAAAGAAAGAAGGAGGTCTTAGAACATTGTCTGTGTCCTTTGTCCTGTGGGATTTCTCATATCCATCCCAGTAGATTACATGAGCCCTTCTAATAGATGTGGTAACTGAGAATATTAGGTTGCCACTGGCTAATGACTTAATTGCTCTAATAAGTGAATAACATCTGGAACAATCAGTTCTGCCTGTAAAGTTCAGTTCAGCTGAGAACAAAACACATTTAGAACACTTAAGTCCATTTTAGAGGAGACCCCCCCAATGCAGAAGCCAAAAATGTAAAAACAGCTTAGGAGAACTTCACAGCCCACCTTAGGGGCAGGTAAGCCTCTGAGATTCCAGAGAAATAATGCTTGTTCTACATTGCCTTCTAAAATGATAGAAGGAAATATTCCAGGAGACTAAAAAGGAAAGACTTGTAAGTGAGGCTGAAGTTGTTAAGCCCATGGAACTGAGCTGCATGGGAAGGGATAGGCTTTGCAGCCAGGCAAATGATAGATGCACATTTGTATGTGAAGGGACATTTCTTGGAAGAGTGGATAAACTTCACCTCTCATCTGATGTCTCCATGCAGCTCTTAAATACCTTCTTGATGAATCGGGTGCAAGAACTCTTAACAGTCTCCATGCAAAGAATCTTCTCTAATCCTAACCTTATGGTACACCTAACAAACCTCAACTCATTGGTGTCTTCTGTGGCAGATAGTTACTCAAAACAATGATGCCTTGCTTCCCCTGGCCTCCTACTGATAGATAGATCCCAGAAGAAATGCAATTCCCATACTGCATAAAAGGTTTCTGCTTGAAGAAGCTGACAAACCTTCCATTGCTCCATTGAAATCATATTTACTTTACTCATCTAAATAGCGTGTAGCTCATTTGCCATCGTATGTATTATCTTGTGCTGCTTCTCTTTGATTAAGTTTTATGAGACATCATGTGATTTTCTGGGTATCCATATGCAATTCTGCTGAAAGCGAAATGCTCCTTGAGTTGTTTCAATGATTATATCCCATTGTAGTTTTAAGAGTCTTGCTTGTACTCAGATTGTTCAGTTCTTCATCCTCTTTTCTTCCCCCCTCTTTGGCTAGACTCTGCTCCCAAATCAAAAAGGAAAGAAAAATGAATCAGTAGGGCTGGGGAGATGGCTCAGTACTTAAAGTTCTTCCTTGCCTCACAAGAGAAGGAGCCTGAATTCACATCCCTAGAACTCATGTAATAATGCTGGTGGGTGAGGTTGTCCATCTGGAATTCTATCCCCGAAAGGCAGAGCCTGAGAATCCTCAGAGCGAGCTAGCCAGAACAGACCTAATGTGTCTAATTAGAGACTGATGATGATGATCGTGATAATTATAAAATAATACTATGTAAGTATTAATTTTTGGGGGGGTGATATAGGATATCCTACAGAGCCAAGCTGATCTCAAATGTGCAAGGATGTTCTTGCCTCATTTTCCCCAATGTTAGGATTACAGGTGTGAGCTACAAAACCCAGTTTTACTATTGATTTTTTTTATTTTGATACTTGTGCTGTTTGCTGTTAGGAAGGACTCATATCTTTTACAAATTATTTATGATTGACTCCATAAAATTCATGGGTATATTGGGAAAATGATACAAAATAACCATGGAAGCACATTCCTGTAATCTCAGAACTCAGAAAATTGAGCAGGAAGATTACAAATCACAGTGGAACTTGGTCTCACAAAAGAGCAACAAAAATTGGGGCTGTAGCTAAGTGGTAGAGTACTTTCCTAGAATACAAGAGTCCCTAGCTATCAGTTCTGAAGTGTGTGTGTGTGTGTGTGTGTGTGTGTATGAAAATATGACAGTCCTGTAAGATTTTTTTCTCACTATTTTTACAAATCTCAAACTATTTTAAAACTGTCTGAGCCTTTCTCTGCTTACCTGTATAGTCCAGATGTTACACTTGAAGTACGTGAATACTTTGGTTGTGAATAACATCCATTCAGACCTCTATTATATCTGCATAGAAGTCTTTTGCTTTTCCAATGCTCATATCACTTTTGAGGGTGAGATTTTCACCTTATTTCTGATCCAGCCTTTTCCTTAAACTCATGGGTAACAATCACACCTTGTCCCACACAGGCACTCTTCATTTAACAGGTGAAACTTGGCTAGTATCTTGATTATCCTACCCCAGAAAGACTCTTACCAGTTACCTAAAACATTTGTGACCAGAGTATATTTTCCTTATGATGTCAGGGATGCAGGCAGTTTGCACAAGGGATGCTTTGAGAAGTCCTCAGTCAGCTCACACTGGACCATGAGCAATGGTGTTCCTCATGCCAGCCTCAGACCTCCTTTTGGCTGTTCTCCCCTTTCTATGTTCTGTTCTTTGCTTCTTTGCCATCCCCTTCACTCATAGGTGAAGGCAAGTTCTTCCCGTGAGCAGATCATTTTGTTCCTGATGCATCCATGGCCTCCCATCACATGCCAACCATCACAGGACTCTCCCATATAAAGATTCCCCTGGATGATCTCAGAAGAGGCTGAAATGATAAAATGCTGGCCCCTAGAATTTCTGTGAAGTGAGACACAGGACTGAGATGCTATGAACTAATGTTAGTTTCATTGTGCATAAGGAAAGTATCTTTGATGTGCATGTCAACTTTTTTTTATTCTCTCATAATTTCAAACACGAATACGAGGAATTTTGAACATTTTTACCACCACCTCCATCTTTTCTCATCTACCCCCCTCCCTGGAAACTTTCTAATTCCCAAGAATTCCTGTCCCTTCTTCAATGTCTTTTCTGTGACCTAAGTTTAAGTTCCTGACATTAGCATCAGTGAGGGGTTATTTGATGGAAACAAGAAACTTATCAGAGGCTAAGCTACTGGAAACAAAATGCACACCCTCTCCCTTAGCAACAATTGACTGCCAATAGGCTTCAGGGAGGGATGGAATCTCATGAATCCCTTCCCAAAGTTCTACAGACAGGAATATAGAGACATGGACTTGAGACAATTAAGCCATCTTGATTGTTACATGTTATAAATATTCTAAATGTATGCTTTTATCTTGAAACCTGATTCACACATGTAACTTCTCCAAAATAGTATATTCTGAGGGTCTGTCTGTGACAATGACACAGACTGCATGACATTCCAGCTCTCATCTCTTTAAAGCATGACAAATTTCTTTTTCTATAGATATCTTCTTCCTTCATATCCATTTCTATGTTCTCTATAATTTTGCCCCATGGAGACTAAAGTTGTTATCTAAATAGTTAATTTGTCCCTGATATAATTTCTCTAAGATATGTAAAGTTGGAAAAATGAGTAAATGGTTGATGGATAACGTAGCAGTTCATTTTAAGTGTCAACTTGACAATTGAGAACTGAATCTTTAATAACACTGATAAAGAATTATGTAGTTAAGCTAAGCCCCAACTGAGAAAGTCTGAGGGACAGAATCCAATTGATATGGAAAAACCCAGCTCATAGTGGGTGGGGCCACTCTATAGGCAGATGTATAAGATGGAAAATGGATTAGTTAGCAACTTGTCAGATTGGCAAGCTAGTAAGTATGCCCCACCCTCCTCTCTGGGATATTTGGATATGGTGTGACCCAGTTCCTTTAGTTTTCCTGCCATGATGATCAACTGTAAGTTAGAATCATGAGCATGAATGGACCCCTTGCTCCCTAAATTATTCAAGTTATTTATTTATTGTAGCAATGAAAATATGAAATGAAACAGATACATAAATGATAGACAGACAGACAGACAGACAGACAGATAGATAGATAGATAGATAGATAGATAGATAGATAGATAGATAGATAGATAGATATCAAACAAAAGTTCCTTTCCTTCACCACAATCTCAATGTGGGATTTAATAAGGTATCTCTCATGGTTTGATATAAGTTGCCCCCCATGGGCTCATGCATTTGAATCCTTAATTGTTGTTTGGGATGGTCATGGCACCTTTGTGAGTGGAACCTTGTTGGAGGAAGGCATGTCACAGTGGGTGAGACTTAAGGTTGGTTAGTTTCACCCAGCTTCTGGAGAAGTTGGCTTTTGATATTTGTATCTGGCTCTTTCAGACTCCATGATGAATGATGTAAATTAAACCGCCTCTAGATGCTGCTGCTCATTCATGCCTTTTCCACAATAATGGACTGTATCATCCCTCTGGAACCATAAGCCAAAGAAATCTCCTTTTCTCCCCAATAGTTGAGTTTGAGTGTTGTCTTACAGCAACAGGAAAGAGTAACTGCTATACTACCAATAAAGCTCTATTAACAGATCATGTTTAATACTAACTTGACCAAATAAAGCCTTTACCTAGATTACTCCAAGTTCTGAAGTGAAAATTTGCTTGCACAGGTGCTATCATATAGTTTCATAGCTTAAATATATGTCCTCCATTACTTTTTCTCCTTCGCGATTTAGAGACAACCTGAACTCCAATTCTGACATGTTGGGTCATTACCTCTCTTCTATTCCACAGTTATTCCAGAGAGCGTTGATACAATTCAGACAAAAGTAAGAATTTCTACCATATCTATCATAGATTGGATCTCTTCTTCTGGAATACTAAAGAATATTTCTACTCCTGATTCAATCTCGTGAGATCTTTCAGACTCTAGACCTTCTATAATCTTCTGTTAAGAGTTTAATAGTCTAGACTTTTCTATCCAGCAAGTACATAATCGATATATAAATTGAGCCTTGTTTGCCCAACACAGTATTTTCTCATCTTGGAGAGGGGTAAATACTCTACATTTTAATCACGAAGACTACCTATTATCTTTCCTGATATCCATACTTAACATTCCTGCCTGACCCCCCCAAGATGAAATGTCCTCTCTATGCCTACAGGATACTATACCAAAGAAATTCAGTCATCCACATTATATCACACAACTCCCTAACAACTTCTGAATATTTTAGACACCAAAAAAGCATTTATAATATGAGCACTCTGTATCAAACATCAACAATCAGAGCAGGCATTATCCCATGAAGTTTGTAGGCTAAGAGTCCTAGGTGTCTTTTATAAGAAGACACTTGTTTCAACATACAAGGGAAGAACAGATAATTTGTCAGAATCTCAATTTCATTTTGTGACTTAGAATTCCGACCCTTATTTCCCTTACAAAACAAGTTAGGTGTAGGAATCTTCCTATGAGTAATGATTTCCTGACTATAGAATATATATAGCCCACTGAACTGTAGATTGGGGTGATTCTGCTGCAGTTGATTGAGGGTATTCTGTTGGCAGAATGACAGTCAAACACAGAACTCAATTACTGTCCACTCAGAAAGGTTCAGCACTCAGCACTGGGCTTAATGATAAGTTAGTAAATGCAGACCGTCCTGCGGTAGATTCCTGAATAAGCAGTCCCTCCACTCTGTGGCAGCCCACTTCATTGGAGGTGTGATCCAAATGGAACCTGAGATATGTTATCAGTTTCCTGTTAGTCCTGGGCTGTCAATCAGATTGCCTCCCTCACATACACGTGTTGCTCTTGGTGTCTCTGTGGCTTCATAGTTATATATAGGTTTGCTTGGAAAACATGTCTCCTATTTCATTTGATTAAATGCATTTGATTTTTTGTTGTAAAATTTGTGGGAACTGCTCTGTAAATTGTTTTTTTCTCTTCCCTTCCACTGTCTGATAGTAAGTTTCAGAATTCAGCTAATCTTGCGCACAATGCAGCGAACTCAATATGGTCTGTGGGCAGATGTCAGCGATATGCAGGACTGTGTAGGAAAGAAATCACAGGGAGAGCGAGAAAGAGCTCAGGCTTTGGAAGCAGCCAGATTGCAACTTAGAGCAACTTCTCTGAACTTCTAACATTTCATGGCTAAAATGGAGATGATAATACCCAGGCTTACAGACCATGGGTGGAGGTAATATTTGTGAATATTATGGCATACAAACAGCTCAAAGAATGTGAGCCTTCACATAAATCTCGTCTTTGAGATGTTTGGCAACACCATGGTTTGCGGCTTTGTGCTAAGGATGAATTCCCTACATCATTGATCTTATCTAGCAGATGCAAAGAAAGTATCATTTGTGCCCTGTTGTCTGGGAAGAGACGGACATCAATGTCCCAAAACACCAGCTATGAGGTACCTTCAACAAGCACCTACTCATTCATCCACTCTAAATGTGAAAGGCTGGTTTTATTAACTACATCTGTCATTATCAGCTACTCTATATTTGCCTTGGAAGCTTGTAGTTCTCTGTTACTGTGAGTCTGGACTGGCCTCTGATGTGCACTGACAAAGTTCTAGCCTTCCAATTCTATGCTTGGACCTCAAGAAGCCTGCACTTTCCATTCAATGGAAGCCATGATTTATCTGTGATAAAGAACCTGAGCTAGGTTGCTGGAGGATAAAGAGACCAGGTGGAACAGAGTAGGGGGCCCTAGCCAGCATATAGACAGCACTTCAGGAGCAGAAACAACTCAGTGAACTACAGCTGACAGGTGGACAAAGCAGCTCAATGAAGATCTTAACAACCACTCAAGGAATTTCAATTGTTTAACCATAAAGTTGTGAACAAGGTGTATGGTGGCTGCCTTTAAGCTGCTGAGAGCTTCAGTGGTAGTGTGTAGCACATATTATTGTGGTAAAATATGGCCAATCCTTAATGTACCTAGGAGCCTCTCTCCAGTGCTAAAGAAACTTAATGAGGACCCCAAGCCTCCTAACTATCAGGATAGAAGCCCCTCTGCTGAGCTTGCCTCTCACCAGTGCACCACAACCCATCATGATCAACTCATAATGATCTCTGGTTTTCTTTACATTCTCTGAGAGCCCAACAAGCAAATCAATTGAAATTGATCTTCCAGAAATGTAGGACACATACGATGTGGAGCAGATGATTCATTCTTCAGGCCCATGATTTTTGTCTTTTATTTTAACGGGTTCATTTCAGGAAGTGGGATCTTGTTATACAGCCAAGCTGGCCTTGAACGCACTCTAATTGTTGGTCTCCAGCTTTCAATCCTCCTGCCTCCTCATTGAGACTGCATTCCCCAGGACCATTTTCATCTCTCCCTTTCCAAAGCAAAATAGGAAGAAGTGACAGGATTCCAATAGCTTGGAAGTGTGCTCTGAAGTCCAAGCTTTGATGAGGAGGAACTTTGGCTGTAGGAATGATGCAGTTTAATACAAATGAGAGGTTAAAACTTGTAAACAAGGGCAGGGGAGATGGCTCAGTGGTTAAAGCCCTTTACTGCAAGCAAAAAGACCTATTTTGGAACCCCAGATCCCATTTAAAAAAATGTTGGACTGGTGTGTTGGTCCACCTGTAATTCTAGCCCTGGAAGGTAGCGTTTACGACCCAGACTAGCACTAAACTGGCAGACTAGAGACTCAGGTTCACAATAATAAAGTAGAAATGTGATTAAGGATTTCATAGTTAGGTACAGGTATCAACTTGATAGTTGAGGGTTAGAGCTCTGGGTTCATATGTAGAGAATTAACAGTTGAGTTTAGCCCAGAGTGAAGCTGCAGGTGATTGTCTAGCGGAAGGGAAAGGCTCAGCCCATAGTGGGTGGGACTAGTCCTCGAGGAAGGTGAACAAAATGGAGGCAACTGTTTGAGACAGAGGGTGTCCTTGTGTATACTTGGCCAAACATGTCGGCTAGGCAAATAAAGACTGTCCCTCTTTCAGCTGCTGTGTGGAAATGGTATGGCCAGTTCCCTTGGCCCTGATTTTGATGTGAGCTCTCCTGCCAAGCTGGACTAAGAACTGTAGCCAGACTATCATAAGAGAATAAACTCCTTGTTCCCTTAAGCTGTTCGATGATGATTTTATCAGGAATAATGCAGGCAAACTGTAACAAGGGTGATTCCTAAAATCACTCTCAAGCCTCCATAGACACACACTCAAATGTACTTATACACACACATACATACACACACACACATACACACACACACACACACACACACACACACACACACACACACACACACTACCCCAGATACACATACCTGAAGAAAAACAGAACGGCTTGTAGAAAATAATCTTAAGGCTGTTATATGGGTATAATAAAGGCTGAACTTTCCCTTGGTAGTGCTCTCTTAATTCTCTCTGTATGACTCCACAGAACTCTATCTTGTTAAGAAACCTCAACTGATTCTTTAGATATTAATGACATAGGGTGCTATGCCTTCCAGAGTTAAGTACACTTATATGAGACTACTCGAACACACACACACACACACACACACACACGCGCGCATGTGCACGCGCACACAGACATCTTAGTTCTGAGCCAAGGAAGAAATGTATAGGTGGCAAGGAAAGACTTATCAACAGTATGTAAGTCAAGAAGACCAACCAGGACTCTCTCAAAGAAATTCTCAACTTACTTCCTCATTCCTAACTTTCCCTAGCCTAATTCACAGTGGAAATCTCCAATCCTACCCCTTTTTGTTGCTGTAATATTTTATGCTTCTGCCAATTACACATACGCTTTTTCTCATTAGCAATAAGCACACACAAACACATACACACACACCTCTGTTACTGCCCTTTCTCTCCCGTCCCTCAGCTGATGCAGTTTTCAGTCTTCACTGCATTGCCTCATGCCCCCTCCCCCTGTTTTTATTCCTTCAGTCTCTTGGCAGTAGCTACTTGAGAATAAAATCGTAAGAATCCTTCTTTGTAGGATGACTCCTGAGCTTCTACCAAGCAAGACTTCCAGCTAAGCCTGGCTGAGGGTCACAAAAGAAGCAAAGTCCTCAAAGGCAAAGAAAGCAGCTGGAGGGAAGTATTGATTCTCGTCCCCGGAGAGCAGTCTTCACTGTTTGGGAGTTCTGGGTTCCTGAATCCATGGCTTGCAGTGACTCTCCGAAGAAGTAAATGCACACAGTCTAGAAGAGAGCTGTGGGCACAGCCCCCGAGCACCCAAATGTTGCCTAGGCAGAGAGGATGCTGCTGTAAATGAAGTCAGGTAGAAAGGCCCTATTAGAATGCAATGCCTTCTAATCTAGGCTTCTCTGCTGCCGGGGGAAGAAAGTGTGTAGGTTCAGATAGGGGCTTCAGCTTGGAGCCACAGTTATCAGAGAAAAGAGAAGAGAGGAGGAAAGGAGAAAGGCAGTAAGAAGCATTGCTGGGATCCATGAATTTTTGAGGCATAATGAGAATTTGTGAAATCTCTGCAGTTGGAGTTAGCAGCATTATTCTACCGTCACCCAGTGTGAACCTTAGAGTTGACAATTTGCTGCGAATTCCTTTTCATTTTCTCTTCCTTCTCAAACTATGTGTATTTTTCCTTAAGAGAATAAGGTGATAATACAAAGGAAGGTTTCTATAAAGAAAACACTTAGAATGTATGAAATGCCAGTGACATGACTTTCTTCACTGGGCATTCAACTGGGTATCTGGGGCCCAACCACTGTTTTTGATATGGCTTTGCTATTTGTGACACTAGCCTTCTGCTTAGAAATTGAAGATGTGGCAGTCAGCTACATACCATGGAGGTCTGTGTGGGTCACCAGTGCCTGGCATCTCTCTTCCCTCCCTGTGGTGAAGCTCCTGCTTACACAATTTCCTCTAGAAGTCGCCCATCAGGCACCCAGAAGACAGTATATCTGGGGTTTCTCACTCCAAAGATAAGAGGCAAAAAAATAACAAAGGTAATATTCAGTAGTATGTGACTGGTCAATATTTTGTGTATTTCCCAATAAAACTCTTATTAGAGTTTCTGATTTTTATCTTCATGAAACCCAATTAGTTCTCATTTTCTTTCACAGTCAAAGGAGCTCTTCTTCCCAAAGAAGCCAGGATCATTAGCTCTAAACTCTAACAGTGAGATGTCAGTCACCGCAGCCTGTCTGTGCTTCGGCCCCATTCGCTTCGACCGGAATTGCAGCCTAAGAGCTCATAAATTCACAGTCATGTTTACTATAATAAATGGAACATAGAGGTGGGGATGAGGAAGGATGCTGAGGAGATAAATATTCCGGGAGCTTGAGCTCTTGCCCTCCCTCAGTCTATTTTTATGAAATGAAATAGCCAGAGGGTAAAACTCAATTGGCTCAGGCAAACTCTGTCATGGAAAGGGATCTCAGTATGTGATAATCAGAAGTGCTGTGACTGGAGACTAATAAATGTATGACTCTCTCCAGGACATTCAATTTCAAGTTTTAAAATATTTTTACACATTGAATCTGAAATTTGGAAACAATTTATACTTAGAAATGAAGTGAAAATAGCACAGATATATTCAGAGTAGCCTCGTTCACAATGGCCAATGTTTAACTAACACAAGCATTCAATAATGGATGTAAATACACAAGGTAGATTGTTACCCCCATCTTTAAAAAAGAAAGGAAAAGCTAACACATCGCCCACACACATGAGCTTCAAAGAAATTTTGCCTAAATGAAATAAACCAGACCTAAAAGATCACATATTGGTGTTTCCTCTTATTTGAGACATCACAGAAACAGATAGGAGAAACATTCTGATGTCTGCAAGAGAGGAGTGGAGTTGATTAATACCAAAGAATTGACTAGTTGTTGACTGATGGTAATTTGTTTCTTTGGATTTTTTTGGAGGGTAAAAGGTGTGTGTGTGTGTGTGTGTGTGTGTGTTCATGTGAGCACACATGTAAACAAATTCTTAGGTCCTTCTTAGTCTTTCATAAATATGACTTGAAGACTCTTAATCAGTTATAAATCTGTCTGGTGTTTCTACCTGACTGCATTTTTTCAAGACAACCACATAAAAGAGATTGTATCATGAAATGGGGCTCATGACTCCAATGTCTCCTCACTAGTGTGATTCACTTAGCTCCCAAGGGTTAAGGTGGTCTCTGCTGGGCTCTCCAGTGAAAAGACACCCTTTTCCTTCATTTGTCACTACAGTTTTCCCATTAATTTTGGCACTAGTTGCTAATGCTTGCCCACCACAGTTCCTATTATGGTGTTTTCTAAACAATGATATGCACTATTCATCACCAAATTTACAATTATTAATTGGAATTCCACTGCAAGGAAATTCTTGCATTGCTTCCATTCAAATTTAACTTATGAAAATAAGTAAACCCAAAGTAAAATAATGGTTAAAAATGTTCCTCCAAACTCACTGATATTTATCCCAAGCTCCTCTAGTGTTTAAGATCCAAGACTTATAGTATCCTCCCTACTACAAAATGAATTTGTAAGTTCATACTGCCTGATGGAGGTCAAAAGCATAAGGTTTTAGATAGCAGGAGTCGTTCATTATACCTACATTTTCTTTCTCTTCCACTTTCTAAAATTCAAATTTTAACATTACCCTAAGCACCTAAGTGGGGCTAAGTAGAAAAAGTATTCAAGAACCATTGAGCCTGGAATAGACACATTGAACATTTATGTTAAATTTTCCCTAGAGAATATGGTTTTTAATGAACAGGAAACTAAATCACAAAAGCAATAGTGTTCTGAAGATTTTCATTTGCATACCAGTCACCTGGCAGGGTTGGCTGTGTCCTTGAAGGGCACCCTGTGCCTGCAGGTCAAATCCCATCCCTCTCCTCCCGTGCCAAGAATATGCCTGGAGGAATCTTATCAGAGCAGCTTATGTCATACACAGACAGAGCTAATAATGTGTTAAACTTTCAAGTTGCCCCCAAAACATGAGGAATTAAGTATATTTTATTTAGTTATTTGTTTCATATTATCTAATACTGAGGAAAAAAACAACCTAAAATTTAGTGGTATGAAACAATAATGACTTTATTATACTCATAACTTTAGAAATCACAAATTCAGACTGGATACTGAGGAGATAATTTGGTCTATAGGCTACAATGTCCCAGGACACTTTGGTGAAGAGTCTATACCTAGAAGATGGCAGGAATTGCTAGAGTCTGTAGTTATCCTAAGCTGATTCATCTATGGATTATTTTTTATTATTTATTTTTCTACTTTTGCAAGGATATTGGGTATTCATCCCAGCTTCCCTCCTTCTCTCCCTCACATCTTCTCCCTTCCCTTCATCATTTCCTCCCACTCTCACTCATCCTTCTTTTTTTTTAAATATTTTTATTTATTATTTATTCAGTTGTGTGTGTGTGTGTGTGTGTATTACCACGGATGAATTCAGGAACCACCATGGACACCTCCACCTCCTCCTGTTTACTCTGCCCTGGGATTCACAGGCTCCGCCCTACCAGGACCAGAAACGCAGGCCACCTCTGCTTCTGCCCTGAGTCTATACGTGGGGTCTAGGATCCGAACTCAGGACCTTCTGCCTGCAAGACAGAGGCTTAACCCCTGAGCCACCTCTCCAGCCCCTCTCACTCATCCTTCTGCCTATATACTTCTATGGACCCCCAGGTTCACTCTAGCATGTCTACTCCTGTGGAGGCTCAGGCCTCCAAGGTATATCAAGTTTCCTCTCTTCAGGCCACCCTACTGATTGTGTGCATTTCCCTTCACTCGTCCAGCTTTAGAACCAAAGATTTCCACTGTAAGTTCTCATCTATGGGTAGAATAACAGTTACCTACAGAGCACTTTGATGTACTGTCTTCTTACCTACAGGTTCATCAGCTGTTTTTCCCTACTGATCTATTTCCTTCCCTTTTTTCAGGTTCTTGTTCTAGTTTACAGTAACAGGGATGGATACCATTCTGACAAGTGGGTCTTGAATCCAATCAGAAAGCTGCTGGTTGTCTCGTTGGTACTCATGCCACTATTACACTTGTGGTTACCTGTTGCCATGGTGATTTATATTGCAACTTACAGATCTCATGTGTTGATGGGGCTTGTAATTATCCGCCACCCCAGCAGCTTTTATAGTATTCATTGGTACTGTGTAAGCTATACAGCAAAGAGAAAGTCCTCAGACAAATACCAGCTGATATATTTTGCCCATGTTCTATGATTCATTTGTACTGCATCTTCAGCAATAAGGTCTCACTGGCAGTTTCTTCCATGTCCCTCCTATCTCCCATCCTCTCATTCCCCACTATGTATTTTCCCAATTGTTCCCTCCCTTACCCTTGTCCTGGGATCCTAAATCTCCCCTTTAAAAGATTTCACCCTAACCGTCCCTTCCCACCTTCCTACTCGCTAATCTTTTTCAAATTTTCTGGCTCTTACGTTGCTTCCAATCCAAATACATTGACAAGGATAGCTGTTCAATCATCCACATATAAGAAAGAACATGAAGTACTTAACTTTCTGTGTCTGAGATACCTCACTCAATATTAAAGTTTCCAGTTCCATCCATTTACCAGAAAATTCCATCATCTCATCCTTTCTGATGATTGAGTATATGTACCACATTTTCATTTTCCATTCGTCTGTTGATGGGCATGTTGGTTGATTCCAATTTTTTCTGCTACTGTGAATACAGCATCAATGAACATAAATAAACAAGGTCTTTGTAATAAGATATAGAGTCTTTTGGGAATATTCCAAGAAGTGGTATAGCTGGGTTGTATTGCAGTTCCATTTTTTACTTTCTGAAGAACCTCCACACTGATCTCCATAGAGGCTGTACCAGTTTAGACTCCCACCAACAGTGAATAAGTGTCCCTTTTTCTCCACAGCCTCACCAGCAATCTCTATTGTTTCTTTTCCTGATCTTAACCATTCTGACTAGAGTAAGATGGTATCACAGGGTTGTTTTGATTTGCGTTTCTCTGATAATTGGGGTAGTTGGGCATCTTTTAAGGCATTTGTTTGACATTTCAATTTTTCTTTGAGTGAAATCCCTGTTCAGTTCCAGGGGCCATTTTTTAATCGAAATGTTTGCTATTTTGGTGTTTAATTTCTGAGCTCTTTGTATACTCTGGAAATTAATGCTTTGTCAGATTCATAGCTAACAAAGATTTTTCTCCCATTCTGTAGGTCATAGTTTTGCACAATTAACAGTTTCTTTTGCAGAACAGAAGCTTTTTAATTTCACAAAACCCCATTTGTTGACTATTGGTCTTATAGATCTTGGGCATTTATTGTTCTGCTTAGAAAATCTTTACCTAGGCCTATCAATTCAAGTGTACTTCCTACTCTTTCTGCTAATAATTTCAGAGTTTCAGGTTTAATGTTGAGGTCTTTGATCCATTTGGAGTTGATTTTTGTAAAGGAGAGAGGCTACAGTCAATTTTTATTCTTCTACATGTAGATGCCCAATTTTCCCAGAACCACTTGTTGAAGATGCTGTCTTTTCCCCAGCTTGCATGATTGCCACCTTTGTCAAAAATTAAGTGGCTATATGTGTAGAAGTTTATATCTGGGTGCTCTGTTCTGATCCATTGATCAACGTATCATTTTTGTGCCAGTACCAAGCTGTTTTTATTACTATAGCTCTGAATATAGTTTGAAATCTGGTATGGTGATACCTCTAGGAGTCTTCTTAGTGCTCAAAATCGTTTTGGCTATTTGTGGATTTTTGTTCTTCCATATGAATTTTGAGATTGTGTTTCCAGTTTTGTGAAGAATTGCATGGGGATCTTAATTGCAATTTCATTGAATCCATATATTGCTTTGGATAGAATGGTCATTTTCACAATATTGATCCTAGCAATCAATGAGCAGGAAGGTCTTTCCACCTTCTAGTATTTTCTTTAATTTCTTTCAGCAGTGTTTTGTAATTTCCATTGTACAGGTCTTTTATTTTCTTGGTTAAATTTATTTCAAGGTATTTTATTTTCTTTGTAGCTATGGTGAATGGGACTTATTCTCTCATTTTTTTTCTCTGCTTGTTTGTCTGGTATATAGGAAGGTTACTGATTTTTGTACATTGATTTTGTAGCCTGCCACCTTACTGAAATTGTTTACTAAATCAAGTAGTTTCTTGGTATAATCATGTGAATCTCTCAATATAGATTCATCTGCAAATAGGGATACTTTGACTTCTTTCCTACCTACTCTACCCTGTTTATTTCCTTCTCTTGCCTTACTGCTATAGCTAGGACTTCAAGCACAATATTGAATAGGAGTGGTGGACAGTGGAGAGCCTTGTCTGTTCCAGATCTAAGTTGGCATGCTTCAAGTTTTTCCTTACTTAGGATGATGCTTGTTTTAGGCTTATGAAATATGCTCTTTATCAAGTTGAGATAGGTCCCCTCCATTCCTGTTTTCTCAAAACTTTTATCATGAAGTGATGTTGGATTTTGTTGAATGTCTTTTCTCCATTGACTAAGATGATCATATGACTTTGGAATCTGTTAATATGATGAATCACGTTTATTGATTTAAATATGTTAAACCATCCTTGCATTCCTGGTAGGAACCTGACTTGATCATGATGTATGATCCTTTGGATATGTTTTTGAATTTGGTTTGCTAGTATTTTTATTGAGGATTTTTGCATTTATTCATTAGTGATATTGACCTAAAATTCCCTTTCTTTGATATGTCTTTGTTTGGCTTTGGAATCAAAGTTGGCTTTGCAGAAAGAATTTGAGAGTATTCCTTCTATCTCTGTTTTATGAAATAATTTGAGGAGTACTGGTGTTAGTTCTCCTCTAAAGGCCTGGTAGAATTATGCACTGAATCCATCTGGTCCTGAGCTTTTTTTAGGTGGAAGATATAATTATTCTTTCAATTTCATCTCTTGTTATTTGCCTGCTTAATGTGTCTATTTCATCTTGAGTCAATTTTGGTAAGTCATATGTGTTTAGGAATTCATCTATTTTCTCTAGGTTGTACAATTTAAGAGAATATAAATTTTAAAAGTATGCCCTTGTGATTCTTTGGATTTCTCCAGTATCTGTTGTAATTTCCCCCTTTTCATTTCTGATTTTGTGGATTTGAGTGTTCTCTCTTCTTCTATTGGTTAGTAAAGCTAAGGGCTTGTCAATCTTGTTTATCTTTTCAAAAAAACAGCTCTTTGTTTCATTGATTTTTTATTGTCTTTTTCAGTTCAAATTCATTAATTTCTGCTCAATCCTAGATATTTCTTCCTGTGTGCTACTTTTAGGATTTGTTTGCTTCTTTTTTTAAGGCTTTCAGGTATAACATTAAGCCACTTACTTACTTGGTATTTTTCCTTTTTGTGATATGGGCAGGTAGTGCTATAAACCTCCCTCTTAGAAATGCTTTCAATGTGTATCATAGATTTTGGTAGGTTGTATCTTCATTTTAATTAGCTTCAAGGAAATTTTTAATTTCCCATTTTATTTCATTTTTGACCCATTCCTCATTCAAAAATGTGTTATTTAGTTTCCATGAGTTTGTGTGGTTTCTATTTTTTTCTTTTGTTATAGATAGCTACCTTTATTCTATGATGGTTAGATAAAATGCAGTGAATGATTTCAATTTTTCTGTATACATAGAAGTTTGATTTGTTTCCTAGTATATGGTTTATTTTTGAGACTGTCCTATGAGCTGCTGAGTAGAATATATACTCTTCAGTATTTGGATGAAATGTTCTGTAGATTTCTGTAAGGTCAATTTGATTTATAGTTGCATTTAACTCCAATGTGTCTCTGGTTAGTTTTTGGCCTGCTAACCTATCCAACATTGTGAGTGGATTACTGAAGTCTCCTACTACTACTGTGTTTGGCTGGATTAGTTGTTTTGTCTCCTGCAGTGTTTGTTTGATGAATTTGGGTGCTTCCATGTTTGGTGCATACATGTTTAACATTGTAAGATCTTCTGGCTAGAATTTTCCATCTACTAAGATATTCATTTGCATCTTGTGTGGTTTGTTTTTGTTTGAAGTCTATTTTGTCTGATATTAAGATAACCACCCTTACTTGTTTCTTCTTTCCATTTGCTTGGAGTACTTTTGATCATCCATTTATTCTGAGAAAGTGCTTATCTTTCAAGGTGAAGTATGTTTCTTGTAGGCAGAGAATTGATGTGTCATAATGTTTGATCCAAGTTATAAGCCTGTGTCTCTTTATTGGGGAGTTGAGTCTATTGACATTTAAAGTTACTATTGATAGGTGTTTAACAGTTCCTGACATTTTATTGATCTTGTGGTATTTGCCTGTTTTAGTCTCTCTTTCCGCTCCTGTGCTGATATTTATTCCCTTTAGCTTCTTCGCTGTGTTTATCCTTCTCTTCCATCTTGTGCATTTCTTCCAGTATTCTCCGTAGCCCTGGCTTATTGGCCAAATAGTCTTTTAGTTTGTTTTTGTCATGAAATATTTTTCTTTCACTTTCTATTATGAATGACAGTTTTGCTGGATATAATAATCTGGGATACCATTTGATTCAGAACTTGTATCGTGTCCCTCCAGGCCCTTCTGGCTTTTACTGTTGGTATTGAGAAGTCAGTTGTTATTTTGATGGGTTTACCTCTAAATGTGACTTGTTCCTTTTGTCTTGCAGCTCTTAAGATCTTGTCTTTAATGAGTATATTTGGTGTGTGGCCTATCATATGTCAAAGGGTGTTACTTTTTTGTCCCAAATATTTGGTGTTCTGTGTGCTTCTTGAATCAGGATGTGTCTCTCTTTATTAAGGCCAGGGAAATTTTTTAATTATACGTGGTGGATCTTCCTTCTGTATGTCTGTTTCTGGGATACCCATGATCCATATTGTTGTGCCTTTTAATAGTGTCTCAGAGTTCCTGTATGCTCATTCAAGTGAGTTTTTCAGCTTCTCAGTTTCTGTCATTGACTTATGAGCCTCTTCTATCTTCTTTTCTAGTTCTGAGACTCTTTCTTCTACATGGTCATTTCTATTTTTGAGGCTTTCCATTGAATTTTTTATTATACTGTTTAGATATTTTTGTTCCAATGTTGTTTTAGTCTAGGTTAACTGTTTCTGTGTTTGTTTGTAGATCACTTTGGGTTTTTTTTCAGTGTTTCTAGATCTGTTTTCAGGTTCTCTATTTTCATTTTATTTGTGTCTTGTTCATTTATGTATTCTTGGAATTCTTTCCTGAGTTCATTGTGTTCTTCTTGAAACGTGTTTAGGCATGTATCTATGTCTTCTGAGAGCCATTTGAACATATTTATATCTGATCTTTGAAATTCATTGTTTTGGTTATTGTTCTTTTGGATACCTTCTAATGAACTATTCTCTGTGAGGTCTGACAGACTGGATTCAGTGATCTTGAGGGGAGACATGTTTTCCTGGACTTTTGTGTTCCTTCTATTTTTCCTGAGAGATGTTGGCATTTTTAGTTTGAATAGCTGTTGATTGTAGTTTTATTTGTTTTTGTTTTTGTTTTTTTGAGGCCTTTTCTCTCTTTATTCTTTGAAGTTTAGTGATGTATGAAATTTTATACTTTGACTTATTTCCTGTATGTGTGTGATTGGGGGAGGGAAGGGTGCAGGGGCTCAGCTTTCCCAGCAGAAGCCTCAGGCTGGGCCCCATGCCACCTGTCCAGAAACTAACTCACCCAAGTGGCAGGGGTAATGCCTCATCTGTGGATTTAAAACCCAAATTGAGGGACCTGAAGGCTGGGTCCATTCAAGATGGTCAACGAAATCCTACATGAATCTCAGTATGAAAGTCTTAAATGTGAAGTCAGGATTTTAGGAGCTAATGTTCAAGAAGCAGGACTGAGTCAGTCACAAGGTTCAGAAGTCAGCTGGCATGACTTGCACAAACTCATTTGTTTGCTTGTTATTTTGTGAGACAGGTTCTCACTTTGGTACCCAGATGTCATGGTTTGAAATGTGTCCCCCACACTCTCATGTGTTTGGGAAGGTCATGGCACCTTTAGGAGATGGAGCCTTGCAGGAAGAAGGCAGTCGCAGTGAGCCTTGAGGTGGATTAGCCCCGCCCTACTTCTGGGAAAGAGGAATGCTCCTGAAGAGCATGTAGTCTTGCAGCTCTCAACCTACCAGATGGGTGTTATTTAGCCTGTTTCTAGCTTCTGCTGCCAGCCATGCTGCTTCTGCCATAAAGTACTGTATCTCCCCTCTAGAACCATAAGCTGAATAAATCTCCCTGTCTCCCTGAAGTTGCTCGCCTTTGAGTATTGTTTCACAGCAACAGAAAGAGTAACCAGTACACCAGGTTTGCATCAAAACCCTGTCAAATGGTCCACCTGCCTTAGCTCCTGAAACAACTGGGACGACAGGTGCGTGTCGTCTCACTGGTTCCAGCACACTTTTACCCAAAATGGTCATGTTCTTCAGCAAGTATTTGTGGCTTTCTTGTGACATAGTGAGACCCTGCCTCAAAAAAATAATTCTGACAACATTAAGGAATTATTACTTTCTTGTCAAAATAGCTATAACTTCAAAATTAATGTACTAGAGCTGGAGAGATGACTCAGGGGTTAAGACTCTGCCTTGCAAACAGAAGGACCTGAGTGTGGATCTTGAATTTCACATAAAAGCTGTCAGGTGGAAATGGCAGTGGCCTGCACTTTTGGCCTAGAAGGCAGAGTCTGGAAAACTCTATAGCAAAGCAAAAAGTAGGTAGAACCATCCATGGTGATTCCCAAAGTCACTCTTTGGCTTCCATAGGCAAACACAGTGCTCTCTGATGCACACACACACACACACACACACACACACACACACATACACACACGCATGTAAAAAATTTTTAAATTAATGCACAAGAAATTCATAAATTTTTATGGAAACAAAAACATGTTCTTTGCCTGTGTGTCTTTTCATTCCTGAATAAATTCAAGACACTATTTTCTCAGAATCTCTCTGACTAAAACTCTTCTTTGAACTCTGAAAGTAGTTGGGGGGCTAAGAAGATGGTAACACACTTTCTGTCTGTGTCATGGTTTGAATGTGAGTTGTCCCCACAGACACTTATGTTTACATCCTTAGTTGATATTAATCTTTGGGAAGATCATGACAACTTTAATAGGTGGAGCCTTGCTAGAGGAAGGCACATCATGGGGGAAAGGCTATAAGTTGAGTAGCCCTACCCTGCTTCATCTAGTAGTCTGCTCTTGCAGTTTCCTGCTTGCTCTGTCTGCCTCAACGATTATGGACCTGACTTGAGCCGCCTCCAAGCTCTGCCTCCCGCCATGTTTTTCCTGCCATAATGGACTATATCCCCTGTGGAACCCTAAGCCAAATAAATATCCTCTTTCTCTCTTAAGCTGGTTATCTAAGTGTTATCTCACAGCAGCAGAGACAAGTAACTGCAACACTGTGCAAACACGAGGACCTGAGTTTAGATGCCCAGAAATGATGTAAAATATCAGGTGCTTATAATCAGTGTTAGGGAAGTGGAGACAAGAGGATGCCTGGGGCTCACTGGCCAGTCAGCCTAGCCTAGTTTGCAAGCCCAGATCCTGGTGAAAACTCTGTCACACCTACAAAGTGAATTGCTCATGAGGAATGACACCTAAGATTGATCTCTGGCCTCTGCACACATGTGCACAAGGCACCTGCACACACAAACCTTCACACACAGATGTACACACCTACAAATACACAATAAATAAATAAGCACACAACACTTACTGAATATTATTATTGCAGATATTTCTCATATATTCGTTCACGTTCATTCCCAGAACTTCAGTGTGACCAAGGACATGTGATAAGGTACCCACATCATGGTGGAGGCTTGTGGCAGAGCAAAGCCATTTGCATCATGAGCTAGAGAATAAAGAAGAGAAAGGGCTGGGGTTTCTCAGTCCCCTCTGATGGAACACCTCAGTGATCTAATCAACCTCTACTAGGCCCCACCTCTTAAAGACTCCACCATCTTCCCACAGCATCATCCTGGAAATGATGCCTTAGCACACTGAGAAACATTCAAGATCCAAACTATAGCCTTAACTGTGATTGATGAATTTTCCTTTCTCCCTGTAGTTCTGACAGATTTTGTTTCATATGTGGGGGACTTTGTTATTTGATGGATTATATAATTTTATGATTTTCATGTCTTTTTAAAAATTATATTTCTGCCATCATGTCTCTCTTATCAACAAGTTGTGTCTAAAAGTTTATTTAGTCTTATATTTATATAATCACTTCATATTTTATTGTTATTGTTTGCATAACACATCATTTCGCATTCTTTTATTTCCAGCTTATTTGCTTGTTTGAATCTGAAATGGGCCAGTAGAGAGCATACAGGAGAAAAATCGCAGGTTGCATGTTTTTCCTATTCATTGTGCAAATCTTTACTTTTTGGTTAAGATTTCTTTTTGTAATGAATGGGCACATGAATGTTCATTAGTGGATGTGGGTGTGGGTGTGCATGCGCTCATACACTAGAAGGCTCTTGACTTTGTATGACTATGGAGGTCCAAGGGTGATATCAGGAATTATCCTGGATTGTTCTCTTTCCTTATTGCTTCACCATGAGGTTTCTTAGGCTCAACTCTCCACTTTCCAGGACTTACAGGCTGAATTACAGGCTGCTACCATTTCCACCTGACACTTTTATGTGGGATCTGGGGATCCCACACTCAGGTCCTTTAGCTTAGGAGACAAAGACTTTAACCCTTGAGCATCTCTCCAGCCCTTGATTGAAAATTCTAAGCTTTTTCTACTTAATGCCAATAAGACTTTTGTTATTTCTCTTCTACATGTCTATATAACCTGTTTTATATAACTATAGTGAAAAACTGGAAACAGGCCACTTATGAAACACAATGATTTATTTTTGACTCATAGATCAAGTGGTCCCATTGGTTTGGGCCTCCAGTAAGATCTCTATAAGGCAATGGTGAGAGCACAGTTAAGAGCTAGTGATCACATCTCCAGCCATGAAGTGCAGAAAGAACTTATGTACTGGGGATCCATAATCTCTTTTGAGGTCATACTCCAAATGAGATAAAGGTCTCCCACAAAATTCTCACTCCAATAACAACAGTGTAGAACCTTTGGGATTCAGCTATCCAACCAAGATCACAGGTTTCATGTTTTTCCTATCTGTTTTGACAATCTTTACCTTTTCATTGGAAGGTTGATTAACACAGATAGTATAAATGTTTTTTCTCTATCTTATTTGAGAGGCACAAGAATAAATAGTAATTATAAAATCATCTTTATGCTCTTATAATATAAAATCAAATTTGCATGACCAATCTAGCATAGAAAGGGGGAAGGGGACACAGCAACACTGGAGCACATTTTTGTATGCTGCAGAAATTATTTTTGTATAAATCTGAAGCAGATTAGTTAAAATATTTATTTACATCTCCAAAGCAACCAGAAAGAAAACAAACTACAAATTCTTAACATTGTAATTAAGTAAGTACACTAGAAAACAATTAACACTGAAAGGTTATGGGAGAAATAGAGAAACAATTCTTTGGATTGGATATGAAGCAGAATACATAGGATAGGAACATGTGAAGGAAGAGGTCAAAAAGTGAGAAACAGAAGAAGGACCAAGGAAATTGCATTAATTCATCATTTTTGATGGGTGAGTAGTATTCTGTTGTATAAATGTACCACCTTTTCCTTATCCACTTGTCAATTGTTGGGCATTTGGGTTGATTCCATGACTTTGCTATTGTAAACAGTGCTGCTATGAACATGGTCGTGCTTTTGCTATTGAGATGAATTTTTACTGTGTGGGGGATTATTCCCAAAAGTGGAATAGAAGAATCATTCTGGAAAATGGATGGAATTAGAAAAAATTATATTGAGTGAAGTATCCCAGACACAGATCCCTAATAGGTGGATTCTAGTACCAAACCCACTTAGTGACATACTCAAAAATAAATATCTGTAATACCTACAGTAATTGCAATGAATATAAACAGGAGGGAAGGGGAAGGAGGGCCCCACCAGAAGCAAGGAGAGAGGGGATCATGCTACAGCAGAGAAAATAAGCCAACATCATGTACTGCAAGTAAGTAGTGAGACATCTGGTTAAGCTCACAGACTTTCCTTCCTGGTCACTTGCAACTGATGGGGTTTGATCTCACCAGACAGGAAGGGCAAAGAATCTGGCAGATACAAGGAAACCATCCTGCAAATGAGAGACTGACCTCCCTCACCGTGGTCTCCTACTCTTATTCCATCTACCTTTGAATCTAGTCTTATAATAAGACTCTATTTTAACAGCCTTTTGTCTCTGGCTAGGAGGTGACATCCAATACTCATCAGAATGGAGCCAAGGGTAGTGCAGAAACAGCAAAATTGGAAGAAAAAAAAACATAATTTCAGAGCATCAGAGACCCTACATTCAGGAACCAGGCCATCCTAATCTTTCCCCATCCCAAAGCTCAGGAAAATTTGCGGAAGAGGGGGTGGTAAGATTGTAAGAGCCTAAAGATGGGGAGGAGCAACAATATGCAAGATACTCCACACAAGTAATCATAATAGGACTTTGAATGACCTGTGCAATTACCAACATATCATTGACCCCCCCCCAAAGGCTAGCATGAATCACAGGCACTAGGATCCTTAGAGGCAAGGGATTAACAGCCACAATAGTGTTCCTATACTAAAGGGGAGCACAAAAAGAGCTCTAGGTAATGCTACTGAATCCTTACACCTCATCAGAAGAGAAGGACCCAGAGGAAAGTCTAACATACACAGTACACGATACTCCAGGAATGGGGGGGAGGGCACTGGGAGAAAGGAAGGGAGAGGGGAAAGGAAGGGGAAAAGGGGGGAGGGAGCAAGGGGATCCAGGGAGAGGTGGAGGGAGGAAGGGGAATGGGGTACCTATCAAGTTTGTATGAATGGAAAAAATAAATAAAATAAATTAAAAAATTTAAAAATTAAAAAAAGAAGAAGGGGCAGGGAAAGAGCATTCTCTCCAAGTCTCACCTCTGGTGAGATCTGCCTCCAACTAGGTAGGCCCCATCGCCTGTTATTTTTACCTCCTCCCAACATCACTATCAGCCGCTGGAAGCCAAGCCCTTAAGACAAGAGCACTTGGGAAGCTATACCACTGCCTTTCTCTCTTTCCACTGTGTTCGCTTTCCTGATCTGCTTATTTCTTCCAGTGGATTCACATCAATCTCTACTGTGCTTCCATTTCAGCCTCAGTTAGTATTTCCCATAGGGCAGATCTGCTAGTGATGAATTATCTCAAGTATTTTCTTTTTTCAGGGGATGTTTGAAATTCTTAGTCTTGATGGTCTTTCTTCTGGCACGTAGACTATGCAGTCCCACTGTCTTTTGATCTGTGTGACTTCCAAGTGGTTTTGGGTTTGTTGCTGTTTTTTGTTTTGTTTTCAGTACTAGGGGTTGAAATGAGAATTTGCGCATTGTAGGCAAGAATCACTGAGGTACACTCTTCCAAGAAGTCAGTTTTTAATCTTACTAAATATGCAGGACTTTTAAAAAATTAATACTGAATTATCTTTAGGGGGATACATGTTATGGCGTGCACATAGAGATCAAAGGACAACTTAAAGAAGTGGATTCTCTCCTTTACCTCATGCACACCTTCTATTTTTAAGTTAGATAAAACTATTAAGCATTATTTGCAATAACCATATATGGTTGGATAACATTCTGCTACTATAAAGTTATTTCCATACAAATACTGATAAGATTGAGCTTATCAATAAGGAATGAATTGGGATTTAAAAAATTGTATGTCAGAGCTGCAGAGTGGTTAAGACTCATCTTTAAAGTCCTGAGTTTGGATCCCAGGTCCCATATAAAAACACCAGGCAGAAATACTTCACTGAAGTCTACACTTCAGCCTGGTGGGTGGCGCCTGGGAAATCCCAGAGGAAAGCAAGAAGGAGGTAGAAGTAATCCAGGATGATTCCTGAAGTCACCCTTGTTCCTCCACAGGGACATACAGTGTCTTCTGATACATACACATACACACACAGACACACAGACACACAGACACACACACACACACACACACACACACACAATAAATAAATAAATAAATAAATAAATATTTTAAAAAGAAACTTAAAAAATTCATGCCAATAACTTACATTACCAATTTCTTCAATCACATGATTACATCTTTATGAGCCATTTTGGATATTCCATGAATCATGGTTGTTTAGTACAAATTTCAGCATTCAGAGATGGACTAGCTCACTGAAGGAACCTTTAACTGTCCATTTAGCTCCTGCTTAGCTAGTTAAAACTAACTAGGATGTGTCTGATTTCTTTGTCTGAGTGAGGGGTTGGTAGTGACAGAAATTTTGCAAATAAGTTATTGCATGTATTGATGAGCTACATGAATTCTAATGCAACTACTTTTAAATTACTCAACTCAATTATTCACTATAGAATAATCTATCTAATTTGAAAGGTTATGATTCCAGGAAAATTTTCAACCTGACCTGAACTGATTTCTTAGGTTGCTCACACTGATGAAATCTCATGATTATGTGATATCACCCATAATTTACTGTACTGTGAATATTTTTAAAAATTATGTAGATACCTATGTACATATATACCCACCCCCACCCACAAAAAAACCTGAAAATGGTCCATCTGCATCTCTATTAAAAAATAAATTTGGTTTGAACGATAACTGGAAAATGTTACCAACATTCACAAAAGGTTGTTCTCCAGTACAGAAGAAGTATACTGTGGTTTCGAACATTCTTTTTTATTAAAGGAAGCAACTACAGAAAGCTTTTATTTGTTCAAAGTAACCAGTATTTTTCCATGCAAGTAAGAAAATCCCTACAATTGCCAATTCTTTCAAATCCAACCTATCAAACTTGATTTTTGTTGGAATGTAATTATTTTTACTACAGTAACTCAAAAGGCAAGAATATGTATGTATGTATGTACATACATATATGTGTGCATATATATGCAATCAATTTTTTGGCTTCATCTTCTGTATAAGAATGCCAAGTCAGCTTTCTTCATAAAAAGCAGTTGCAATTTCAGGAGCCTTTATGTTTGCTTCCTTTGCCAGCACCAAGTCTCCATTATTTGTATCCTCCCATTTCACGAGAAACATCAGTCCTCCACTGCTGGCTGTGACACCCATTATGCACTCAGGATCAGGACCCCTGACAAAGCCTCTTGACTTGTCAGTGGCATCTCTTTGCTTCTTGGACTTGTCATTATCATCAGATTCCCTGTCATTCATTTTTTGTATCATCTTTTTTTTTTAATATTCTAAACATCAAAAAATGCTTCAAGGAGAAAATCGACTTCTGAAGCTTATTCCATGAATTCCACCCTTATGCCATAATATGTATATGTGTATATTTTCACTTTATCTCAAGTAGATTATAGATAGATAGATGATAAACAAAGATAGATAGATGATAGACAAATCTGCCTCTTCAGCTTTTTTACTCTTTCCATTCTGGTTTTTTTTTTTTCATTTTTTCAGGTTATGCCTCAACGTTTTTGCTCCTTCCATTCAGTTTGGTTCACAGTTTATTTTGCAATATAGTTTCATTGATGGTCTTTTTGAATTACCATCTTAAAAAACATTTATAGCATGGAGCAAGGGGATCTGACTCATGTACATTTTTGCAAATGTGTGTGATTCTCTGTGTTTGTTTTTTGGCAGTTTGATCATGATATATATAAGTGCAAATCTCAGGTTCTTTCATTCCCACTTTGACCTTCTCAGATAAGTATATTAATTATATTTGTGAATTTGGGGAAGTTTTCAGTCTTTTCCATTATTCTTCCTGTTTCTCTCCTTCTGGGACTTCTGTTTCATTTTGATATGCTTGAATGCTCTGTAAGTCTGAGACTCTCTGTTCATCCTACTTCATTTATGTTCTGTTACTCAAATCTAGTAATTTCAGTTAGCTAATGTGTATATTTACTGATTCTCTTCTCTGCCAACTCAAATCTACTGTCAAGACCCATTAGGAATATTTTCACTCAGTTGCATTTTTCAGCTTCTGAATGTCTATTTGTTTGTTTTTTTATTCTCATCTACTTAGATTCTCTATTTTATGATTTGCAATTCTCATAATTTGTTTTCATTATTTAGATATTATTTCTTTTTTCCTTCAAATGTATTTTCAATCATTAATTTAAAGTTTTTGCTTAGTAAATACAACTTCTGGACTTGTACAAAGGGGTTTTATTTATTGCTTTTTAAAATTCTCACACATGGACCAAGTACTCCTGTTCCTTTGTGTGCCTCATGATTTTTTTTCCTAAAAATTAGCCATTTTGGGCAGGGGAAATGGCTCACTGGTTTTATTTTGCAAACAAAAGGACCTGAGTTCAAATTTCCAGATCCTCCTCAAAAAATTCTAGGCAGATATGGTGGCAGTCTGTAATTCCAGCCCTGGAAGCAGAGTCTGGGAAACCCCAGACCAAAGCAATAGAAGGAAGAGCAATCCAAGATGATTCCTGATGTCCCCCTTGAACCTCCACAGGACATACACTCAAGTGCCCTTTTCTACATATGCCCTCACACACCCATGTATTCCCACCCACATGTGCATGCACACACACACACACACACACACACACACACACACACACACGTGCACACATGCACAAAAAAAGGCCATTTCAATTAATAGTAATAGTGGAAACTAAAATCACTCCCCTCTCTGCCTCTGTAGTTTATTGTTGTCTCTTCGTTTCGTTGCCTTTTGTTTGGATAGCAGCTGTCTTAGAATAATTCTATAACCTTCAGGGAGTTCCAGAAAAATCTTTGCTTACTTAGCTTAGTGGTCCATGAATGATCAGACAGACATTTCCTCAAAAACATGAATTGATAAGTTTTTCTGGCAGGTTCTGAGTGTGTCTTCTGACACACCTTCAATGATCAAGCAGGAAACCCACAGCTGTGCTTTAGCTTTTGCTTTCTGTTTCCACAGAGCCTCCAGCTCAACTAGCGGTGAACTCTTAGGATCTTTGCAGGTATTTTCTGGTTATGACTATGTCTAGAGTTTTTTTTTGTTATCTCTAGAATTGCACTGCAGGTTTAGAAACTCTCTTTGTTTTAAGCTCCCTGGTTATCTCTTAGTTGCTCTATTGTGTGGCTTATAAGTGCTGGCTTATGAAGCTGAAGCATGGAACAGTTACCACGACTGTTTTCAACCAACACCCTGGAGATGACTATTTCCCATTGAGCCATCTCCAAATCATATCAACTTATAAGCCCTATGAGCGGGATATCCCAGATATCTTCCAGAAAGCTAAGATTGAGACTTTTTGAATATATAAGATTGAGACTTTTCCAGACCCATTGTGCAACTCTGCCACCTGTTAGGTTTCTTGTTTTTGAAGATACCATTGTTGATACGATTGAGAAGCTGTTGGTTTTCAAAGAAATGGGAATTCGTGATCAGTGGCTGCAAGTTAAAATGCCACAGATCTCTCTGTTGTGATTGACACAATATGGTGTTTCTTGAGTCAACACTCTTCATGAAGAAACAAGCTTCCTATTAATTTTCAGAGTTCTGAGAAGGACAATCTGTTTTTTTTCAGTGTTTTAGTTACTTTTATGTAAGAGTGGTTTTGAGGATTCTTACGCCTTCATTCCTAAAAGCCTCCCCTTCCAATACACAGCATCATCCTTAATTGTAAAATGAAAGAAAGAAATGTCTTAACAGATATATCAACAGTGGCAATTCTGAAAAATCATGGTATGGTTCATGTAAAGAACATGTGCAGCTGCCTCTAAAGAAGAGGTAGAAATTGGAAGTTCATCTTAATTTATGCATGGTAGAAAAACCATCTTTATATAATAATAAACATTCTCTGTATTGTGTTTGTGTGTAAGCAGCAAAAGAAAGCATGAAACCGAAATTATCTCATTTTGCTGTTAAGAAAATAATGGTTTGCTCTTGAAAGTGGGTCAGCTTGAAGAGGAAAAAAAAAAAGATAATCTTACAGCAAATAATTCTGGAAAAAAAAGAGGTGAAGGATTTTTTCCTTTAGTTTTATTTTTGGTGCATTTCTGTTTTCTAAATTTACTATGTATTACTTTAATAATAATAATAAATTTTACGTAGGAAATGCTTGTGTCACACTGAGGTCCTATTTGATCTAAAAATTCTCAAATAGGCCCCACTCAATGCATAAAAACTTGCTTTCATTGCCTTCACATCCTGTTCCCTTTCCTTTCAAACAGTGGGTGGGAACACACACACCTACATTTTAACAGCAAATACTTTGAATAGTGAGCTTCTTTGATTCCAGAACCACTTTGAGAACCTCATGAAAGCCAGTTTTCCTTTTCCTAATCAAAATATAAACATTCTCACTATTTGCCTAACTGTCAATCAATTAACTTAATTTTTCAGAACAAAAATTGCCAACAGAGTGTCTTTATCCATACGAAGATATGTGGAGGTAGGCTTGGGAGAGGCCTCATTTAGTTAAAGTGCTTGCCTCTTATATCAGCTGAGTGCAGATACCCAGCGCCCACCAAAAATTCAGGTACCTAGCACCCACCAAGCAGTAGGCACTGGAGATACAGAATCATTGGCCAGTCAGCCTAACCAAATTGATAAGCTCCAGAGTCAATGAGAGACTCTGACTCAAAACTAAGGTGAATGAGGAAGACACTAAACATTAATCTCTGGACCTATAACACACACACACATATATACATACCTGTGCACACATGTACATATACACAGAGAGAGAGAATGAAAGAGACCCACGGGAAGAGTAATTCACTTAAGGTCACCCTCTTAGATGGCAGCAAAGTTCTTGACTCAGATTACCTGGGATCCTAAACAAATAGCAATGCACTTTAGATCCTCCAAGACTCTCAGATAAATACAAGCTCTCATTGCTCTGACTTCTCAATCTGGCTCTAGAATGTGCACCTTATTCCACCTATCCCTGAAACAGGACACACAGAACCTGGCCGGGCACTCCACAGGAACTTGCCAGGTTTAGATGATTCAGTGTTTCCTGCTTGATCAAAGAGTCATGGGAGGAAAACTCAATCCAGCTGAGTGGACTAGGTCATGACACAATCCTGAAGCACACGGGCACTGTGTGGAGAATGTATGATAGAAGAGAATGGAGGATTTGGTCTGAGTATGAATATGAAGGCAGAGTTCTATGGAAGTGTAGAAAGAAGTCAAAGGATTATGTGAGCTGAAAATGGAAGAATAAATATGAAGCATTTGAAGAGAGGGAGACCATTGTTGCAACTGCTTTGGAGCTTTCAGTACAACGAATTTGATTGTTTCCATTCCTCAAAACAGCCTCGTTTCCCCTCACACTTCACCCCACAGGTTTTCCTTTCTAGCTGGTCTCCCTTTCACTCCCATGTCCCTCTACATGTGTGGTCCATTAAGCCTCATCCAGGATACCTGTATTGGCAAGTGCCCAGGCATTGGCTAAGGTATAAATATCCCACCTGCGGGTCAATCATTGAGTAAAGAAGCTTCCCCTCTCCTGTCTGGCGCGAATCCCAAAACATTTCACAGGATAGGGTCATATCTACAAAGCGGTTTTTAATGGCGCTCCTGCACACAGTTACAGCTTAAATGTCCCTATCCTGGGACCCACCCAGAAGCTGACTAACCATCTTCATTTCTGTTTGGTTTCCCACAGCTCCCCTTCGCAGAAAGCCTGTACCACTTTTACCATAATGGCCTTGCAAAGGCCAAAAGAAGACGTAGCCTACACCACAAGCAACAGCTGGAGAGAGACCCCAGGGTGAGTTCTACCCAGAAACCTGCCAGCCTCTTGAGCTCAGCTGCCGTAGCAGAGCTCACTCAATGGGTGCACAGAACAGGGGAGGGGTGTTGAAACATAGACATTTTATGTGCTGTGATGCGACAAGTGGATCCTTTGAGGATTCAGAGAACTCGCTGATCCTCTGTTTTGTCATGATCCATAATCCTAGACCCCTGTAGAGGGCTGAGTAAGTGAACAGGATACTTGGTGGGCTATCTTCTATTGAGTTATTTTGTGAAGACTTTGGTTTGCTGTTTTGGCCCGTTGTATGAGATGGCATACAATAGACTAATGGATCATTTCACGGAACGTTTTGACTGCCAAATCTGTGCTCTGATGTTTCCAGGCCCCATTGAGAATGGGACATTGTGTACACCAACATATGGTTGTGATAATAATCAGTGGGCTTCCAGTACCCCTGTCTGGTGGCTGGCACTGACCACTACAATCCTTATTCTCTCCCTGTATCTCCTACTGACTTCATTGGTCCCCATTCCTTATCTGTCTTCCAATGATACTTACCACCCCCATCTTTCATCTCCAACTATTAACTCATTTTTAGACTCTCGGGTTGATTTTCTGCTCTCCCCTATAGTCAAAATTTGATTCGCTCCCAACCATACATATGATCTTAGTCACAGGGCCTCCTCTTCAATTGAGTCCACTCCCTTCTTTTAGAGTAGGATCTCCACCATTGTTGCATCTGCTCTTCTCCAATGGGCCACCTATTTGTACATACTCATTCTGTTGGATTCTGATTTCTCTTAAGCAGCTTACTAAACAGCAAGGTGCACACCAGAGCAAAGTGTTCTCCGTGCTTTGGAGGCACTATGACCTCTTTCCTATGACTCTTAAGGAAAGGGTGGTAAAAAGTGGGTCAGATGCTTGGGTCAGGGATTTGTAGGAGATCCCTTTTGAGTGAGTGAATCTGGAAACTCATTCCTCTGGGATTTGTGTGAGCAATTTGTCAGGTTTAATTGGGGCTTTAATTAGAAATTAAAGGATCCCAAGCAGGTCACCAGGCCTAAAGGCCTAATAGACTTAGGCAATTATTGATTTGGCCCTTTTGCAGGTCTTCCCACATAGGCTGGGTTGGAATCTTGGTTCCAAGAAGCAACTTTATAGCTGCTTTTGGAATCAGAGTTCCCATCCCCTGTGCTGCCAGCCAATGCCAAACATTCTTGGAAGCGTGCTGTGAATGTCACCATCACTACCTGATTGAGTAGTTCTCTTTCACAGTCTTGGTCTTGGCCACATTTTTTTCTACAGCAAAGCATGAAATCTCATGTGTCTTCACAAAAATGTTTTTTTAAAAAAACTTCTGGTTACAACTGCTTGATTTCAAAATGTGACATTACAGCTTCAGCCTTTCCTGAGTAATGCTCTATGGTCACTTAACTTTTGGTATCAGCTAGGAGCAGAGATGATGGACCAAACAAGAAAAGAAACATAAAGATTCTTTCCTGTTGGTTTATAGACCTTAAGGAGAAATGTAATCATGTCTAATTTGGACATATGCTAGTTTTGGGATCTCCAAGCATATCCAAAGACATTGCAATAAGAAAATAAATGATCAAGAAAGAAAAACAGAAAGCCCAAGGACCCCAAGAGTTGCTGATACAGGGCTTTGATCACTTGTAAAAATGTTACCAATTACTCCACATGAGCCAAGAACAGAAAAGAAACTTTTTTCATTCTCTGAAAAATGCTGACTTCTAGACAATAGCTTCTTAAAACTGTGAGTTACAACCCTTAAAGGATTATGTTGCCAAGTGTGGGGGTTGTGATTTGGCAACAGTGAAAGTTTTCTAAACATATAGCACCAATTTAAAAGCCAGTGAGCAATGAATCTGGAGTGTTTCTGACAGGCCTCACTCATACTGCAGTGTGGACTTCACCGCAGTTTTGATTTTGAATGGAGAAACTATGAGCTCTAAGTTGGGTACCATCATGCCACACCATGCCATTGAATAGTGCCAAAGCACAGTGGCTCAAATTCAAGAGCATGAAGAGCATCTTATGCTGTGAATTGCAGTGCTTTTACTGTGCATACAAGGTTTGCTGCTGTTATAGAAACATAGAGTTTAATTATGGAAAACATAGGCTTTTAATATTTTCCTTCCTCTTATGTAAGTGTAGTATAGTATAGTACAGTATAGAATACTTTGGTATACTTTAGTGTATCTTTGGAATATATTATGTTAGAACATTTGCTGTTTTCTTTTTTAAACAAAATAGGGATTTATTTCTGGCTCACACACAAGAAAAATAACCTTTCAACTTTAATCTAAACATTTCATGGCATTATTGGACTCTTGGGTTCCTGTCTCTCTGCTCTACCATCTTAAGTGTATGTATTCGCAGTTATCACCCAGAACTCTTGTCGGAGGCTTGCAAGTAGCTAGAATTATAGGAACATACCACCATGTCTGGATAAGTCTTTATCTTTTATTTTTTCATTGAACACTTACTGAAGACAGTCAAAGAGTTCATGCTGTCTTAATTGAAGTTCTAAGCAATGGGAGGAGAAGAGATAAAGACAAACATACTTCTTGTGCACATATGGTTGCTTTTGCTTTTACCTTCCTCACCAACAATTGATTATATGATACTTGAACTTCTGATTTTTTTAAAAAAAGTTTTCTATTCATGTTGACCATCTGGATTTCATGAAAAATATTTATTTCATATTACAGCAGAATTTCCAATTTCTTTAATGTCCCTAAACTCTTCTACTATTTTGTTCTACAGATTTAAATAAAGTGATAGCCTCCAAATTGACAATTATAAAATTGACATATCGACCAACTCTGAAAAACAGCAGAGATACTTTTCATCAAATGTTCAGCCAAGATTTAATTCTTTATGCAAACATAAACACATCCATCTATTAGCATGAAAATTTGCCTTGCTTATTACTAAATAGTAAAATTATATGTGTGCCAAACAACTGTCTCAGAATAACTTTTATGATTTATTATGATCAAGTATTTGATTTGTGTACCTATTTTATATACCTGCATAGCCAGAGTCACATAAAAATGTCTTGGATACAAAGCAGTTTTAAGTGAAGAGAACTCAAGAAGTATTGTACTAACTAGTCAGCCCTAACCACACAGAGGACTGCGTCCTCTTTCTTTTCTTTCCTGACCTCTTCTTTGTTGCCTGTGGCTTCTGAATGGAGACTACAAAGCCCAGAGAAATACTTATGAGTGCAAGAAAAGACAGGCTCAAGATCCTCAGCGCTGGGCTGGAGAGGTGGCTCAGGGGTTAAGTCTCTGCCTTGCAGGCAGAAGGTCCTGAGTTCGGATCCCAGATCCCACGTATAGACGCCAGGCGGAAGCGGGGGCGGCCTGCGCTTCTGGTCCTGGTAGGGCAGAGCCTGTGAATCCTGGGGCAGAAAGAGGTGGAGGCGTCCATGGTGGTTCCCATTCGTCCGTGGTTCTATACACACACATACACACATGCGCGCACACATACATACGCACACACGCACAATTGAATAAATAATAATAATAAAAAAAATTTTAAAAAAAGATCCTCAGCGCTGAACCTATCTAGGCAGTTTTTTGGCCAAAGAAACCAAAATCCACTACCAAACTAGGAATAAAAAAAAAGAAAGACGAGGCAGCTTTTTGTTTTGTTTTTATTTGACTTCAGAACAGGAATTTCCGTGGTATCTATCATCAGCAATTCATGTTTAAGAAAAAAAATGACATTAGAAAGCCATCATAAAGTGCGGTTTTCTTATGTTCATCAACACAAACATTGTTGGCAAAGTATGCTCCTTTCCCAGTTTTTTCCCCTGCCAAAAGATTAACACACTATTCAGGTCAGACATTTAGATGCTAAAAAGCAAAATTTATGCCTTCTTTATTTCTTGACTATCTTTATATAACATGTATCTGACTGAGTAGACAGTAGATGTTCAGTAAGTGACTGCTAAATGAATGATTATTAGCTCTCAGCTTTAATTCACAAAACACTATTGTTCTCCTCTGTTATTTTTAACAGCATTCTAAAATAAACACCCAGGAAGCAGAAGTATGCTCTTTTCTTCAGCTTCTCTTTTTGGGGAATTTAAAACCAGGGGTAAAGGGAACCAATTGCTCTTTTGTTAGTTCCAAGCTCTATTTCTAAGAACCACCACAAACAAGTTTTTATTTTCTAAAATATGACATCCTCTCTTCCTGACCATATTGACATTCATAACATAGCCACCAAAGCAAGGAGAATGCTTTGGGAAAGTTCAGAGACTGAGCAGAATTTTAGCATGAAATAAATCCAAGTTGGGATGAAACAATAAACTAAAAATGCTTTCTCAGCAGTAACATCAAAATAAATATTCCCTGACTAAAACTTCGGTGAGATTTATTTAACATTAGCTAGAAGAGCATCAGCAAATTTCAAGCCTGAACCTAATTGTAATCCAGAGTCAACACATAAAAACAACATAAATTTTGTAAGAACTTGAAAGCTGTCTGAAAACAGATTTATGTAAGATGATATTTGTTTCACAGTTATATCCAACCTGACTCCTACATCTAAAATAGACTCTCGAAATATAGTTCAAAAACCTGGATTTCTCAAATCATTTTTATGAGCAAAACACACTAGTTAACTGGAAGCAAAATAGATTCATGAAGAAACCTGGATTTCATTTGCTGAAAGAGTTACAGCTGACTTAAAATTGTGAACATATATTTCCTTTTCTGAGCAATTTTACTAGGTTATATAATTATCCTTCAAAACGTTTTTTAAAAACTACTTTGGTTTTACAAGTTGAAATTTTTTATAAAAAATCAGAGATGTAGGTCAGTGGTAGAGTACTTGGTCTAATCAAGTACTCTACCACTGACCAAAAAGAAATAGGGTTGTAGAGATAGCTCAGCAGGTAAGGCACCTGTCCAAAACCCTGGTGACCTGAGTATAGTCTCCAGAAGCCCACGTGACAGAAGGAGAGAACTGACTTCCGGAAAATTGTCCTCATGCATGTATCCCCCCTTCTCTCTCCTCCCTATATCGAAGGATTAAATTAACAAATAGAGAAAAGTGACTTCCATCTGTTCAGTGGAAGGGTTCCCTGTTTCCCATGTCTGAAGGATGGAGGACATTCTCTTCGTGCTTCATATTTGGGAGCTTGTCTTGTTCCTCTTTCCTGTGCCTAGATGGCAGCCATATAATCCAGTAGTGGTCTAGTTTGCATTTTTAGGATCTGTTCTTGAAAACATATATGGTTTCTTTCTTTTTTATGGTTCTTGAAAACATATATGGTTTTCTTTCTTTTTTATGGTTTTACAGCTTTTATTGTATACTCTGCAGTTAGTTTTCATCTGGGTTGACTATCATAGATTTTTTAATGTGGTGGCAGGGACCACAAAAGTTAGAACCAACTTGTTTTAACCTAAGTGTAGAACTTGACTGGTAAGTCTTCTTCCTCATTGCATTTCTTTTGACCCAGATGTCTTGATTGTGTATGGTGTCAGTACACACATCTGGAGTCCCCATCTCCTTCGTAATGAATTTCCAGATTTCTCTGAGTGCCCAGAGGGTACATTCTTTGAAACCCACTCCATGTTATGTGCTTCTGAATATTGATGGTGTACTCTCGGGTTACCACCTTGTTGATGACAGAACAGTCTTTATCTTTTTCCCCACCCTTCATTTTGGGGGCCATTCTGACCAGAGCAAGCTGAAAAAAAAGTTGTTATGATACTCCAACAATATACAAAAATTGTTTTACCTTCTGATACAATCAACTCAAGCATTTCACAGCCTTACCACCTGAGAAAGAGAGAACTCTTCAATTCTTTGAAATTAGTTAGACATGATTTATATGATTTGCTTGTAAAAGTCTGAATTAATAAATGAGTCAGACCCCTTTGCCGGTAGCATTTACTAGGAGAGAAATTAATATTGTTTTTAATGACGGGTTTACCATCACATTTAAAACTTGGGTGATTGACAGAAGTTGGGAATGGCTTGTAATTGCTGCAAGTTCTTTTCTAACATGACACAATAATGCACTGAAGTCTAATTGAATGCAGTCATTTAGCCATAATAGTGGTGGTAACATTGGTGAACATATTATTTGGTGATATATGCAGACTTAGATTAGAAAAATTAAGTAAGAGTGAGCTGTGAAGGAATTGATGAAAATAATAGAGCCATAAAATAGCAATCCAATCATAATTCATGCACATAATTTTGAAAAAAATGTTGGAACCTGCATAGTTCAGAATAAGCCAAGAAATTCATGTGCCTTCTTCCTATATGAGTTGCGTAAAATTCCATAACAGTTGCTAAGCTGTCAGCTTTCAACTCTTTTCTAAAACCTTGAATTCATCATCATTTTTAAACAAGAACAAGTCACTGGAAAGTGTGGTGACCAAAGTATTTTTTCTTTTGATTTATATTAGTGAACAATTTCACTACTTAAATTAAAAATTGCACATAAAAAGTCAACATTACTTTTTGCTTTAAAATAGAAAATAGAAGAAAAATTGCCCTTTTCTACTTTGTTTTGAACAACCTTCCTCCTGTAGATGTGTCTAAGAAAATTTGAGGCCACCTTACAATAATCTAGAATACATGATGGTCTCTCAACCTTAGGATTAAGTAAAAAAGAGAAAGTAGATCATTTTAGAGCCAATTTCAAAGATAGTTTTCACAAGCAATAAACTGATTTTTACTTGCTAATTCCAAAGCAATGAGCTTTCATACTTTGTAGTTTCTGTGTTAAGAAATGTATAGGAATTACCCCTATATGTCTTCTAAATATCTTCTCAAGGAAAAAGGAAAAGAAACAAATAGGTTTGCTTGTAATTTTACTTATTTGAAAAGATAGGTAGCTAGCATGAATTTATAGTTCATACCATGGCCAGCATAATACTCCTAATAGTATTTTGTATTCATATGAATCAAACATTTTTCCAGAGGCCTTAGCTAGCTGAAGTTTCTTCAGATTCTCATTTTCTCATAGCGTAAACGGGACAAGTGTTTCATGACTTATAAGTGTCATGGCCTGTGAAAGGCCTTAACTACTACACAGTGTTTCTCTGTCATGGATTTGTATGTCACAAATTAATTTTCCCTGCTCCTCTGCACACAGAATTACAGAGCAGGCAGAGTCCTAAGGAAACATGGCTTATCCTTTTGCCTTGAAGCTTTGAAAATAATTTTATCATTTAGAAAAACTACACTTCAAGAAGATAAATGACTTTTCTAGGGTCACACTATCATCATCATGGATACAGAAGATAATAAAAACTCAGAACTCTCTTCAATATAGGGATTGGTTTCAATAATGATAACTACATGAGAATGAATATTGCTCATGAACTTGGGGCTCTTTTAAACAATGTTCCAACTACTAATCAGGCTCTAAATAAATAAAGCAATTACAGTGAAAACATGAAGCTACACCATAAGTTTATTTTATTTTTGTGAATTAAGTTTGCTCAGCAGTGATTGGAAAAACAAAAGGAAGAAGGGACTAAGAAAGTGGGTGCTCTCTCACTACCCTGCTGGAACAATGGGGCAGCTGAGCATATACTTGGCATCAGTTCCCTACTGGCTCTCACAGGAGAAACAGTTCACCTTTCTTCATATTTTGGATACAAAATATTTCCTGAACTTTAATTGCTTTCCTCATCTGCCATGGGAGTATTGGGGCATGATCAGATTCCAAAATTCCAGATTTGTGAAAGAGTCTCTCAAAGTTGATACCTAGCTTCCTGAAGGAATTTCCTGAGTTCACTTGAACCATGCAAATTTGCCATTTTACATATTTTAGAATTCATTCCTCATGATGTGATTGCTCTATAAAAGAGTAAACATAGATGTTATCTTTACTTGGCTTTTCTAGAAACTGAATTCTGACACGGAGAATTGTGTTGCAGGAGGTGTCTTGAGGAGAGAGGCAGGTGGGGTTCACTAGACAGAGAAGCTGACCTGGAATGTGCTGGAAACAAAGGCCCAAGTCAATCAGACAGGAAATTCAGAAACAGAGATGTTTGTTCTTTCAAAGGTACCCAAACTTGAAGCAAAGACTTTTGTGTCCCAGTACTGAGCAGACTTTGGCAAGAGGCATTCTCTAAAGGGGATTGGTCTTAACCAGATTACCTCTTGCTGCCAAAGGCAATTTTCAGCAAAAGACAAATGCTGAAATATCTTCAGTGAAATAAAAGTGTTAGGCAATCTTTAACAGCTGGACAAGATATGGAATAGCATTTCCTTACTATTGTGCAATGAACATGGATTTTGTAGTAAGATATAGCATTCTTGGGAATATTCCCAGGAATGATATAGCTGTATTATATTGTAGTTCCATGTTTTGGAAATCCATACTGATTTCCAAAATGATTAAAACAGTTTATACTCCTACCAGCAATCAAGAAATGTTAATTTTTCCTCCACATCCTTGCTCACATTCATTGTTGTTGCTATTCTTGATTAATTCTGACTGATAAGATAATATTTCAGAGTAGTTTTTATTTGCATTTCCCTGATGACCCGAAAAGTTGAGCACTTTTTAAGATATTCCTTTGGCACTTGAACTTCTTTTCAAGAAAAGTCTCTCTCAGTTCTAGGACCATTTTTTTAATCGAGTTGTTCACTTTCTTAATGTTCAATTTTTTTTGAGTTCTTTGTATACTCTGGATGTTAATCCTCTTTCAGATTCATAGCTAGCAAAGATTTTCTCCCATTCTGTGGAATATCTTTTTGCAAAGATTTGGGAACAAACCATGTCCACTATATCTAATACATCTGTTTTGTTCAAATTATCCCAAAAAAGAGAGACAAGTTGACATGTGATTCAAAAGACACTTTCTGGAAGCAAACTTGAAGCTCAGAAATACACTAAACACCATCCACTGCACACTGTTATCCTGACCCAAACCTGTCTCACTTTTTTCCCACTTTTTCCCCCATTTCCTACATCATGATGTAGGTTATGGAGCCCTGGAAACACTCTAAGAACGAGCTGGTGCTGATAGGCCCTTCAGAAACCATAAATAAAAGTCCAGCTTACTTGGAAGTAACAGACTGTCATAAATGGTATATCATTAGGGTGACTTGGCAGCATCTGGAGAAGTATGGAGTGGGTGGGAGAAGAAGAGCATTGGAGTAGGTGGGAGAAGAAACCGGGGGAAGGTCTGCATTTGTTCCCACACTGTGGAGAGATCTCTTCCTATTCCACTGGTTTTATTGTGCAGCAGGGAACAACTTTCAGCATCTCCTCTGGGTGTTGCAGATGTGCCTGGCTTCCTGCCTCAGCCGCTATGGCGCTATAATTAACTATTTGTGGGGAATTGGGGAGAATTATTTACTACAGCTTCAGAAAGGCACGGGGGAAGCTGCTAGTGACTAAACCTCGTTGTTTCTCTAGACATATGCACATTGTTAAATGACAGCTGCTGTTCTCCCAGAAATCTTCCCAAAAAAAGAAGCAGAAACACCCCAGAAGGATGATGCTGGTACCCCAAGACAATTTGGACTTTCAGTGAGAGGAAGCCAGCAATGTCTGGACTAGAACCCAGTTGGTCTCAATTTACCCTTTCACCTCTGCCTTCAATGTGTGCAACTGCCATGCCTAGACCTTCTGAATCATTTGTTCACTCTCCAGACTCTCAAACAGAGGGCTGTCAGAACTCCCTGCAAAACTTCTCACGTGAATATAGGGCAAATTTTACCTGACCTGTCTACCTCCTTTTCGCTATTTCCCCAAGATGCAAAAAGAAATGTGTTCCTATAACTAACATGCCTCTGTTATATCTTCTAAAAATGAGTTGTTTGAAGTATGCTTATTAAATTTAATATATAACTCCATTATCTAGACACTAGATAGGATAGCAAACTATTTTCTCATATTTGACATACATTTACCGAACCCAGCCTACATTCCAGGCAGTGTTCTAAGTACTGAGATACAATAATGAATAAAATAATGTCCTCCTCCCACAAAGCTGATGTACTAATGAGGATGAAAGAAAGATACTCTGTAAACAAAAGAACTACACGAATTTTTTAAAAATTCGCTAAATTAAAAGTATTATAAAAATAAATAGATTTGAGTTGGGGGAGAAAGGGTGTATAGTGTTTTATAAAAGGCAAGTAGGGTTGCACACTCTGGAAAGATGACATTTAGAACCAATGGAGATAAAAGGAGATTTATGTATATGTCTGGAGTATACAAGCAGAGGAATCAGTGAGAGGGAAAGGCCTGTACTCCAAAGAATATGTACTGTGTTCCAGATAGAGCAAGATGTGTTCCATGAAGCAGCCCAGGCTGCAAAGACACAAGCCAAGGAAAAGATAAGTGATGAAATGAGAAAAGACAATAGGAAACAAGACATTAGGATTCAGCTCAGGAACACAGATGCCACTATCTGTGGGTAGATATGTAGAGTTGAAGAACAACTCAAAGACAGAGAGAGACCCACACATACTAAGAATGTTTACAATGTTTTAGAGACAGAGGCATGAGGCTTGCCCAGGTCAGTGGTATAGGTGGTGAGAAACAAGTCAGACTTAGGGGTGTACTGTGAAGGAAATCAGATTTGCCACTGCCTTCATTGATGTGGATAAGGAAGAATAGAGAAAAAAGTCAATGTAAATCCAAAGACATTGGCCAGATTTGCTATGAAATGGAAATAGTACTTTTATATGGGAAAATCAGTGGTGGAAGAAGATAGGGATTTTAAGTATTTAGTTTTAAGTTCATTAGCATCTATTAAGTATTCAAATGGACCTATAAAAGCAATAAATGTCTATAATGACCTAGGAGAGAGCTCAAAGTTGAGATGTCACTTTGAAGTCAACCACATGTTGGTAGAATTCAATGCCATGGGAGTAGTTGTTGAGAATCCCTAATAAATGATGGTAGATATGCATCTACCATCATGTAAGAAAGCCCTGGGAAGTCCTAAAATGCATCATCCCCAGGAAAATGACTGGGGCCCAGTAGAAGAAATAGTAGTGTAACAAGTGTGTGGTTCAAATGTTGAAAAGTCTGGCCAATGTGTCCTAAGGCAGCCACACTGCTAAAGTAAACTAGTCAACTCTATCACTGTTGTTATAGATGTCAATGGCTGTTCAGTTTTCTTCTCTTGTGGATTTTGCAAATACTTTGTAGAATGGTCCTGAAATCCGTAGTGCATGCATGAACTTATGAACTAGAAATGATGGCATGATTTTAGCTTCAGTTGGATACTCGTGTGTCTGGACTTGGCAGTGAACATTAGGCAAAAAAGAGGTCACATTTGACTTGGAATGATAAGAATCAAGCCTGAGAGTTCACTTCCATGACTAGGTAGATGTCTCAGTCAGAAAAGCGTCTGGTTCTCAAACCTGAGAATCCAAGGTTGATCCCTAAAACATGTGCTAAAAAAATAAAAAGCAAAGCATGGTTGGTGGAGAGGTGGAGAGGGGAGGATCCTTGAGTTTTGTTGATCAGCCAATGTCATCTAAGCAAACCCCAGGCCCATAAGAGTCTATGTCTCAAAATAAACAGCACACACACACACATGTGCGCACATACACACACACACACTCACACATGCATGCACACATGCATGCACACATGCACATACATGCACATACACACACGTGCGCATACGGACTCACACATACACACACATACACATGCAAATACACACACACACACACATATGCACATACACACACAGACACACACAGACACACACACACACACACACACACACACACAAACACAGTGGATTGTAGTAGTGCCTGAGGAATGACACCCAAGGTAGACCTCTGACTTCCAGAAGTACACGTGGCATATTTACCTGCATACACACATGGAAACAGAGAGAGAGAGAGAGAGAGAGAGAGAGAGAGAGAGAGAGAATTTAAACCTAACAATGAATAACTCAGAGACAAGTCCTACCCTATGCTCAGCTGCCTGGCAAAGTTACTAAGAAAGTGACTATCTTTGATGTGGCAAGAGGAGAATGTAAATTGAGTGGCTCTTGTCATAATTTTAAGAAACTGTAAAAGCTAGAGAATGATAAGCATTGCTGGAAGCCAACAAGAAAAAGAGAGTTAATATCTAATTAAGGAAAATAAAATTCAGGTTGCATTGATCCCGTGCTCAGCATATTGTCATGGGTTTCGGAAAAATAAATTCTTAAATATGACTCAAAAAACCCATCTAGAAAGTAATCTCTTATTCCTCCTCTCACTGCTCTGAAATGAATTTTATTCAATCCTTAGCTAAAGGCAACTATAAATGTCCTTCACCAGTAACATGAGCAAGCAGATAAAAGTCTACCTGTCTACTAAATATTCCTAAAATAATGTTTTATAAGGCAAAGAGTGTGAGGTTATCTCAGAAAAGTTTTGGGAAAGACTCTATCAAGCTTCCCTCAGTGTTTTGAGATTGGCTGAGATATTTTCCCTGCATGATGCCAGTGGACATGTTTGTGGTCACATTTGTACTTGTAAGCAGACTCGATGTTCTTACCTCCAAAATCATGGGAATTTCTGAAAGCAAGTGAAATTGAAACCCTGCCATTTCCAGTCATGTCAGTCTTGTGGGTTCAGGAGAGGATAAGAGGGTGAAGCCAGGTCTACAAATGAGTAAAGAGCAGTTAGCCAGGAAGACTTGTGCCTGAGTAACAATCCCATTGCTGGAGTTTATCTAATTGGTTTGCCATTATCTGTACTGAAAAGATTGTGTTTTCCATCTTCTCTGTGGCAAGTATGTCCCATTTAGCAATAAAAAAAAACCATATTGCCTGAGAGAAAACAGGTAAGACAAAACAATTTTCCATTTCCCATTCCCCTGAACGAAAAGAACAACCCACCATAAGTATAAAGAATTTCTTAATGGATGTTAGTTTGTGAGGACACCTCAGAGAGAATTCACAGGAGAAAGCCCATCTGAAAATGAAAGCATCTCAAAGCAATTAAAACCTATCGTGAGGAAATCAACCCAGCTTTATCTCTGGGGGAAAAGCAACACGGAGAGTCCAGTTCTAGGGAAGGTCTTGAGTTCTGGTACAAGTTCTGACACCAGTTAACTGGACTTCCTTGAACAAGCCATGCGATCTCATACCTCCAGTTCCTTGTCTATAAGGTGAGAAACAAGGACCAAATCTCAGCTGGAATCTTGTGATTCCAGAAGCCAACCTGAAGCCTCTCCGAATGATTAAAGTCAAAGCCAGGGGCTGGAGAGATGGCTCGGGGGTTAAGACTATGTCTTATCTGATTAAGTTCACAGACTTTTGTTCCTGATCATTTACTACTGAGGGGGTATGATCTCACCAGAAGAGGAGGGCATATAGTCTGGCAGATAAAAAGTAACCATTGTGCAAATTGGTGATAGACCCCTCCCTCACTGTGGTTTCCCACTCTTATTACATCTACCTTTGAATGTGCTTTTATCACAAGACTCTAGTTTAACAGCTTTTTGTCTCTGGCCAGGGGGTAACATACAATGCCCACCAGGATGGAGTGAAGGGCATTGCAGGAGCAGCAAAACTGCAAAAGAAAATCAACAAACCACAATCCAGAACTTCAGAGACTCTATATCAACCACCTAGAACTAGGCCAGCTTAATCTCTCCCCATCCTGAAGCTCAGGGAAATTTGCGGAAGAGGGGGCGGTAAGTGTAAGAGCAAAAGGATGGGAGGAGCAATGATATGTAAGATACTCCATACTAGTTAGGGCTGAAGCAGTCATAATTGGACTTTACATGCCCTGCGCATTGCCCAACACACTATTGACCTCACGAAGTCTAGCATCTGCTAAAGGCACCAAGATCCTTGGAGGCAAGGGATTGGCAGCCACAGCAGTGTTCCTATACCTAAGGGGAACACGGGAAAGGGTTCAGGGAAAGGCCACTGGGTCCTTGTAAGTCATCAGAGAGGAGGGTCCAGAGGAAAATCAGGCATGCACAAGAAAGGACTCTCTGGGAATTGGGGCGGGAGGCACTGGAGGATGGGAAGGGAGGGGAGTGGGGAGGAGGAGCAGGGGGTACGGGGGAGGAGGAGGGAGGGAGGGAACTGGTGTACCTATTAAGTTTGTATGAGCTGAAATAATAATAAAAAATGTATTAATAAAAAAAAAAAAGACTATGTCTTGCAATCAGAAGGTACTGAGTTCAGATCCCAGGTCCCATATAAAAACACCAGGTGGAAACCACAGCAGCCTGCACTTCTGACTTCTGGCTTTAGTGGGCAGAGCCTGGGAAATCCCAGAGCAAAGCAAGAATGAGGTAGAAGTAATCTAGGATGATTCCCAAAGTCATCCTTGGTCCTCCACAGGACCTCACACACTTGCGTGTACACACACACACTCACACACACACACACACACACACACTCATAAAATAAAGTCAAAGCCAGACTAAAACCCAGGTCATCACATCAGCCTGTGATCTTTGCTTGGATCTTTATTCGCTGCTGAAAAATGAGATTTTCTTTAAACAATACTTCAAAGGTGTTACATAACAACAGTTTATGATATGTTAGCTTCCTGGTCCTTGAGGAGAGAGCTTCAAATCCTGTGTTTAAGTAAATTCGGCAGAGTCCTGGGAGTACATTTGCTGTTTCAAGGAAAATGTTGGATAATAAGGCAGAGATGACACATTCAGGCAAACCTGGTAGTGTTCTACTGGATTTTATAAACTGGGATTTCATGCAAGTTCTCATTTGGTACTTTGGAATTGGAGGATTGGGGTTCCCACAACTGAAAAAATAAGTTTTAGGAGCCAGTGATTACTAAATAAGTCTCATTTTCCATCCTAATCCATCTGGGAAACCAACATGGATCAGACTCAAATATGGAGATAATTTCTTCCATGAAAGTCAATTTCAAATTGACATGGGTCAGACATAAGCTATGCTGTCACTTGGGCAAGAAGATAAATGACAAAACTGTCTTCTGCCTCTTTTGGGGAATGTAATAGAGTGTAATGCCGACTGTGGAAGTCTCACACTCTTACAAAAAAAAAAAAAAAAAAAAGCAGATCCTTTCCCCCACGTAATTGCTAGTCCCTGGTTGACAGGTCTACAAGTTTATCAACAAAAGCAGAAATAACAACCATTGTGCAGAGTTACATCTATATAGCTATAGATAGACAGATGGACGGACGACGGACAGACAGACAGACAGACAGACAGACAGACAGACAAAGATATCACCTGAAAGTGGAGTTACATTACTGTAATCCAAATACTCTGGACATTAAGGCAAGAAGATTGTGACTTCAAGCCTGCCACGTGCTATATAATGAATTTCTGTCTTACGAAGACAATTGAAATTACACACACACACACACACACACACACACACACACACACGCATGCACACGCACATATATGACTATCCCACTATTCAAGTCCATGTATTATGATCAGGCTGTATACTGCTCTAGGTAGATCTAAAACTGTGTAAAACAGTGTTTTGTTTTCTTTTGTTTTCTTTTGTTTTGTTTTGTTTCAGACTGCATTTTGCCCTGGAAGACTCCATCTCACAAGCAGCATTTGACTCTATTTCAAGGGCAAATGCAGAGGCAGGATGACTCTATAACTTGTTTGTCTATAAGCTTCATGACCTGCCCACTGTTTCTTATTCATCAGACTGATAGACACCTAAGTAATGCCCTGAAAGTAAAAATACACCACCCTGCAAACTTATCAAAGTGGACTGAGCCAGGTGAGCACGTAGACATATGAGAATCTTTTCAGAAAGTTAAACCAAGAAGTTATAAAACACATCAGACCAAGAAGAAACCAACATCCTCACCTGGATCCCATGAGGAAGAGACACCTAACACTCTGTGACAATGTGCCTCGCTACCCTATCATCTGGCCACCCCATGTGTTATCAAGAGACCCACAGGCAGACAATCTCTGACTGGCCCACTGCTTAAAGGAGCCGCTCAGATTGCCATCTGTCCATCTACCCACTGCAGATACTATCACTTAGTCCCGCATCTTATTTCTGCAGACTGACTCTTACCCTGAGTACTGGATCAAAACTGTGACCCTTGGGCTTAGTTCTGTTACTGAGTCTCTAGCAAACCTCTATAGATATTCTCTCTCATCTCTGTCAGGTCCTTGTCTCTGCCTCTAGTAAAGCTTCTTTGAACTCTGTTGTGACCTGTTTAACCCTTGTATAGCCATTGTGTAACCTACAAATAGATGATTCATGATAGATACAGATAGAGGACAAATATTGAGATAAAAGATAGATAGATGATAGATAGATAGATAGATAGATAGATAGATAGATAGATAGATAGATAGATAGATAGATAATTACAGTATGCTATCTGAAAATTAATAATTAAGACTGAAATAAAATCATGTTTGCACCGGGCATCTACCAGTGAAATTTTTAGTACTAATTGGAAAATTGCAACCAATCAAATCGAGCAGTTAATTCAATGAATTCTAACACAAATGTGTCCATCTGTATTTCTGGCACAGCATCTAATAAAAAGCAAGCTAAATAAACACATCAGCATAACAAATATAACACTATTTTACAAACCCTACTTTATAACTTTCTAGGACAGGAAGGGCCAACATCTGTTAGGACAGCTGTTTGACCAGCCCTCAACTTCCTTATTCACTAAAATACTCTGCATAAAACCTATTCTCAGAAGAAAGAAAATAAAACAAGGGGCAGAAGAGATGGCTCAGTAGGTAGTGTTTTGGTACACAAAGTTAAGGATCTGAGTTTGAGTCCCCAAAATCCTTTTGAAAGTTGGATACAGTAGCACACATCTGTAATCCTAGAGTTCCTAATGGGAATAGGAAACAGAATCCTAGAAGATGCCTGGCACATGCAGCAGTACACAAAAGGTTGTACTCTGTCCCCCCACGTATGCACAGTGACATACATATGCCCCTAATCACATACATACACACACAAAATGAAAAGCAAATCATTCCCTTTTGTAGTGTGTTCATACTTCATTATTTTTTTTGGGGGGGGGATGAATTTTTTTTGCTGATATGGAAAAAATTGAAATAAAATAAAAGTTTGAGAAGATAACCAAGAATAATGGCCTACATGTAATTATAGCACTGGAAAAGTAGAGATACGACATCGTAAGTTAAACTCAGCTTGGCCTATCTGGTGAGTTTCAGGTTACTCTTGGCTATGAGACTCTTTCTCATTAATTAACTAACAAATAATCCAGGTTGGTAGCACATATCTGTAATCCCAACACTTGTTAGGTTGGCACAGGAGGATCACTGAAAGTTTGAGGCTAGCCCAGGCAATATAGAGATACCCTGTATGAAAAAAGTAATAAAATGAAAGTTAGACTGGGAAGATGGTTCAGAGGGTAAAGCCTTTGCCTCCCGAGCAAAAGAATCTGAGTTCAGATCCCTAGATCCCACATAAAAAATGTCAGACGGATATGGCACCAAATTGCAATTCTGTTACTGGAACACAGAGACTGGGAAATCCAAGAAGAAAAAAAAAATAAGGAGGTAGAGCCATCCAAATGATTCCATATGCAAGCCTCCAAAGGAACACACACTGAAGTGCCCTCTTGCACATGCACACATGCTAAGTAAAAGTAAAATTAGTGAATTATAATAAATAGTAAATAAAAGAAAATGAAGCCTAAAATGGAAGAAAATAACAGAAATGAAAAACCAGGGAAATTTTCAAGAAAAAAATAAGGAAGAGTAAACAAAGGAAAAACTATTTCTTCATTAAGGTAGCCCCAAAGCTACTTCTAGTCACATTGGTCCACAGTCTTGTGGAATCATCTGGGACCAGTGAACCCATCTTCCACATAAGAACCATTTCAACATTTGCAGAGTGTTATCATACACCCTGGACCTTCTTAGAACAAACAGTTTTGCTTCTTCCAGATGTCTTAACTAAATTTGGCATTCATTTCCCAAGCCTTCCTAATCCTACCCCTCTAATCTTCATTTGAGAGCTAAACACATCATCTGTTCATAGCAGAAAAATACTAGACCATCACCACACATATCTTCCTGTGACTTCAAAACTATCCTCTTAGCACATCTTAAGATCATTTTTAGAAGTTATAGATCTCGTTAAGGATTAATATTGAGCTTATAATTAGCTAAATCTTCTAGGCCCTTCTCAAGTACACTAATAATCAATCTGCCTGTGGGAGACAGGCATATTGGTCCTAAAACAAGGATCTTAGATTTACTTGTGTTTTTCGTTCTGTTAGAGTGCATTCTGATATGTGGAGGTTCTGTTGGGTCCTGATTCAATCTCCTTCCCATTTCCTGTCATGCATGATTTTGATCAGCATTAATATCCTCAAGTAGTTCAGAAGAAAAGTTTGATAAAGCTCAGAACCCTTTGTCTAGAAGGATACAAATCTATTAATATAGGCTCTAAGAAGTGTCTCAAGCTAACACCATGAGAAAGGAAATGATAAATCACCCACAACCATCATTCTAGGATAGTGAGAAACAGTGTCGCCAAGGAGGCTATTTGAGGATTTGTGTGTATAGCACTTGACTGCATTGCTCTGAATCCAGTTGATTTGTTTGTGTACATTGCTCTCTGAAAAATCAGTTTATGTGCCATGGAGCAATCTAATTCAGACATTCACGTGGCAGAAATCACCGCACCAACCATCCTTCAATCTGGTCCTCTGAGGCAATTTGAACTGAGTTGATAACTTGCTCACACACCTGCAACTGATCGGTGTGGAATCATGACAAATTTTAATCAAAGAACCTGAATCAATGGGTAATTGCTAATCATGAAAGTACCAGCATTAAATTTTTTATAAAACTTAATAAAGCCATTCCTTTTAAGTATGTCCAGACATCTCAGAAATAGAGTAATTCAACTGAAGGATCATATTTTCCACAGCTAAATTACAACCTATCATTTGACTTATATCAGTGCACTAGAAAAAAATATTCCAACATTTATTCATGTGACATGGGCAAGTTACTTAGCCTTCACTAATCATCTCCATTTGACTGATCATCTCTATCACTTAATAATAATGAGAGTCCAAATGTCTGGAAATAAATTGCCTTGATTTCTAAGTTCTAACATGAAATTACAGTGATGTCCTAAAATAAATGCCTAAGACTTCAAAGTTAGAGTAGTGATTTCATCTTTGAAAGTGCTCATTAGGATAGAACTTCAACACTAGAGCTTTCTCAAGAGGGGGAAGGTGATGGTGTCGGGGGCTTCCTTTTCCTGTGCACCCATTTAAATCACTGATTACTTCCCTGTCATTCCTCTGCTCCATGAAATCTCAGTGAGCGGGCAAACAGTGCTTCTCACACCGTGATTTGATGAAGTCCTTGAACTTCCAACCAGAATCTTTTGAACGACACAAAAATTGTCAAGATAAATTAGACTATGCTTCAAACACAAGTTAGTCTTCAAATCCCATTAGTTTATCATGCAAACATTTCCTTCTCGTTTGGTGAATCAGTTACTTGTCACACGTTTGTGGCAACTTCAGGAGGAAAGGGTTTGTTTTAGCGTATGGTATGAAGGCATTCAGTCCAGCATAGCAGGAGAATATGGTTTCAGGAGTGCAAAACAGATGTTCTTATTGTGTTCATAGTCAGAAGACCAGCAATGCTAGTGTTCCGCTTGCTTTCTCATTGTCTTTTCAATTACTCCAGAATCTCAGTCCAAGAGGATGCATCACCAATATTCAAGGTGGGTCTTCCTTCCTGAGTGATCTTTCTAGAAACACTCTCACAGATATACTGAAAGATGTGTTTCCTAGGGGACTCTAAAACCAGTCAAGCTGACAATACTAGCCTGGGATGGTAGTAGCTCTAATTAACAGTCTTAGTGATTGATGTGTTGAAGATTCAAGCATCATGGCTACCATCCTAATATGACTTCCATAGTATTAGGAGAAAATGAGGAAGTGGGTCCATGATATGCTCAACCACCTCATAAATGCCTCAGCTTGAAATGACACATACCACTGACCTCCACTGGCTCAGAAAAGACAGGCCAAACAAGATGTGGAAGCAATAAAAGTCTCTGACACACTATAGTAAAAACATTCTAAGCTCTCAGAGATTCTTTAGGATTGAAACGTTCCTACGATCACAGGTTTCAGTTTATAGTTATAGTGTATATATATATATATATATATATATATATATAGTTATATATAGTTATATATATAGTTATATATGTAGTTATATAGTTATATAGTCTCTAGGTAAGAGAAAGCATAGAACATTGGCACTAAGTACAACACTCGTATTTCCTTAGGTCAAGTGCAATTGTGCCTCGTATCTTTCTGCAGATGATCTGGTCCTCTCTACCCAAGCAGAATCTAGAGCTGTTGATGTGATTCAATGGCAGAGAGCTTGCCCAGCCTGTGAAAGATCCTGAATTCGATCCCCAGCAGTAAAAACAAAGTAAATTAGCATCTATTCTCCAGCCACTGTGACTTTTTGCTGAGTGGGATGTGGTAGTGTGGTACTTTGTCAATTCTGGATACACTTCCTGCTGACCTGGCACCACTTAAGCCTTCCTCTGAAACGTTGTCATGTAGGAAGTGTGACCGTCCTGAGCACACTGTGCTGAGAGAAGGTTAAACTGAGTGGAGAGACTGAAATGTCATACAAAGAGAATGGGCAAAGGACACCCAGATAGAAGATGGGTGACTGCAGAAGCCCTGCAAGATGACCTGGTCACCCCAGTGACCTCCAACTGCAGCTACCAGAGACCAGCCACCCAGTCACATCCCTTCCAAATTCATGATCTAAAACCTTTTGAACCAAATAAAAGAGCTATTCCAAACATTCTTTTTCACCATCACTTACTGTATACAAGAATAAATAGCAAGGCAAGTGAATTTTTTCTCCAGGCTAGAGTGAGGATGAACAACAGAGAAGCAAATCAGAAACCAGAGGATGTCAAAGCAAACACTCTAGCATAGCTGACCACGCCAGATTTGCATTATCTTTATGTCATGGTTTTGGCTATTATGGTTTCTGTGGTGTCATGTATATTTAACTGTGTGATAGTTAGCTACAGGTGCTAACTGGACTGTTGCAGACTGAGCTTTGGGCTCAGCTGTGAAGAATTGTTAGTTAAGACAAGCCCTTGAGCAAGCCTGCAGGAGATAAGACCCAGCCCATAGTGGACTGTACCTTGCAGTAGTTGGCCAGATAAAAGCACAAGAAGGAAGAGCTTACGCTCCTTTTCCCTGCTACTGCTGTTCTTTGCTGGTATCAGAGCCCAACTTCTTCAACCCTCCCGGCAGTGCTCTCTAGGAATCTTCTGGCCCTCAGAACTACACAGGAACTGCTGAGATGTTCATCTCCTAAGCTGAGCTGAGAAAAATAGTGAATTCCATGAACATAAGTCCACTGCCTTACTTCTTTAGCTGGTTCAGTAAGTTGGCATATTTCAGCATACCTAGACAGACATACTGTCTGGCAAGTGAAGTTTGCCACTATCTCAACAATTCTGTGGATATGGTGTGGCCTGCTCTTTCTGATACTGATGTGAACTCTCCTACCAAGCTGGATGAAGAAATATAACTGGACAATCTTGAGCCAGAACATAGCTCCTTGTTTCCCTAAGCTATTTGGTTATAAATTTATCAACAGCATGAAGAAAAACTGTAATCTTTTAAGTTGTTTCAACTTTATACACTGTAGGATCTATAAGCATTGGGAGTTACTAGATGTTGCTTGACTAATGGCCAAACATCCATGGGTCCAAGTCTTCTACTGGGATGCCATGGAGCATTTAGGAGGTGGGGTCCAGAGAGAAGTTCTTGGGTCATTAGAGATATGCTTCCCTCCTCTTTCTGTTTCCTGTCTCATGACATAAACTGCTTTCTTCTACCCTCATCCTACCCCCACAGCACAGATCCAAATTCTAGGCCCAATGGGCCATGGAAAGGGAGCTTCAAAACTGTGGGCTAGAATATGGTTTTTCCTTTCAGTTCCTTAGTTGAGGTATTGTGTCATAGTGACAGAAAACTGACTAGCATAAGTGTTTGCTTACCGAATTTTATTTTGTGCATATTTTAAATTCATCAACTTATCAACATTGGAGGAATGGAAATTTTATATTCCCTGTGAAAGAGAAACTCGTCTCGGGTAAAGAAATTAGTGCATTTGAAAAAGCACATTAAACTGTGCAGTGCTGTGAACTCAACAGGATCAGTGTGAAGACACCGTGTGCAGAGCATGGAAGGACTGGCTAGGAGCTTCGAACCTTGACCGTGACTGTTTCATGTGTCGACCACTTCACTCTGTCCGGCAGCGATGCCGCCATTTGTGGCACTGATGAAGGATGACTGCCATCAAGTACGACAGAGAGAAAGAATCTGACAAACGTGAAGCACTGCTGCCGTCCTTGGAGATTCAGGGCAGAGTTGTGTGCTAGCAAATCTAAAAATAACCTGACTGAAACCGTGTAGGAAATAAGTGGGGGAAAAAAATCTCAAATAAAATGACTTTTTAAAAAAATTTAAGCCAGTACCTGATCAAATGGCAAATTATAGGGAATTTCAACTTTCTTTGAAGTGTAGGGGACATTTGCAGTCTGCAGTTTGGGAACAAATCAAGAGCTACTGCTTCTTTCTGAATCTCGGCAGCCTCCTGGTTTCCTTAGAGGATAGACTCATGGGAAAGATCATGAGGGCTGGATGAATTCAGGTGCTAATCTCAGTTTCATTACTCCACTTTGAACTATTTAGCTTCTCCACTCTCATCTGTAATGCTGATGGTGGATGTGAACATTCGATGAGAAGATGCTACATGTTCCATATGACAGCCTTGATTAGTTATATTTTGTTTTCTAGCAGTAACTCCATAGTAGCACTGGATGATTTCTGAAGGTCATCTCTGTGAAAGGATCTTGGCTCATTGTTCTTCTTTCACAGTTGTATGTGTCATAAAAGTAGCAATTTTGCCAAGATAATAGTTTGCAATATTAAAAATCTAATAAGTGACTCTGGAATGCTCAGCCCTAAATGGGCCATCCAAATCACTCCTCATCCAAAGCCCAGGGAACCTTGGAGAAGAGGGGGCAGTTAGATTGTACGGGTGACAAATGACACTGTCTGCCATGATACTCCAGTCCTGACAGGACTCTAATACCCAGGAACTAACTGCAATGAGGTCTACCTCCATAGCTACCAAGTAGCTGACATATTAGCATTCCCCGATGGGTGAGCAAGGATCTCAGGAGATACGGTGCCACTCAGAGAGAATCTTGGAGGCAGGTGCCCAGCAAGGGAAGGAAAGCTTCTTCATTTGTAGGTTTGCCTACAAGTGGTGGGCTGCTTGTGCCACCTCGGGAATTTCCCTAGGGATTTACCAGTACAGGAGACCTAAATGGGGTCCAGTGAACCACACATGCTAAGCGACATGGGAATGGGAGTAGATGATTGGAATGGAGAACTGAAGGGCATATGGGAAAGGAAAACTTGGAGAGTAGGGTGTGGGAGGCAAAGACACAGCAATTCATTCTGTAAAATTAAAGACAGCTGTCTTTTGCCCTAGCTCTTCCAAGTCTCACACATCGGTCCCTCAGAAGCATTGTCTTCAATCATCCCTGTGCTAATAAATTCTACATTTTGAGACAATAGATATGCTCTAAAATGTTACTTCAGTTGTTGTGAATTGTCTTTCTTTAATTGTATGAAGAATTTAGCATCTCAAGTGCAACACACACACATACATACATATATGCATAAACATGGGCACTTACACATGTAAATACACATGTAAACATACACATGAATACAACACAGAGACACACATATGCAAACACTACTAAGTTATGTTTTCAATTCTATAAGTGTCATAGTAACACTTGTTCATACTTAAATTCTAGACAAATGCAAACAACAAAGAACTTCAAACCCATGGATCTCAGTGAAGAAAGAAGTTTCTAGTTTCATGTAGCTTTCTAACATGTACACTTGGATATGCATTACACATAAGCAAAGCAGAACAATTTCTTCTGTCAGGAATGATAAAAAGGTACACTACATGTCAGGGTACTTACTTAAGGTCAAATGGTAGCCGAGTGATTTGTTGGTGTTCCCTATGTATCGATAGACTTTTTGGCTGGCAAAATGATTTTATCTGGAAACAGCAAGTGAGGCACTCTCGAATCAACATGCTAGGGGCTCTGCATCTCTTCCAAAGAACCAGTTGTTCTGATTTGCTTTCCTGTGAGCCCTCTGGATTGCTCCTCTCTGTTCTCTGCATTCCCTCCGCCTGGCAGGTCCTACAGTGAGAGGATGGCAACTTTGTGTTGCTCGCATTGCCTTCTCCCTCTTCTCTTTCACTTTGCTTCAAATGAAATATTTCTACTTGAATGCACAGTGACCCAGAAGTTCTCCATCAAAATCCTCCCTTTGGATTTCAGTCAGACATGTGACACTTTTCAGTGGACTCATGTTGACTCTCCATCCACCAGGCAGATCTTGGGAACCACCTCTTTGTCCTCCTACACATGCAATGCAACTAGATTCCTCCTTTATCTACAGTGGCCCCTCTCCTGATGCCAGTCTCCACCCCAGGGTTCCCTGCCTGCATCCGCCCCCTTGCTAATGCAGAGTGGGGTCCAGAAGAAAAGCCATTCAGTAGTATCAGAGGATTTGAAGGACAGAGTGGAGATGAGGAATAGCTTCAAGTCTGCTACTTGTGCCAGTTCCCGTGCAGCTTCAGGTACACATACTCTTTTCTTTCATCGGCCATGCTTACTTTCTACCCAAATATTCTCTTTACCCTTGAACTCTTCTTTTCAAAGGTAGCCTTGCCTATGGGAAGAAAAGAGGAAGCGTCCATTGTTACATCCAACACAGATAAGTTCATCCAGTGTAATGTTTCCTTCTCATCTTATTTCTGCAGCTGAGGATGAAAAGAACATCTCCAGAGGGGGCCTAAGAAATGGCCATGTTAATTAAAGGAAAGGTTTTTCCCTTCTTTTCTAAGAGTGCCTAATAACTAATGGACGCACAGAGGAGCCTCATTAGTGGGAATGTTCCTTTGAAAGGGCATGCATGCTGTGAATAAGAGTGTTATGCCGCGCTCTTTTTTTAAAAATAAAGTGAGACCTTTTGTCTTTTTCCTATTAATAACATAAGCTGAAGAGAATGAATCTGGGGGAGGCTTGTAGAAATTCCACCATGGTTTGAAGACTATTCAGATCTCTGGCTTCTTATTTCTGTTTTGGGAAAGACTTCTCATTGTTTGTTGTCATGAATAAAGAAGAGTTCAAATCGAGGCTGTTTTTAGAGAGTTATACCCAGGTGTGATGACTTTGACCTCATTAATACAGTTAACCAATGAACCACAGCCAAGACACGCCTCCAGAGTAAGCAGGTAGAGAAATATCTCTTTGATGGAGATATTAAGTTCAAACAGTGAGGACAAAAGATGTCACAGTAGCAAGATGGAAGGAAAAGATGGACAAATCATGATTGGCATATGGATAGATGATAGACATATAGGGAACCCACATCTCCCGCACCTAATGTGAGTGGCTCCTGCCACATTCTCTTTTGATATTTAAGTCTTTGGCAGGCACCCATGTCCCTTTGGCTCTCTTTCTCTTATCACAGTCTTTCAGGGTTGGGGACTTTATAAATCTGTCATCCTTCTTAGGTCGGTAAGAAAAAGGAATGGGGAATGACTCTGACCACGTGTGACCTTGAATGGATGTCCTTGAATAAAGAGAAACTGAAATGAAAGAGAAACTCAGGAAGAAAGAGAAGTTTAGCATTGAGAGTCTGGAAGTCAGAGGACCCATATTCATCCACAATGTGAGAGATCATTAGCATAGAAGAGATGGCTTAAGGTCACAGAAGATAGGGAGAGAGCTGTCATGACGCCCTGGTAGGAGGAGGAAGAGAAGGTCAGTGGAGAGACATGAGGGCTTTAAGAAACAAGAGGAGGGGCTGAAGAGGTAGCTCAGGGGTTAAGCCTCTGCCTTGCAGGCGGAAGGTCCTGAGTTCGGATCCTAGAACCCATGTATAGACGCCAGGCGAAGCGGGGGCGGCCTGCGTTTCTGGTCCTGGTGGGCGGAGCCTGTGAATCCCAGGGCAGAGTAAACAAGGAGGAGGTGGAGGCGTCCATGGTGGTTCCCGAATTCGGCAGTGGTTCTACACACACACACACACACACACACACACACACACAATTGAATAAATAAAAATAAAAATAAAATAAAGAAACAAGAGGAGGAGAAGAGACCCCGGGGGGGGGGGGGGATCCACAATCTTGTATAGTCTCGTGTGTTGCTGAGGAGTTGCCTGAAGTTACTAGAAAAGTGAAGACTGGAGATGTGGACTTTACAGAAATGACCACTGGCTAAGATGGAGGCTTTACAAAGTGGCAGTTGTGGCCAATCCGTTATGGTCTCAGGCATTGTTAATGAGTTGCCCAGGAGTTGCAAGTAAAAGAGAGGACTGGGGGTGTGGTCTTTACAAAATGACCACCTAGTTAAGGCAAAGGCTTTACAAAACGATGACTATGGCTAACAGTTCTTCTGAGTTCAGCATGAGACAGTCAGAAAGCAATCATCCCTTCTAGATGAGACTAAGACTCTCAATCGGTACAGAGGTGTGTGTGTGTGTGTGTGTGTGTGTGTGTGTGTGTGTGTGTGTGTGGCTACCAGACAAAGAGAATTTAGCAGGTCCAGACTCACTGCTGTCCACATGACCTCTGACTGCTTCTGAACCAATATGCTAACTATGTGACACGGTATGCAAGTGACAATGCCTTTCACGCTTTCCCATTGGCCACACCCAAACACTGCCATGACTATCTAGCTGTCCCAGGAGCTATGCGCGCCCTGCTGTTTTCCTGCTTGTGGGAGCAGATGTGTACAAGCTGTGAATCTCTCCACAGATCTTTGAAGAAGCTGTATTGTGAGGCTGTCCCACAGACAGCAACAAAGAGAAGGATCCCAGAACAGTGACCTTCGGGGAAAAGCTCTCAGGAAGTAGTTGACCATGGACAAGTCCTGGGCCCATTCTATTTAAGAGCCTGTCATCTGTCACTGCTCTTAATGAATCAGAAGTGAAATTTTCCTTCCCTTGGATCTCGAAATTGGACCACAATTTCTTCCATGGCCTAACACACCACAGACTCACCAGTAAGTTAGTGCTGATGGGCTCACAGGACACTTGAGAAAGAGTCATGCTACCAAAGCCTATAGGAAATGTAGAACTGCTGAGAATATTCCACATAACAATGCCTGAGACCATAACGGATTGGCCACAACTGCCACTTTGTAAAGCCTCCATCTTAGCCAGTGGTCATTTCTGTAACTTGTTTCAGTGGTGTTGAATGTGGCTTTAAATTGATAAAAATATGATTTCAAAACCTGCAGAAGTATAAGTGAAAGATGACCCAGATGCTCTTCCAAATAATCCTGAGTAGAAAATGGAAACTTGATACCACTATCATTGCTGTTAAAACAAGCTTAAAGACATGATGACCAATCTTGGAACTCCAGTGCCAAAAACTGGTAATTAAAGACCTTTGTTTCCTGACATATATGTGGCTATTTGAAATTTGCTATTTAACTGCATCTAATAATCACTTTCAGGAAAACACCTGTACTGGTGTTTAGTCAAATATGTGGTCACTATATTCTAGGCAATTAATCTTCACATAGTACAATAAGTAAGACAAGAAAATCAAATAGGAATTGATAGTCATGGAGCTTCTGAGGGGAGGGGAGGAGTCTCCAAGGGTAAAGGGGTGAAAAGACAGGGAAAAATACTTGTCCATGAGGCCCTGGGAACATTCAAAGGTGTTGTATGTTTGGGAGCTGGGGAAGGGGTAAAGGAGGCAGGAGTGATATAGATAACCTAAAAAATAAAAAGGTCAGGAAACTTTGTTCTCTCGTATTCAGTGTAATTTCTTACTTGGGCACAGAAGCAGATGTAGCCAGACTTTATTTTTTACCAAACAGTTTGAGTATCCTCAGCCCTCACTGGAAGGCAGACAGCAGTTCAAGAACACTGGTTTCCAGAAACTGCAGTACCACCAGACATACACAGATGGTGCTTTCCTTTCTGGATCAAGCGTGGAACCTACAAATCCTTCAGGAAAACTCCTACCTTGGACCAGACAGTGTTCCATAAACCACCCTGGTAGGAGAGGCAGGAGGAGATGTCTGATACCTTTTTCAGACCATGGGCCTTGTACTCTATCTGCCACTAAGTATCTTTTATTGTCTTTGAAAAGGATAGGGGACAGAGGATGGGAGGACTTACTGTTCTGGCCTTATCTGTAATTGAAATGGCCACATAAAAATGCAATCTGACTAGGAATTTGGGGTTTGGGTGGTTTTTTCCTTCCCTCTGGGCATGCTCCAACCCAAGCTCCATAGCTTGGACCTTGCACCTACACAAACTTTCCCCTATCCACTCCAAAACTTCCTTTCCAAGCAGGTATCCTTCATGTCCACTTCCAGAAACTAACAACTCTGCCCTCTGGAGATCCTCTCTTGTGGAAGATGGCATTAGCACGAATTCCAAGCATGTCCTTCCCATCCAGCTTCTAATTTCACAGTGACCCTGCACCCATCAGATAGATGAGAGTGCTTCTGGAGTGCTGGGAATCAAATACAGCATTTCTGGAGGAGGAAGAGCAGGGACTTCTCAGTATGGTCTGACCCAGAGAAGGATGGTTTTATCAGTGAGAAAGAACAGAGGCAGCAGAGGCAGGGCAGGTGCAATTGGAAGAGTATCCCTTCTCTAGGTGCCTTGGGAGGCAACAGCAGAGGGTCTCTGCTCTCCTGCTATTCCACTTTGAATGTCCCCTCCAAAACTCCTGTTGTAAGTTAATGGTCATTGACACTGTAGAGAAGGTGGACATTTATGAATGATCAGATCATGTAAGTGAAATGTCTAGTGCTTTTATCACAGGAATAGATCCGTTGTCAGGAAGTAAGTTCCTGGTCAAAAGATGAGTCAGCCTGGCTCTTTCTCTGTCTTGGCCTACTCACTTCCTTTCTGCCATGTTTAGGCAGAGTATAGTAGTCAGTCTTCACTAGATGTCAATACCATGTTTTTGGTATTGGTACACCCTGAACTATGAACCCAGTCTGTTGATTGTTGATATGTTGATATGTTACCCAGTCCGTAGCATTCTGTTACAGCAACAGAACACATGCTAAGACACCCACTGAACCACGAGTGACTGTGACAACACTCTGTTTGGTGTTGTGTGGTGAATGATGTACCCACAAAATTCATGTACTGATGTCCCAACCCCTAGAACCTAAGCATATCATTGGCTTTGCAGTCAGGGCAATAAAAGATGTGACTAATTTAAAGCAAGATCACAAAGGTAAAAGATATAAATAGTGCCTGAAACAATTGATGAAACAACATGCCTAGTCAAAAGCCAAGACAGGCAGGTGTATACACACACACACACACACACACACACACACACACACATCTCAACACAACACAATACATCTTATTTGGATACTAAAGATAGAATAATCCTATCATACAGCCCAACACAGATAGACTTGAAGACATTAAGAGAAATAAACCAATCACAAAAAAATAAATATTAGATGATCTCATTTGTGGAATCTGAAGAGGTCAAATTCAAAGGAAGCAAGTGTAAAGGAAGTTATGAGGAGCTAGAGGGCAGGATGGAGATATGTGGGTTAAAGGTTGCAAACTTGTAGACAGGAGCTAAATGAGTTCTGGAGACCTAGAGAGCAGAAGGAGACGGCAGTTAATGGCCCTGCATTGAGGACAGTGTGACTAAGTGGCAGGGGGCTCACTCTGCATGTGCAAGACCCTGGGTTCAATCTCTAGCACTCACAAAATTAAAAATTCTTTCATGCTTCAGCAATTAAAAAATCTTACTAAGGAAATTGGTATGTTAATTAGCTTGGTTTTGGTTTTTAATTAGTTTTACTTGATCTTAATTATCATTTAATAACATGTAAGGATATAAAATAACACTTTGCATATAAAGTACATATGTAAATATTTATTTACAATTACAATTAAGGCAGAAAGAAATAGAAATTGCCTGAAGCTGGGCCGCAGAGATTATCAGTGGTTGTTATGCAAGTCCAAAGACCTGACTTTGGATACACAGATGCCATGTAAAAGTCAGAGGTAGTGGTTAAGCATCTATAATCCCAGTGCAAGCCACAGGAAATGGGAAGGTAGAGCCCTGCCAAGTATCTAGAAGCTCACAGGCTAACCAACCTGGCTCATGGAACGGTGGTAAAGAGACCCAGTCTCAAACCAGGTAGGAAAGCTGGGAACAACACCCCAGGTTATCCTCTGACCTGCATGCCAGCACCATAACATGTTCTCACCCATTACCCACACACACACACTCACCCATCACACACATTACAAAAAAAGTATCACCCAAAAATAGAAATAATCAACTAACGTTTTTTGTTTACATCTTCTAGTATTTTGCCATTCTATTTTAATTGGCAGAACTGGTATCTTGTTATAGATATGTGTTTAAAGTGGTATTGAAGTCATCATGTGGTTGTAGCATTACATAATTAGCAGTTCCCCTGTTTTGGAATAGTGACCATGTCTAACTTTGCCAGAGTAAGCGAACTCCAGAGAACAATGCTGAAAAAAAATAACTTTCTGTTGCTCTTTGATCATCTGTAAAAGACAAACTTCAAGAAGAAAGGCTGTGTTTATCTGTTAATGGGGTATTATAATGTTTCCATCTTTACCAACAAGAAAGGCAAAAGATGGCATCTTATTTTAATTTCATTTGCTTGGTGTGCAATTGATTTTTGGTGAAGGCAAATTCTGTCTGATCATGTCATTTGTGCTTTTTCTTGGGCAAGATGACAGTGACCCTGAGTGGCTCATACTTCAGCTGCAATATGGCCACAAGGTCTTCAGTCAGAAAGAGAGAGAGAGAGAGAGAGAGAGAGAGAGAAGGGAGAGATTTGAGACAGTATCTCACTGTTGACTTGAATTCATGATCCTACACCTCAGTCTCCTGAACATGAGATCACAGACCTATTCTACCACATTTGATGCTGATCATGTATTCTTACTGCCCTACCTTCTACACAAATATTAACATTCTATGGTCATTGTGTATTTTCCTATTATCTCTTTCCTTATCTGTATATGACTACTTTTCTTGTACCTTTTTCATAAATGAATGAAATTGTGTTGAATGATTGAATCATTTTTTAATTAGGTAGTTCAATGTCACTTAACATGTGGGTAGCTAGCAATCAGTTTTGTTTCAACACGGTGTTTGGTTTGTTGTTTTTCCCAAGTACAAACAGTACAAACATACCTGCAGGATAAATGTCCAGAATGTCATTTGATAGATGTCACCCTATTGTTCTCCATAACAGCTGCAACTCCCTCTTTATGGTGCTTGTTTGGGCATAGGCTTTATCAATGAGAAATTCTGTTTGGCTGTTCATACTAGAGAATCAACCCCAGCATCATGAAATGATAAGGACTTCATTTACCCACATAAATGGCATCTGGAGGGGAGCACTACAGAGCTGATGTAGCAGTTCCATGAATTCTTAAAGTACCCAGGCTCCTTCTTTCTTTTGGTTCTTTCATCTTGAACATGTGATTCTCAACCTAAAGGTTACAATATAGCTATTGAAAAGCCATTGTCCGTCTCATCTCCATTCCAGGCAAGAAGGTCACAAGAAATCCAAGGTTGAAAAGTGCCTTTCATAGAAAATCCAAAGATGTGGGTCTGACCCATTGGCAAAAGATGCTCAGGAGTATCCCCACCCCCTGCTTTTTGGCTGAGTACATTGCTGTCTTTAGTGACACAGAGGTTCAGTTACAAATCCAGAAGGGAGAGCACTAACTGTTAAGAGATCAGGCATGGATAGCTCCTGATATTCCCACACCTCGGCGCTTTCTCCCCTTTCTGAAATCAAACAAAAATCCACCTGCACTTCCTTTTTTCCATGGACTCAGTTCTGAATGATTCATCTTAAATTTATTTTGGCATGAAGAGTATTTTTTCATTGAGTATTTTTCTTATTTCAGAGAAAAAAATCAAGGCCTCAAGTTCTCTCCCATTGATTCCTTCAAAAAAGAATAAGATAAAAAGCATTAGACTGGCTGATTCCAAATACTCATTTATGTGCTTAACCCCTTTGGAATTTTTTAATGTGTACAATATATAGAATATTTCTATTTTGGCTATTTAATTGGATCATTACATAATGTCCCTTGATTTGTCTAGCACTGATCATTTGAATTTAATCAATGGGAAGAGCTTTTAGCAAAATATTTGGATATAGTTTCATTAAACTTATTGTTTACTGGAAGAGCCAAAGTGAAGAAATCTAAATGTTAGCTTTTCCCTGAAAAACATGAAATTTCTCTCCTTCCATGTTCTTGTGGGCCCTTCAGTATCAGCTTGGACTTTGTTTTTTCAAGTCCTGCCTAATTCTCATATATCAACTATTACAGTTATTCTCTTTTTCTGCTACTGTGAAACAGTACTCAGAGACAACTTCAGGGAAGAAAGAAAGGCTCACTGTTCCAAAAGGGAGGTGTAAATGATGATGGTGGGAATCTCATGGCAGAAAACATGGCTTGGAAGCAGAAGCTGGAAGGCAGATTGAGGTCACAGCCATCATCGTGGTGCAAGAGAAAGCAAGAACAAACTCCAAGAGGAAGCAGAAATGGGCTTCCAAACCTCAAGACACATCCCTAATGACATGCCTTTCTCCAAAAATGCTCCGCATCCTAAAGGTGCCATAAACTTCTCAAATATCAGCAACAACTAAGTATGTAAATACTAATATGCAGCTCAACTCACATTCAAACTATGACATCTACTGCCAGGACTATTGTGGTTAATTTGCTATTGCAGATAATATCTTTTCCTATGACTATTTTTCATAAAAGACTCTTTCTGAACATAGAAAGCTGTGAAATATTTAGATGTTGAATTTTCTCTAGCTGGCTGGAGTCTCATTAATTATGATCTCCTGTGAAGTGAGTCTCTTGAAATTTTCTAGGAGGAAGCTCAGGTGAGATTTGAATAATGATCATTCAACATATCTCTTGTAATATTTTTAACATATGCATTTCTCTTGCTGTTGTTTTGGCTCCAGCCTCCAGAGAAATGAACAATAGCTGTCAGAGTGCATCCTTGTGTGGCTCCTGACATTAAAGAGAAGGCCTCGGGCTTGTTTCCATGTTCTTTGGTCTCTTATAAATACTCTTTATCCTTTTGTGAAACATTTTCCTGCTTACCAGAAGTAGAGACATTCTCAAATACATCATTTATGCTTGGAAATGCATCTACATGATCACATATATAGAACCTTTTTCTTTTAACCAATTGACTTAGTAAAGTATCTTATATTGTTAGATGTGTTCTTAAGAAAAGAACAAACAAATTGTTAGAGTAAATTTTAAATTGCCAATAGTGTGTCTTTTATCATGCTGCGGATTCAATTATTTGATATTTCATTTAGAAAAATTGCATTCCTATGAGATCCTTTTCTTTAGTCCCTTTTTGATCAGTATTTTTCTCAGAATTTGTTAGGTCTGCAAAGCCAACTGGAAACTTTCTGTATCTCTCAAAGCCTCTAAGCATCTTTGTGCTCATTAGATATATAGGTGTGGATATGGCAATTAAAGGCTAAATTCTGGGCACATTTGTGAAGAATTATTAGTTGAGCCAAGCCCTGAACAAACCTGTAGGAGATTGTCTGATTGAGGTGGGAACACTCTCCCACAATAGGTAGGACCATTTTCTAGACAGATAGATAAGATGAAGGGGAGCTGGTTCAATAGTTTGGCATTCTTCAGCATTGCTCTCTGGCAAGTGAGGCTTGCCCCTCTCTCAGCAATCTCTGCTGATAAGATGTGGCCAGTTCCCTTGGTTCCTAGTGTCAGTATGGTCCCAAGATGGACTAAGAACAGTAATTGAAAATCATAAGAAAGAATAAAACTCCTTTGTTCTCCTAAGCTCCTGAATGTATAATAGCATGCAGTCAAACTGCAACTATCCTAATAAGAAAACAGTGTGACTCTTGGAAGTGAGCAGAGACATTTGAACACAGAGAGATGCCTCAGTGATGGAGTATATGTGAAGTCCCTGGTCTCAATCCTTAGCATCACAAAAAAGAAAGACAAAAGAAAAAAATATATAAACAAACTGTTTGAGTTCCTTTTGGGAAGTTTTCCTCACAGAACATGTGTTCATCTCAGTAATCAAATCTATTGCTTTAAACTTGTATATAATAAGTTCTTATTATTTAAAAATCCTTTCATTATCCACAATCACATGTTTTCATGGCTACCATGGTTCTATTCGTATCTTAGTAATGCCACTTCCTTGTTGCTTTGAAATTACTCTTTTTGTTTCTTGGGTTAATACCATGTTATCTCATTTGTAATAAAATCTCCTTAGTTTTATGAACATACGACATTTGGATAAAACCATCTCTTTGAATCAAGTTTGGATTCATCTCACAGGCTTAGAAACGAGAGCTTCCATTTTTATTACTTTCTAAGTCGTCTGTAATTATTTTTAAAATGAGTTTTCAACAAAACACACAACATCTGCTCCACAGTCATGATGTTTTCTGAGAGATTATTAAATCCTGTGTCCTACATGTCCTTATGAATTGCCTATCCTTCTTGTTCATACTCTTTCTGACATAAGAATATGGGTCTCTGTTCTCCTGGCCACCCCTTGAGTTCTATAACTATTTGCAAGAGTTGTTGCTTTATGTGTACAAAGTGGCTGCTTCTGAAGGTGATGAGTAAAGTTAAGTGGTTGTCTTGTCTACTGAGTGACTGACTATTCCTTTTAACAATGCAAAATACGCCTCATTCTAAACCTCTGTCTCCTCTGGTTCTAGCATCAGCACTCGTTGAGGTCATTTTACACTTACTAGAACTTTGATTGTCGCCTCATGCTTAGCCTTGCCCCTGTGGCTTCTGATGGACAGTCTGGGACTGCTAATTGCTCTCTTTGATCCATCGAATGACACTTGTTTGGACCACGCATCTCCCGTCATACCACCCCTACATCGCATGCACCTCGCTTCTTCCCTCATTTTCAACTTCGTGTGCTTCATACCCTTTCAGGGTTCACATCTCTCCCTTTCCTGTTCGTCTATGAAATAACCAACTTTATTTCCCCTGCCCTCACATATGAAGGTTAGATGGCTTCAAATTGAATTCAAGAGCAACAATCTATTTTCATCTGAACCCTGAGACCACTTTCCATTTTCTCCTAACACACAGTATTTCTGATGAAAAGTCCAGCGCCCCAGGCATGTGATGCTTCCTTCCTTTCTTTCTTTCTCCCTTTCTTTCTTTTCCTTTCTCTCTTTCTTTCTTTTCCTTTCTCTCTTTCTTTCTTTTCCTTTCTCTCTTTCTTTCTTTTCCTTTCTCTCTTTCTTTCTTTTCCTTTCTTTCTTTCTTTTCCTTTCTTTCTTTCTCTTCCTTTCTTTCTTTCCGTTTCTCTTTCTTTCTTTCTTTCTTTCTTTCTTTCTTTCTTTCTTTCTTTCTTTCTTTCTTTCTTTCTTTCTTTCTTTCTTTCTTTCTTTCTTTCTTTCCAACAGTGCTGGGGACTGGACCTAAGTCTCACATGCTCGACAAGCACCCATTGCTGAGCTACATACCTGTCTTTTTAATTGGAGACAAGGTCTCAGAACGTCTCCCAGGTTGGCTTTGAACATGTGATCCACTTGCCTCAACCTCCCAGGTGTTACGATGACAGACCTGCGCCTCCAGATTCAGCACTCTCTTCTATACTGGATTTTTCCTTGTCTAAAACTTTCTTTTTTAAAAAAAAAAACATCTTTATTATTATTTCTGCTCATACAAACTTAATAAGTACACCACTTCCCTCTCTCCCTTCTCCTCCCCCCGAACCCCCTGCTCCCCCTCCCCTTACCCCTCCCTTCCCATCCCCCAGTGCCCCCCCAATCCCCAGAGAGTCCTTCAATGTACATGCCATAAAACTTTCTTTTCTCCTACGAATTCTACAGTATGAATTTTTTGTAGTGATCATGGCTACATTCACTGATGATTCCTCATCTGAAGATTAAAACTTTCAGCAAACTAAAACTGCGTCTATGTATTTCCGCTGACTCCTATGTTTCCTTGCGAAAAGTCTAAATTATAGAACCACAATATTTTCCAGGTCTTCTTTCTTGCCTTCTCTTCTTAATGCCTCTTTCCTTTCCCTTTCTTTATCTTTATTTCTTCTTCTTTCCTTGCTCTGTCAAGATAATCCTTTAAATTCATCTTCCTATTCATTAATTTAGCTTTAATTTATTACCAAATTAAAATTGGGAGAGTAATTCATGTTCATCAGCTTTCTGTGACTTTAATAAGATAGCAAAATTATTCAATTTAAAGGATAGATTCACATTGGCTCAGCAATGCCAGAGGTTTTAGTTCAGAGTCTCTTAGTTACATTGCTTTGGGCTGAGACAAGGTCGTGACTCGATCTCCTGACAGATGACTGTTTACCGTTAGGCATCCAGGAAGCAAAAAGAGAGGAGGAAGATGCTGGATTCCTCATATTCCCTTCCAGGTCATGCCACCAATAACTTAACTTCCTCCCACTAAACCCAGTTCCTGAAAGTTCCACTGCCTTTCATTAGTGCCACAGACTATATGGCCTTTCAAGACATTCAAGAGCCAAACTATAAAATCATTATCTTGAATCTCTTAGAAGGTTCTCTTTTTCCTGTGTCCCTCTCCTCATACAAACGGCTCCCATCGTCCTGAAATTTCACTGATCTTTGACAAAATCATGAACATCTCTCCCTGCTTTTTCAAAATGGCTTCAGTGAGACTGACACTTGTATTCAACTGCCACCAGGAGATCAACGAATGCCAGACATGGCCTTCTGTGTGATGTGTTTGTTCACTCATTTAATCTGAAGCTACCTGGGAGGTTTAGATGTGCATTGCTATTATCACACACAACGAGCCTGGGCAGAGCCTGGATGCTGCCCCAGACTGCCTGAATGCAGGACCTGCAATGCGCAACCATCACACATAGCCAGCACTCACCCCCTTAGCTCAGTGTGGTCTCCTATTTTGAGCTGCTACTTCACAACTATGCCTATGGTTTCTTTGGTATCTGCCTCATTCTCCATAAATAACAGACATGTCCATATTGGTAAGGAATATGGCTACAAGATGCCCCCCAAGTATGGTGAGATGGTAACACCTACCAAAGGAAAAAAAAAAAAACTTGTCCCAGGGAGGCACAGACCTAAGCTGAATGCTTTGCCAGCCCCTGAGGACCCACTGCCTGCCTAATTCAGTGCTCCAGCCTCTGAGGCCCATGCTCAGAGGTTTGCCCTCTCCAGACAAAACAGCAAGAATGCCTGAGTGAAGCAGGTCCCCGAGGTCAGAGAACTGTAGCAAGCACCACAGAGTTATACACAGATCATAATGTCTGTATATAATTCAGCATCTCAAAAACTTCCAACATCCCTGCATCCCTGAACAACATGAGTCAGAGTGGAACAGCTATATAAAGTGTGAAACATAAATCTCAAGCTCCCTTTTATATAAAATTGCATTCACGTTTGTGTAAATAGACATATAAAAATACAAGAATAAAAGGAAAGAGGCTCTGCATGACCTTTGGTATGCATCCCTGAGGCTGATGCAGCTGAACTGCACACACCTCCTTAGGACTTCACCGTGCTCACCTTGACACCATCTGTTCACTGTCTTCCAGAAATTCTCCCAGCCTGGCCTGTCAAGTCCAGACTTCTGGGTTTTCTATCACAGCTGCATATTTTGTCTTAAAAGGGCCTGTCTTTGCTTTTTCAGTTAAATGGGGAGGAGGAGCAAGACAGCACCCTGGGCTCAAATCATTACTTTGAAAATGAGTCTTGTATTTCTGGCAGCTTGTGCTGTTGATATTTTTAATTGGTAGATGCAATTGTATGTATGTATCATTTACAGCATGATTTTTTGGCATAGGCATTCAGAGTGGGATGTGATACTTGCCAGGAGCTGGGTCAGGGTAGAAGGAAGTGGCTAAGATATTGGTTCAAAGGTGATAAAATTTAGTTAAGAGGAATCTGTCTAAGAGATCTACTGAACAACAAGGTGACTATGGTAAACAATAACAGACTGTATCCTTGGGGATCTGCTAAGAGAAGATTTGAGTGTGGATATTTTTAAATGAGTTGTCATATTTTTAATTAGAAAAGAAAGTGTAGGAAGGATTTGTTGGTGATGTCTCTTCACCCTTTAAAGTGTGAGTGATCTCACACCTCCTTCAAAAGGTCAGTACCAGACCCACATGTGACATTTTTAACAAATTAATGTATGTTGGAAGATACTCCATTTCTTCATCCAAAGAATGAGTTTATATATAAAGTGAATTTTATTGCAGACCAGAGAGCAACCTATCTGGAGTATAAATTAAGCTTAGATGAAACCAAATATTCTTTCTCTTAACAGGGCACACTGTATAGTATTTTTTATTTATTTACCAAAATTAATATATCTGTTTTTACAACTTCAGCCAGTTCATTTTACTCTTATATTTCTTCTCTTATGGATTATGTTTTTCATATTTATGTATTTGTTTATGTATTTCAGAACACTAAAGTTCTCATAGCAGGAGAATTTAATCACAGTTGCATAAGTCAAATTGAGTGACACTTGGAGAGTCTAGTGAATTGAATGTTCTACACCAGCAGGATGGACAAGTTCAGAGTCTAAAAAGGAACTGTTTGTGTTAGAGAAATAGCAGAGAGATCCAGATTGGAAGGAAGCCAAGGCAGACTCAGAGAGTTCAGGTTAGCAGGGGCCTTGAGGCCTTGGCAGTGAGATTGAGGAAGGTCACTGGGCAACTCCACTGAGCCTGGAGAGGAGGGGGTAACGTTAGTGTCAGGGGCTGTGGTTGAGTCTGCGTCAGAACACAAGGGAAACTCAAGATGGACTTCCCTTGGGTGAACCACAATCTTGTCTACAGCAGCACTTGTTTCGGAGCTGATGGGCCATGCACTTTGGACAGCAGACTAGGCCCAGGTCCTTCCAACCTCTTCCCAGGACTAGAACCTCTCTGAAGCCTGCCTTTCATTAACAACTGCAAGACTGTGTCACGGACTATGGGACACAGAGTCAAAACTGTTAGGTCCTCATGGCGAGCATTATTTCTCGTCAATTTAAAATGCATGTCATTTGATGCTTTTTTAAAACTTTTTAAAAGTTTAGCTAGAATATAAAATAGTGGGTTTTATTTTGACATTTTCATACATTTATATTATTGCACCTTGCTGAATATGAGAGTAAATGCACCCTCTCCCTCTCTCACTAATCCCACTCTGTACCCAAATAGTTCCCATTCTGCTTTCATTGTGTGTATGCATGTGTGTGTCTGTGTGTGTATTTATGTGTGTGTGTGTGTGTTTTTTATTTTGCATGTTAGAGAAAACATGAGATTATGTCTTTTTAAGTCTATTTAAGTTTATTTCACTTAAAATGATTATTTCCTGTTCTATGTATTTTCCTTCTACTTATAGAACTTCTTTATGGTTGAATAAAATTCCATTATACATTATATATATATATCATATTTTCTTTATCCATTCACCTGTTGATGGACATCTAAGCTGATTCCTTCTTTAAGTTTATTTTATCTAACATTGACACTACCACCCTTGCTGTCTTATTATTAGATACAATTTTTTGTTAATTCCTTTCTGTTTTGCCACACGCTATGTCAATTTTTAGGTAACTTGTGTTTTGCAACATATATTGAGTTATACTTTGAGCTTTTATCTAAACTAAAAGAAACTTGTAAATAAAAACAAGAGATTTAAAATAAACTAAGACTACCTTTCTCTTAACAGGACACTGTATGTCAATTTTTTATCGATTATCAAGATTAGCATATTTGCTCTTAAAACATTGACAAGTTAATTTTATTATTTTTTTCCTTCATCTTTCATGGATTATGTTTTAGTGTTCTTTCCCTTCCTCTCAAGTTTGAAACTTTGATCCATCTTCTTTTACTTCATAATTGCTGTTCAAATTTAAACATTCATTAGCATATTTTCATTATAAAATGTCAACTATGGACCAACTTGTGTTAAATCCTTGCTGAGTGAGATACCAGATTTCTGTTGGACTACAGTCTCTATTGGACTATTTCCCAATTTCAGTGGACATAGATGGAGGTCAGATGTAATTCCCCCCTACTCCCTGCACAGCCATTTCCATAATCTCCAGTTTTCAACTCAATAACAGATAAATAGTTCCCACCATGGAGAAGCAGGGTCATTTTTGTTCTCCAGACACATCACCAATGTCTGGAGACAATGGTCCGTTGGGGTGGGAAAAGTTGTGATTGGGGAACAGACAGAAATTGGCACTGCTGATCAATGAAAGACCTGGCTGCTGAGATTCTGGGACTCTGGTTGAGAGGCCTGGGGTGTCTGTGGCTGTGTTAACAATGCTGATTATAACTCATTCTCTTGCTGCTGATACTTTCACATCTTCATTCTTAACCTCTGTTTCAATGACCATTTATTCCTAGACTGACTAGAAAGTGATTTTAAGCTATTACTCCTTCGGTAAGATTCTAGGGGAAAGAGGATACAAATTGTCTATACTCTTTCAGATAGAAACAATGCCTTAGTCTCATTTACAACTTTTATACAAAAATACTTGTTTTCTTTTTGTGTAATCTCCATGTTCTCTTCCTCCACTTTTTTTTCTGCTAGAAAGATCTTCTACATCCTGAGATCAGGAACTTTCTTACTTATCTCAAATTATGTTTTAACACATGACCATTTTAACCTGTCAGGATTTATTTTGATATTTGTTATAAAAAAATGCCCTTGACCTTTAAACAGCCTATTCTTTGCTCAACACAAAGGCCAGATTCTAGAGTTTGCATCTTGTTTCATTCAATCTATATTTCCTTGCAGTAGACTCTCAATTTCAGTTCTTATAGCTTTTATGCTATACATTCATGCCTATTGGTCATCCTTATTGCAATTACTTTCAGCAACCTCATTTTGGCTTTTCCTTGCACATTTATTCTTTCAGAACTCTGGAGTAATTTCATCCAGTCTAAACACTATGTCCATAGGGATTCTTTATTGGCAATGCATAACATGTCCAAACATCAGAAGTATTGCAAGATGTCTTTGATCTTTCTTCTTCTTCCCTTTCCTTCTACAATATTTGTATCTCCTTTATGTAAAATTTATGTCATCCTTTTCCTCTGCATTCTGCAAGAATTTCTCAAGCTCCCCCCTTTCTTTCACAAGTCTAATTTTCTTCATGTTCTCATATTCTTCTGATGTGGCAGTTTTGGAATTAACAATTTGGTGTGTACTCTTTTTGCATTCCCTCTGGGAAACTCTCAGTCTTAGACACAAACTTCAATGGAGATGGGAAAAACACACCCTCTGGCCTCTTGCTCTTAACATGTGTTGTGTAGAGCAACAGCTTTGACTCCTTCAGCAATGACCTGGCCTTCTTTGTGATGGGACCAACTCTGTTTTTTCCTCATAGACAAATCCAAGTCTAAGAAAGGAATAAGTGAAAGCATTTTTCTCTCTGGTCTGATTTCACCTGTACAGAGGCCCAGGGGAATGTGCTAAGCCCCACAGATGGTCAGAGCATCCTACCTGCTTCCTTCCGCCAGCACTGAGGCAGCTAAGCTATCCCCAGCAGGATCTTCATGGTCCACCAGCTGCAGCTGCCCTCATTAGACATCTACAACCTGCTTTCCTAGCAGAGCCACCTGTGCCCAGCCTAGCCCAAGGACTGGACAGTGATGGGTACCTGCTTCTAAGTGTCATCAGTGGAATTAAAAATGAACCCACTAGGGCCTGGCTAGCTGAGTGACAGGGCCTGAGCAGGCTCTGTAGAGAGTCCCTTTCTGTCCCTTTTAGCCATTCCCACAGACTTGCAATTGGAGTATGTGCCCACCCTGTGCCTGGATGCAGAGGGTATTAAGAAGCAATGAACTCACTGATGTCTCAGTTATTACTTAGGATTTTCCTTTCCTCATTCTGCCTCAGTTAATAAAGAATTGAAGGATTTAAAAAAAAAAACAGTCATGGGGGGCTGGAGAGGTGGCTCAGGGGTTAAGCCTCTGCCTTGCAGGTGGAAGGTCCTGAGTTCAGATCCTAGACCCCACATATAGACGCCGGGCGGAAGCGGGGGCGGCCTGCGTTTCTGATCCTGGTGGGGCGGAGCCTGTGAATCCCGGGGAGGAGTAAACAAGGAGGAGGTGGAGGTGGTCCATGGTGGTTCCCGAATTCATCCGTGGTTCTACACACACACACACACACACACACACACACACGCATAATTGAATAAATAAATAATAAATATTTTTTAAAAAGTCAGCATAATATAATACTTGTTGAATCTGTTCCAGTGCAAGTTAAGATTTCATCAAAATACTCTCACAAAGGTACAAGTTGCCTTAAAACGAGGGCCTCCCAGAACCTTTTATAATGTTAGACACTCTCAAATTTTGTTCAAAATTGAGCTCTATTTGGGAGATACATAACTTCCTTGAATGCCCTTAACAAATATTAATTTGAAGGATCCAACAAAACAAACTATCAGTATCACTAGAGACAAGGCTGCACATGTCAAGGGTGTCTTTGTAAACGAGACTTGAAAAATCAATTTATTATCATTATTATCACTATTATTTTGTGTGTGTTTGTGTGTGCCAGAGGGTACTTGAGTGCATATGTCTGTGGAGGCCCAAAGGTAACATTAGCAATCATCCTGGATTGCTCTACCTCCTTATTACTTTACACAGGGGTTTCCCAGGCTCTGCCTTTATTTTACAAACTGAAGGAAGATAGAAAAGCCACCTGATTTAAGAATTGGGGAATAAAAATTCAGAACTTTGAACAAAATGTCCAATACAAGTAATGTAGGTAGATTCCAAATGTATGAAATTTTGGAAATTTTCAATCGTGGAAATTCAAAATGCAACTCAGAAGAGAAGGAAGGACCCAGAAATCACAGGACCTAGGGAGAGTTTAAGTAAAACGTATTACAAACCAAAAGACTAAAATAGCAGCCATTTGAAATCAACTCACTGCAGATGTGACCAGATGTATGTCAGCCAACAGGTAAATTATTTCTCATAAGGACACATTTGATTGATTGAATTCATCTACAGCTTTTAAACAACTTTTCATGTATAGTCATGATACACACAACGTATTTTGAGGGCAATTCTTTTTGGGAAAATGGGAGAATGCCTTATATATGAGATCCTAAACAATTGCTTATTAGCAAATTACAAGTTGCTCCTTATTGAGTCCCTTGACTGTTTTAATTTCAGTTAAGGAATTTGAAGGATGATAGCTAATCATTGCCCTACATAATTTCAAGGAGAGAAAAAGAGAGATGTATAGCAAAATGGATCAACAATCAGAATCCAAGTGATCAAATATGCACATATATAAAGCTAAAAATATAAAAATGATTTTTAATTCCACATTTATCTGATTTCCCTACATAAACTACCTCTATTTGACCCCAAATTTCAGGCAAGCCCAGCCATTAAGAAAATAAGAATTTAAGTTCTCATAAAGAACTTCTTCCTCAACTGAAAAGGATTTTTCTTGAACTTGGAATTCTATAATTCAAAATCTATTCCAACCTAAGTCATTTCCAGCTCATGTCAGTTCTGCCAATTATGCTTTGACATTTTCCCTAAGCATATTTAAATCTATCAATGTAATTTGAAGATTCTTTATTTTTCATTATTGCTTCATGCATGTGTGCTTGTGTGTTTGTGTGTATGTGTGTATGCATGTGTGTGTGTGTGTGTGGTATATGTGTATGTAATGTTTGTGGGGGTTAAGAACATTCTCATGAATACATACTCATGGAAGCTCTATTGCTTTCCACTTCACTGAATCCAGTCTCACTGTTTCAGCTGGATCAGCTGGCCAGGAAGCTCTCAGAAGCCCACCTGTATTTCCCCATTCCAGATACTGAAATTACAAGCACAGGCACGTGAAGCCATATCTAATTTTTTATATAGGAGGTAGAGATCCAAACTCAGAGCACCCAAACTCAAATCCTCATCCTTACTCAGTTTGTCTGCATGTCGCTGATAAATATACAACCAAACAATTTAAGAGAACAGAAGGTTTTATTCTTGCTTATGGTTCTGGTTGTACTTCATGTTCCAGTCTGGCAGGAGAGTTCGCACCAATGTCAGGAGAAAAGGGAACTGGCCACACCAGCTCCATAGGAATTGTTGAGAGAAAGGCAAATGTCTTCATTTGTCAGGCTGAGATTCTGCTAAAGTACAGTGAAGTAAGCCTAACGACTGAGCCAGCACTCTCCTTCTTATCTACCTACCCAGCTTCCACGCACCATGAGCTCTGTCTTCCCTCATCAACCAGACAATCTCCTTCAGGCCTGGTTACAGTTTTTCTTCATTTTAGTAACACTTTTTTTTCTTTCTTTTTTCATTTATTTTTTCTACTTTTACAAGCATGTTGAGTATTCATCCCATTTTCCCTCCCTCCCCTCTCCTTTATATCACCTCCCTTCCCTTCCTCATTCCCTCCCACTCCTTCCCACCCTTCTGCCTATGTGCTTTTATGAACTCCAGGATCTACTCCTGTGGGGCCTCAGGCCTCCATCAAATTACCTCTCTTCAGGCCACCCAACTGATACGTGCTTTTCTCTTCTCTCCTCCATCTAGTTTTAGACCCAGATGTTTCCACTGTAAGTTCCCATTCTATGGGTATAATAACAGCTACCTTCCTCCCTATAGGCTTATTGGCTGTCTTCCTTATTGATCTTTTTCCTTCCCTTTTTTAGGTTCTCATTCTAGTTTACAGTAACAGGGATGGGTACCATTCTGACACGCGGGTCTTGAATCCAATCAGGGAGCTGCTGATTGTCTCCTTGATACTCATGCCACTATTACACTGATGGTCACTTGTTGCCATGCTGATTTACATTGCAATATACAGATCTCATACCATTGATGGGATTTATGATTATTTCTCTCCCCCAGCAGCTTCTACAGTATTCATTGTTACTGTGTAAACTTTCCAGAAAGGAGAAGGTTCTCATACCAGTTCCAGTTGATATATTTTGTCATGTTCTGTGATCCATTTGTCTACACATTTTTTAAAGTTGTGAATTCAGTGGTGTATCGACTTAGACTTAGTCACTGCTTTTGAGTTCTACTTTCACTCAATCCTTTGTTTTATGACTATATACAAACAAGACTTTTTGTGACTCAGTATTGCAATTTATAAAGCACAGGTAATAATATTGTCAACATTAACAGAGTCAAGCAAACGTCATGTGAGATATATATGTAAAATACTTGAAATATCACCTGGCACATAGCATTCAATAAAAAGTGATACTAAGATCAGTATGACCCACAATGAAAAATAGAGATCAACCCCCACACACACACACTCAAAGGCTCAGGGAGTGTCCTGGAAGCAATGGTGAAAAGAGTTTAATGGCTAGATGTTGGGGAGGAAGGCTGCCAAATGGTGTCTTCTGGACATGAGATAGCCATGCATGGCATTCATGAACTTACTGCAGCTGTGGTTACCTGCATATGACCTTACAGGACTGGTCTGGCCACCATTTCAAAATAAGCAGGGGAGGGAATCACAAGGTTCCATCCTTCACTAGAGACAGTTAATGTGCACTCAGGAAGATTGTGTTATTTTCTTCAGTGATGTAGCCATTGCTAAACTGCCCATGTTCCAACAAAATAACCTATCATTATCATGCATCTGCAAGGGACCCTCATTAGCCTCTGAGGGTCAAAAACAAAGGCATCAAACTAGGAGGACTTGCTGGCAAGAAGAAAAGTTTCATCAGAAGACAGGAGGGGATGAAGAAAGGTAATGGGGGATAAAAATGTTTGTACTCAGTATATACATGTATCAAAATGTCAAAGAACAAATAAAGGTTTTTTTAAAAAAACTGAAAGTTGAAACAAAAATATGCACCTTAACAAATAATTCCACTCTTTCTCTCCTGGCTACCTATTGTGTTTGTTCTGCTCTATTTGTTTCTGCCTGAATCAGGTGTCACAATTTAATCCACCTGAATATACCATGGCTCCTCTCAGCCCCCTGGTATCTCAATTTCATTTCACAAGTCCAGTCATCTGTTTCCTGCTTATTCCTGGCACTAATTTTGGTATCCCTGCTGGTAGGGATCCAAAGAGGTTCTAAGAGGGAGTACAGTTTCTGCTCCATTGAAAAATAATTACACCGAGGCAGCACTTTTCTAAATGCATTTATTAATAAATGTTAGGCAAGAGATGTTTCCATGGTCCGGGAGTTTGGGGGAACTGCTTGTATAAACAATATTAAACAGATGTCTTTATCCAGAGACCATTTGGCATTTTAAGCATAAAAGGTTCTGTTATAGCTCTGAAAAATGAAGTAAAGTAAGCTGCTTGCAACAAGAAAACAAGTTTGCTGGAAGGACATGTGCAGAAAAACATTCTGAAAGAACAAAACTCAGAAAAGGTGTGTTGTCTAAGAAAGGAGGTGGGGGAATGAAGATATAACTTAGAGGTTAAATTCTTTGCCTCACAAGCAAAAGAACTTGAGCCTGGATTCCTGGATCCCATGTAAAACTACTTGGCAGAAATAGAGGTGCCCTGAATTTCTGACCCTTGAGGGCATAGCTTGGGAAACCCCAGAGCATAACGATAAGGAGCTACACAATCTAGGATGATTCCAGGTGTCACCCTTGGGTCTCCATAGGTACATACACTCAAATGACCTCCTGTATACATGTGTGCATGCACACACACATGTACTAAAAAGAAAGGCTGCAAAGGAGAAAGAAGACTTGCACACAAGTAAACTAACTAGTAACAGGCAACACTAGCAGGTTACCAGGCTTGGCTTTCCAGCTTCGGTTCTGCATGTCCTATCTCAGCTGTTACTGAAGCTGCCCACTGCATTGCTTTGCTTTATGAACTTTTCCATCCACATTTTTTCTGTACATTTTCATGTATTTGTGCACATTGTCCTCATTGTTCAAATCCAGAGGATGCATGTTTCCATCCCTTCTCATTTCTTTGCCTTTGGAATCTTTGAAATCCTATCTTCTATTCTATTGTTCCATCAACACTGGAATTTATTCTCTCTCTCTCTCTCTCTCTCTCTCTCTCTCTCTCTCTCTCTCACACACACACACACACACACACACACACACACACACACACACACACACACCTTAACCTACCCACTAAAGCTCATCCCACAGTGCTGGATCCAGGACCTTGAATGTACTAGAAAGCACCTCACTATTGAGCAATATCCCCAATCTTCCACTTACTTTTTAGTTTTAGACAGTCTCACCATATTGCCCAAGCCGATCTTGAGCTCACTCTGTGCTCTGGGTTAGCCTTGGATATGTGTTCCATCTACCTCATCCTGCCCTCGCTCCTGTCTCCACAGCCAAACTGCTGGAATTCCAGGTCTGCGCTGCTGGGTCCTGCTAAGAACTTCTGTTACATTCCCTCTCATGCATCCTTTCTAACCTGCAGAAGTCACTGCTCTATCTTCGGATTGATGTTCTTTAGCTTCTGCATGTGAGAGAGAACATATCGTTCCCCTACCTTTCAGATGATTATGATGCTAGATCCTTCCAATGGTTACTATGAAAATTTAATTAGAAAAATAGGAAACACATGGTCCAGTGAGTGTGTCTGCCATACAGAATGAAAACAGGCAGCTGGCTTGTTGTTATTTATTCTTGCAGTCCTGGCATTCAGCATGGCATCTGTAACAAGAGGCATCTTTTAGACTTTGCTAAATAAGCAAATGGACCAAGGGCTTTATTAAATCACTGAATAAGCAATTAATCAAGCTTCAGCAGGTGTAGCACTAGGCCATACACACAAACACTGGGGAGAACATGCCACAGTTCAGCTGAACACTGGGCATTGTGTCAATGCCAGGCATTCTCATTGAGCATGCCACAGTCTCTTCTGAGCTGGATGCATTTCTACGACTGTGTCCCAAACTAAGGGTAGAATCTGTATGGACATTTTTGGGGCACTAAGCTCTGGATTTATTAGGATGAACTATTTTTATAGAGCTTTCTGAAACACAATTTTATGTACAGTGCCACCCTACCTCCTTTCACCCACAGTATCAGCAAGGCAGCTTGTACAAAGTTGAGGAAAACAACTTCGGTTTAATGGTTGTTTCCTGGTTTGTCAATACATTAAGGAGATGATTTGACTTCTGACTCAGCATTAACACTGAATGTGTGAAGTGTTCAAAAAGAATACATGAAAATAAACCTTTTGTCGAGTAAGCTTACAGGCTCACTGACAGAAAGAGCAGAAGCTTCCCAGAGAGATCCACTCGAATCTGCCCACAGCAGATAGCTCTGTGCAGCGATAACTTGATGGACACAGTGTGCAAAGTGAAAACACATATCTTTGAGCTTCAATGCATGGCATATAAAGGTCAGGCCAGGACTAGCACAGGTAGAATGCTAATGAGAAATAGGAGTCGGGGCACCATCTCCTAGGAACTATGATTCCAGGGATCTCCTATCTTTCCTCCAAACCTCATTATAACTCTGTCTAAATAAAGTCTGACCATTGGGTTCACTAACAATGAATCCAGAATCTTCTGTGCATTCTACGTGAAGAGCTCTGGGTAATACATAATGAAATGCAAACTCTTTCAGCTTTGCTCTTTCTCCTGAGACAACTGAGGCCAAACCCCTTTGTAACTCTTTTGCTATAAATCTTTAAAGGAAAAAAACCCTCCTAGAATTACATTGGTACTTAGAAAAGGCTTTGAAATCCAAATGTCAAGTATCTATCATTCAGGTAGCTAATTTCAGAGGGAAAAAATAGTCCAGATGCAATTGCTTCATTCATTGCATCTACTAAAGTTGTCATGAGATGTTGACTTTTACAACATCCTGCTTAGCTAGGTCATCTTAGAAATGAAAGCACCAGTCCCTTAAAGACTAACCCCATAGTCGGCACACCATCACTTCTGGATTCTTTCTCAAAGTGAATATCAGAGCAAGAGATAAAATAGATTCTAGGGGAGAGGAAACAAACTCTTCCTCTTATGGTAGGAGGACATGTAAAGTTACATTTCAAAGGGAAGTAAGTATATAAGGAAAGTAAAGTGTCACATCCTTTAATGCAGTCTATCATAAAACTCATAAACTTGGTCACAGACAAATTAAGAAGGACTGGGCACCCTCTCCAGCAGCTAGCATGCTGCTGCAGTCAGCCTGCATGGTTTGATAATAGACCATCAAACAGCTTAAGGGAATAAGAGATTTATTTTCCGGTTACAGTCTAGTCCCGTAGAAGGGAGAGCATGCACCAATACTAGGGCTAAGGGAACCGGCCACACCATCTCTACATAATGGCTGAGAGAGGGATGATGCTTACTTGCCAAACCAGCATGTCTAGCCAAGTATACACAAGGATGCCAACTCTCTCTACCAACTGTCTGTATTTTATTCCAAAACCTTAATCCCTCCACCATGGGCTGGGCCTTCCCATCAGCTAGACAACCTCCTGCAGATTTGCTCTGGGCCTAACTCACCCACTAATTTCTACAAATGTGCCCAAAGATCAAACCCTCAACTGTCAAGTTGACACCCATGTCCAACTATGGCACATGCTTCCCTGACACTGTGCCTAAAGGTTTGATTGTTACCATGGGTTGAAAAAAATGTGGATGGATCGGAGAGGTAACTCAGCAGTTAAAGTGTTTACCACTCAAGCAAGAGTGTCAGCGTTCAGCCCCCAGATTTCATGTGAAATACCAGGTGGATGTTGCAACCCACCAGAAACTCCAGCCCTGGCTGGCAGAAACTAAGAATCCCCAGGGAAGACTGGCCCTAGCAGCAAGTTCTGGGCCTGATTAGTGAACTTACCTCAAAAGAATAAGGTGGAAGAACTACTGAGGGTGGTTGCTGATATCAACCTCAAGCCTTCACACATACTCATATCTACATGTACCCCCACACATATAGATGCCCTCACATATATAATAAGCACACATGAAGACAAAAAATGGAAAAAAGCATTGATGATAAATAAGTATGAAGAGATTCTCATTAGATGGGAATTTTTATTATCTAATAGCAACAACCATTTAATGGCTTACTGAAACAATATCATAAGAGCTCTGGCTAAAGCTCCCTTTATTCATCATAGCGTAATTGCTGACTTACTGAAAATAAATGCTGATTATGCATGCACAATTATTCAAACTATATTTTCTTCTACTGCGATACAATTCTCAAAATTGGTCTATTTCCTTAACGTGCAGAAATTTCCTGTGGATCAGGAACTTTGTCTCAAGCATCTTCATGGATCCATTGGGTTACCCAGCACCTGCACCAGATAGGCCATCAAGAAATAATCATGGAGAAATTAAATAAGATATTCCTCAAGGATACAGTAGCTAAAAGTAAAAGCCATCATAAACATTTGACAACTGGAATAGCTTAAGGTCTTTATGTGCATGACAGATCTCCTTTGGGACACTCCAATTTCATCACTGTGTGCTGAATATCACAATAAAACCCCTTTAGAAAAATATGTTCATTTTTTTCTTGTATCCTAAAGACTTGAAGTGTTTCTCTTATCTATGTTAAATTCATTAAGAAATTTCACTTCTTGGAAAAATTTCACTTCTTGGATTGGGGAAGAAGGACATGTGAGCTTATTGCCATTTAGCTGGCATTGTAAGCTGCTCCTCTCCCAAGGTGACCAGCAAGTAGATGACTAAACCCAAAATGGGTGATTTATCATTTCATTCTAAGAAAATATATATATGGAAATGAACATCTGAAAACATTCTCCACTTTCATGAGGCACCTGGGCCAGTCAAATAAAGGTTGAAAATAATGAATTTTCCTTAATTATATGGTTGAAATGGACAGGTAGGAGCTGGGACAAGATGCTTCGTCTTCTGGGCCTGGTACAGTGTGCATACCCTCTGCAAGCAATCTAGACCAGAGAAAAATAAGGGGCTGAGAGCTTCACAAGATATCCAACAAGGGCTCCAGCTCTGATTGGATGAATTTGGGAATACCTCCAGGGAATCCTACTTTTCTCTGCTCTTCCTTCTGTAAACTGACATATCTTGTGAAAGTAACTATTGAGTCAGCCTGCTCAAAAGATATGTAGGTACAGCATTCCTCACACAGCATGTAAACAGAATAAGCCTAACTGAATAAATGCACCAAGCAAGTGGAAGACATTCTATTCTATGTTATTACCCAAATGCTCTGCCCTGCAGTCTGTTATTGACAATACTGGTTTTCAGCTGTCAGCATATCATCTTATCATAGTTTCTTTATAAAACAGGTGCCCCTTGGGGCTGGAGAGGTGGCTCAGGGGCAGAAGGTCCTGAGTTCGGATCCTAGACCCCACGTATAGACGCCGGGAGGAAGCGGGGGCAGCCTGCGTTTCTGGTCCTGGTAGGGCGGAGCCTGTGAATCCTAGAGCAGAATAAACAAGGAGGAGGTAGAGGCGGTCCATGGTGGTTACAGAATTTGTCTGTGGTTCTATACACACACACACACACACACACACACACACACACACACACACGCACACACGTGTGCATGTATACATGCACAATTGAATAAATAATAATAATAATAAAAACAGGTGTCCCTGAAAGCCTCTCATTCGTCAGGATGAGGGATGAAAGTGTATGAACTTCAAAACTTAGAAGTCCTCCAGCCGGATCCAAGTCATGAAATCAGTGTGGAAATAGTTTCAAGGAGAGCAAGCTTAGCAGCCAGAACACAAGTGACTGAAGAAGTAAATCCTCTCTTCTCCTGGACCAGCACCCTTCTCTTTAGAGTGTCATTAACAACGAACTCATTAAAAAGCATTTAATAACTTCTAAATATTCACCATCCCCATTAACTCATCTGATCTATACAGCAATTCTACAGAGTTAGCAGGCCGAATATTAGAGCGTTTACTAAATGCGAAAGTGAGACACGATGTGCAAATAGCTAGCTTGGGAACAGACAGAAAGTCTGGCATTATCAAGATGACAATAAAATTCATCTGGCTGTCCCCTGCCTGTGGAATTTTCCACTATTCAAGACTGTAGGAGGAGGGTGAAATCACAATGGCACCACCAGCTCCTGTGCAGTGCATCCGAGAATATTTTAGCGACAGCCACCAAAGAAATTGCCCTTAAGTTAGTGAATGAAATAGGCACAACTCTCTGTCTGGAGCCTAAAACTGTTCTATGTATACGTCCTAAGCCCAACTCTTTTCAGACTCATATTTCCTTCAGACTTTATTTCCTAAAAGGAGAATTTGTGCCACTGTCTTCATGAAGATTATTCTCCTCTCTGAATTTATTATCAATATAAATGACCAGGTCTGAGGAGATGGTTCAGTAGTTAAAGATCCTGCCTCAAAAGGAAAAGGATTGGAGTTAAAATCTGCAGATTACACCTAAAATGCCAGATGGGTATAGTGACTTACCTATAATTCAACCTCAGAAGGCAGAAATTGGGAATCTCCAGAGCAAACTGGGAAACTAGACTAGTTCTATCATCAGCTCTGGGTTTGATGAGAGACTCTACCTCAAAACAATAGTAATAATAATAATTAATAAGTGAAAGTAATCAAGGGTGATTCTTTTTTTATTTCTTTTTTCCACTCATACGAAGTTGATAAGTACCCCATTCCCCTCCCTTTCTCCCTCCCTCCACCCCTCCCTGGACCCTCTTGTTCCCTCCCCCCTTTTCCCTTTCCATTCCCTCCTCCCTCCCTTTCTCCCAGTGCCCCCTCCCCACTCCACCCCATTCTGGAGCATCCTTCACTGTGCATGTCAAACTTCCCTCTGGGTCCTCCTCTCTGATGAGGTGTAAGGACTCAGTGGCATTGCCTATAGCTCTTTCTTGTGTTCCCCTTTAGTACAGGAACACTATTGTGGCTATTAATCCCTTGCCTCTAAGGATCTTAGTGCCTGTGATCCATGCTAGACTTTGGGGGGTGGTCATGACATGTCAGTCATTGTGCAGGTCATGAAAAGTCCTATTATAATTACTTTGGCCCTAACTTGTGTGGAGTATCTTACATATTACTGCTCCTCCCCATCTTTAGGCTCTTACAATCCTACCACCCCCTCTTCCGCAAATTTCCCTGAGCTTTAGGATGGGGAGAGGTTAGGCTGGCCTGGTTCCAGGTGATTAATGTAGGGTCTCTGATGTTCTGAGTTATGGTTTTTTTTCAGTTTTGCTGTTCCTGCATTGCCCTTGGCTCCATCCTGATGGGTAGGATGTCACCCCCTAGCCAGAGATAAAAGGCTGTTAAAATAGAGTCATTATAAGAGTAGATTCAAAGGTAGATGGAATAAGAGGAGGAGACCATGGGGGGGGGTCAGTCTCCCATTTGCAGGATGGTTACCTTCTATCTGCCCGACTCTATGCCCTCTCTTTCTGGTGAGATCATACCCCATCAGATGCAAGTGACCAGTAAGGAAAGTCTGCAAGTCCAATCAGATATCTCATTACTTACTTGCAGTCCTTGATGGTAGCCTATTTTCTCTGCTGTAGCATGATCCCCTCTTTTCTTGTTTCTGGCGGGACCCTCCTTCCCCTTCCATCCCTGCTTATAATCTTTGCAATTACTATAGGTATTACAGAGATTTATCTTTGAGTGTGTCACTAAGTGGGTTTGGTACTAGCATCCACCGACTAGGGAGTACATACGGTGCTTAATTTTCTATGTCAATGATACTTCACTCAATATATTTTTTTCTAATTCCATCCATTTCCCAGCAAATTTCATTAATTCATCATTTTTGATGGCTGAGTATTCCATTGTATAAATGTATCACATTTTCCTTATCCACTCGTCAACTGTTGGGCATTTAGGTTGATTCCATGACTTTGCTATTGTAAACAGTGCCTGCTATGAACATGGTCATATTTGTGCCATTGAGGTGAATTTTTGCTGTATGGGGGATTATTCCCAAAAGTGGAATAGCAGGGTCATATGGCATTTCAATCTTTAACTTTTTTAAGACAGCTTGCCAGAGTGGTTGTATAAACCTGCTTTCCCACCAGTAATGTAGGAGAGTTCCCCTCTCTCCATATCCTCTCCAGCCTTTAGTGTTGTTTATATATTGTGGATTTTTGCCATTCAAGGATGATTCTTTTTTTTTTTTCAAGGCACATTTAATTTAATAGCAAGAGTACAATACAAAAGGCCCAAATACAATGAAGGAACACATTCCCCTATTAACACCAATGACAATGCTATTAACATGTGCCTGTGAGATGAGGGTTTACTAAAGAAAAAAAAAAAAGAAAAAAAAAAAAAAAGAAAAGACAAAGTCTAATCACAGCCGATATCCTTATACAGTCTATTTGTGAAATGAATGTTAATAATGCTTCAAACATTTTTAAACCTAAAGTTTGAGACCACACCTTCAGGATTGTACATTCCTCAGCATTATCTGCAGTTCTGCAACCATTCAAAGAACAAACCATTGATAAAAGCCACATTGATTTAAGGCTCTATTATGTAATACAAGAGCCAAGAGCTAACTGGTTAATTGTATCAACTATTTGTACTGGTATCTCGTATTTCATTGTCTCATAACTATTTAAATTGGTGTTTAGCAAGTAAATCCTGTAAAGGCAAAATTCACCTCATTTGAGTTTTTTTTTTTTTTTTTTTTTTTGGACGCCTAACTCTCCACTGGGTCCTCCTCTCCGATGACATATAAGGACCCAGTGGCATTTCCATAAGCCCTTTCTCTTGTTCCCCTTAAGCATAAGATCACTACTATGGCTGTCAATCCCTTGCCTCCAGGTGTCTCGGTGCCCTTAACAGATGCTAGACTTTATGAGGGCAACAGTGCGCTGGACATTGCGCAGGGCATGCAAAGTCCCATTATGATATCAACCTTTGCACACATGCAAACATACATGTGTACACACATATGAAAATGAAAAAGAAAACAAGATAAATGTAAGCATGAGTGATCTTATATTTTCTGTATTTCCAAAAGCAAGACAGAATAACAAAGGTATAATTTGGGTAATCCATTTCATTTAATTCAATAGCTCCAAAGTATCAAATCAGCATGTAATCTTCAAATATTCAAATATTGCATTCTTGTTTCCATCCTTTGTCTGTAGACCTCACTTTTTACTCTGAGCATACCTCAAGTTAGATTACTATTTTTTGTTTGCTTGATTGCTTGCTTGCTTTTTTATTTTTGCATGTGTGTTTCTAGGTGAGTGTGTGCATGTGTGTGTGTGTGCGCACATGTGCACACGTGTGTGTGTGTTTCTGTGTACCAGAGGCCACTTGAGTGTGTGTAGCTATGAAAACCCAAGAATGACATTGGAAATCATCCTGGATTATTCTACCTTCTTATTGCTTTGCTCTGTAATTTCCCAGATTGCCTTTCAGAGGTAGCAGCACAGGCCATTGCCATTTCTGCCCTGCATTTTTACATGGGATTTAGGAATCTAAACTCAGGTTCTTTTGCTTGTGAGTCAAAGGCTTTAGCTCCTGAGCCATGTCCCCAGCCCCAGAACCTTGTGTTTCAAGCACCTCAGTTCCATGGAGCCAGTGGCTGACCACAGAGTTCCTGACGGATTCAGGGGTGTGTTCACCTTCCTCCTGCCACCATTGCTGATCCTCATCTCCATACTCAAGAGGAAACCCAAATGCAACTCAAATTCCTGATCCCAGAATCAAAAGAAAGCAACTGACACAGCTCTCACAGTAGCCGACCTTGAGGGGAAAGTGGGAAGCTGGAGAACTGAATAAACTCCACCAAACTCCTTTCCAACCCATGTGCATCCTAGGAAAGGGGAGATACCTCGCTCAGTAACTTTCTGGGTCACTGCTGGGTGATTCACGCAACAATCCAAGGTTTCTAAGGTTTCTCTCTGCAAGTCAACTATTGCTAATGGCAGTCCCACATTAATGCTGATGCTCACAGATAGGAAGATAAAAGGGTAGATGTTTGTTTGGCCAGCCCATTGAAAACTCAGAGCCCAAGCCCATTTACAGAACACTTCCTCATAGATAAATGAGACACAAATCATGTGTACTTGGCTGCAAATGAATTGCTTGCATGCACAAGGCAAACTCTAAAAACGCCATTTTTCAGTCGATAGCAGTGACTACTGACATGCTTTTGTTTCTACCCAAGACTAAGTGCCCCTTTTCAGAGAGAAATAGACCTGAGCCAAGCCCCCTAACCCATCCTTACCCCACAGAGGATGAATAGCTGGAGTTAACATATGTTAGCATATATTGCCTAACACAAGTGCCAGTGGTAACCAAGAGCTAGGTTAGCCAATGAACTCCATGCTGAAGCAGCCCCTTTGTAGGTTAAATGGACCTTTCATTTAGCAATTTGCAAGATTTCTGATCTGCTTTGCCTTCCTTCCTATATAGCTTTCTATCTTGTGTTTCATTGGATCCCATTAGCAAGAGAAATCCAGAATCAGGCTGGGAAATGATGCTGGGGCATCTGTATTTGAATCCAGAATCTAAATGGAGCTGATCAAGCCTGGTTTTCCAAATCTACAAGAAGTGAAATGCTTCCCTGCAAGAAACAATGTGCTCTCAATAATGTAACTTCTTCCCACACGATCAGTTTCAGGAGGCTTGGGTTCATGTGCACGCGCCCTGGCCTAAAGTGGGTTCAGGTTGGTTTTTGGCTGGTCTGTGAATCCTGCTTTTAGTTTGTGTCTTGTGCATCCTGCTTTTGGTATACTTTTGCCAGATAAACCCTAGGATGCCAAGTGTGACTTTTAAATGATTTTTTTTAAAATCAGGTCTCCAGGGGCTGGAGAAATAGATCAGAGGTTAAGACTCTGCCTAGCAAGCAGAAGGTCCTGAGATCAGATCCCAGGTTCCCACATGAAAAATTCCAGGTGAAAACAAATGGGGCCTGCACTTCTGGTCCCAGTAGGCAGAGCCTGAGATATCCCAGAGCCAAGCAAAAAGGAGGTGGAAGCTATCCAGGATGATCCCTCCACAGGAATACATAGACCCCTCTGATACACACATACACACACACACACACACACACACACACACACACACACACACACATAAACCCACTAGATAGATAGATAGATAGATAGATAGATAGATAGATAGATAGATAGATAGATAGATAGATAGATGATAGACAGATAGATAAAAAATTACATCTCCATTTATGCTCTTCTGCATAGGGACTTCCCATTCTTGTTCCTCTCTTTAAAACACATATTTTTAAAACACATATTAAAGAAATTACAGAAGACACCAAAGGTGGGAAGACCTCCCATGCTCCTGGATTAGCAGAATCAATATCATAAAAATGGCCATTCTACCAAAGGCAATATGCAGATTCAATGCTATACCAATCAAAATCCCAAAGCAATTCTTTAAAGAAAGTGACCAAACAATCTCAAAATTCATATAGAGGCACAAAAGATCCAGGATAGAAAAACAATCCTAAGTAACAAAAACATTGCTGGAGGTATCACCATACCAAATCTTAATCTATACTACAAATCCATAGTTATAAAAACAGCCTGGTACTGGCTCTAAAATAGACACACAAATCAATGGATAAGGGTTGAAGACCCTAATATAAACTCACACAATTACAGCCATTTGATCTTTGACAAAGGGGCCCAAAAAATCCAATGGAAAAAGAACAGCATCTTCAACAAATGGTGCTGGCAAAACTGGATCTCCACATGCAGAAGATTAAAACTGGACCCATATTTATCAACATGTACAAAAATTAATTCCAAATGGATCAAGGACCTCAATAGAAGGCCAGAGACTATAAAAACTTTAGTTGAAAGGGTAGGGAACGCCCTTGAGCTGATTGGACTAGCCCAACAGTTCCTAAACGGAAATCCAATAGCACAGTCACTACAACCAACATTCAACAGATGGGATCTTATGGAATTAAAGAGCTTCTATTTGGATAAAGAGAATGTAACCCAAGGTTTTTGGCTGGGAGAAAATCTTCACTAACTACATATCTGATAGAGAGCTCTATTATCCAGAGTGCACAAAGAACTTAGAAAACTAAACACCAAGGAAATGAATGGCCCAATTAAAAAATGGGCCTTGGAACTCAAAAGAAACTTTACCAGGGATGAAATTAAAATGTCTAACAAATATCTTAAAAAATGCTCCACATCCTTAGCTATCAGGGAAATGCAAATCAAAACCATCATCTCACCCCAGTCAGGATGGCAAAAATCCACAATACAAACACCACCAAATGCTGGACAAGATGTGGTGAGAAAGGAACTTTCCACATTGCTGGTGGGAATGCAGGCTTATACAACCACTCTGGCAGGCCATCTGGTGATTCTTAAAAAAGTTAAAGATTGAAATGCCATATGATCCTACTGTTCCACTTCTGGGAATAATCCCTCATACAGCAAAAATTCACCTCAATGGCACAAGTAAGACCATGTTCATAGCAGCATTGTTTACAATTGTGTCCCAGAGATTTTGGTAAGTTGTATTTTCATTATCGTTCACTTTCAGGAAATCTTGAATTTCCTTTTTAATTTCTTCCTGAATCCAGTTCTCATTCAGCATCATATTGTTAAGTTTCCAGGAGTTAGTGTATTTTCTCTTGTTTGTTGTGTTGTGGATGTCCAGCTTTAGGCCGTGGTGGTCTGATAGGGCACAGATTAGAATTTCAACTTTTTTGTATATGTGTAGATTCGTTTTGTGGCCCAATATGTGATCTATTTTGGAGAAAGTTCCGTGTGCTGCCGAGAAAAATGTGTATTCTTTGGGTGAAAAGTTCGATAGAGATCTGTAAGGTCCATTTCTTTCTTTTGGGGGGGTAGATAATTTGGTTTATTATTTGTCACAAGTTAAAATGCATCTCAAATGGAATTGTGTTTCACTTTCCACTGCACATAGAATATGTCTATTTCTGTGTCATCACACACAGCTCTCCCTCCCCCCCCCCGCAATTGTTTATATTGCAAAATGTGTTGCAGACAGGCCAGAGCAGTGGTTCTGTCTTTCTTTTTTTTATAATACATTTTTTATTATTATTTCAGCTCATACAAACTTAATAGGTACACCGGTTCCCTCCCTCCCTCCTCTTCCCCCCAAACCCCCTGCTCTCCCTCCCCTTACCCCTCCCTCCTCATCTCCCCCCCCCCCCCGTGCCTCCCGCCCCAATTCCCAGAGTCCTTTCTTGTGCATGCTGTAAGGTCCATTTCTTTCAGGGTTTGATTAAGTTCCAAAGTGTCTCTGTTAAGCTTTTGACCTGTTGATCTATCCCATGTTGAGAGGGCGGTATTGAAGACCCCAAGAATTATCGTTTGGGGGTTGATTTCTTGCTTTAGGCGCTGTAGGGTTTTTTAATGAATGTGGAGGGACCCGTATTGGCTGCATAAATGTTCAGTATTGTGAAGTCTTCCTGGTGAATTGTACCTGTGACTAAAATGTAGTATCCGTCTATGTCTCTTATGATTTTCTTTGGTTTGAAGTCCACTTTGTCTGAAAGCATAATTGCTACCCCTGCCTGTTTCCTGGTTCCATTAGCTTGCAAGATTTTGGACCAGCCTTTCATTCTTAGGATGTGCCTATCTTTTGTGGTGAGATGAGTTTCCTGAAGGCAGCAGATTGTTGGATTGTGGTTTTTAATCCAAGTTTGTAATCTGTGTCTCTTAATCGGTGAGTTAATACCATTGACATTTAACGTTATAATGGAGATATTATTTTTAATTCTGGACATTTTTTATGTTTAGTAGATTTTGTAAGCATGTTGTTTGATATTTATGTTTTGGTGGTATTATACTTCCCTTCTGTCCTCCTGGATATGCTTGTTCTTTTCTTTAAGCTTGAGTATCATTTCTAGCATTTTTTGAAGGCCTGGTTTGGTAGACATGTATCCCTTCAAGTTGTCTTTGTGCTGGAAAACTTTTCTTTCTCCCTCAATCATGACAGATAGTTTTGTCGGGTATATCAGTCTGGGTTGGCATTTTTGCTCATTTAATACTTGAAGTATGTCTCTCCAAGCTCTTCTTGCTTTTACTGTTTCCATTGAGTAGTCATTTGTTATTCTAATAGGTTTACCTTTAAAAGTGAGTTGCTTTTTTTCTCTTGAAGCTCTCAGCACCTTTTCTTTGTCTTGAATGTGGAGTGTTTTGACTATTATTTGCTGTGGCAATTTTCTATTTTGGTCATATCTGTTTGGAGTGCGAAATGCCTCTTGTATTTGGATAGGCCTCTCATTCTTTAGTTGTGGGAAGTTTTCATTTATGATGAATTCCTCCGGTGTAGTATTTTGGGATTCTTGTTCTGGTATTCCATGAATGCACATGTTAGGCTTCTTCAGGGTGTCCCATATCTCTTGAATGTTCCTCTCCAGTATCTTTTTGGCTTTAACAATCTCTTCCATTGAGCTGGTCAATTCTCCCACTTTGTCTTCAAGATCTGAAATTCTATTTTCTGCCTCATTTGTTCTGCTGATAAGACTCTCTGTTGAGTTTTGGGTTGAAGATAACTTGTCTTTTAGTTCAATTTTAAACTCTGCCTGAGACTGTTTTAACTGCTCTATACCTATTTTTTGTTTCTTGAACTGTTTTTCTCAACTCGTCCAAGTGCCTGTTGTGTTCCTGTTCAAAGTGGTTGATACGGTTGTTTAACTCTTCTCGGATTTCCTCTTTCACAATAATGATCATACTCTGAAAGTCGTTATATTGGGTCTGGCTTTCATGGCTATTTTCTGTGGATTTGTTCTGGTCAGAATCCCTCCTTATGGGATTGATTCTTTCGGTGGGAGATTGGTCTTCTTGGGTTTTGTTTCTCGTGGATCTGCACTTTGACTTGTACGTTGTTGTTTTTTAGGACCTTTCAGTTTCTGTGTGTTTTTCACTGAATCGACGTAGTTGGTATTGTTACACTCGCCAGTTATTACTAGTGCTTGCCTTGGATTGAGTATGTTTGTGTATTGTTATTGTTATATCCTAGATGAGGCTACTAGGCTGTTAGTACCTCAGTTAAGTCAGGTTATGTTACCAGGGGGTGAATATTAGTTTGGTAGTGCACTTTTACGATTTAGTATCTTGGTGAAATGTTGGGGTGAGTGGTGTACTCCCTGGAGTTGTATGTTTTGGGGTGGCTGTATGAGAAAGTTGATCTACAGCATTGATACTTTAAAGGATCAGTAAGGTGAAAAAAAAAAAGTTTACTTATCTTTGGGCTGGATGAGAAGAATCTCACCCACGTGATATATTGATTGTAGTGGAGTCCGTATGTATGGCCTGTGTTTCCTTTGTTCCTTAGAATTTTGCTTGAGTTTCCTTTGGACTCTATTGAATTCTGAGTAGCAATGTGTCTTCCGTGGACCACGTGCGTATGTCCCTGGTGGGCCAGAGAGGCAGAGGGTCTGATGTTGATGGCAGAATTCTTCACCTGCGACCTGGGGGGGGGGGCACGCCGGGGCGGGACGGTGCGAGGGGCTGGGGTCCGGGGCGGGGCCCTGGGGGCTAAGCCCGCAGCCCGGCGGCTCCGGGGTAGGGGATGGGGCTGGGCTGGGCTCTCTGGCTCGCTGGCTCACCTGGGAAGGTCGTCGCAGAGGGGGGCAGGGCCCCAGGGGCAAAGCCGGCTGCTGCGCAGCACGGTGCTGCTGGCCGGGTGGCTCCGGGGTGGGGGGCGGGCAGCCTATAAGTCTTTACCTACAATAGATAGAGAGGATCTCAACACCCTGACAGGATGCAGCCTAGAGCAGTAGAAGAGCAGTGAAGTGGACAGCAATGGCCAGCCATAATGCAGTGTACCAGTGCCTCAGCAAGGCTCACCCAGAATCAGACCAACCTAATCTCTCCCCATCCTAAGGGTTTGGGAACCTTATAGAAGAGGGGGTGGTGAGATGGTAAGAACCTGAAGATGGGAAGGTTCATCTTTGGACAAGACATTCCACTTAAGGCAGGACTCTGCATCTAGAAACACACTGCAGTGAGATTTGTCCTTCTCAGGCATGCATAGTGACTGACATGCCAATGTGCCCCAATAGACTATCTAGGAACTCAATAAAGATAAGAACATACAGTAGAAACTTTGGGGTCTAAAGCTGGATGAGTGAAGAGAAATGCCCCTATCAGTGAGGTGGCCTGAAGAGGGGCAACTTGGTATGCCACAAAGGCCTGAACCCCCACAAGAGTAGACAAGCTAGAGGGAGCCCTGGGATCCATAGAAGTGGTCAGGCAGGAGGGTGGGAGGGAGTGGGAGGAATTGAGGAAGGAAAGGAAAGAAATGGGAGAGTGGGAGGATGGAGAGAAGCAGGGATGTGTACTCAATAATGCTTGTAAAAATAGAAAAATAATAATAGAATCATTTATAAAAACTAGTATGGAGTAAATGGAGAATTCAAAGAATCAGATGATTTGCTAGAAAACTTTGAAATTGTTCTAAGGGACAATGAAATCCCCATACAAATTATCATATGTGGAAGAAATGTAAAAATATAGATTTAATTCTAAAATTCATGTCAGATAAAAAAATCACATCTATAATAAGACTATCAATTTGCTCTATTGATTTCTTTAAAACAACCCTTTCCAAATTGTCTTTAAAACAACCTTTTCAGCAGCACAAACAGAAACTTGGAGTCGAGATAAAGAAGGACTTTCTTATGGAGATAGTCAAGCCAGAAATGAGCTTCAGGCCTTTCTGAAATAAGCCAGTCCATTCTTTCGGGGTTCCCTGAAAGTTTGTGCTACCCTCTTTGGGTATCCCCTCTGGGCCAATTGGAAGGACACAGAATTGCTGACTCCCAAAACCCCTGAAACTGTTAATTCCTGCTGTGATGTCTGATGTTGAATTTGATGGAACTGCCTGCCTCTAAAATTTAGAATGGCTATGATGGTGGTTTGGGGCTCCACTAATATGAATATATTGGTTTGGGTGGCTTAGGAAAAGCTAACTGCAAAAAAGGAGGTGAATAAAGAAAAGAAGAAACTCACTTTTTCAGAATACAGAAAAAGAGTGAATGGTTCCTTTTGCAAAATGATTTTGCGGGAATGAATGTGAACTTCCACAGCCACCGATTCTTTTCTGCGCTACACTCGCCAGTGGCAGATCCTTCTCCTGCTCTCCAGTCAAGGGCATACTCCATGGAAAGTGCAGTAAGACCTTCTTGCCCAAAAAATTGAAGGTCATCACAGTGATAGGCAAAGGTCCATCCACTGTGCCTGATGCAACATCAGTGGCATGACTGCTTTCCTGCCCCACTGCATCCCCCATCTTCCTCACAGGCTTTTGTATCCAAAAACAATAATGATAATAATAAATAAATGTGGGGCTGGGACAGAGCTGTGAGAACCCTCATGGAGCAGATGTAGCCTTTGCGGCCAAAACAGGGGCAGTGTCTACCTAAGGTCAGAAACAGCCATCTATCCCAGCCTCATCAGGCTGGTGGCATCTAGGGAACAAGAAAGGAAAACACATCAGCAGAGCTACTCTGGAACTGGGGTTACACTTTGCCCCACCACAACCCCCACTGTGCCTAGTATGACTCCATAAGCAACTCACACAGAAGAAAGGGGTGTCTGAGAATTCCCTGGACATGAAAGTTTGTCCTCTTCCCCCGCCCCCAGCATTGAAGATGTACCACCAGGGATTTGCTGACATCTTTATTAACAACTTCATCATGACTTCTGATGGCTCAGTCGTTTCAGCTGGGAGGAAGGGTCCTCACCTCTGCCACTGGCAACATGCTGCTGCCCCATTGCCACACACTGTCAGCTTTACGGCCCTTTCCTCCAGAGTCAAAAGGGAGTCACCACACTCTTGATCGCATGGTGTTGATCCTGAGGGAACAGGCTCAGCATACTACATGGGCAGGCAGTATGGACTCCAGTAGGTCTCAGCTGCCAATCCCACACTTCCTGCTTTCATACATCCCTTCTTGCTTCCATCGGGATAGTCCTTGCCTGATGTTAGATGAAGGTTGGTTCAAAGCACCACCACTGCAGCCCTCTCTCCATACACATGCACGTGATATGTGTGAATGTCAGATTCTGCACGTTTCAATTGCTCCAAGTGCATATCTAGTGAATCATACATTGAACTTGCGTGCTTTCTTCATGCCACAGGCTTGAAAACACACCTCCGCTCCCCTTCACTGTCTAGCTTCTTTTCTTCCTTACCAGAGCCTTCTGGGATCACACCCCTCTCCAAATAAACTGCTTGTTTTCAAATCTCATTTCTGGTTTGATCCTTAGAGAACTTTGAACATGACACCTTAGCATCCTTCCAGGGACTCAGGGTGGTCTCAGTCACAGAATACAAGCATCCTCACAAGTGAATTAGGACCCTGAAGCCCCATCAAGCTATGCTTGATCATTACACCAAGGATCCAAGCTTCACCCTTTCCCCCATGTGGCCCATGTTCTGAGGTATCATGCTATAGTTGTGTGTCTGACATGGTGGTGACAGATGGTGAGGGATACTCAAGAAGATGCCCTTTACATAATCATCAGGACCCACCCAGTCCAGCATCCAAAAGACACTACTTAGGGCTGGTGAGATAATTCACTGGGTAAAGGTGCTGGCAACCCAAGTTTGCCTTCCTAGAACTTATACAGTGGAAGAAGAGAACCAATTTCCTCAAATTTTTTACTGACCCTCCCACATGTATATTACGGCACATATGCATGTGTAACAGTCTTGGGGGGCCCATGAAAACCCTTGGGGGCGGGGGTAAGCTGGTGCGAAGTCAAGACACAGACCCCGGGAGTCAGTTGAGTGGCAACAGCAGGCTCTCAGACTGCAGGCTGGCTCGTTTATTACAAGGATGGGGCAGCCTATATACCCCACCCAACATCCCATAAGTCCCAGTGTGAGGTTTGCTGAGTCATCCTGACCGGATTGGTCCTCTCAGCCAGGCATCTTGACCGCGGCACCAGGCGCGGCAGCAGGTGTAGCTTGGGGAAGTTTCATTTGTGCATGCAGCACATACAGATCATCCCTGAGTGGCATGCTCCCCAGGTGGAGGTATTGTAAGTAATGGTTGATCAGAGACCTTAATTCAGGCCTGCCTGGTCCATTCCTCCTACATGCATGCACATGTACACCTGCACATGCATGCATGCATGCACACACAAATAAATAAACAATAACAAAAAATTTTAAAAGATGCTGATGGAAACATTTCTAACCGTTTGCCTTATTTTCTTTCTACTTTTCCTAGAACAGCTGAGAGTATCTCTTCTGCTCTTGCTTTGTCATTTCTATTTCCTAATCTCTCTTTCTTCTCTCTCTCTCCTCTCCTCCTTCCAAATATATAGTCCATTAAAATTTCCTCACTGAAAAGTCCTTGTGAATTCTGCTAACAGATCTGACATTCGTTAGAATTATTGAGAACTCCTTTCAGCCCCAATTGACCCACCTCTGCTTTACTTTCTTACTGCAGTTTAGAATCTTGCACACTGCTACCTGATAGATTCTGTTGTGTCCATTAGGGTCTTTCTTGACAAACTTAAATTTGGAAAATGGGTAAATAAATCTTAATTTATTAGCAGATTTTGTTTTTGCTTGGTGTGGTGGGGGACATGAAATGGATGTGGAGAACAAAAGAGAGCATTTGGGTGTCATTCCTTGCCTTCCCATCTTGGTTTGAGATTGGGTCTCTTCACCCCCACTGCATGAGCAAAGCTGGCTGGCCAGTGAGTTTCTGAAGACCCTTAGGTTTTCACCTCCCATCCCCTATAGGCACACAGGGATTACAGACACTGTGACCAGCTTTTACATGACCAGTTTTGATGTAGCATCTGAGGATATGAACTCAGGTTGTCATGCTTACAGGCAAAGCATTTTACCTACTGAAACCATCTCTCTACTCTATCAAAAGTCTTTTTTTCATGTGGCTGGTGAGACAGCTTAGGAGGTAAGGCACCTGAATTATAACTTGGTGAACTTTGTTGAACCCCTACATGTCTTTTCCATTTCAAGGACACGAAATCAAAAGATTATTCAGATCATGTTTCCATATAATCCCAAGTTTATTCTGAGAAGACCAAGGAGGCCAGCCATCTGGAAACTGTGACTTCTTCATGGACTTTGTGGGAAGCATTTATTCAATTCAAAAGGCAAAGAACAGGAATGCAGGAATGAGGAATTTCAAGTTAATTTTCCAGCAGAGGGACCTGTGTGCTTAGAGGGTGCTGCTAAACAGCATGTTTATCTGATCTCTATTCTCTTGGATAGAACACTATCCCTCTGATGTCAACAGATAATTTCAGCCAGGCTGTGGGCAGCCTAGAACTTGTTGTTCAGCAGAGTCTGGTCTTTCAGGCAGGCAAAGACCTTAAGAAAGAGTGGCATGACTGCAACGATGTACCCACACACAGCAGTCCACGTGGCGGAAAGAGAGAACAGAGTTGTCCTCTGACCTCCACCCATTCACCACCATGGAATGCATGTGTAATCAATCTCTTTCTTTCTCTGTATCTCTCTCTCTCTCTCTCTCTCTCTCTCTCTCTCTTCTCTCCTTTTTCCCTCGTTTCTTCCCTGCCATATAAATCAAATCTTTGTGAAGTCTTTATTCCTCTCACAATAACTGTCACCTGTCCCTTTCTGTTTAATGCAACTCCCCCATAACCCCTTGAGATGTTTTCAGTCCAGTTGCCCTTCATTCATTGTCACATTCGAATTGTCAGACATTTTTTGAAAGAGGAGCAAAGAGAAGTAGTTCAAAGTAGAAATAATAATAAACTATTACCCTCAAATAGACACAGAAAGAGGCATTTTCAAAAAGAACATCAAAGGACAAAAGAAAGGCTGGAAAATAATTTGTTTTTAAAAAAAGATGTATATGCAAGAAAGAGCAGCTGGAAAGAACAAAATGAAATAGCTTGAGGCTAGCCTATAGCAGAGATGAAGGGTATAAATCAGAACAGGGAAAGAAAGTATATCCAATTCTATCCCACAGGCAGGTTTTACAAATGTTACATATCATTTGAATTTGCTTCAAGGTGCCACACCTATCCCGTGTCCACTCTGGCCTTTAGATGCAACTTAGGTGGATGTTCTAAAACTGGCCATCCTGGTTACATTGCCAATTTACTTCCTTGCAGTTGGCTTCTAGCTGAAACAGAGCTCTAAATGCCAAAGAAAATTGAGGCTAGAACCCCACTTCCAGGTTCATGTCCATCCACAAGGTACTCAAATGAAATCCTTGTCCTTGAATTTGGACTTCCATATATTGTGGGCTGTTCAGAGATTCTGTGGGGACTTTCTGCCTATGTTCCATGAGGGATGAGGGATGTCACTACCTTCTGATGGATGGATATCTGAGATCCAAAACATATTGAAGTCTATTTGCTTGTCTTCACATTTCTCATTTGCCCAAATCCCATATAGATGGAAAACAACATTAACAGCCCCTTTGGAAAGGCAAAGTGCATTCTGAATTGTATATGACTGGATAATGTCAAGTGCCTATGATTGCAGCGTGGGAGTTGCTTTGGTTTGGTTTGACTTAAGTCAGGAAACAATGAGAACATCTGTTGTTTTCTAAGCAATGTGGCCCCAGACCACTTGTGACCAGTAGTCTCTCAACACCACAGGCCTTTCCACCCAGCAACTGCCATCTGCCCAGGCATGCCTGCAAATGTCAACATTCTGACAGGTCCTCCAAAGCCCGCCTTGGCTTTCAGCAGCTTTGAATGGGATATAGGGGCCACAGTTAACTTCTATTGTCATTTCTTCTGGGACAAAGAGGGTATACTTATGCTGACTTTGAGGAGAAACCCATTTGAAGAGCACACACCAGATTAATGTAAGTGCAGGCCATTCAATTCAACTGGAATCCAAATAGGGGATAGGAAAAGCTACCTTTCCTTATGTGCAAGGCTCATTTCTGAGCTGGCATGCTTCTCTTTCATCCAATAGCATGTAAGCCATCAAGAATTAATCAAAGCAAGTAAAGCATCAATCCTAAGAGGGAGAACCAATCTCATATGATTAAAGAAAAAAGATTGTCATCTTTATGACTTTGCCTCTCCAATATCCCATTGTAAGTAGTTACTGAGCTCTGCTCCTAGGAGAATTAAAGGCAAGTAAGTTACACTTGGCTAATTTCACAAACCAGTGTGGTGGAATGGATTCTAACAGGGGCTTTTATTAGCTTGCAATCCTCTGGGACAGCACTGAGGATGGTTCAGTTGTGCGGATGTCCTGAAGCATTCACGTAGGTACAGTCAGCAGGTGGCATGGCTGTGATTTGATTTATCCCAAGTGGCTTCCCTCATGTTTCAGGGGTGGCTGTTGACTGGGGAAGTCAGGGAGGTAAACTCTATCTTCTTCGGGAAGCCCTGGTTTATTCGCCTGCTGGAGTTTATAGTATCATAGTACGCAGCAAGAAAGAACAAGGTCCCGCACATGACAAGTCACACAGCCAGGCCCAGGGACAACGTAAACAGGAAACATTCAAAGAAATAAAGCAGGGAAGCAAATAAAAAAGAGAGCAGTAATCCCAACAACGAATCACAGAAGTATTCTTGGAAGTATGATTATATGTATTTGCAGTTCAAACTCTGGGAATTGGATTAATGGAATCATATGGCAAAATCATCCTCACGTATCTTCTAATCTTTTAACACATAAGGAAACGTCAAGTCAAATAACTGAAGTTTTGTCCAAGGTCATGTGACTACCTTGAAATTGCATTAATAGCAAAACTGCTGCAAAGAATCCCAATCACTAATTTATGATGGTAAAAATCACTTATGCTGAACAATCACAAAGACATCTATCAGAGCTCCCAAATCTGGAGCAACCTTGAACAATGAAAAGACAGAGCTTGGCTCTTCTAGTGTCACACTTTCCTACATTTTTTACAGGATATGGATTGTTCGGAGCAGAGCTTTGTTTGTTTGGCTTGTGTGGTTGGTTGTTTTATTTCCTCATGTATTTGAAGGACCTGTGATTCTGACTGCATAGGACTGTGATGGGGATTTAGCGTATCCAAAAATTTACCCAGAAAGGGACACTGGTACTGTTCTCCTTTCCACTCGTCAGCCAACCTTCTTATTGCTGAAGACTCGAGTCACTATTCTTGATCAATTTATATATAAATTTTACTGTGTATAGAATCTAGGAGTATAAAGCAAATAAAATATCACTCTTCTAGTTTGCTTTTTGCTTTTGCTTTGGAGAAAGACAGACACTTAAAGAAGTATCTCGAACTAAATTGGCTAGCGATAAGTAGTGCTTTCAACAGAAGAGTGTCATACTCTGATCTTTCATGGATAGAGAAATTATCCTCTATTTTCTTGTGATTTCCATAACAGTGGCTGATTCCATAATTCACACTCAACTGCTAGAGTCTGCAAAATTCTCACCAATTGCCAGGTTCAACAGATTGTATTAAACATGAAAAAAACTTTGACTAACCTCCAATTAACTCTGACATCCCAAGGACTATATGAAAGAGCTGAATATAATTTTAAAACTGCTGACTTATCTCAGGCATAGATTTCTTCAGACAAAACAGGGAGACAGAATGTTTTTAAAGTGAGATTATTTTGTCAATTTAGGCACTACAAAGGAAGAAAACAAAACTTATTGTTCAAGCTTTGAAAATCTTTTCACTTTTGATGAGGTTGGAGGGGAAGAAAATGAACATTGGTTAAGCTTTTGTAAATGCCAGCTACTGTGATAAAGTCTTTGTCATTGTATTTGATCCTACCCTCTCCTCCCAAAGACCACCAGAGAAATTTGGTGATGAAGCAAAGCTATTTATCAGACTTACTACAGTAAAAGAGAGGAGTGTCTTATAGAGAATGATTTTAGGGCTGAGCCTATGCTGCCTCAAAACGTAGGGAACATCTTGGGACTGGGTTAAGATTATAGCATTGTTGGGCTGGAGAGATGGCTCAGGGGTTAAGCCTCTGCCTTGCAGGCGAAAGGTCCTGAGTTCGGATCCTAGACCCCACATATAGATGCCGGACAGAAGCGGGGGCGGCCTGTGTTTCTGGTCCTGGTAGAGCAGAGCCTGTGAATCCTGGGGCAGAGTAAACAAGGAGGAGGTGGAGGCAGTCCATGGTGATTCCCAAATTTGCCCGTGGTTATACACACACACATACATGCACACACGCGCACACATGCATACACATGCACAACTGAATAAATGATAAATAATGAAAAAATTTTAAATGTTTCTAAAAAAAAGATTATGGCATTGTCATTTACTTTGGATTGGTGTAAGGATCTTGAAGAGGATCATGATTTGTAAATTGTCAATCTTGGTAACTGTTTCACTGATATGATGAAATGAATTAAATTTCTCCAAAACTCCTAAATTAAGTGTCCAACCTCCCAACAACTCATAACTGTACAATACTTGAGGATAGGCCTTCAAAGATGTGATTAAGATTACATGAAGTCACCTGATGGGTCCTAATTAAATTCAATATGACTGACTAGACTGAGTGATCCATGGTTTATTTCTCACAGTTCTATAGTCTGGCTAGTCTAAGGTCAAGGCTACGCAAATGTGGAATCTAGTGTAAGGTCCATGCTCCCTTTCCAAAATGGCACTTTCCTTCCTCATCCCCTGAAGGAATACTGTGTTCTCAGGAAGCAGAAAGTTCAAAAGTTCAGAGATGAAAACTCTCAAAGGGTTCTTTGATAAGAGTAAGTAGTTAATTTATAAGAGTGGATCTTTGGGTTAGAGAGATGGCTCAGGGGTTAAGATTCTGCCTCGAAAACAGAAGATTCTGAGTTCAGATTCCAAGTCCCATGTAGAAACGCCAGGCAGAAATGGCGGTGGCCTGCACTTCTGGCTCTGGTGGGCCTGGGAAATCCCAAAGCAAAGTAAAAAGGAGGGAGAAGTGATCCAAGATGATTCCTGAAGTCACCCTTGGCCCTACACAAGGACACACAGTTCTCTCTCTCTCTCTCTCTCTCTCTCTCTCTCTCTCTCTCTCTCTCTCTCTCTCTCTCACACACACAAAATAAATATTTTTTAAAAGTGGATCTTTCATCCTTAGTCCTTTCCAACGAGGCTCTGCCTCTTAATACCACTACAATACATTTAAGTTTCAACACACAGATTTAGAGAAACATTTAAAACCATAGCAACTGAATATAAAAAGAGCATAGAGCTGGGGAGTTGGCTTAGCAGTTAAACAAGTTGCTGTGTGAGCAGAAGGACTGGGATCTCAAGGTCTCACCTAAAAATTCAGGATTTGCCTGTGACCTGACTGCAATTCCAGCCCTGAAAAGTAGACCCTAGGAAATCCCAGAACAAGCTGTCTAACAGAGTAACCTTACTGGAGAGCTCTGGGTTTAAAGACCTATGTTGAAGAAAAGAAAGTAGAAGAATGATCAAGGGTCAAGGATTCCTGATATCAATTTCAGGACTCCACTTGTATGTACATCTATACACATATATGTGCCCATCATATGCAAACAGGCATAACCACATGCATATACCACCCACACACACCCATATGAAAAGAATGAAAAAAGAAAAAAAGAAGAAGAGGATGAGAAAACAGATGAACATAGATAAAGACTGTGTGAAGACATATGGAGAAAGCAGACAGCTACAACCCAAAGAAAAAGGCCTCAGGAGAAACCTAACCCTGCCAGCATCTTGATCTTGGACAGGAACTATAGAAAATACACTTCTAATTAATCTACCAGATCTGTGATATATTTTATGATAGTCATATAAAGTTATATACAGCTCATAGACATTCTACAAGCAGGTACTCCCAGGAGTGTGAAGTTAAAGAATAATAAAAGTACAACCAAGAGTCTGACTTCATTCTACTGGGCTGCAAACATCTTCTGTAGTTGGAATTTTCCTCTAAAGGAGAAACAAATTAAAATACAAAAATTAAATGGAAAGTAATGGGGAGGTGGTTACACATTCTGTTGACTTGTTCATTTTCCCTGGGCAAGAGACACATGGCACCTGTCACAGTTTTCCTCCCAGCCTGCAGTCCAAGGTAACAGTTTGCATTATCAAGTCCAGCTGGTATTTTTTTGCCCAGATGAGCACACATTCTTCTTCCCTAGAGACTCTGTGACTCCCATCTTCTAATACATGCCACTCAACACTTGGGAATGTTCCCATTTGAACCTGACCCGGGGCATACTGGAAGTGAATATCACCATGGAGTAAACCTGAACCAATGACTGACAGGAGTCGGTGGATAAATATCCAATTCCCTCTTCCCTCATATGAGTGAAGGTTGGTTCCACAGCTCTCAAGCTGGAATTGACCCCTAATTGCCCACATGCTCGCTTGTGTGGTGGCATCCCCTCGCTGGCTGCCTCCCATAGCAGTGGTGCCTCCTGGAATTGTCGCTCAGGTGAGTCAAATGTGTGTCAGGGAGCTTCCAGAACAAACCCAGATGAAGACACCAGGCTGTCACTGGTAGTTCCAGTTCTCTAGCTTATCTCCAGCATCCTGGTAGACCACTAACCTTCTTAGGTAAAGCATCACTTTCTTCAATGTACCCAGGAAGAACTGGTATGATCTGACACCTATCTATTTTTGCCAGAAATTGAGTGTGAGTTACTAAAATAGAAAAAAAATTAATTTATAAAAACGATCTCTCTCTCTCTCTCTCTCTCTCTCTCATTCTCACTCTCGCTGTCTCTCTCTCATTCTCACTCTCGCTGTCTCTCTCTCATTCTCACTCTCGCTGTCTCTCTCTCATTCTCACTCTCGCTGTCTCTCTTATAATTAGCGTAGAAGGCCAGCCAAGCTGAGGTATGCAAGGCCATGCCATTAGAACTATCAGTTGAGGATGCTCCAATCTCAGAACAAACTTCCTCTTCTCAGATTCTGCTGCCAAGACCTTCTCTTTGTGAAGAATGCTCAGCTACCAGCAGTACAGGAGGCAAATCTAATTGTCATGTACCTTCCTGGCCCTTCCATGGGAATTAAAGCCTGAGACAGATCATTAGTTTGACATGCTACCAGCATGCAAGAGAGAAATCACTTCTGTTTCTGCATCTTCAAAAGCACACAAGACAACTGAAAAAACACCCAGGCTCAAATCCTGAGTGGCCAAGCCAGTCCCCTTCCCCCTCATACTTCTTGTGAACTCCAGCCCTGCCAGGTTTTGTACAGCCCCGTACCCCCACCACACCACCTCCTACTATGAAGTGAGTAGCCCTCTTTACATCGCCTGTAACCTTCCTCTGCCCAGTAGACTCCCCCCATCTTCAGAATTCAGGTCAACCTCCCTAAAGGAAGATTTCCTGAGACCACAACCAGGTCAGAGCTTCCATAAATGAATGCACACAATAGCCTTCCTTTGAGAAAGACCTCTCATAATTTTCTTTTTATGTTCATCCCTCCAAGAAGTCAGCTCCCATGGGCTTGGGGCTCAATCTACTTTCAAGTACTCCTATGCGCTCAACACTGAGCAGAAGGCCCAGCATCTGTGGGGCACCAAATAAATGGCCATTGAAAGGATTAATAAAATATGAATGGACATATTCTTAGGTAGCTCAATTTAGATTGTTTTCAAATCACTACATAGTTTGTCACTATCCAGTCATAAAGTATATAGCAACCTAGGATTTCATTATGAAATGTGTCCTCTAATGGAAAATATGAAAATAAACCATACAATCTGCATGCTCCCAAAGAAATGTATTTTGAAAAGGCTAAAAATCAACTATTCCTCCATAATAAATGTTTTCAAAGCTCAAAGGTAGCAAACAAAAATCACTGGCTATTATTCATCCCTTGGGAATCAGTTGGTGGAACTGGCTGGGCTCAGTCAAGGGTGGTTCCGCTCTATGACTTTTCTCCTGTTCATGCTTCCAGTGGGGTAGCCTGAAAATGCTCTTCTCACTGCAGGGCAGAAGTAAAGGAAGTCAAGCAGAATCACAGGCATCCTCCTAAGGTCCAAGTCCAATCTGTCTCATGTCACTTCTACCTAAATTTTGTTGGTCAGCACAACTTAACATGACCAAGTCCAAAGTCAACAGAGAACTACAGTCCACCCAAAATACAGTCCACAGCAAGTGTGTGGATGCAGAGAAAGAAAAAAAAAATCATCAGAACCATCAATAAAATCTACCATAAGGCTAAACCAATGACAAGAATCATTCAAGAAAAGCAAATAGCCAATGATAGTCAAGTCTACAGTCAGCATGCAGGTTCAGAGCCTTTTGAAGAATAGTCAGAGCCACACTCCTCACACCTACCTTGGTCATCAAAGACAAGAAAAGTCTGGAAATTGCCACACCCAAGAAGAACCCAAAGAAACATGATGAAAGTCATAGGGAATCATGATGCGCTCATGCAACAGAAGGGACAGAAGGGGAAAAAAAGAATATTTGATTACAATTAAGAAAATCCAAATAAAGCCTGGGTTCTATATTACAGCAGTATAGCAATATCAGGCTACCAGTTGTGAGAAATATTCTAAACTTACTGTCAGGAACAGGCTGTGTGTACACTAGGTTATGCCATATTTTATGGAGGCGTGGGCTTTTTTTTTTTTTCAGGCTGTCCCTAGTGCTGAGAGACTCCAGCATGCAAGCAGCATTTAACCCCATTTTGAGTGCAAATGCAGACATAGGACATTTCTGCACCTTAGTGGGAAGGCAAATACCACTATCTGTCGAGCACCCACCCATGAGGCACTGACTGATATGTGACTCGTTCCTAAAAGTAAAAAGGACTTATAAACACACCAGGAAATGCTGAAGAAAGGGCCCCTCATTTGGGCCCCTTAAGGAAAAGGACATCAGCCTTCAATGGTGAGGGTCCCACTTGACTGTTATCTGACCGCTGGTCTGTGGGTCCAGGGACTGAGCAGAGAACTGTCCCTGGGGCTTCAGCTTGGCTCAGTCCCCACTGCTGCAGTGGTTTTACTCAAACTGCCATCTGCTTTTCCTGCATCTTGCCTGGGCAGCTCTGTTGGACCCTGAGATTCAGCTCAGCTCTGACCCTGCAGCTTGACTCTACCAAGGGGTCCAGCAGAACTCCCACAGGGTTCATTACCTAAGTAGTGCAAAGATTCTCTTTGTACCCCTATCAACTTTCAGCTTCTGTCTCTCACTCAAGCTTTTTGAACTCCTTGAACTCTCCTGAGACTTCCTTGACCCTTCCCAGTCATTTTGTAACCTACATAAATACTGGTGTGTGCACGCAGAGAGAGAGAGAGATTTACTGTGTGATGTGTAATGTGTGATCTGGATTTAACATTAGTAGTTAAGATTGAAATAAAAGAACCTGTATCAATCGGCTCTTAAGGAAAATCAGGACTATCTGGTTAAGTACAGATCATGAAACTTTTATTGCTTGTGACTTCGATGTTATTCAGTAAATCCTGACTGTGTGGAGAGATATAAATGCGTCCATCTCTGTTTTTGGCATAGCACACTTGGGACATCAAAGTTAGATATAAATAATAGGGGAAAACAGGTAAGGGGCATATGGTGATTCTGTATTTTCAAACTTATTGTACATCTGAACTGATTACAAAATAGTCTGTTTAAATGAAAAATGCATACCACTATGTCCCCTAAGATACTGAGGAGTATAATAGAGATAAGAATGGAAACTTTGGGGACTGAAGCTGGATGAATGAAAAGAAATGCTCCTATAAGTGGGCTGGCCCAAGAAGGAGGTAACCTGGTGTGCCACAGAGGCTTGAACTCCCAGACGGGCCAGGAACAGCCCTGGGATCCATAGGAGCAGGCAGGAGAGTGGGATTGATGGAGGGATGAGAGGGAGAGAAGACAGAGAGAAGCAGGGATAAGCACTCAATATGCTTGTAAAAGTAGAATTAAAAAAAAAAAAAAGAGGTCAGAGGGAACCCTGGAGTCCATGAACGTGGATGGGCAGGAGGTTAAGGGGGAGTGGGATGAATTGAAGAAGGGAGGGGAAGGGGGTAGGAGGGTACTAGAGGGAAGTGGGGCTGAGTACTCAATATGCTTGTAAACCTAGAAAAATAAAATAACTTAAATAAAAAAAGATACAATTTGAAAAAAGAAACATGCATTCAGAGATGGATCTAGTTTATGATACCAAGTATCATTTCTTATCTGGACTGGTTGAATTTTTAACCTTATTACTGTCTTGCAAATGTCAGGTTTGCTGCCTGGAGAGGGGACAGAGAGGTTTGCTTGTTTGTTGGTTTGTTGGTTTGAGATTCTGGGACTGTTGCTTCAGAAAATCCAAACTGTACCGCGGCAATAGGATACTATGCTTAGGTGGAGACCACATGAGACTTGTCCTTGTATTCACGCTGGGAGTACCTGGAGAACACTCCAGAGACCATCTCTAATCATCAGCCCCCATGTGCCCTCCATCTGGACTCCTGCCAGCCTCATTCCACTCTGATCTTCTTTCTGACAGCATATCAATACTCATTGCTCTCCAACTTCTGCTTCTCTAGTAGAAGCTCGCTAATTCTAGACCTGATACCAAATGTCTGTAACTTTGGACTAACACAATTAGAGCAGACTACCATAAAAGTCCAGGGCTTCAGTGTGAACAGGGTGGCCCATTTCAATTTTATTTGCTTTTCAAAATCTAATGTTATAAGTCTTGCCACCTTCCAAAAGGCTGCTGCAGTCTTCAGCAACAGCGCTTCCTCTGGATATGGGGAGCTCTTATATAGTATGATCATATACCTTGGACTAGTTTGCCCAACCTAACTGTAAGTTTCTTGAAGGCAGGGACAAACTTGAATACAGCTTACGTCCTCCAAAGATTTAACAAAATGATATATGCTACCACCCCACCCTGCCACATATCCAAGAAACAGTTGGGTATTCTTCCTGGGCACAGCCGCCTGTCTGAGGCTGCAAGCAGCTCATAGGCACAGCTCGCTGCCATGGCAACAAGGCATCCCTCAAGTAGACCTCGCTCCATGATGTCGTGGAGCAGCTGCTACCGCTGTGTCTCCGCCCGTGCCATTTCTGCTTCCCTGCATTTTATATTGCTTGGAATAATAACACAAATTAAGGTATTTGCTGGTTTCTATTACCGGTTTTTGGTAAATCGCTTTTCCATATTAATGCATGGGAAAGAGACTGTCTGCAAACATATCCTTTATTTCACTGACAAAGAGCTTTAAATGCTCAGTCATGTTTTTCTAATGTAATTCGCTGTTTCCAAATTTATTTACTGTTGCCTCAATAAGTCCAAGCAAATCATGTCTTTATTCCTGTGTACCATGCCCAGACTGAAGCGACATTTGCTAATAAGCTGTGTTTGCTGAACCCTGAGTCTGGAAATACTGAACACATAGGACAATTTACTGAGGCTCTACTTGCTGATGGGACAAATTCTTACCTCAGCCCTGGAAGAATTCCAGTTCGAGGATAGTAATCCTACATGGAAAAGTGAATGAGGAGAAGACAAAAAAAAGGCCCCATGCATTCCCTAAAGTTAAATTTCCAATGCTGTTATGAAGTGTTTCTAAAGATAGATTTTATTATACATTGGGAAATATAATTTTTTTCTTATACCCTCACCCAAAGAAGTTTTTGGGATGTGCAAGTTTATGTGGTTTATGTGTATGGTCACCATATTGGTGATCCTTCTGTGTATGCATTTCATATGCATAATTATATGCAACATATAATTATATATTAGCATATAATTACATAATGTATGAATTAAACTCAATTTGTATGTATTACATGTAATTATACACCATACAATTACAGATAATTATAAAATTATATACAGTTTTGTATATTTGAAGTTAGAGATAATTATGAAATTACATGTAATTTTGCATGCTTATAATTATATGTACTAAAATACACATGCATTATTTAATAAATAGTATGTGTTACCAGTAGGAATATTAGCAAAACAGGTAACCAACTAGGGCTTTAAATGTATTTTCGTATGTTATTGATAAACTGAGTATTTGGGGAGAACATGTGCTACAAAAGGGAAAAAGAAGAGAGGAGAAGGCAAGATCCAAGCTGAAAAATATCTTCAGGGCCAAAGCCCTAGAAAGTGAGATCTTGAAGGGAAATTGATCTGGCTAGCCACCCCGGCCAGAGTCAGGCAGTAATGAAACTGGGAACAATTGAAGCAAACTATCACAAACAATCAGCACTGGAAACTGCAATGCACCCATTTTAATGGTAATGAGACTGTAAACTCTGCCAGAATGCAGGAATACACAGAGTCAGGGCCCATCCTGGGTCCCTCTCCCTTCCCTGCAGCCTGGTCTGGTGATTGATGTCCCACCAGTTCCCAGAACCCCGCCTGCTACTTTCTCACTAGCTCCACTGGCAGGTTAGGAGTCATGTACTGCCTTTCCAATTAAGAATAATAATAATTAACATACTAACCAGTGTTGACAACAAACAAACCGTTATTCTTCATTAATCACTTAGGCCAGGTAGTTTTTCTTTGCGTTTAGCAAACCCTCCACCGGAATAAATCAACATTAAACCTGAACTTTAATGATTCAGGGAGTTGAGGGGGAAAAGAAACCTCCCAATGCATCATGAAAAGGTAAGAGCCAGGAGGACTCGAAGCTATTTTACAACTTGCTGTGTCATACCAGCAAAAAGAACATCAGCATAAATATTGTTCTTTACATATATTGTTACATCATAACTCCTTCAGGGGTCTTCTTATGTTTTTGTTGCTTAATTCATAAATATGCCCCAATTGTTCAAAAGCAAAATTGTTTCATTGACAGGATTTGCTGTTCAGAAACAGACACACTCTGTTTCATTACCACAGTGTTATAAGAGGATTTTCCTGAGGCTTTTGTCTAGTCTAATACTCGAGGCTTTGGAGAAGGAACATGCCTTAAAGAGAAGACCATCATGATAACTTCTAGGCTGCTGAGTGCTTTTATGCCCATTAAGTCTTGTGACTTGAAAAAAGTAATATACACATCCAAATTTATTTCACAGCTATACAGCTCAGAAAACTGAAGCCACATGCCAATGTCACGTAGAGCATGAGACCCGGTACTAACAGCACGAGAAGAGCTAGTGTGATAGTGGTGTCAGCCTGACAGGATATGGAGTCAGATTCTCTAGACATATCTTATGAAGGATTGTCTAAACTAAAGTCAGCCTCTGAGAATGTCTGTGAGGGATTATTATGATGTGGGAAGACTTGTCTTAATCGTGGGTCTAAATATGCCAATGAAGCTGGGAGGGGCGCTAAATGTCCCTGGGTCCCTGCTTCTACACTTATGAAACACAGTCAACAGAGTAAGCTTCTGTCCCTTGTGGCGATGAAGACAAGCAATGACTTCCGAGGGTATCTGCCTGGGGTGCATGGAGTTGGTTGAGTGATTTTGGTTCCTCAATAGTTGACTGTGAGAAAAGCAAGTGATGGTCAAGAGAGACAAGGGAACCCAGCAGGAAGGAGGATAAGGGAGACACAGGCCTGGAGATACAGCCCTGAGGTGCCACCTAACATTACACAATCATCTCTTTTTGTACACACACTGTAAACCTGCAATATGCATCTTTACATACAACAAATCCTCCACAACACATGTAAAAAAGCAATATTCCACTCCTTATTCACACGTTTGCAGTAATTTTGAGTTCACCTGTAATTAACTGGTTGAGTAGAAAGGTCTTTGGCAAGAAGCATACAACATAAAAACCAGACAAAGACAACACTGATATAAAATTTGCAACTTGGAAATTGTGTGACTTTAGGCAAGTTACTCAAAATTCATTAGATTCAGTCTCTCTGCTCATAATATGGTGGTCAATTTTTCTAGTTTATACTATGGTAGGACAAATTACTGCAAGTCTGGAGGTAGGAAGCAATAGCAGTTCTATTTGGTTGTTATTTTGTAGGGACGGATCTTGGCATCTCCCATTTGGAAGTTCCCACATGGCTGGTCAGATTGAATTCATCTGAACACTCCCCAGGGATGGATGTTTAAGATGACCACTCCAAGGACCACAGCTGGAAGCCTTTCTGAGGATGTTGGCCGAGGAAGGCCTCTCCAGCATGTCAGTTTTGGGGTACTTAGACCTTGTATGGTGATTGGCTTCTGGGTCACTAAAAAGAGGTGGCCTTTCCTGGCTATAATCTTGGCAATCAGATGGTATCATGTCTACTATACTGGGTACTAAGAAACCCACCAAGATCAAGGGCAGAAACATGGGTCCCACATCTCACAGAGGTGTGCTTCCACACTGATAATACCACATTTATAGTGTGGAAAGGATTGTTGATATAGCAATGGTAAAGTAATGGGTACTCATTGTCACTGAGATTTTTATAATTGTTTGCCTATAGCAAGTTAATTAGTGCTACTTCTCACCAGTTGGAGAGATGCTGGTTATAAAAAGGAAATAATAGATGTGTGATGGTGTTTCTTCAAGATACAACTTAATAAAAACCTGCTCACTTGAATCCAGGTTGGCAACTCACTGGGTGCCATCACTTGCTTAGAAGAATCAACAGGACACCTTCTCCAAATCCATAAGATACATCGATCCACTTTCCTCCTCAGCACTGGGCACATGTTGCTGAATGGCGAGAGACTGTCTAAATGAACAGAGATATTGATTTTCTTTTCTATCTTTTTTGAAAGCTCTTTGCTTACCAAGTGCTGAGCAAACATCAGGCAAATGGCAGACCACATCAAAATAGATCAAGTGAGGGGCAACAAAAGCATGTTTTCTGAACATGAGGCTGGTTAAGCTCCAGGTGTATACACACACACACACCTTTGTTCACACTTTGCTATTTGCCACTTGATCATGCAGATAGCCCAGGTGGAACTTAGTAGCATTGTGGAAAATACTTCCAACTCAGAAGCCTGAGCTCTTTCTGAAGAGTTGACTGAAGGCTGAGATGAATCGAGCTGTCACGTCAGGAAGAGTCACATTTCAGGAACTGGGTTATGCGATCTAGGTATCCAGGGGTGAAACTGATTTTACCCACAGAAAGTATAAAAAAGGTCTGATGTAGTTTGTCTCAGCAATGACTGATAAATATAGGTGCCTTTGATGTAGAGGACATTTAGGAACTATTTTAATTGCTGTTGTACTTCCTGCACTTAAGAAATGGAGATCTAAGCTGGAGAGGTGGCTCAGGCAAAAAGACCTGAGTTTCAATCCCAGATCCCATGTTAAAACATGGGCAGAAATGGGAGAAGGAACGAAGGAAGGAAGGAAGGAAGGAAGGAAGGAAGGAAGGAAGGAAGGAAGGAAGGAAGGAAGGAAGGAAGGAAGGAAGGAAGGAAGGAAGGAAGGAAGGAAGGAAGGAAGGAAGGAAGGAAGGAAGGGAGGAAACCTGAGCTATTTAAGGGGTCCTTGGCAACAGTCAGTATTATGTTGCTGTCAACACTCAGGGAAACAGAGATATGCTTATACTTGCTCAAAATAAAAGCCAAAAGCTCCCTAGGGCAGTCAAAGGGAGGCAGACTGGAATCAACTAAATTTACAACTGTTAGAAAGAGACCAGTGACCAGAGTCAAAGTAGCTCCTTGGGTCTTGGGGTTGACTCATTTCTAATGTGCAGTTCAGAAGCTCAGAATAGCCTCAGAGAATTTGCCTTGAAGAACGGTGAAGTGTAATCTCAGAAAGCATTCCTCTTCATGATTCTTGTCTGATTTTCTGCTTTACATGAAGTATTGGTTTTATTAGAATATGATGAAAAACAGATACATTGTTGGGTTTGGTTTGGGATCTTCCCAATTCCAATTAAGGAATCTTTAGTGGGTTAAGTTTGCCACATACTGTCCTTGGTGTACATTTTCAGCTTTTGGTTTGACAAATACTCGATTTTACCTCTAATTTAATTGAAAATAGAATGCAATTTTTTTATCAAAAACTAGAATACAGGGGCTGGAGAGGTGGCTCAGGGGTTAAGCCTTCGCCTTGCAGGCAGAAGGTCCTGAGTTCCGATCCCAGATCCCACGTATAGACGCCAGGTGGAAGCGGGGGCAGCCTGCGCTTCTGGTCCTGGTAGGGCTGAGCCTGTGAATCCCGGAGCAGAAGGAGGTGGAGGTGTCCATGGTGGTTCACGAATTCGTCCGTGGTTCTACACATACACAGACACACACAAACACACACACACACGCACAGACACACGTGCGCGCGCGCACATACACACACATATGCACACAGTTGAATAAATAATAATAAAAAAATTTTTAAAAAAACTAGAATACAAAGATGGTTTTTCTATCCAACTTCCAGAAGAAACAAACAGGAAAAACTACCTTGTCTTCCAGAGCTCATTTTCTATGCTTTCTCTTAGATGATCAGGTGAGTTGCTTATGATCACTGGCGAGGGAAGAACAGGCTGAATGCCCTCGTCTGTACTTGGTATGGTAAGACAAACAAAAATAGGCCTAGTTGTTCTTACCTGTCACTTCAGAAGGTCTCTGGACTTGGGTCTCCTGAGAAGAAACTTAATGTATTTTATTATTGTAGCTATGCTTGTTTAATGTGAATTCTTTTTTCCTGTTCTAGCAGGGTCATTAGAGGAGAATAGCAATCCCAAACAAGCCTCTGTTCTACATATTTTTCATTTAAAATGCAAGTAATTATCATAGATTGCTTTTCAAATAGGGTGTCCTGAGATGTCACACCAAAGGTTTTATCACTATGTGAAAACATCAATGTGTTCTTCCACAAACTAAGGTTGGCCACATGTCATTAAATATACTGTGATCCTCTGCAATCATGGTCATGTTTGTGGTCCATTCTTAACTAAATCATCGCTAAACTGCACATGACTGTACCCACCCACTGGACTCCTAAGCTATACCTAGCACCTCTGTGAACTCAGAATCAAGGAAAGGGAGGGATTATTCCCAGGTAGAAGATGGGGTCTGGGGAACAAAGCCCATGTCTTCAAGGAGCTATCTGGAGACTTTGAGAGGATAAACAAACCCACCTCATTCACAGAATGAGCAAGGGAGGCTGCTTGTTGTGATTCAAAGGGAAAACAGTATCATCAACACTTATGTGACAGGTATGTCCTAATCTGCCTTTGGACTAGAAAGTCAAAGCATCATGCTTAGAAAAGACAGGAGATTGGTCTCCTAAGAACTTGCTTTCATCTTGCTGAGCTCAGCGAGATGAGCCCCTGTTTTGTTTTTGTTTTTGTTTTTTCATTAAGGATAGAACATATTTATAACAAGACTCTGCTCCTGAAAACTTCCTGGCGATACACAGTCTCTTTCATATCCTATAAAACAGTTACATCAAAGTGACCGAGTTTCACAGTGCGAAATGAAGTGTGATATTGATGTTTTTTTTAAAATGCTGATGAGGCACACACAAGCTGGTGATTCTCAGTTGATTGTTTAGCCACAGGAGAAACTTCATGCTTGAGAGTGGGAATCGGTGACCAGAAATCATACTCCATCGGAGAATAACATTGGGCTTTTTCCACGTGGAAAAGGTGGTGATAAGGAGCTCACATATAGCCTAGTTCATAAATGCAAAGCTTTAGGCATTCAGATAGAAGTGTGTTCTCTCTCTCTCTCTCTCTCTCTCTCTCTCTCTCTCTCTCTCTCTCTCTCTCTCTCTCTCTCCCCCATTTTTCCACACTTGATTTGGTTATCCTCAAAGGAAATTACAGTTTAATGGCAAAACAGCAAAGAAGCACAAGAAACACACAGAAAACTGGCCACGTGGCTCAATCAACCTAGTTGCAAGAGGAGGTCACAAAACTAAAGCCCACTATATCAGGAAATGTGGCAAGTACCAGAAGAGCAGAGAAGGTGTGCAGAGCCTGGCACACATCAACAACAATGAGTAAATGTGCCCTGGCACATGTGGCCTTGTGAGGACTTAGTGAGATCAACCTATACAGACCAGGGAAGGAACATGGCATGGAGTAGTGACAGGATAGAGAATCATGTGTCTCTAGAAACTCTAAGCTAAAAGCCCTATTGCATGCTATTACAAGAAAAGGTGCTTGAGACCATGAGAAGAATCTAGAACAGAGAATCTGGGAGGCGGAAAACGACTAGCTCAGTCTCTTCCGCAAACTCCTGGCAAGGAAATGTGAAAGGCAGCAAGCACACAGGGCTAAGAAGGTGACATTGTTCCTCTGCCAGACTAGCAGAGATCCTGACCAGTAATGAATGACAGGCCTTATTCAGCCTCAGCCTGTCAATCATATCCAGTCTTAGATCTTACTAGCTGGTGCTCTAAAAAATAATACCATAGAGATAAAACATCTTTCTGGAATTTGGGACATGGTTCAGTGGTGGAGTGCCTGGCCTAAACTAAAGTTTTTGGGTTTCTGTGCCCAACACACTTTTTTTCTCCCACATTTTAATTTTTCCTAATCATACAAGCTCAATAGGTACCCCCATCCCCTCCCTTCCTCCTCCCCTCCCCAGTCATCCCCCATTGCACTATCACCACTTCTTCCTTCCTTTCACACCCCTCCCACCCTTCCCCTCTCCTGGTGCCTCCCCCTTCCCTCTCTCATCCCCTGGATGGAGCATCCATTTATGTGAAGTCAAATCAGTGGCATAGCCAGGAGCCCTTTCTTGGGGTTTCTGTTAGTATGGTAACTCTATTCTGACTATTTAATCCCTTGCCTCTAAGGAACCTACTGTCTGGAGCCTTCTCCCTGTGATCCATGCTAGACTTTGGGGGGGTCATAGACTTGTCAGCCATTATGCATGTCAGGCAAAGTCCAATCCTGGCTACTGCAGCCCTAACTTGTGAGGAGTATCTTGCATATTGTTGGTTCTCCCCATCTTTAGGCTCTTACAATGTTGCCGCCCCCTCTTCTGCAAGGTTCCCTGAGCTTTAGGATGGGGAGAGATTTGGTTGGTCTAGTTCCAGGTGAATAATGTAGGGTCTTTGGTGTTCTGAATTGTGGTTTGTTGTTGTTTTCAGTTTTGTTTTTCCTGCACTGTCCTTGGGGCTGCATCCTGATTGGTATAGAAGGTCACCTCCTAACCAAAGATCAAAGGCTATTTAAATGAAGATCTTAATGTAAGAGGAGACTCAAAGGTAGATGGAAGAATAGGAGTAGGACACAGCAGTGGGGGTGGGGGTGTCAGTGTCCCATTTGCTAGTGGTTATCATCTGTCTGCCAGTCCCTATACCCTCCCTGATTGGTGGGATCAAAACTGCTCAGTTCCAGGTGACCAGGAAGGGAAATGAGAGTGAGCTGCACCAGATGTTTTGCTACTTACATGCAATACATGTAAGTATGACCATGGCCTATTTTCTCTAATGAAGCGTGCTCCTCTATCTCCTTTCTTTTGAGGTCCTCCTTCCCCTTCTCTCCTCTTTATAATCCTTTGCAATTACCGTGGATATTACAGAGATTTACCTTTGAGTATGTCATTAAGTGGGTTTGGAACTAGGATCCACTTATTAGGGAGTACATACAGTGTCTAACTTTCTATGTCTGGGATACTTCACTCAATTTTTTTTATAATTCCATCCATTTCCCAGAAAATTTCATTAATTCATCTTTTTTGATGGCTGAGTAGTATCACATTGTATAAATGTAACACATTCATTATCCATTCATCAACTGTTGGGCATTTAGGTTGATTCCATGACTTTGCTACTGTAAATAGTGCTGCAATGAACATGGTTGTGCTCATGTCACTGTAGTGAACTTCTGCATTATGGGGAATTATTCTCAGTAGTGGTATAGTATGGTCATATGGCATTTCAATCTTTAATATTTTTAGAAATCGCCATACTGATTGCCAGAATGGTTGTATAAGCCTACATTCTCTCCACATCCTCTCCAGCATTTGGTGTTGTTTGTATTGCCAACACAATTTCTTTAAAAAGTTATTTTTCTGTGTCACTTTTGAATTCCTGACCCAGAGAACCTGCAAGTATGATGAAAGGGTGGCTTTGGACATTACGCATTGGATCAGATTGCTTGGCAGCAACAGCGGAGCACAGATGCTGGCCCCATGAATAGTGTACTAGTGTTCCTTTCATTTAATGTGGGAGGGAAGGGCACGGTGTGTTTTCATTCCTTCATGATTAACATGTTTGTTTGCTCTGGCTTGAAGACTTCCAGGATTTTGCCTCTTTCCCTGTATTTAAACATTCCCTGGTATATAGATTTCATGTCATTAAAGTTTCTTGAATGTGATGAGCCATTCTGTCTGTCTATTCACCTGTTTTGCTCTTTATCTATTCCAATGTTTGGCTTACGTGCTTGGTTTCCAGGAAGATTGTTTAGGGAAATTCCCAAGCTGAGGGATGGGTCCACAGTAGTAAATTTGGACTGTAGACCTCAAACCATTCCCCTCTCCTCCCCAGCTCTTCTTGAATCTAAGATCTCAGATCTAAGGAATAAAGTCGAGCAGATTTTACTTACAGATAGACTATGGGCTCAGGATATGCTGGATTATAATGAACCCTGGCAATGTGCATGTCTTAAGTTAAAACTTTATGTTCATGGGCCTTAAAACCTAAGGCTGAGCACCTGTCATTCAGAATATCTGTGTAACTGGGCCCTACTTGAGGTTGACTGATGCATGGCGCACACACACCCTGCACACCTCAGAAATCCATGGATCTCTAGCTTTGAATTTCTAAGCATGGTGTCTATTTCAAATGCTAGTATCCATGAAGACAAATGAGTCAACCATTCCCCCATCTCCTTTACCTAAGGCTTTTTGCTATGGGGACATCTCTCAGTTCTTATCATCCTGATAGAAAAGATATAGCGAACAGTTATTTAACAAAGTTATAACCAAAGCAAGCACTCCAAAGAGAGACTGGACTATGTGACCCCCCCAGCAGGAAGCAGCCCTATAAGACATTTGATGTGGATTTTAAAGAAGTCTGTTATGAATATTTATTAAGTGGGTGGCAGTTAGTTCTGGTCATCATCTTTAGAAACTGGAATTACAGGAAAGCCACTTAGCATTTTACATGAAACATGGTGATGGGAACTCTAGACCTGTTTCTTGTGTAGTAAGCACTTAGGCACTGAAGCATCACCCCATCTCTGTCTTTCACTATGTGAAAAATAAAATATAAGTCTGCTTGAGGCTCAGCAATGTTTCTTGCTTTTTGTTTTGATAAATTTGTCCTATCCATCTTACAGACTTAAGACTCTATTTCATTAAAATCTTGATTGATATCCTAGTCGACATGCCAATAATCTTTCTTCTGGCTCTGGGGTTTGGTTATTCTTTAATATAGCACTCAGCAGGATATCCTCCTTCTTACACTCTTAATGTTTTGTTTTCCAGTTCTCCTATGTGGACTTCTTTTGGGGTTTATTTTTTGAATGAGAAGTTTTATTCAAATCTAGTATTTCTCACCAATGTTGGGTACCATTAGTCTGTCTATTAATTAAATCGGCTTCTGGAATATATATTGAGAATGTACAGTTTTTGACAAAGTCCCGATGTCTGTTGTAAGATTGACAACTACCCACACTGTACCCCTCTCAGATACTCTGAATACATAAGGCACTTAAAATGACAGGACACCTTACTTACTCACTGCCACTGGAATTCTCTGTGTTTCTACTTATACAAATGCCACTCAAATTTTATTATTTATAGCTCTTCAAGTAAAATGGGCTGCCAGCAGTCTCTGCCTTACCTCCAGCAGTTGTGGATTCTTAAATGGGGGTGGCTGAGATCCCAAGTAGGAAGGGGAGGGGCAGCAGCCATCTTGGTGGTTGATTGAGACACTATGCTGAGACCGAAGGGTAAAGAATAAGGGTGAAAGAGTGAAAATTCCTGCTGAAACATGTTCTTGTTTTCAGGGTATTGCAAGCACGCCACCTAATGTGCTTAGTGTTGCAGCTTTACTGACCTAGGCTGGGTAGCAGCTTCTTCAGATTCTAGTACCATATGGACTGCAAGTCCTCTTTTCCTGTTTATGGGAACTTTCATCTCTTTTCAGTATATTTTGAAGCACATGAAGCTCTATGATTGCTATCCAGGCACAGCATCCAAAGAGGCTCTCGAAAGTCATTCTGTATTTACTGAAAAATCTTCCATGGCTTACTTCTCATGAACTCCCATGAAAATGGCCTTTGACTATCGCTGAACATCTACATGTGCAATATGCAAATTGTGTCTTTCCATCCTGACCAGTCACCTATGGCTCCTCTTCAGTGAAAATCACATGTCTGCCAGGGAGACAAGGTTAATATTCACCAAAGGGACTGGATTTTTTTCTCCAATTAGTGTATAGACAGGTCCATCTATTTCCATTTAATAGGAAGGAACATCGGATGGGACAATCTAAAGAGTAACCACCTGGTTTGACATGCACAGTAAAGGATGCTCCAAGAAAGGGGAGGAGGCACTGGGAGAAAGGGAGGGAGGGGGAAAAGAAAGCAGAAAAGGAGGGAGAGAGCAAGGGGATCTAGGGACGGGTGGAGGGAGGGAGGGGAATGGGGTACCTATCAAGTTTGTATGAGTAGAAAAAATAAATAGATAGATAGATAGATAGATAGATAGATAGATAGATAGATAGATAGATACTGAGATATACTAAAAAAAAGTAGCTGCCTGAATAATATAAATAAAAAATTGGACTGGATAGTCTAAAATGTGCCTTGTAGACTGTATGTAAATGCTCAAGAACGATAAAGTATGACTGTCATTCACACCCAGCACCAGGAAATCACACACATGCATATGCACATACACACAGACACACACTAACACATACACACGCACACACATACATACACATATACACAAAAAGCTAGCATCATTTATAAATTCTAAAAAAAAAACTCTAAACACACATTCTAAAAAAACATTATTAGTACTATTACTATATCCTGGCAACTTATTTAGAATGTGGTGTGTGCTGTGCAATACAGGAAGCTTTCAGGGTCCTTCTTTCATCATAGCACAATGCAGTTCCTGCTGGGATTGTTCCTAGTTTACAAGTGAAAACGCAAGTGCACGGAAAGCTTAAGCATCTTGACTGAAGTCCAGCAATCAGCAGGCAATAGATCCTGTTGTCCCTCTGCAGCGATCAGCTTTCAGCATCTCTGTACACAGCACTCTCTGTGCTGCCTAAGAAGAGACACATGAGTATCTGCAGTGAAATTCACTACAGCTCACATCCATTTCAATTAGGAAGCGAACTACTTGTTTAAAAATCCCTAATGTCCACCATAGTATCTGGTACATCGTAAGCTGACTTAAGATGTTCATAGAAATGAATGGGATGAGGCAGGTTAGAAGCGCAACTCATCTAAAACAGCAGTAAATTCTAAGAGTCTTCTGCCCTCGTCTCTGCAGCCACCAAACAGGACTCCACTGGTTGCTTCTGTTCTATCTGATGCAAATCTATAGAACAAAGTACTGAGTGGTGTGACTTTGTGGCAGCTTTGTGAAGAGAAGGAGCTGGTAATCATGTGACAACGGTTTAATAAAAATCCCTGTTGCCTTTTTTATATCCTCCCTGCAAAAGCCCTCCAGCTACCAAATCACTGCTGCTTCTTTATGAACTTTCTCTTCCCAGATAGAAACGCCCTTAAGAATCAGAAACAGTTCAGCTCTGACCCTAGTTTGCATGTCCTTGAACACATCACCACAGCCTCACAAGTCTCTGATCAGCTCTATCCTCTGCAGAAGGCATAAACTCATCCATGGGCTCAACTTCAAGAAGATGATTAGTGGGTTCGCCTAAAAAAAAAAGGACTCTTTACCCAAGTGTGGGGGAGAGACACCTCTGCTAGGAAAGTAAGATTGCTCTTTATCATTCTTCCAAAGCTAAGATACTTGCTGCAACAAAGACCCAGAGCTTCCACGAATGGGACTGTGATAAACACTTGTGCTTGTCTCTATCTACTTCATTCAATAATACTGGTGGACTTTCCCCCATCTGTCATAAAAGGCAAGTCAATCAGCATCTTATCACATGTATAAGCAATAATATTTACAAGAAAACCAGAATTATCACTGAGATTTTAAAAAATATAGAAAAGAACACAAGTTAAAGATTTTTCACCTCCTTTGCTTAATTTCTTTTCCTCTTCCTTTTTCATCCCCTTCCTTTCCCTCCTTTTCAGTAATGGTAGTAGAATCTACAACCCTGCACATTCATGGCAATGTACCATACCACTGAGCTGTATTCTTAGCTCTTTTTTAACTTTGTATCTTGTGACAGGGTTTCTGTAAGTTGCCCAGGCTACCCTGAAGTTCACTCTGCAGCCTAGGCAGATCAAACTCAATTATCCTTTTCCTTAGCCTCCCAAGTGGCTTGAATTAAAGACCTGGATCACCAGATTTGATTCTTTTCTTTAGGTAGATACATCAAAAAGTCCCTTCTCTTTCATGCCATTTTCTAAAAGTAATCAGTTTACACTGTGCTCATATTTTTCTGATTTTTTAAATCATGTGTGTTTATATGAATACACGGAGAGAGCTGTAGCACCAATATATTTATAAAATGAAATAATCTAGATTTAATTCTTCATATATTGTGTTGTTATCTAAAATAATACATGGAAAATTATTTGAATTGAACTAAATCATTTTAGCAACTGGGATTTATTTCTTTAAACAGTTTCTGCACTAATAAACATGTTCTTTTTCCCTCTCTTCTCATTTTTAACGCAATCATTGCAATGGGCATTCTTGTACCTATAGCTATACTTTTCTAGGGGCTGGAGAGATGATTCAGAGGTTAAAACTCTGCCTTGCAAGCAGAAGGACCTAAATTCAGATCCTAGATCCCACATAAAATTTCCAGGCAGAAATGCCAGTGACCTGCATTTCTGGTTCTAGAAGGCAGACTCTGGGGAATTCCAAAATGAAGCAAAAAGGAGGTAGATACAATCCAGGATGATTTCTGAAGTCATCCTTGGACCTCTACAGGTCACACAGTGCCCTCTGATACACACACACACACACACACACACACACACACACACACATTGTTCAGACACGTCATGTGTGTGTACAATCAAAATGCAAAATAATCCTATCTTGATAAAGCCATGTCTGATAGTTCAATTATATGATGCCTCTTTAGCATCATATACTTCTTCCTTGACATCTAGACTCTATCCTGTGAAGATTTACCAAAAACTCAGGCTTTAGAACAAATACAGCTGCCCCCTACCAAAATGAAACAATACAGCCTACACCAAGGTAAAAGAGAATCCATAATAGCAATATATCGGTCAGCTATGACTACTAAAGATGCAATGCAACAAATTGTCAGACCCAGTGGCACACAATAATCACTTATTTCTCACCTGTGTATCTGTAGGTTGGATGGAAGCAGCTTTGTTTTGAGTCACAAGGTGAAAATAAGTTCACAACATGAGCAGAGTACTGTTCCTTGGGACAGGTCACATGGGTCAGACTCTCTTCATGGTCAGGGCCACAATGAAAGAGTTCAAAGAACAGAGCAAGTTTCATAACATCAGCCAAAATAACTCACAGACCCAATAGAGTAATAGAGTCCCTTTAAGAAAGTTAGAAAGAAAGGCACCAAGATCCTTGGAGGCAAGGGATTGACAGCCACAGTAGTGTTCCTATGCTTAAGGGGAACACGGGAAAGGGTTCAGGGAAATGCCACTGGGTCCTTGTACGTCATTGGAGAGGAGGGTCCAGAGGAAAGTCAGGCATGCACAAGAAAGGACTCTCTGGGGATTGGGGGGGAGGCACTGGGAGATGGAAAGGGAGGGGTGAGGGGAGGGGGAGCAGGGAGTTAGGGGGGAGGAGGAGGGAGGGAGGGAACTGGTGTACCTATTAAGTTTATATGAGCTGAAATAATAATAAAAATGTATATAAAAAAAGAAAGTTAGAAAGAGAGCAAGGACCCACAAACAATATACTCTAGCTCATAAGAGGTCCTTGTCCAGTTGAAATCCTCAACAGAATCTCCATGTGTTAATGTGTTTTCTGTTAGTAATACATAATACCAGAGACTGGATTAGTTACAAAGAAAAACAATATTGCATGATCTAGTTCAAGATCAAAGTGTCACATCACATCTACTGATGACTTTCTCACAGGCAGATTTCTGAGGTTTTGTTGCGCTGTCCAGAGGGACACAGCAAAAAGTGATGTCATAGTAGATTAGTTCACTCATGAGGATTGAACACTAGTTACCTCTTAGAGATCCTACCCATCTTACTTCTTAATATCTCACAATGGGGAATAATTTCTATGTGAATTTCAGAGGGAACCAAATATATCCAAACCATCTATCATTCTACCTTAATGCAAGCACTTTACAGTCCACCTCTGAGCTGAGTTAACACAGCTCTGGGTTCATTTTAGCTCCCTTCCTGTGGACACAACTTTGGCTAATGCCCCTCTGAGAGTGGGCCTCAAAGTGGGCCAGATCATGTGTCAAGTCTTGCCTACTCAGCTGGTCCAACATCTGCCTTTTCCTTACTCCAAGGCTTCACCAGTGTTTGGAATTGCCTCTCAGTCTTTGGTAGTGGACACAATTCTTTCAGCTTAAACTGGTAAATAAAATGTTGGTTTTTTTAAAAAAATTAAGGCCACTCTCCTCTTTCTTATAGTTATAAAACTATTTTTTAACAAAAGAACAGCACTTTGCACCACGTATGTGATCATTTTTTAATTGACCTAAGCCAACCAATTCCCCCTACTAATATCTTTTGGAATGCTGACTCTGCATCCAGAGACTAGCCATTCCTCTTCAGTTAGTGTCAGGCATAGGCAATGAACAGAAAAAGTTCTGATTGTCTCCCTGTGGTCTTTCCCCCTTTAAATGAAGACCCCTTTCAGTAACACGTCGTCAACTGTGGTTTCTCCAAAAACGTGGCTGCTATTTTTTTTCCTTGATGAATTATGGATTGTTGTCCATCTCTATTGGATGCCTTCTTCCTGCACAGACATCTTCTGAGTCCTTGCCCATCAACCTCACTCCTCGGTGCAGACATTGGCTCTCTTCCTGTGTGGGTTGGGCAAAATAATAATGATATTCCTCCCATTTAGGAAGAAGTTCATATCCTAATCCTTAGAAACTCTGTGTTACATCACATGGCAGGGCAGAACTAGGATCCTAGATGGAACTAAGATTGGTCATAACCTGGATTTGAGATAGGAATATTGTTCTATCTTACAAATGTCTGGATGGGCCCAGTATCAGCACCAATACCTTTAGAAGAGAAAGGCAGAAGAAAAAACAGGTTGATACTGTGCAAGAAAAATTTGAACTAATGTTGCTTCCTTAAAAGATGGAGAAATGAGACCACCAAGCAAGGACTTCAGAAAACTCATAGAAGCTAGAAAAGGCAACTAAATACCCCAACCCTAGAACTACACCCACTTAAATATATATATTTAGACCTCTGAACTAACTCCAAGGGAACAAATTTTTGGTCCTTTAAGCCAATATGTTTGTGACAGTTTCTTACCACACCATAAACCACTAAGACCCTTCAGAAAGAACATCCGTTTTCTCCTGTGTTTCTCAAAGGGCAGATTTAAGCGAATGGATGATTGTGTGCCTTCCAGGAGCCGCATTGCAATAGTGATTGGATTTGTTATGCTCTTCATTCGTTCTGCATGGCCAGGCTGGGGTTCATCTCCCTGTCTCTGGGTACTCTGTGCATAAGTAAAAGTGTGTTAAGAATCAATAACTCTGACCTTTCTTTCTTGTTGGTACTCCATCATTCGTGGGCCACTTAGCTTGAGATGAATTGTTCCTGAACTGCCTGTACTCCCGGAGCACAGCCATCCGCTCCTAACAGCTTCAGACATGTGGCACTTGCAATTTCCACACATATTTCTATCCCAGAGCTGTCCCATCATCAACCAGTGAAATACCACTAGAAGGAAAGGGCTGATCAGACTTTGCAGCTGATGAAGGTGCTAACCTTTGAGGAAGACTACAAGCAGGTGACCTTGAGGAAGAAAGAGTTAAGGAAACAAACTCACCTTCCCCTTTAGTTCTTTAGTCTAGTCTCCTAATGGGAAAATTAAATCTTCCTCAGTATCTTTGAGTTTATAAAAAGGAAACTATCAAATTTTCCTGAATGCAGGTATGCTTTGCAGAAGTCAGCTTTTTTTCTATCCCCACTAAAAACATAAGAAGCAAGACTTCAACTTCAGTTATTACATAAAAATGATGGCTCTTTCCTTCGATGATGAAGACATGCAATACATGAAAAGTGTTCCTAAAGAAGACAATAATTGGGGACCTGTTTCCTCTCGGTGTCCTCTGGCCTCCTGTGTCTTATGGGGGTGCTATGAGGGCTCCCAGTCAAAGTCTGGATCTTTATTGCTGGTGACAGTAATAATGTTGCCTACATCACAGAAGGAAACAATAAATTTAAGTCACAACTATATCTACTTACATAAGACCTGCACAAAATTGGTCCATCATCAATTCACCATGCAAGCAGAATGAAAACATGGGGTACCACACCTTGCTGAGGGGCTACTAAAGGTTTATGTTGGATGGAAGAAAGGGAGCTACTTTTCTCAATGGTGCACTTACAAATGTAAGGTCTGTGTTCCAACAAGTGCATGAGCACACTCCGATCAGGATGGAGAGGGGGGAGGGGGAGAGAGAGAGAGAGAGAAAGGAAAGAAGACAAGCAAAAAGGTTTTTACTGGAAGGAGGGAGTGGATTTGGATAATTTGAGGGGGAAAAATAACTTAAATTCATTGTCCAAGGCTTTAAAAATTCTCTTTTATACAAAGCCCCATCCTTTCTTTACCAGCTCCCCTATTGCCAATGAGGAAAAAGGTGGAATTAATGAATTCTGCGTAAGTATAGGTAAATGAAAGCACCTGGATGTGGTTTCCCTCCCAGAAGGCTTGTTTTCCAAATCCCTTAAATAGAGTCACAATCAACATGTATGATGAATGTTTGAGATCAAAGCTTAACCCTTCAGAGCTGTCATGGTTTGATACGTGAGTTGTCCACTACAGCCTCGTGTGTTTTAATCTGTAGTTGTTTGGGAAAGTCATAGCGCCTTTAAGATGTGAGACCTTGCTAGAGGAAGGCAGTCACAGGGGTGGGTCTTAAAGTTGATTAGCCCCACCCTATTTGAGTGAGTGACTCTGCTCTTGAGCTTGCAGCACAAGCTCTCAGACTCCATGATGTCTACAGGGACTCAGACTGCTTCCAGCTTCTGCCAGTCAGCATGTCTTTTCTAACATAATGGACTGTATCTCCCCCACCCCCGGAATCATAATCCAAATAAATCTTCCTTTTCTCCCTTTAAGGTGCTTGAGTTTGAGTCTTGTCTCACAGCAATAGAGAAGAGTAACCAATACAAGGGCCCAATACAGACACAGGCATGTGCTCAGGACAAGTGACCTAAGTCACTAGAAGCTAAGTTACACCATTTGCACTATTATCCTAATTGCTATTTTTGGTCCTTTCCTGATAAATAATATCAATTCTGTAATATATTGCTCCTAATTATTCAAAGAATATTTATATGTTTCATAGTTCCCAACAAGTAGCATTTCTTTCACCTTATCCTCACCAGTAAGTCTGTAGGGTCATGAATTCTAACATCTCTATGTTGTACATCAGGGTCAACAGATATCTATTAAAGGATAGAGATCAAATACTTAAGCCCTTAAGGCCTTATGATCTCCATTGCTTCTCCTTAACCTCATTATGTAGCTTGAGTGTTATGAGCTTACTTATCATAGAAGATAAGTAAGCAAAGAGGACCAGTTGGGTTCCAAGAAACTTTATTTACAGAAGCAAGTCCAAACCTCTGTTCTAGATATTTTCTAGTCTAGGAAAACATGACTTAGAGAATTTGAAGAACCTACCTCAAAACATGCACAGATGTCAAGCAACCTATACCAACTCTAGAGAACAAGCTGAACTTGGAGCATAATCTTTAACAGTCAAAAGGAACTTGGACCAAATAGATGATTATCTCCACCCATTCTCATCTCATCACTGTGTTTGTGACATTGGCTTGAGCTGAGACAGCATCCTTTCCTTCTGTCCAGAATAGATCGTGGCAACCCAGACACATCCCACCCAAAGTACATCATCATGGAACCTGAGCAAGACAAATCTTTTAGAAGCTATGTTCCTCTGAACATGCTGCAGCCATCCATTCCTAGTGAAGTCTCCTTCACTGGTTCCAATGAAAGTTCCAATGTTCTCAACTTACCTGTTCCCACTTCTGCCCTATCAGTGCCTTATGGAGAAGGTAAGGTACCTGGTGAGCTGGGCAGATAGGAAGATACTGGCTAATTCCAGCTGGAGTAAAGAGAAACAAAGCCTTCTCCTCCCTCTTCTTTTCCCCTCTTCTATCCCTCTACTTTTGCCACTTGTTCTCCCAATTTATGTTACATTAGCGTCCTTCTGCCCACATGTGATATGCAACAGAGGGGTTTTCTGGAGTGATACACTGTGTGTGTGGCCAAAACTACTAATATATTATTATGCATTGAATTTGCTTTGCCTCTTTTCTGCACTCATTTTTCAGGAGACTCTTGGAAAGGTCCATGTCATTTTGGCCAAAGACGGCATCTTTTCCTTCTATGTGCCTCCAACATACACTAAACTAGCCAATCTTTCTCTAAACGTTTGGAATAATAAATGCCAGCTTCTTCTATTCTCTACTTCCTTAAAGCCAGCTCCTAATATTCCCTCAGCACCCTGACATGGAAGCAACGAAGCTCAAGTTCATACTAAAACTCAACCCCAGCCACCACCCACATGTTACCCCCCCAGACATCAGAGGTGGAATGTTATCCTGAAAGTGCATTCTCATTGGTTCCTTTTGCTTTTGCTGCACTGGGAACTTTTTTCTCTTCCTCCCTAATTGCACTGATTTATCTCACAGTATACCTTGTACACAGAGCTTTAGATGACAGATAGCAATTTGTTGTATCTTGTCACCAAAGTGCAGTGGCTGGAACTGTGGTCAGAGCCCCATCGCCTTATCTTCGTTCCTTAATCGATTGTCTTCACTCTTGCAAGACAGTCAGATCTCTCTAAATGAGGGCAGCCGATACTGTGCATTCAACCATAATTGTATCTTAACTCGGTGTACTTTAAAAAGTTAAGCCATGCAATTTGCAAATAATTGGGCTTTCCACAAGTCATACCTGCTTGCTCGAGGAGGAAATTAAGCAGCTGAGGCCACCTGCTCCCTCCCCTCTCCTGTAGTTCTGACCACCCCAAGTCTCATTTTCCCTTCCCTGCTTTCTCTGATCCATAAATCTGTTTGGATCTTGGCAGCTGAAACCAGAGGTTGATGGCAGCAGATGAACTAGAGTACTGAGCTTGAGGGCAGCCTCACATTTCCCCAATATGGTTCTTTAGGAGTCCTTGTCTAATAGTCTGCATTCAGTTTACTAGCTCAAGCACTGAGATTTATATATATATTCTTGGAGGTAGAATCAGAGAAGGAGGAAACCATATTGTAAAGCAGGGACTTGATGTGATAATGACCTTCCATTGTCACAAATGCTCACTCTGGAAGAGAATGCTGATAAAGTATGTGGGTTCCAAGGTGATGATGCTGGAGACTGCATGAGGCTGTCCTGATCCATACAAGGAAGTTTAAGAGAAAGAAATAGATGGAAGAAGTCCAAGATCAGCACGCCAGGGCATAGTGAGGGAAGGAACTGTCCCAGACTTGTCCTTGGCTTGTTGGCAGTCTCTCTTTCCTCTTAGACTCCCATCATTTCCTGTGTCCTTAATTTCTCTTGAAAAGATACCAATCAGTGGATTGCTTGACCTAAATAGGATGCCTGTATCACCTCTCCCCCCAGGCAAGGAAACATCATGAAAAAAGGTGTAGGAAGAACGTAAGAGCCAAAGTCTGGTGAGGAGTACTGCCAAACTGTCTTTTGGTCATGGCATGGCCATTTCATTCACAAACTCATAAGAGCTATGTTAGACCTGCGCAAAATTGAATCTATCAATATTTCATTATGGAAGGGGGGTAATCATGAGACTCCTCCTTCCACAAAGACTATTGACAGTTAATGCTAACTTGGAGAAGAGGTGTCATAGCCATTGAGAAATCACATGTGCCCTAGTAAATAACTTCCCATACATGCTCACTCAAGCAATCCTAATTAAACTCAGTAAGTCATACACAAAAAAATTTTAAAATCCATGATAGTAGGGGTGGCATGTTGGGAAGAAGGTTTTCAGTGGGAGGAGTGGGGTAAAACAGTGCAACAAGGGGAAAAATAGCTAAAACTCATCATGTACAATTATAAAGTTGTTAAAGAATAAAAACTAAATTTAAATATCAAACCTCCCAGGAAAAGAGAGAAAGAAAGAAAGAAAGAAAGAAAGAAAGAAAGAAAGAAAGAAAGAAAGAAAGAAAGAAAGAAAGAAAGAAAGAGAGAGAGAGAAAGAAAGAGAGAGGGAAGAGAGAGGGAGGGAAGGAGGGAGGGAGGGAGGGAGGGAGGGAGAGGGAGGGAGGGAGGGAGGGAGGGAGGAAGGAAGGAAGGAAGGAAGGAAGGAAGGAAGGAAGGAAGGAAGGAAGGAAGGAAGGCATGTGTTAGATTAGGTCACACCCTAATAAATATATTTTACCTACTTGTACCCATTTAAAGGTAGAATCCGCAAATGTAATCACATTCTGAGGAACTGGGACAATGGCTGTATGTTAGGGTTTGGGAAGGGACACAATGCTGACTGTAGCAAGTAGCCAGGGTTATTGGCAAACCAGATGACTTTTGATATTCCATTATTTCCTGTGTTTTCATTCCAAACTTCTCATGGGATTACTGTGAAAAACGAACTGAGATAATGCTCATCAAATCTTGGGATCTTGATTAATGGACATTCATCTCCAATAAATGTTTGTCATTATCAGTGTTCATTGCTCATCTTATGTGTTTTCAAACTGAGCCTTTGACGGGTGTGGTAGCTTGTTCAAGGTCTCTCTATCACTGAAGAGCAGGTAGGACAGGACCTATGCCACATGTCCACCTGTCCCAAGACCAAGCTCTAATTCATCAGGTTAAGCTGCCTCCTTGTCCATAGCATTGCACCCTAAGTAGAACTCAATATGATCTCCAAAAAGAGTGAAGCTATGCTGTCCTTCCTATTTCATTTCCCCCTGGCTGCTCAAAGCTGGGAGTGGAAGTAGCGACCATGCCTCTAATGCTTCCTAGAGATGGGTATACCACCACCAAAACGGCACATCTTTTTCCCTCTCCGAGAGGGCTGCAATGATGGTGGAGGTTTCCAACTTCAGATTTAATTCTCACTCAATATGCACATGCACTCAAATCCAAACCTGGATGTTCTGGCTAAAGTGAGAGGCTTGACATTGCTCTTTCGGATTTGTTTTAATCTTCCAAGAATAAGCAATCCTTTACCCATAATAAAGGTTAGGAAACTGACAGGGCAAATTTATAATGTTTCAAAAATAAAATTTATGTGAACTTAGGAAACATTTTCAATACTCTTGATGCTCCTCTCTTCTCTACCCCAATGTTTCCCCATCACTCATCCACCAGCAAAATGAGCAGAGACACTGTTTGTTGAACAAACAGAACATAGTTTCCTGCACATCTGAGAGCAGTCCTCCAAATTCTTTTTGACTTTTCCCCCCAAACACCCTCTCCGGATGGATTTGATTTTGGTTCTTGGCCTGCATTATGTCAGATATGGTCAAGAGAGCGTGGGCAGAGGCTCCCAGCATACAGGTCTATAACTCTCATTGCCCGTAAAAATCACTTGAAAAGTAACTACTGAGGTCAGGGAACCTGTGGGTTCTGGGTTCTGATCTGAGCATCAGGATTTTACCAGCCTTCCAGGTTATCTTCCAGGGTTGGCTCGCTTCACTTCATAAGTGAAAACACAACTAAGTTAACAAAGAAAGCAGCTTGGCTACTTTAGAAGTTCTCTCCCAGGACAGGAAGCACAAGACCCAGAAGCTCTGAAAAGTCCAAATCTCTCTGTGACTCCCAGACCGTGGGATCAGAACAGCCATATTAGAGTATCTGAGATCCACATGCTTCTACAGTTCCTCACACACTCACATGGTATAGGCAGAAGGGTTATTTGATACAAATTTCACCTTATAAAAACTTTAAAATCATGCATTCATCAACTCAGTAATTCTGCTACTTACAATTTATGCCATGTGCTCAAATAACATCACTAGTGTCTAAATAATGCTTGTGGGTGTAAAGAAATTCACTGCAGCATAGTGCAGAACTGTAATATAGGAACAAGCTATGCAATTCACCAGCCCATCTATCAATAGGTGACAAGATCATTACATTTGCTTTAACTGCATGATAGATTAATATGCAGTGATTAAAAGGAATGGAAATGCATTTAGAGAAATATTTAGTGTTCATCTACTAGTATTCTTTACCACACACACATATGTCACCACGACCAACAAGAACCCTAAAATTTTAGTTTTAAATGTTGGCTGAGATTGTGGACATAATTCAATAATATTTTTTAAACCATTGCTTTTTGAATTTGCTTTGTTTTTTATAAAAATTAACACTACCTTCCATCATCAGTTCTAAAATGTACATTTTCCAAAAATAAGCAAGATTGATAAAGTCAGTGCAATGAAGTTGCAATACAGGAAAGACAGCTTGGAAAAAATTTCTAGAGATAGTAATGAAGTAATCTTATCAAGACTAGATCAAGCTCAAGCTTCATCCCCACCATGTGTGTGTGTGTGGGTGTGTGTGTGTGTGTGTGTGTGGTGTGGTGTGGGTGTGTGTGGGTGTGTGTGTGGGTGTGTGTGTGTGGTCTTGCTGTGTTTTGTTTTGTTTAGAGATAGACCCTCACTAGGTATTCAGGCTGACCTAGAACTCAACAGTCCTCCTGCCTCAATCTCCTGAATGCAGGGATTACAGGTGTGCAACACCACACTAGTCCTCCCAAGATTCTTAAGCTTTTAATGATTTCTAAATGCTCAGTAACACATAAAGCAGAGAGGTTAAAAAAAAAAACTAGGAAGGTAAAAATTGGAGAGAGGGAGGCATCTTCAAAACTCAGTGTCATCTTATACTGGTTTATGAGGTAGACTGCAGTAGCTCTCTAGAAATCTAGTTGCAGGAACACATCCTATTCTTAGAAATTATTGGGGATTCAAAGAGCATTTGTTTCTGTAAGCTATGACTATTGACATTGAATTTCTAATAAAGAATTGAATATGAAGAAAAAAGACACTGCCTAGTGGAAACTAATGCACTTGTCAACACAGAGACCAACGTTGGGAAAGCACAGGCAAGGGACAGGTCTGACTGTAACTGTGCCTGGTGAAGGGACCTTAGGAATACAGTAACCAGTTTATTTGAGTAATTCTTACATTTTTACTTTTACTTACTGTTGCAATTATTCTGCATGTTCCAGATAAATTCATAACCAAATGACATATAGGGGAGTAAGGGGTTTTATTTTCTTTTATGGTAGTCTGCTTACATTTCTTTATCCAGCTTGTCAGGAGAGTCCACTTCAACACTAGGGGCCGAGGGAACTGATCACACTATATCCATATACCCACAGGACCGCTGAGAGAGGGGACCATCCTTACTTGCCAGACCAGCATGTCTGGTCAAGTAAACCAATGAATATTGTCACAGTTAGGCACAGGTGTCAATTTGACAGTTGAAGGTTTGAGCTCTGGGCACATTTGTAGAGAATTAATGGTGGAGTCAGGACCAGAGCAAAACCTGGAGGAGATTGTCTAGCTGATGGGGAAGGCCCAGCTATGGTGGGTGGGATTAGGCCCACTAATAGAAGTCAAAAGAGCTGGTTGAGAGAGTTGGCGTCCTTGTGTACACTTGTCCAGACATGCTGGTCTGGCAAGTAAGGATCATCCTTCTCTCAGAGGTTATGTGGTGATAGTGTGGACCAGTTCCCCTGGCCCTAGTGTTGGTGCGTGCTCTCCCGTCAAGCTGCACTAAGAACTGCAACCAGTAATTGTAAGAGAAAATAAACCCCTTGTTCCCTTAAGCCATTTGATGGTGATTTATCAGCAACCATGCAGACGAACTGCAACTTCCTTACTCAGTTCCCTCCATCTTATCCCAGCCTGCCCAGAAGCTAGTCTCACCCATCATGACTTGATGATCTCCTCCAGGCTTGCTCTGGGACTAACTCAACCATTGATTCTTAACAAATGGACCCAGAACGTGATCCCTCGTGGCAACATAAGACTTTTTCCAAATAAAAGAATTTTGCAAAATAAAGTGTACAAGAAGAAAGCACTCCAACATGGTTTATATTGTAGTGATTATGTTCATTTCCTGTGGCTGACATAACGAGTGATGACAAACCAGGAAGATTAGTATAACCAAAATTGATCTTCTCACAATTCAAGAGGCAGAGGTACAGAATCCAGGTATTAGTGGAGTCACACCTTCTGAAGTTTCTAAGAATCTTCTCACAATTCAAGAGGCAGAGGTACAAAATCCAGGTATTAGTGGAGTCACACCTTCTGAAGTTTCTAAGAATCTTCTCACAATTCAAGAGGCAGAGGTACAAAATCCAGGTATTAGTGGAGTCACACCTTCTGAAGTTTCTAAGAAGTTGCCTTTCGCAACTTGTAGACCCAGGTGTTCCTCAGTCTGGAGCATCATCATTCCAACTTGTGCCTCCAACTTCACATTGCTTCCCTGGACATGTTCTCCTGAATATTAATAGAATCTCTCTGTTTTCCTGTTATATATCTAAACTAGCCACAGTGGACCGGGGGGGTTACAATACTCCACTACAACCTCATCTCAGCTAATTGCATCTGGAATGATCCTGTTTCCAAATAAGGTCACATTCTGTGATCTGTAAACAAAGAGCTTATACACAAAGTTGAAAATAAAAGCAGAGAGATGATAATTAGGTAGAGCAACGATTTGCAAACGGAGACACAGGGATTCAATTAAACAAGAATCCAGAATGGTCAGGGTGGTTTGACCATAGATTTAACTAGAAACCAGTGTTTCATCAAGGAAAGAAGGACTGGGATTTTAAAGAAGAAAAAAATGGGGAACAACAGGGTAACACGAAGTAACTAGTGCAGAACAATTTTCAATTAGCCTATTCTACGAGTTATTCTGAACAAATGTGGATTGGTGCTGGAGTTCTATTTTGTACATTAAGTTACACATGATTAGGTTGCTGGTTAGCTATCATGAGAGGTTATTAGCAAGCACGAAGTCTTTTGTAATAGCCTGTAGGTCAACAGAAATTGGGGACTATCTTCTTATTGAATGCATTCTTTCCAGAGAATAAACGTTGTCAGAAAGTTAGAGAGTGCCAGACTTGGGTCTGTGAGACAAACTACAACCCAACAGATCTGAAGTCCCCAGGGAGATTCCCTTCCCTCTTGCCTGCAAGGCAGCAATTTTAATTTTCATTTCCACAGGTATCAGACGTTAGAATTGTGTCTTTCAGGAGGACACAATTCGACTGCAGCAATGGTGAACAAAGTAATTACAAGTGCTATGTAAAATAACAGCAGGTCACGATCATGCCAACGCTGACAAGTCTGAAAAGAAACAAAAGTTCAGGCTCATGTCAAAGGCATTTGTTTGGGGTCATTTGGGGAACTGCAATACTAGGAAGCATAGGGTCTCACAACAGATAGTTTGTTCTGAAGGAGGAGGGGAAATATTAACATTTTAAAAAGCAAAGCCCACAGCGTACAAGTTATTCTGTACAAACATGACTGATGAAAGCTTTAGAGTCAAAATGTCTGCTAGTTATCACTGCTCAATAGCAGATACTGCAAGAACGAGTGAAGACCCAGTATATGGGGGTGTCTGGGATTTGATCCATTTTAAAGACACTGAGTTGACTCTTTTGACTCTCCTGAAGTATTTGCAGGACTCTTACTGTTACCATTATATTCTCTCAGCTCACATCACCCTCAGCGGGTAAACATCAGTATTTTCAACAATGTGGGTGTTGTACATTTTAGTTTATTTTCTCACACTCTGAGCAAATTGTTCCTCACCCCTGTTGGAGGCAGGTGTCCCTTTTACTCTCCTTTCTCCTGGCCCCTCCTAACCAGGCACATTCCATGCTAATTAACAGCTGCTTAATTATCAGCCCAGCAGGGAAGTGATCAAGGCCCAGGTCCTTAGACAGTTACTTTTCTGTTACGCTGTCCTAGATACTAGAGGGCTGACTGAGCTAAGTGCCCTAAGGGCTTAATGAGAAGTTCGGTGCATTTAGAATCAGTTGGTCAACATCCATGACTTGCCATCTTTTGCAATTGTTGGACAGTGGTTCCTGAACTTTCATTTGTTCAACTCTGATAATACACCACAATTTTGTTGGAAAGGTTAAATATGATTTTAAAAAGCTATTGAAAAAGTGTACAAACATGTGGAGATACTTTCTCTTTTGTCCTAATACAGCATGCTGTAGACACATGAAAAGCATCCGTTGATTGAGAAATTTCAACTGAGAACAAAAAGGGGTAGGAAGTGGGCTAAGTTACTTGTATCCTATTTGTGCATGTATGTTAGAGTAAGGTTCAAGTGAAACATAATGGAGCTAGGGAGATGACTCAGTAGTTAATTTCTGATAACCTGTGGAAACAAAAATTAAAATTGCTGCCTTGCAGGCAAGAGGGAGGAGAATCTCCCTGGGGACTTCAGATTTGTTGGGTTATAGTTTGACTCACTTGTTGTGCAGGCAAAGGCACCAAAGTTAGGACTCCCAGAGCCCAAGTAAAATGTCAGGTGAATGTGGTGACTCACTTGTAATTCTGGCCTCAGAAGATAGAGACTGGGAATCCCTGGAGCAAGTTGTCAAGTCAGACTAGCTTTGTCAGCAAGCTCTGAATTTGATCAAAGACTGTCTCAGAAAGAACAAGGTATGACACAGCCCCCTATTCTCTGCCAAACATTTATTGTAAAAGAAAAGGAGTTACAGAAGTAGGAGAAGAGAAAAGAGAGTAAATGGAAATTTTTATATACATGTATGAATTTGCCAAAGAGCAAAATTTATTAATAAAGAGAAGTGTGGCTAGGGAGAAGGTAAAAGAGCATCAAGGATGATTCCAGATGTCAACCTCAAAATTCCACATGTATGCATCCTACACATATACACACATGAAACATGGAAAAAGAAAAAAAGTTGAACATTATTTGTAGAGTATCCATCAGTCTGCTTTCAATAAAAAGAACCAGTTCCAATTATTCTTGATTTTCTATATTTTTGCTTATATTTTTTATTTGTACAATGGATCTTTGTACAAATGGTTAACGTTCCAATTTGATGAAGCATTCTAAAACTAAATATCTAAGTTAATTATGCATTACAGTTTGAGAAGGGAGGGAAGCTATGATTATGTTGTATGGATGTCACTGGCATTGCATATAAATATAAATGATAATGACCGGTAGTCTGTGAGAAAAGTTAAAATTCAAAGGATAGGAAAAGGATAACAACAATCAAATAGGTTTTTAGCTATAATGTGAAGAATATTGTTTCAACACTAAGAAATAATTCCCTAACATTAAGAGATTTATCACACATACAATCATAATGCTAAAGTCTTCCCTAAAGATCTTTAAAAATAGTTTATAACTCCGTCTCTGGTCATATAATTTTGGTTATAATAGAAAATAGTCTAAATGAACAACAAGAGAAAAATAGATGGGTAAATCATGGTCCACGACCCTGTGGATATGTGGATATTAAAATTTGATAGCCATGTAGCAGCACAGTTAAAATTTTTATGTTAAGACACTTAGGGAAGAAAGAATGCACAGTTCTATCTACAGTATGATTGCTAGTTATATAAAAATTAAATATAATTAAGAGTTAGAATTGAACAAGAACCCAGAAAAATAAAATCAATAAGTTTACATGAAAAACTGCTCTCTACTTGAATATGGTTGGCAAAAATATATATTTGTACAAGTGCCATCTCAGCATGTATCTGTCATGTTTGTTGAGTACAAGAAGAAATGGAATCAGAAAGCTTCTTCCAGTCACAAGTTTCCAAAATTCCTGACTTGTAAGGAAGGGCAGCATCCTGGTACCACAACATCACTGGTTCCCAATGAAATTTCATTTATGAAATTTAAGAATTAACTTTATGGAAATAGACTTAAATGATCATTTCCTCAGTGTCTACTTGGTCTAATTGTTTTTGGAGTAACTGAAGCACTATAGCAATTCCTGCACAGCTATCCTCGAGTCGAAAAAGCATGTGGGTCTTTTGGTATCTATACGCTAGAAAATGTGATAGCTGACCTCAGACATCTTCCTTCCTCAGCTAAGGAGAAAATAGCTTAAATATGCTTTAGAGTAAAAGGTCTTAAGAGAAGGACACAAAGGCTGTCTCTCCAGACTGAGAATTACATGCTTACTGGTACATTTACACATTCTATATTAATGACTTTACACACACACACATATATGTATATGTTGAGACAGCCATGAACTATATGCACTGAAGATCTCTAACTTTAGGGAGAGTAAGTGATCCAGCTACAATACCCTGAAACCTATACATATGTGGCAAGAAGGTCACATTGTCTGTGGATGCACACAGCCAATGGCAGAACCAGACAGGGGTACTAAGACAGATCCATTTCAGGGTCCCAACAATATGGAGTTCCCAACAGCTCTCTCAATGCTTCCTTAGAGAACAGGGCACTCAAGGATGCATCTGGCCAATTTCTTCTTTCCATCTTCTACACACAGCACTGTTCATTATATGTTCTTTTTTGATAAAAATCCATGCACTTGTCATCCTATTTTGGACTATTTCTTCAAGCATGTGTGTATGTACATAAACACCCAAATGTACATGTGCATTTATTTACACATACACAAACACATACATGTATGTCTCCAGATTTGTGAATATTTAAATCATAAGTTATCTCCAATCAGTGGACATTAGCTATGTCAAGATTTTTGCCAATATGAAAATGCCAATTATTCCCACTTTTCTACTTATTTCACTATAAGCTGTGACATAGCAAATGTCCCTTTTGGAAAGTCTCCAGGAACCCTGAGGTAGATGTGTGAACTCTGAAATAGATAAATGAACTCTGAGGTAGATTAGTGAACTCAGAGGTAGAATTCCAAATTGTGAAGAAGATCTTAGGGTTCACAATGATGGACTGAAAAGCTGGTCTTGGAAGATCTCCAGAACAATGCTGCACAAAGCTTTTTGTTCCCACATGAACAGGGTTTCTGATGAGTATGAGTTTTTCTAGCAAGTAATCTCAGCCTTCATGGGAAGATGGGCAGAAGGAGGACGTGAGAACTAGTCACCACTCTGGAAGGGAAAATTTTATAGTAATGTCTAGGGGTCTCTTCACTCTTTCCTTCTAATATCATTCTGGACTTGGCCACTGCTGGCTCATTCTCACCCTCATTAGTTAGTATTCCACATTATTGACAACAAAATTATATTCTTGATCACTTCCACAAGAGAGATTGTAGAGATCTTAGGGGTTCACAATGATGGACTGAAAAGCTGGTCTTGGAAGATCTCCAGCACAGGCCTAAAGGAACTCTAGCCAAAATGATTTACAGAGAGAGCCCAATAAGTGAATTCCAAAGTAAAGGACAGAACTCTGAGGAGGATAAGTAAATTCTGAGGTAAATGAGTGAACCCTGAGGTAGATGAGTGAACTCTGAGATAGATAAATGAACTTTGAGGTAGATGAATGAACTCTGAGGTAGTTGAGTGAACTCTGAGATAGATGAATGAATTCTGTGGTAAATGAGTGAACCCTGAGGTAGATGTGTGAACTCTGAGATAGATAAATGAACTCTGAGGTAGATTAGTGAACTCAGGTAGTTGAGTGAACTCTGAGATAGATGAATGAATTCTGAGGTAAATGAGTGAACCCTGAGGTAGATGAGTGAACTCTGAGATAGATAAATGAACCCTGAGGTAGATGTGTGAACTCTGAGATAGATTATCAGTGAAATTTGAGGTAAATGAACCTCAAATCTTTCTTCTCTTGCATGATTTTCTCCAGATTCAAATTCTGGAAGAGGTAACACCACAGGAATGCCATCTCTCACTGTCTTCACAATGGTAGTGCCTAGAATTGTACTCCCTCCACCACAGAGCCCCGTGGACTTAAAGAAGTCTTCCCAGATATGCTGAAGAGAATTGGAAACAAGAAAGTAGTGTTGTTCCACAGTAGAATATGTGAAGATCCAGCATATACCTTTTTTGTGCATGTACCTGATCCTGGGACTTATATGTACCCAGACTAGCCATAGCTTCTAAATAATAAAGCAGTGAATACCTAAGTGAAAAGAGAATTTCCTGATTAAGACTAAGCATAGTCATAACCTGGAATCTGCAGAACTAACTCAGCTCTTAGATTCCATTTCTGTCAAGAGGTTGGGGTCCTGTCCAAAAATGAAAGGTCAGTTGTTGCTTGCTTGGTTTGTTTGTTTATTTAGCTTATTTCCAGACATGATGAGGATAACACAACACTGTCAGCAGATGCAAAAGCTGGATGTCCTCCAGAAATATGAGCTATGTAGTCTGTATCCTTATCTGTACCCCAATCTACATCTGCTTCCTGTTATTAACAGAAACATTTGATTATCTTCTTTTATTTCACTTAATGGCCCTTTATCTTCCTTGAGAATACTTTTCTCCACCAAGTTCTTATTTTAAGGGAATTTGCTTTGAGTCACTGTTAACCAGTGAGTGAGGTAGACACTCGTATGGACAAGGATCTGTGTTGATCTACCTTCAAAGGATCCTTCCTTTATTTATGGCTAAAACTTCATGGGTGGAAGCTGAGCATATCCAGAGCATCCTATCAATTACTCTAATCTTTTAAACATGTTCTCTATGACTTTGAGCTAAGCATGCACAAAAATATGTCTACTAGCTTTTATTAAGTTATGAGCTTCAGTTATGTACTCCCAATTGAGCTTTCTCATAAGTAGGTCTGTACTTACATGAACATGTATGGTCTCCCCGGATAAAACTCTCATGGTTTCTTTGTTCCAGGAGGGTATTGCTTAGAAATAACTCCTGGGAAATCCTTGCCTTCTTCTATGCATATTGGGCTTTTCATTCACCAAGATGAGACTCCATTCATTTCCACCATCATCAATGTCTGGTTGGTCTGCACAACCCCAAGTAACATCTAGAATAATATTTAGAAAATGAGACTCTAGGGTTAGAGAAATGGCTCAGAGGTTAAGATTCTGTCTTGAAAGCATAAGGTCCTGAGTTCAGATCCCAGGTCCCATATAAAATGCCAAGCAGAAACAGTGGTCTGCACTTCCTGCTTTGGTGGGTTGAGCCTGGGAAATCCCAGTGCAAAGCAAAAAGAAGATAGAAGCAATCTAGGATGATTACAAAGTCACCTGTGATCCTCCAGAGGGACATACAGTGCTCTCTGATGCACACGCATACAATAAATAGATAAATAAATAAATCATAAGATTAACTTATTTTTGTTAAGGACAATATGTATACCGAGAGAGAGAGAGTTTACAAATGAAATTTGAATTCATGACAGAATTCTAGAAAGAGCGTGAGGTCATTATTTGGATTTACTTAATCCCCTTGCAGTTACTCTGCATAGTTGCTGATATATTCATGACCAAAAGGTTTCAGGGAGCAAAAGTTTTTAATTTTCTTAAGACAATTCAGTTACAGTTCTTTCCAGATTATCAGGATCAAAGACTGAAGGAACTAGCCATACCTTATCTATATATTCATAGACTGCTGAGAGAGGAACAATCCCTCCTTTCCAGGAGAGCATGTCTGGCCAGATATACCAAAGGATCCCAGTTTTCTTACCCAGTTCCTTCCATCTTATCCATCTGCCCAGGAACTAGTCCCACCCACCATGGTCTGAGCCTCCCTGATTCACTGAATCAGACAGTCTCCTGTAGGCTCATTCTGGGCTTAATTAGACTCCTAACTCTACACAAATGTGCCCAAAGTTAAAACTCTCAATTGTCAAGTTGACACCTATATCTAACTATGACACCCATATTGTCATTCCAGGTAAAGATGGCCTTGCAACAGGAAGGATTTGACAGAAAAAAGCGTGGATACAGGGATATCAACGAGATTGACATCAACATGAATGATCCTCTTTTTACAAAACAATGGTACCTGGTAAGTTTCTGTTATTTCTAACAGATTTTTTTCTCTATCACTTCCCACACAATTTCTTGAAAATCACATCACAAGTTTGGCACATGAGCTCTTATTCCTCTGGCCAAAGCCATGCACATGATCATTCTAACCTCAAAAAAATCTTTAACTTGCGCAATTTTTATAACCTACACTAATGATATTCCAATGCTATCTTAGTAATACCAGAACAACCTATGGTCACTGAGGACTTTTGCCAGTATAAACTCTGAATTTACTATTTCTTTACAAGCCATCATTGAGTAATCCAGAGGTCTTAACAGGCATAGTGAGGACACATTGAAGTCACAGTCACAAGACAAATAATCCACTGATTTTGCAAGTGGCAAGCAAGAGAGCTCAGAGACTAGCAAAAGCGGCATTTCATCACTTCCTAAAACAAAGGCAGGAAATCAATTCCATGAGGTTTAATGGATACAGGATTCTCAACACAGAAACCCCATCTGTCAGGTGGAGTATTTTCTGACTCACCTCCCATCCATCATGATCCATGTTGATTGACTGAGTAGTGTTTAAAAGGACATCAGTGACTTCAAAGCAACTCGAACTGTAAAGCATGTTATAGGATCGAAGGTGAATCTTTTATAAACCTGAATAATAGCTTGAATAAACCTGAATAATGAGAAGACGAGCTGCAGATATGGCTTAGGAGTCGCCTCACAAGCAAAAGGACCCGAATTTGGATCCCCAAATCCCACATAAAAACACCAGGTGGAGGGGCTGGAGAGGTTGCTCAGGGGTTAAGCCTCCGCCTTGCAGGCGGAAGGTCCTGAGTTCGGATCCCAGATCCCACGTATAGACGCCAGGCCGAAGCAGGGCGGCCTGCGCTTCTGGTCCTGGTAGGGCGGAGCCTGTGAATCCCGGGGCAGAAGGAGGTGGAGACGTCCATGGTGGTTCGCGAATTCGTCCTACACACACACACCCACACAGACACACATGCGCACACACATACACACACGCATATGCACACAGTTGAATAAATAATAATAATAATAATAATAATAATAAAAAACACCAGGTGGAAATGGTTGCAGTCTGCATTCCCAGCCCTGGAAGACTTTGTACTTTTTTGACATGGAATTTCCAAAGTTCAGTGTAGCTAATTAAGTAAGCTTATGTGAGTTAGTCAGGATGGCAAAGGCCTGTACTTCTGGCACTGTTGGGTGGAGCCTGGGAAATCCCAGAGCAAAGCAAAAAGGAGGTAGAAGCAATCCAGATGATTCCTGAAGTTACCCTTGGTTCATCACAGGGACACACAGTGCCCTCTGACACACACACACACACACACACACACACACACACACACTAAATAAGTAAAGTTTTTTAAAAAATTGAAGGGGATATTTTTGGTGTGAGAATATGAACTAAAGGTAAACTTTATCTTTAGTTCAGTTCCACAAATATTTCCGAATAAGACTTGGAACAGTGGTACTTAAACTTCCAAGGTAAAATAGAACATGTTTCTTACACAAATGATATTATTATTTAATAAAGAAATTCTATTCAATAAGAATAATTGTAGATTATATGTGTTAAATTCAAAACATGAAGTATAAACAGAACTACAAAAGAAAGCAATTAATTCCCTAACAGGGTTTGTTGCAATGGCAAAGCCAAGATTTTTACAGATGATTTCCTGTTATTGTTGCACTGTTGAGTGCTGGAGATTGAGTAAATATAGCCTTGTATATGCTAGGTAAACAGTCTACCATTGAGCCACATCCCCAGCCAGATAGGATTGGTTTAAAGATAGCAACCCAGTTATGAGATAAAGATATTAGAGTAACTTTTGCATAGTTACAGAAAACAGAAAAAAAATCTGTTGTTTACATATTAAAAAATAGACACAGGAAAAAGCATTTCATGGAAGGTGAAGGCTTTATGCTGGTCATGCTGAGTGAGGCCAGCAGCTATGTACTTGAATGCTTTACAGCAAAACTCATCAGATTCTCTGCATTTTATTTCTCGTTTAGATCAACACTGGCCAAGCTGATGGTACTCCTGGGTTAGACCTGAATGTGGCAGAAGCCTGGGAGCTGGGATATACGGGGAAAGGCGTCACCATTGGAATTATGGATGATGGTGAGTATCTCACAACACTGGCCTTATTTGCAAGCAAGTGCTTCTTGGCATGCCTCAGAACATCAAAGATACTTGCTTGGTGGACGCTAATTAAGACAATTCCCAACTCTGTTACTGGACCTAATAATAACCCCATTGCAGTTACCCTGCATGGTTGCTGATAAAATCACCATCAAACTGCTTGAGGGAATAATAGTTTTATTCTCTTATGATTGTCCAGTTACAGTTCTTAGTTCAGCTTGACAGGAGAGTTCACACCAACACTAGGGTCAAGGGCACTGGCCATGCACATCCATGTTAACAACTGAGAGAGGGACGATCCTTACTTGCCAGACCAGCATGTCTGGCCAAGTATACTCAAGGATGCCAACTTCCTTAACCAGCTCTCTGTATTTTATTCACCTGTCTAGGGCCTAGTTCTTCCCCATCAACTAGACAATCTCCCGCAAGTTTGCTCTGGGCTTTAACTACTAATTCTCTACAAATGTGCCCAGAGCTCAAATCCTCAACTATCAAGTTGATACCTGTGGCTAACTATGACAAACCTCATTATGACCTTACTTTATCTATATCAATAACCAATAATTTTGATTATGCCCTTAATGAGTATTTTTAAGTTGATAAATAAGAAAAATGAACAATTAACTTCCATTACTTAACTTTAATTTCCTAATGACCCACTGACTCTTTCTTACTTGAAAATGTTTTATATCTACCATCCATTTCTTTAGATCCATACTTTCCAACGTAGAAGCTGTAGTGTCCACTCACCCCAGGTGTGGCGTGTCTCTACCCACTCACACTCATTCACACAATTGCACAGCTCCTGGCTGTGAGTATGAAGAAAGGCAGGTTCCAGCCGTCCTGGGAAATCCCTCTGCCTCAATTTCCCAGAGACTTGATCACGGGATGGGGAGTTTGTCAGAAACAAATCTCAAGTTTATTGGGGGAAACAAAGGAGCTTATATAGACAAGTAATTAGATGGCACCAATGGGTAGCCAATTGTGTCAAAGGTTAAAACAAGCTACAGGTCACCCCAGGTGAAGTCCAATGTCAATCAGCACAAGAGGCAAGTCAATACCTGAAAGCCAATTAGGGGTCCCTGTAATGTGATCAGGGTAACGCCCAGGACACTAGCCCTCAGCGCCACCTTTAGTCCCATGTGCTCAGCCATGCCCTGGGGCAAATCCTGGGAGGGCCCAACATCTCCCCCTTTTGTTTTTTGTATGAGACAGTCCAAGAGGCTACCTGCGACCAAGCAGACCAAATGGTCTTGAGTGACTGTGCCTGTCTTAGGCGTGAAAAACCTCCCACCGTGGTCTGACCTGTCATGGGATCTTGTAGTCTCCAGGTATAATACTACAAGTCCTGTCTTAGGTTGATCCACGGCCAGGCTTCCACTTGCCCGTTTCTGGCTACCAGTCCTCTGTATGAGGTTGGTTTAACCAACCTTGGGGGTTTGAGCCCTATTTAAAGGCCTGTATCGCATGTTGGACATGTACTTCATTTGACAAGTTAGCTAGACTGGAGAGATTTTTCCATTGGGCAGGAGTCATGCGTATGGCGGAGAAGACGGTTGGCATCAACACCAGGCATGGCAGCAGGTGACTTTTCGGGGGTGTGGCATTCAAGGGCCATAGATGCTGTGGCGTGGTCTTGATGATGGAATGCTGCTGAGAGATATGCTGAAAAAACACTTAAGCGATATAGTTATTCAAAGAACAATTTTTACTAGATGTTAAGTCAAAACCCAGATTAACTCCACCTTGGTTTAGGCAAGGTATCAATCAGGCCATATTGAGTTAAGTCAGGCCTATAACAATTACAGTTAAAATCTTCCTGGAGCACACTGTGGATAGTTTCCTGACCGAAAGTTTGATGGATAGGTTTCCCAGTGTCTTTGGGATCTCAATTTAAGTTGTCCTTTTTGAAAATTTAAAATTTAAAATGTTGATGGTAAATAATACCAACCCTAGCTGTTGGTATGGGCTTACTCCCCCTTTTTGTTTTTAAAAGTTGGACCTTTAATTTAGTTGGGTATAGGGTCATCTAGCAGAGGGAGATGTCTTTTTTGGAATTTTAAAGACCTATAAAGACCTTGAGAGACCCATCCCAGCATGGCTGCTCTAAATCTGCCTATTTTACCTCTAGCCTATTTGAGGATCCAGACTTCTCAAGGGATAAGGGTCGATGACTGTTCTGGCTGCTTCCTGCTGAGATGGGATGTTGAGTGTGAAAGCAATCTGGTATCCTCATCTAATAAGTGCTGGGATGGTCTAGAGGTCCTTGACAAATGGCTTTATAACTTTAAGGTCCCTATAAAAGAGATAAAACGCAGGTTAAACTTTTAAGATCTATACAAGGATTAAACCATTGTAACTAGGAAGGCACATGGGATAAATCAAATAAGCTCAGTGATTTTACTGTGGGTACAGGCAAGAATTAGTAAAGAAAATCTATTACCTTACCTGAAATAGTCATAGTCTTAGTTTGGTGAAAAGTTAGGAATTAATCTATATACCGAAGACCCTTTTTTCTTTGGCAGCTGTGAATCTCTATGATCACATCTTAAAATCTGTTTAAAACTATGTGAATTGTCTATTTTGTTTTATTAAACGAGGGAATGTCTAAAAGTAACATCATTAAGCATGTAAGGAATATCAGTAGTTACTTTGTGAGTGACTGATGAACCTGTCGTTTTCTTGATCATTAACATTCTAGTAAAATCAAAGATTGACAAAAGCCTAGGAAGGAAGTTGAGCACTAGAATCTTGTGCTCCCTAGTCTAGAAACAAAGGGGCTTCCCATTTGCATGTTAAACCCAAGGTTTTCATGAGATGATCAACCTGGCATTCTGGGCCTTCTTTTGCTGGATATCAGAGGCAAACTCCTTTTTCCCATCGGAGGGAAGCTAAAAGCTTCAGACCACATTATTGGTCTCCACCAGAGGGCTCGACCCCTGGGCCCTGGGGTTCAGGGGGCAATCTTCCTCTAGTGGAAATTCCCATGGTTGGGACATAGGCCACATGAAAGCTTTCTGTGTTTGCAACCATCTCAAAGCTCCCAGTCTGATCATATTTGAAGCATCTTTATTATCTCTCCCCTGTCAGAAGGGGTCCTGGGTTGTCTGCTTAAGGGTACCTGTTAATTTTTTACCTATCTCCTTAGGCAAATGTCAAGTTTTGATTTCTTTGTTTTGTGGCTATTTCTCTTTTTTTTTTCCTTTCTCTACATTAAGTCTTAGATCATTTGTCCTATTTTAAAGCCCTTAAAATTGGTTTAGAAATAAGTTTAAAAGGGGTTATCTCTTGTCTAAGATGTAAACAAGGCATGTCTGAGAATATACTACAAGTTGACTTTCTTTCAGGTTGGTAGGACTAAGCATTGTATTTTTTAGTTAGTCCCTGGACACAGGAAGGGGAAATGTCTCCTTTGGCTTCAGTTTAGTGGACCTGGACTTGGGGAAAGGACACATGGCTCATCAGAGTTTTGTCAATCACTATATAAACCCAGCGACTAGATTCTAATCCGAACCCACTCTAGACCATCTGATATCACCATGGAAACGCAGAACTGGCCCAATTGAATCCCATGGCTTCGAGGGATCCTGTTGTGGGGAGCACAGGTGTAATAGGTTTCCCACCTCAGGCCTACATTCACTCACAAATTCACACAGAAGTTAAGACATTTTTTCCAGATTTTAAAGGTGACCTTTTCCTCCCCCTCCCAGGAGAAGCCTGTTTGCTTTTACCATGACATCCAGGATTCAAGTTACAGCCAAGACGGCATCTGGTGGGCGGGGCCTGCCTCTGAGCAGAGCCCCACTTGGGCCACTGCAGGCCCTAGTCTCAGACCTTCCCAGTTTTTACTCATGACCCCATGGATAAGCTTCCTGGTGTCCTTGAGAAGTTGGGATTCTATGAGCAACCAAATTTCTGCTTAATCGAAACAGACAATTGAAATACATTTGAATATGTGAAGCGTATTCTTAATCTCCAACTCCCAAGGCTCAATGTCTTCTCTATAGCACAAAAGAAGCACAATGTATAACATTTTTTTCTAATCACCATCTCTAGTTATTAATCTGTTTATAAACCCAACACTCCATAAACCTTTATAGCATACTTTAACATCCTTTTAAGCAATCAACTCAAACTTCCTGTACACATTTTAATTTTTAAGTGAGATTTTTTATCTTATAAACCTATTTAAAACCTTTTACGCATTCAAGTACCATACTTTTTTTATACCTTTTTTATCTTTTTTGATGGTTTTACACATGTGAAAACAAACTTTCCTAGGTAAAAAGACAATACCATCTCTTTGTGAAGCTTCATAAAAATCAAGATATTTTAATCGGTACGTACTCAGGCCTTTTGATGGTTATATTTAAGTGTGCACGTGCATTTAAATTGGGCATGCCAAATAATGAACAAAGTCAAAACCAAAATGTGATTATAAGCCCGCAATAAAACCTAAAGTGGCCACAGCTGTTATTTTGAAACATAAAACACGCATATTTTGTAGGAAATTCAAATAGCCAAACAAGTCACTCTTTATCGTCCAGGAAATGCATAAGGAACTGAGGAATTTGTACATCAGCCCCCACTGAGCTTCCCGGTCTATGGTGCTGGGGGCCATACGTTTCGGGACAGGTTTCTGTGAAGGCGCATAGGAGATGGTTTTTTTCTGAACGGTTTCCACCCCCTTTCCCCTTGGCAAAGGGAACTGTGAGTCCCTGGCACTCTCTCTAATGGCAGCCACTTTCCCACACTGGTCTGCACCCACAACATTCCCCCTCCCCCCCCCCCCACACCCCCCCCAGACAAGCAGGCACCTCTGCCCACAGGCCTGTGCTCTGCTCCCAAACATTTTGCACTTGCACGGCCTCCCCGCCACACACCGCTTTTCCGTCACCACATGGCTCGCTGGATTGCTGCCGCAATGTTTTTATGAACCTCCGCCCCATCGCGCATAGCTTCCCCGCCACAGGCTGCCACAGTCTGGCGCGACTCCACCATGCTCGAGGTTCCACAGCTTTCCCTGCCCAGCCCTGACTCCACAGTCTCAAGGCATCCCCCACCCAGCCCCCGCGGGTCCTTGGTCCCCTCCCCCTTTCCTTCCGTCTGCTCCACCTGTGGGCACTGGATTGGGTCGGGAAGGAAAGCTTTCTTGAGTGTGGCCATCACGGAATGAAAATCCAAAGGCAATATCCTAAAATTTTTTTCTTGCTCTCTGGATCAATTCTCTATCTTATTCCACATGTCCCATGAGTAAATGTTGGATGTTCAGGCAAACGGAGCCAACTCAGGAGCTAATTCCCACACCTCGGCAATGCGGGGCTCTGGGATTTCAAAACCATGGCTTCTTAATACATGTCTCAGTGCTAATGGCACTCGGTCAACAACCTACCTCAAAACCCCAGATTAGCTTTCCTCTGTTTTAGGAATTGTCCCACATTGGGCGCCAGTTTGTAGTGTCCACTTACCCCCGGTGGCGTGTCTCTACCCACACAATAGCACAGCTCCCGGCTGTGAGGACGAAGAAAGGCAGGTTCTGGCCGTCCCAGTTTCTGCCTCAATTTCCCAGAGACTTGATCACGGGACCGGGCCGGGGAGTTTGTCAGAAGCAAATCTCAAGTTTATTGGGGGAAACAAAGGAGCTTATATAGACAAGTAATTAGATGGTGCCAAATGGGCAGCCAATTGTGTCAAAGGTTAAAACAACCTACAGGTACCACAGGTGAAGTCCAATGTCAATCAGCACAGGAGGCAAGTCAATACCTGAAAGCCAATTAGGGGGTCCCTGTAATGTGATCAGGGTAACGCCCAGGACACTAGCCCTCAGCTTCATCTTTAGTCCCATGTGCTCAGCCATGCCCTGGGGCAAATCCTGGGCAGACCCAACAGAAGCCACTGACTATGTATGACTAGTTAAGTAATTCATTAAAGCCCCATGACATTTAAAATTCAATTATTTACATCAGATGTTTGTGCCTTTTCACAATGCTGAGAATCAAACCCAGCCCTTGAACTACTGAGTCACAGCCTGAGCCCATCATTTCTAGTTTTTACTAGCTATATTGGCTACTTCAGCTGAGAAACTCAGAGTCAATTCTGTTTAGATCATCAGAGAGATTTCTATCAGGGATTGTGACCAAGATTTTTACTAATTGGCTCAGGGTTTATAAAGCATGACATAAATGCCACTGTCAAAATGAACCCTTACCAAGACTTTGATCACCTTTGTAGAAAACTCTTATATGTTCTAAAGCTTTCTACAATATGAAAGCCTTTGAGTTTGGTAAATTGGTGTTTTCCTGACTGCACGTGGGGCAACATCCCACAGCACAAGTGTCCTGAAGTCTCTTTGCTAGAACAGGTTTCTGCCCTCCTCGTCCAACCACTGGGCCTCCACTTAGAAACCGCACCATACATTGCCAGCTTAATTACCTACAGAGAGATAAAGGAAAGGCACTTTCCCTTCTGTGCATCCTCTCTGTTGTTTAAAAGTGAGCCTTTGAAGCCAAATGGGTGGAGAAAACAAGGGAAAGCAGCATGCCCCATCTCCGTTGTCTTTGTGTGAACTCATTAAACAGCTATGTGAGACAATAGTTCAGCACGCCTCTAACGTGTGAGATGTTTTGAAGTGGATATAAGAGCTTTCTCCGGAGCTGAGGGTTTTTACAAGAAGAAAGGAGCTATATCTATGGACAGATTTCAGGTGCTTACAAATGTGTTTTTCTTTCCTTCTTAATGCTTTGGTTTAGACACAGCGATACTGCTGGGGCAAAGTCATCCAAGAAAAAGAGGCATCTAGATTTTGAAGACACTGACATGGGATATTTCTTGATGACCAATTCAAATGGTCTACCTATTAGGTATTCTTTATTGGGATCAGAGAGGCTGCCCTATATGTGGCAGGGCAATGTCAATACAGGCACATTGCCTTGATAAACTCCCAACAGCACTATACATGCCAGTTCCAGGAATTCTGGTTCATGGTCTCCTTAACTGACAATCAAACTATCCCTTCCAAGGGAGAGAAAGTCTCTCATGGTTCTGCAAGATGATGACAGGCTCATCTGGACAGGTCTGTTTGCATTTTATTGGGGTCTCTTGTGCAGGTGAAGTCAGTAGGTAGCTGGGTCAAAAATATACTACAAGCCCTGAAGTGTGGCATCCCACTACATCTATTGATTAGAGAAGCTACAAACCCATTTGACTGGAATAAGAAGCAATGAACCCACTGCTCAATGGAAAGTGTGAAGTCACAAAATAGAATCTATAGAATAAAAGATATGGTTCTACCGCCTTTGGAAGATATAGTCTGTTCATTGAGGTGCACTCCCTATCAGCACAAGATCCAGTAGGGCTGGGGTGTGAGATATAAGGTCTCCTGGAATTGTAGAAAGAACTGTGCCCAGGGTCCTAGATTGCTGTATCTGTCAACTGATCTGTGAACATTCTAAGTGGATAAGCACGTGAGGTCCACACTAGTTCCCTGGGGTCCAGAACCCTCAGAGCTTTCTGAGAATTTCAGCTGTTGTGCATTAGACTTTGTGAAAAGATTCAAATCAGTAGCAGGATGTTAATGGTCCATGAACAAAATATTGAGCAAATATTTGTCATTTATATGGTACACATACTACGATTGGCTGCTCATGAGTCTTCATTCTTCTCTGCAGTTTGAGAGTAGTTTGTCTCAAAAAAAAAAAGCAGAGAATAACAGATTCTCTCTGCCTCCATATACACAGGAATGAATGTAGGACACAGGTAGAAGCAAGTACAATGTGTTGCACATGTGAGAGAGAGAGAGAGAGAGAATATGTGCTGAGTATGTTCTGTTTTAAAGATAATCAAGGGCTGGGCAACGGCTCATTAGTTAAAGCCTTGCACACAAAAGGACCTGAGTTCAGATTCCCAGATCCCACATAAAAATGCTGAGTAGAAATGGCAACACCCTGTACTTTTATCCTTGGAAGACAGACTCTGGAAAACCCCAGAGCAAAACAATAAGGAAGTAGAGCAATCCAGAATAATTTCTGATATTATCTTTGGCCCTCCACAGGCACACATACTCTGATACACACTGCAAACACACACACACACACACACACACACACACACACACACGCACGCACCACCAAAAAAATTAAGATTTTGTTTTAAAAGATAATCAAATATATGAGAAATTAAATTGCTATCAGGCTATTAACTTCATTTCTTAATAATTCTTAAAGTTTTAGAATCATGTCTTTCACCCCTCACAGTTCTTTCAATATTTTCTTTCTCGGACCAAAGTCTGTAAGCATCCTAACTTAACAGCCTTCCTTTTAACCTAATTAAAGATCCTTTACTTTAATTAGGATAAATTTATCTCACTTTAATTCTAATTCTCTCTTTATCTCATATTATGTCCTTGATCCAATAGCCCTTCATGGCAAGGAAATTAGCAATTCTCAGAAATTTTTCCCCTAAATAAATTCCACTGTCATAATGTAAAGTCATTTTTAAATATTTTATTTATTGATGAGAGAAAGAGAGAAAGTATGCACATGCCATAGTGCACAGGTAAAAGTCAGAGGACAACTCTGGAAAGTCAGTTCTCTCCTTCCCCCATATAAGGATCCAGGGATCAAACTCAGGTCACCAGGTGTGCAAGCCGGCACCTTACCCACTGTTGTGTGAACACTTTTCCTGAGGAGATGCCACACAATTGTCTATCCACTCCAAATAGGATCCAGCAGACCAAAGAAACTAACTGCTATGCCAGAGTTCTGCTTGACAAACCAATGAGTGTATTGGGGTTACTTACAAGAACAGGGACAATTCAAAAGCAGCTACATTACTGGAAAGCCCCCACCAGCAGCACCATGGGTGAGATTCATGGCGGCTTCACCCTGAGCTCTCTGCTATAGGACAGGCTAGGAGAGTCTCCTTGGGGTTCTAAATTGCTCTGGGGTGTCTTCAACTTCTTAGCTGCTTTCTCCTCCCCACCCTACCCCCATCTTCTGGCTGGCCTGCTTAGACTTTCGGTCTTTCAGACTTGACTGTTCCAGAGTCCTTTTCAGACTGCCTTGATGCAATGCTCCAGGGCCTCCTTTGAACTGCACGGCTGGTCATTTCCAGACTGCTTGGCTATTCAACAGTCTCTTCTAGGTGGCTTCACCGCTGGGGGTTGGGGAAGTGTTCTTCAGATGGCACTGACTGGCTTGACCTAAAGGAAGTCTCCTCCTCCAGCTGATTCCTACAATAGGGAGGGAGCCAGCTTGTTAGTTTCAGTAACTTCCTGAGCCAGAGGAACTGCTTCCTTACTGAGACTTCCTCCTGGATGGAATGTGTCAACATCCTTCAGAGCTTAGATGAGGGCAATAGGCCATGCAACATCCACAGAGCTATCTTGACAATCCAAATCATGTTTGAAAAATTGACTTCTAGGGCTGGGGAGATGACTCAGGTGTTGAAGATTTTGCCTAGCAAGCACAAGGACCTGAGTGCAAATCCTCTGATCCCAATGTAAAACATTCTGGTGGATATATGGCAGCAGCCTACAATTTTGGCCTTGGAAATATTAAAGAAAAACAATAAAGAGAACAATCCAGGATGATTTCTGATGTCACCCTTAGACTTCCACAGGCACACACTACTAGTATGCCTATACATGCTCTCCATCTACACACACACACACACACCGACTTCTAGTTAGAAAAGCATCCTCTTTGTATGTATTCAGGGTGGGTGGAGAGAATTAGTTTACATTTGTCACAAAGACTTTTACTCAATCATGTTGAGTAATTTCAACCGCATACAATTTAATTTCAACACAAGATTCTAAAACCAAGCTGGCTTCTAAAATTCTTGCGCTACACTATCTGCTGACATTACCCAGTGATGTGGTGGATGGTACTGCTAATGATGACAAGAAATGCAAAATCACATTTAAGACCAGCTAAATACTTTCACAAGCTGTTTCTTATCTTGTGAAGTGATTTGCAAAGTAAATGGTCCCATTCTGAAGACTGTCAAAAACGAAGCCCAGAGAGATGACATCATTTTTGACAAAAGTCACACCAGTGCTAGAATGTCTGTTGCTTGAAGGGGACTGGATCTGTTGGTCTCAAAGTCTGTGCTCACCCCATCTCTGCAGACACTTTTTCTTCTGCAGATCACAATAGGGGAGTGGAAGGAGACATCGTAATGGGTGGTAATGTTAACTGGCAACCACTCTCTGATAACATTATTCAATGTCTCTCTGCGTACAAATTATTCCTATAACCAGAAAAGAAAAAGAAGTTATATTTTAAGAACATTTGCACCCTAATGTGAGGGGTATTGTGGTTTTAGTTTTGATTTGTTTTTTTTGTCTTGTTTTGTTTCGTTTTTTGTTTTTTGTTTTTACAGTGCAAAAACTTTAGAATGGCTAGTACTGCCCCCCCGCCCCCGGAGCAACTGAACGACCTTAGCGTGAATGGGGAGAGGATGCCAGTGATGGAAGGCACTTGATGCTCCTAGCTGATGACCATCCCAGGATGGTTATTGAAAGTATCCATTGCTGGGATAAGTGCATCACTTGGTGTTAGTTTCTTCAAGCCCATCCCAGTTCTCGCCTCCAGTTGTTCAAGTAAGATGCAGGCAGAGAAGCCAAGCGACTTGTCTGAAGTCTCACTGCCCATTATCAAGGTGGTGGCGAATCAATTTCTGGGCTTTAACTCCACACGCCTTGAGTCATAACCATAATGTTAGGTGGTAGCAGAGCCCTGCTCTGTTTCTCGTTTTCTCCACTGGCTGGATGAGCAGGTGGGGCAGATGCCAAGACTCTAGGACGCAGTAGATCCAGATGAGAGCTTTCCAATTGCCCTTGAAGTTGCACAGTAACTTCTGAGATCCAAATGACTGAGGGAACTGAGCAGCACTCGCAGGCCATAATCCCACACTTAGAATGACTCCTGGGTACTAGAACGGTCTCCAGTTCGAAAGCAGGCACACAGGGCTCCAGTTAAGGGAAGGGAAGCCTCAGGCGTCCTGCAAAGGCACGTTCGGAAGAGACAAGCATCAGCTCGCCACCAGCAACATCCCACTAGAAACCGTCTGCCTTCTCCTAATGGCTTTTCTCGCCCAGCCGCGCGCCTCTTATTTCCTCGCTAGAATGTGCTCTCCTAATCCATTGCTCTCCGTGCCCTGTTAAATAACCATTGCTTTTCCTCCCTGGGGCTGGCTTCATTTCAGCAGAAATGCCAGTTGGAGCGGTAGAAATGTCAGGATTTCTACAAATCTCTTTTAGATCACGGTGGTGATGAGCCATCCATCTCTCAGGCACTAAGCCCCTTAGTGCTGACATTTATACCGAAGCGTAACCCACAGGCCCCGAGCCCTAATTGGCTTCACTGCTCTGTCACGGAGCAGGGAGGAGGTTGAAGGGTGGGAGTTGTCTTTCCACCAAGGAAGTCATGCAGCCCTTCTGGTGAGGAAGGCAAGGGCAAGGCATGGGGCTCAGGATGGGCGCTTTCTCCTCACCCCCTGCTACAAGCCTGCTGCTCCAGCCCTATAAAAAGGGCATGTTCTTGGGTGGCTTCCTGGGGACACAGTGGCATGTGTTAACTTTCCATTCCTGTGTTGTCTTTTCACAGGGATCGACTATCTCCACCCTGACCTGGCTTCCAACTATGTGAGTACAAGCTGACCCCTAGGGGATGGGGCATGTGAGCTTTTAAGTGTTTTACCATCTCTGCTTAAAAGGAACACACTTGAACCATTCACATGCATCTATGCACAGGAGCAAGCACCCACACACAGGAGGAACACAAGAATGCACGCATGTACACAAAGCATTCCATTCATGCACTCGCGCATGCACACGCATACACACACAGCCTCATAACACATTGGGACAACCAATCCTCCTACAGACTGCTCAGGTTATGGCAGGCAGGAAGCTGGCAAAGGAATGGCTTTATAAGGAGAGAAAGCAAGCTGAAGCTTGAAAGGATGAACTGCCAAGAAACTAGGTCCAGGGAGGGCCAGAGAGGAGAGAAACTTGGCAAGGCTCAAGTCAACTCTGGCTGACGATCCTGAAGTGAAGGGAAATGAGCCATTTGGGGTTTTGCTGAACAAGACTGAAAGCCAAAAGCCAAAACCTGTGGTCACTCACACATTGCAATTGTTACTCTATGAAAATAAAAAAAAATTATCTTTCTTGATAATTTTTGCTCCTGGCAACCATTCCATGCCCCAATCCCCCACAATCCTAAAATTCACTGGCTCCCTCAACAAGCAAGAAGTGTCAGCAGAGAAACACAACATCAACTGGTTATAACCTCAGTTTGTTCTGACCCAGCAAGCCATGTGCTGCTCTCTGGATGAAACCTACAAGCCCTTTAAACATAATCGACCCCTTTATTTCAACCCCCAGGGAGTATAACAAACAAACATTATGGAGGGTTTTTTTTTTCCATTTAAAATAGCCCCACTGTTACTTTGTCTATAAACTTAAGATCTCAGTATGAAAAATGTCATGTTAGTAGCGACTAAAGGGACTTTCATTTAGAGCAAGAACTTAAAAGAAAAGGTTGTTAAGCAAAACTTCTCCAAGGTTGGCATTCTGAGTCCTTTCCCTAGAAGGACTGTGTTTTCACGCAGCATATGGAAATTGGGGGGAGGGAATATATATAGCTTGCACAAGTCTTAGCAATCTAGAAGCATATAAATTGAGCTGAGTATGCTGGAGTTATAGACATATACACATGTGTCATCGTACTTGACTTTTTACAAATATGTTGAGTAATGCAGGTCCTGTTGCTGTGGCAGCAAGCACTGTACCCACTAAACCATCTCCCCAGCCCTCACTCCCATTTTTTAGCATTACAAAAGATGCTTGGTTCAATTTTCATATACGATAGTTCCACATCTACTCAATATGTCATGAACACTTTTATAGTAGGATCAGACATTATATAGTGTTAAATAGCTTCACTATTTTAAGGGTTATACAGAATTTATAGGGAGAGCAACAGTTGAGACAACACGTCAATGCTTGTATATGGTACAAAATTACCTCCATGGGATGACAAGTCCCAGAGACTCTTTGGCCATTAAGTGTAGCTGGAATGGAAAACTCCAGGTTGAGTGATAGACCCTGTCTAAAAAAGCAAGGTGGAGACCAATAAAGAAAGACACCCAACATCAACTGATCTCTATATGTGCGCTCAAGGGTACCTGCACCCTCATGCATACATGCATGAATGTGTGTGTGCGCACATATGCACACATACACACACATGCATACACACAATGTGAAATAAATGGTTGGTAGGGTCCAGTCACTGTGACTCCAGAAAATGAAGAAATGGTGAGGTTAAACCAAGCTTTTATTCCCAGAGATGATAACCCAAGGCTACGGAAAAACAATAGTAGCCCCCTGTGAGTGGTAGCCTTCTGTGGGTGACATCTAAGAGAGCATTCTCACCTGTCCCATGTCCACCCCCCACCAGCACACAGGAGTCTGCTTGGCTGTTGACTCAATTTCATGGAATTGTCCAATCTCCTGATGTTGGTCATCTCCTCTAGTGCCTGCCTCTTTCTCTGAGTCCTCCTTTGCTGCAGGGCCCTGAACTGTCACAGAAAGGAACACTGAGAAGTGTGTGGGTTTAGATTTCTGCAATGCCTTCCCTCCTGGAGGCAGAGCAAGGGCTGAGCCATGCAGCCTGGGAATGCTGCCTCCACTGGCAGAGGCACTGATGTTTCCCATGATTCACTACACATCGAGGGCCCAGCATCTCCAGAGCAACCCCCGTGAAGTTTTGCCCACTTCCTCAAGCCATCACTGCCTGTTGGCTGGAAAGCTGATGGCCATAGCTTTCCTGCTGTGAACATGATCTGGATCCAAGGACAGCAGTGAATGACCTCCACACCCTTCCCTTCTCTCTGCTCCCCACGTCAGCTGCCACACTGACGAGAGATACAAATTCACATGAGAAAGCTTCTGGACTCTGATGAGGTGCAGGTAAATACTAGTGGACAGTGTGGCCCATCTGCCCAAACCCTCGTGGAAATCTTAGAACTGACACAGTACAGAGAAGTGTTGACTGCTTCTCACCAGCAAGATCACAAATGCCTGGAGATCTCTCTTGGTTCTGAGTGCTAGGCTGTCTTCCCTGCATTTCTTTTCCAAAAACACTTTTTTTAATTAAAGAATAAGTACATGCTCTCTGTAGAAGAACTGGAAAAGCATAAAAGAGGTGCCATCTGTAGTCATCATGCTATCATCATTCTCAATATTTTGGACTTTTACATTTCTATGTATTTTTCCGCTTTTACTTAATATATCATGAATGTTTTATAACATAATATTTTTAAATATTCTAATTGTCTTAAGGTCTGTTCAGAACTACCTCACGCTGCGAGGTAACTGTTGAACAATTAGAGTGTTGTCAGTGGATACCTCTGTCTGGAAGAGAACATGATAGACAGCAATATGTATGGTGGTAGCTCCATAGCCCACTAAAGATTTGAGAGAACTGAAAAGATTTATTCTGAACAAAAGAAAATGTAAGAAGCATGTTACACATGTTTTCAAATATTTTCAACTCCACTATGGATTGTGGTATTCCATCGACTTGGTTAAGTTCTGCTAAGAAAATTGCCACCAATGAGGCTCAGGGGTTAAGCCTCTGCCTTGCAGGCAAAAGATCCTGAGTTCGGATCCTAGATCCCACGTACAGACGCCAGGTGGAAGCGGGGGCGGCCTGCGTTTCTGGTCCTGGTAGGGCGGAGCCTGTGAATCCCGGGGCAGAGTAAACAAGGAAGAGGCGGAGATGTCCATGGTAGTTCCCGAATTCGCCTGTGGTTCTACACACACACACACACACACACACACACACACACACACACACACAAACACACACACAATTGAATAAATTAAAAAATTTTAAAAAAAAGGAAAAAGAAAATTGCCACCAATGGGCAACAGCTGTCAGAAGGGAGAACTGTCTGTCTTGTTACTATGGCTAATGAGCACATGTCCATTTCCAAAAATATTCATGCAGGCCTCTGATCATCGGATGGGGATGTTGTTGAACAGCTTATATGTATAATAATCTTACCCTAAATGATTTCTAATAATTAAATAGAAAGCATAATATCTGCATAAAAAATAAACATCACCACAATTCTCATCCACAGCAAAGTCTGAGTCCTTAATCATCAAACACTTGCAAAGAGTAAATATACCTCTCCACACGTCTATTATGAATGCCCCTGCCTCTTTGATGTGGATAAGAAAACTGAATCGTCAACTACTTCATTCTTAAGTACTCGTTGGATAGCCCAAACTGACCTGCTTTGAGCTGCTAACCTAACTTGTCTTCTTTATTCGTTACTGAAAACTTAACAGAGTAGTCCTATACAGGAGAACAATGACGTCAGAGACTGTGATAGTTTAAAATTGTGTGAGCTAAGAAGTAACAGGCCACACTACACTTTGTGAAGGGACAAAATGACCTAGATGTGATGAGGCGGCCTAGAGTCCTTCCAGGTATCTTGGAGAAGTCTTTGTTTGAGTTTGACCCAGAAGTCAAGTAATTCAACATATGCTGAGTGGACAGCAAAGGATATTAACAGCCCCTTATATTCTTATTCTACTGTTCTGTGATTGAATGTAACCTGAGAGGAGGTTTCAAGCTATAGTGGCTTCTTCAGTAGAAGTGAAGAATGGAGGATGAGGGAACGATGTGCAAGTAGAGAAAAACATAATCATTGCATAATCAGACAAGTGACTATTGCAGGAAGCTGTGAGCAAAGGAAATCTGAGAAATGATTGTAGAATGTGTGTAGGGTGTGCCAGAGCATCTCACCTGTCATAGGACACTTTAGAAACTGGGGAATCAAACCTGACTCAGCTTTCATTGCCTTAGGGTTACTCCAGGGGAGGGGAGGAGACAGAGTGGTCATTCTGCCTCTCCCAGCCTGGCAAGGAAACCTGGGTTCCAGCAACTGGAACTCATCAGGGGAATGAGGGGGCCAGGGCAAAGGGCTGTGGCAGCACCTGCCACCAGAGGATGCCTTGGAAATCGCTTAAGGGCAAGAGAAATATTCCATGTTGGAGGGGGAGAGAAAGTCTTCTTGTTACTGGTTTATTTTCAATGAGAAGTGGAAAAAAGGCAAAATATTTCTGGAACAAGTTCCTTTAGAATGTTATTATTCCTGATGTTAATATAGGGATGACAGTTAGAGAGATGGATCAAGGATTAAGATTCTGCCTTGCAAGCAGAAGGTCCTGAGTTCGGATCCCAGACAGAAATGGTGGGGATCTGCACTTCCAACTCTTTTAGAGTTCAGATTACAACTCTGCCCCACTTCAGGTGATGCTGATGAAGAAGCACAATTCTGACTCAAGAAATACAGTAAGTACAATTGTTCAGCAAATGAGTGCAGAGTTATCAACGGAGGAAAAAAGGTCAACTTATTAAAGGTTTATGGTTGTGAGGTTAGGAGAGAGAATGGCAAAAAATAGAGGATATCAAAATAAGTTTCAACAGCTCTGAAAATAAACATCCTAGTAAGGAGAAGGTGAAGGAACAGAGATTTGGTCTGAGATGTTATGAAAAGGAAGCTCACTGGAAGCAAACTTCCAGATCAAATCCTCTTCTTGGTGTTTGAATGCAGCAGATATTCATGTAAAGTCAAAAGGGGAGGACTAATCACCAAGCTGGGTGAAGAAATTCCAAAGCAGCAATTCCTCCAGATGAAGTTTCCTCCCGGCAGGGAAATCACACCTCCTGGTACTGTAGTGATCACTGTAGAGACATAGACACTAGCAGCTCCAGCAGGGAGAACAGGCTGCTTCTGTGCTTTAGCCTGGAAATGTGGATCCGCCTGGAGACAGCTCCAAGGAAGAGAATCTGCCAAGATCGACGTGCTCTTCCTTGGATTTTCCCATGAATTCTTTCTTGTATCTGTCTCTTCCCTTTGGCACTAGGGATCAAATCAGTCTCGTATGCAGTAGGCAAGTGTTCTGCCATTGTTCTATATCTCCTCCCACACCAAAATAATTGACTGTGGAGGATGGCATTGTCCTGACAGCCACCTTATTCCTGAGATCTCCCACTCCTGCTGCAGTTTTACAAAACATCTCTTAGGATGTTGGAGTACATGCCCTACACCTAGACTTTGGCTTGAGCCTTGTGATGTCTTTAGAGCAACAAAATACCTAATCCGCCCAACCACCTACTATCTGGTTTCCAGTTACCCACAGTCAACAGCAATCTGAAACTATGAAATGGAAAATTCTGTAAGCACACAGCCCATAAACTATACATTCTTTAAAATGGTATCATGAAACTTGGCACCATCCTGCCCAGGATATAAATCATGTCTTTCCAGTGTATCCATGCTATAAACACAACCCACCCATTAGTCACACTGAGCAGCCATCTAGCTTCTCAGGTTGACTGGCAGAGAGTCGCAGTGCTTGTGCTTAAGCAAAAACCTAATGCTGTGTCACTGCTGACCTCATTTTCCTCGTGACCTCATCACATAGGTACTGCAGCACCTCCCATCACCTTAAGGAAGACAGTACAGAATTTTAAGAAAGAGAAAACCAGTCACATCACTTTACTTTTAGTATCACGACAGTTATTTTATTTAGCACTATTCCACTTTCTTTCTTATTAATGATTGTTTTTATTAGTAGTCATTGTGATCCATCTCTCCTTATGCCTCATTTAGAAATTAAAGTTTACCTGCCCCTAAGGGCACTACACACGTGTGGCTGCTGTACCCATGTGTGTCAGATGGTGGCAGAAAGGAGATGAGACTATTTCTACATTTAGTGTTCTGACCTGTAGACAGGTGAATGATTAATAGCCTGACATACCATATTGCCTGCCAAAATCTTGAATTCCATATCTGTGTACTCACAACATAAAGTCCTCTCATGGGGTAGGCTCCACATGCACACAATGTAAATGGCCTTCCTGGATTGGGGCTCTGTGTGCCCACAAGTGGATGGCCTTCTGTATGCCCACAACGTGGATGGCCTCCTATGTGCAGGGGCTCCATGTGTTCACACCATGAACTTTGTCTTGTAGAAGATGGACAAAACTGCTATTCATCAGCTTTATCATGTGTTCTTAACCATGTGGAACTGGGAACTCAGTCATAACTATCTATATCCTTAATATCTTTTCTTTTATTGCTTACATATTATTTTATATTGCCCAATTTAAAAAATCAGGACATAAAGACAGGAGGTGGACATGCTAGGGAAATGTCCAGGGCAAGTGGAAAGTAAATAGAGGTAGGTATGATCAAAATGCATTGTCTATATGTATGACATTGTAAAAGATTAAAAAATGAAAACAAAATTAATTTTAAAAAAGAAATTAGAGTTTAACATATCCATGTGTGCACAGGAAAAACATGCAGCATGTACTAATGCAGAAGTATCACTGTCTCAGTCAATATAATGCCTCATATGGCATTATATATTCCAATGATCCTTCTTCCATTCCTATTAGAAGTGCATCCTCAGCCTAACCCACCAGACTAGAAGAGGATGAAGGATAAGAGATAATAGCCTAGACTATTTGACTCCCAGATAGACTACAAACTCCTGAATGATATGAGTTCTTACTGGTCTATGCTGCTGATGCATTACCATTTGTATGTAATAGCTGCTACAGTCATCCCTGCAAGAGCCTCAGAGCTCCCATATCACACAATCCATCCAACTTAAAGAGAATATATAAGCCCTTCTTGCCTGTGAGGGGTTATATGTCTATGTAAGTCCTTTTTATCATTGCTTTGACCAAATACCTGACCAAAAACACTTAAAGGAGAAACGATTTGCTCTTGCTCTGGCTCATGGTTCAGGAGATACAGTCCATCATGGTGGGCAAGGCATTGTGGCAGTCATAGGCACAAAAATACATGGCAGCTGTATATTACCTGTGCTGACCAGGAAACAAAACTTGGCCTAGAACTGTGTGTGTATATATATAAAACAGCACTACCAGCTAGAAACCAAGTATCCAAAATACTTCTGGAAGGGCGTTTCACATTCAAACTGTAACAGTCTCTCTCATAAGCTATCCAAATTGAAAATATTATGCCCAAAAGGCATTCAATTCTCTTGGCCTACAGAATATCATAGCTTAGCCCACCTTACTGAAAAGTGCTCATAGCACTTCCATTATGCTATGGCTGAGCCTTGCAGGCCTGGAGAGAAGATGTTTATCCAAGTAGGTGATACAAGCAGATAGCCCAAGCTATTTCTTTTCTGTGGTAGGCACAATATGTCCTCCACATATTGTGGAAGAATGGAAGGGTGGAAAATAGTTGGTTTCCCAGACGGAAGTTAGGTTCTTTGGTTCAAGTCAAAACTTAGAGCATTATGGATTCTCCAGTATTGTTATTTAACCAACAGAAAGGGAAAGGGGGGGGCAACCTCTGAGGCCCTGCATCTCTGCATCCTTTCATGAGTGCTGAAAGAAGTGTTTCTGAAGAGGCGGTCTATGGACAGCTCTGAAGTGCTGCCAGTGCTCAGTCAAGAGGAAGTGCCTTAGGCTTGGCACACTGTGCCCACCAAGGCTCCAGGTGGCATGGGGCCTCTGTGATGGAACAGTGACGGCAGGAAATGGGCACTGTCCTCGGCCCTGGGTGACTCAGACACAGCGCAGTATTGATCGCATACATTGCTCCAGGCTTTTAGATCCATTAATATTTAAATAAGTACATTAATAATGCATGTGAAATTGAGGCTTAACTATCCTTTGTGTCTTGTGTTAAAAGGGAAGGCTGGCTTTTTTTTTTCTCAATGCTCTTGTCAGGGCTGACCAGATCACAGTGAACTGCATCACCAGGTGGCCAGACTGAATACAGGGGACAGAACTATTTTAATAATCCCTTTTGTAGACCCTCAATCAAATGATTATCATGTGACTTGGTTGGTGGACTAGCTGAAACTGTCGATTTAATAGGGACCTATTTGGCCTGAAAGTGAGAAAAATAAAGCTTTGTCTGATGATATAGAGTTGCCTGCTTGTAATACTTACAGCTGCAGCTAAAAGCATATTTTTCAGTTAGTTGGATTTTGTTCCCATTGAACCTAGTCAACTTTCAGAGACCTTTCTTGACTTCCTACTGTGTGCAAGATGCTATTCTCAAAGCCAGGCTTTTAAAATGTAAAAAAAAAAAAAATCCCATTCCTGTTCTTGGAGATTCCCATGGCAGGATATAACTCGATCATCCTATACTTAGTGTATCCGATACACCAGCTACTTGAGATTATAGCAAAATGAACAAGAAAATAAACCAAAAAGATGAAGAATGGAAGATATCCAAAACTAGCAACTTGCCACACTAGGGCTAGATTTGCTTTTCTAGGAGGATGGATAAATTTGCCCAGAAATGTGAGGGGTACAATTCTGGACACATGAGTAATTTGTTTTCATTAGATTTGCTTACTCCAAGAAGCCTACACTGAAAAGTACCTCTTAAAATCTTTCCTTCCCCTCACATTCCCTAAAAGCCTTTCACACAATCTCATGTCTCAAGCTAAAGTTAAGTGACTTTAAAAAATAGCATCATTGTCTTTCAATTCTTTTCTTATGAGAGAATTAATTGGAGGTCTCATTCATTTTGTAGGGAGATGCCTCCACATTTATTTACATTCATCTCTAAATAGATACTAAACTGTGGAAGGATGGAAGGACAGGATTTTATTTGATCTTATTTGCTTTATAGCCAAACTTGCTTTTCCAAAGAGTGCAGCAATGTTTATACTGCATGATGTGCCACAAGGAAGTCATTTGTGCAAAATAATGCACAAGTCCTTTCTCCTTTTGTTCCCTTCTTATTCATCACTATTGGTGTGTAGTGCTGGAATATCCAAGATATAAAATATTTCCCTTGATTTTTCTCTTTGACTTTTGACCTCAGAAAACCATGAGGTGGCCAAAGCTCGCAGATAATGTTTTGCCTGCTGTAATCATGATGAGTAGCACTGCACCCACTGAGGGGACATCCTGTCCACTTGTCCCCTTTATTCCCATGCCTCCTTTCCACTGGTGCTTCCTTAGAACAACAGACCTGGGTGTTCAAGGGACCTGCCCAGCCTCAATTAAAGATCAAATCTTGAGCTATGGAGTTTTGTAGTGTATGCTATATATTTACAGTTACATTGATAAACCATGAGAATTACAACTTTAGTTGCAACAAAATCACATTCTTCACTTTAAATTTCTCAATCGTTTTTCCTCTAAGACGAGCCTTTGTGATATGCAGAATTCTAAAGTGGTCCCCATGCCTCTCTCTTCCTGGTCTGAACACTCCACCATCTCCCCACCTTGAACATGGGCAGGACCCAGACAACACACAGCAAAAGAAAATTACTGTAACTTTCTTAATTATAAAGTTTAGTTGAGCCTGAACCGATTTAGCTATTTTTCTTTTTTTTAATCTATGTGTGTTTGTGAGGAGGAGGAGGGGTACTAGTAGTAGTAGTAGGTATGTGGGTATGGATGTGTGTGCATGCCATGCGGGTTTGCGCACATGTGTGCCATGCTTTACATGCGGAGGTCAGAGGACAGCCTCAGGTAGCAGTCCTCACCTTCTACCTCTTGTTGCTCATTGCTGTGCACCATGAAAGAGATCAGGTTGGTTGTTATTATTACTCCTCACTCTCCTGGGCTGCAGCCCCTGAAGCAGACAGAGAAAAGTGGTTTTAGTGAGGTCCTCTCACAGAAAGAGAGATGAGGACAACACAGGGATCGGGGTGTGGGCTTAGAATCCAGCCTCCATCTCATCCCTCAGGGAACCCCAGAGCTTCTTGGGAAGAGGACTAGTGCTGTATCCCTGTGTTGTTCCTTATTGCCTTTAATAGTCCCTACAAATGTATACCTCTGTAACTACCCAAGCCTGGTAACTCTCATTTGTCCAAGGCAAATTTGCAAAGGGAGAGAACTATGATCTTTTAGCAGCAAACATTCCCAGAGCAGGGGTTTGGGAGCACTGGCCCAGCACGTGCCAAGGCCATCAAGCACTTCCTAAGCAGTGCTTCTCTGTGATTCTCTGGGATAGGGGTGCAGCCCATCCACCATATCCTCAAAGCTTAGCTCTCAACTTGGAGCTCAACTTGGAGCTTCATGGATGTGCAGCGCCCAGTTGTTTGCTACATCAAGTTGTTTGCCTGACATCAAGAGAGAAATTTAAGCTCAAGGACTGAGGAGGAGTGTGCCTGAACCAAGGGAAAAAGAGAGGCAAGAGAACAGGATGACTCTTCTGTCAGCAGACATTCAAGAATGGCCATGTCCTGATCTCTCCCCCTGCAGCTGTGTTTGCTTGGGTGGCATCAGTCAAGGCACTTTGTCTTTTTTTAACATTTTGTTACTGTGACCAAAATACATGACGGAAACAAGGGAGGAAAGATTTCTCTTGGCTCAACCGTTGCAGAGAGCTCCCTCATTGTTGCTTTGGCCTCAGGCACTTGAGTGGACTATCCGAGCAGTGAGAACTTGAGACCAAGAAGAGCTGTGCTTCACCGTTGACCAGGAAGCAAAGGAAGACAGAAGCAAAAAGTGGCCAAGAATAGTAAACCCCCAAGGGCTCACCCCCAGTGACCCACCTCCTCCAGCCACACCCTGCTGCCTAGAATTTCCACAACGTCCCAAAACAGTGCCACCAGATGGGACCAGGCAATCAAGTCATAAGCCTGTGGAGGGTGTCACACGGTCATAGCATAGTACCAGGTGTACCAAAGGGAATCGGACATGCTTTAAAAGCAAGCAAGGAAAGCAAAGTGGAGGCCAGTCAGAGAAAGGCGTGAAAGTAGAAGAAACAGAAGATATACTGAGCATGAAGATTCTTCTCATTTTGCTGGCTCTGAAAATAGACAAGAGGGTGAGAGAGAAACAAGTCAAGATGTGTGTGGCCCCTGCAAACTGGGTATGGCCTAGGACTAAGGTTCTCAGTCCCCACAAGGACCTGTATTCTAACACCTTGAAGTAGCAAGAACTAGATTCTGCCCTAGAGAAGGACAATCCTGCCAGTACTTTGATTTTAGCTCAGTTAGACCCAGATCCTGCAGAAATCTAAGGTAATAAATGTGAGCTCTTTACCTTTGTTTAAACATTTGTTTAACTTAGTTAGCAGCAGTAGAAGTAGATAGAGACCGTCTTCGCCGGCAGTGCTGCAAGAGGTTGAGAAGGCCAGTATGATCAGGGTCATGCTCACCCTTAGTTATTCCAGTGGACTCTTCCATGATATCTTGCCCTTCACCTCCTTGCCAGTTCACACTAACAGATGATCCCGAATTGCCAAATGTGTTAGGGTTTGTACCTCCTACCCCTGAACTTTTTATGCTTCCCTTTGGGATTCAAGACCAGGATAATGGATAGGAACTGAAAGTCTTCCAGAAAAGTAAAAAGTTATATAATAGAGCCAGTGTGATGGGGTACACCTATAGACCCAGATTCTTAGGCAGCCAAGATAGAGGGTCACTGGAGTCTAAAAGATGAAAAACAGCCTGAAAAGAGTAGTGAAATCCCTGTCTCAAAATCTTGTAGACAATCCCATTTGAAAAATATTTATTTTCTTAACTATTTTGCCACTGTAAATATCTTGGACCTGTTACAGGTTATTTTATTCTAAAATATTTTGTTAAATGTCTCCATAAAGTTAAAAAGATTTTCATGTCAACAACATCAAAAAGAAAAAAAAAAAAGAACATCTCCACCAAAGGAAAACTGAACCCTCAAAGTTCACAGTGATAGAGTGGAGCCCGCCCCAGAGGCACAGGCTTATGGGGATGCAGTTAAGCCAGTTCTGTGACCAGCAGTGGCCTGCATGCACCCAAAACTGTTCCCTGTGGAAGTCCAGTAAGTCAGAGGCATGGAGAACAAAGCCGTGAGGCATTGAGATGGACCTAAGTGGTAGTTCTAGTCCTCCATCTAATGGATTTGCCCCCAAGCTTCTCCACAGTGAGGTCTCTCAAAAACGAAATGGCTTCTGATTAGGTTGGTTGGAGGATTAAGGACATGAATGATGTTTGAGGGGGAATTAAAGGAGGGGTTTGCTGTTCTGTTTTTGAGAGAGGTTTTTGCTGCCCTCATGCTCAATATCATCCTGCTTTTACCTCCCCAGAGCTGGGCTTGTGAGTGTGGCCCAAGACTCTGGACTGCCAGCAGTGTTTTCAACTTCTTTCAATCCACACTCCTCTCCTGTCTTCCCCACACATGCACCACCAAGCTATATGGGTAAAATAAATGTCATTCCTGGGGCAAACACAGTAAAAGGGGGCTTACTGTGCTTAAACCTAGGGTGTAATAAGTTAGGATGGTAGAGGTGTCCTAGCCTAGGCCTTCGCTCTACAAAGGCTGAGACTGCGGTGGGCAGCAGATTGCTAGATGGCTCACTGTGCAGGTTAGAGTACAGAGTCGGTGTGTCCCGGGGCTTCAGCTGCTGTCTTCATAACTGAGGGTTCCCGGTATGTCCCAGCAGAGAGCACCTGAGATCCTCTATGAGACTTCTCCTGCCTTATTCTGAGAAGTTCATCCCTCCCCTTCCAGGTCCCCCAGCTCTCTCAGCACTTCGGTCCTGCTGCAACTGGCCAGCATCTCCTGTACTGGAGACTTTGAGCCATTCTCTGTGCCCCTTCCTCTGCTTTGGGTTACTTTTAACTCCAACTTCATAATACCGGACCTTTTCTGGAAAACTGCCCCCAAGGTCATTGAAGTCTCCTTTGTCTCAGGCTCAGAGACCTGGTACGTCAAGAGTTCACATTGCTTTTTGGCATTGACTGAATCATAACGCCCTGAGTCAGATTGAGAAAACACGATGTGTGTGCCCTCTCGTGCCCCCTTCAGGATTTTGTTGAAATCGTACCTGCATTTGGCAGGCTTCCTGTCCTGTCTTGCTTTATAAATCGCTGTGGTCCATCTTTTGTTCCTTCCTCCCCCGGGCAGCTCCTAAGGATGCTGACCTTATAATCCAACAGTCTGGAGCTTTGGGCAAAGCAAAATTTTCCATCCTATGTGGCCAAGCCAAAGAGAATCTCTGACGTAGAAATAAGATTAGCTACTCCACCATGGTAACCCTGTTGGCGTCCAACCTACAACCTACAGGAAATTATTTTTTCACAAAGAAAGAACCCTTAATTACTAACTGATAATTAAAACCTGAAGCGAAGTACAGAAGCCTGGGTTGAGCTCTTGCAGTGTTCTTTAACGTCATCCTGGGTATCACGGCAAAGTCTGAGCATTCGGTGTGGCTCTCCTAGTTTCTCCACAATTTAGTCTCCCCTGCGTAGAATAAGCTGCATTACAGTGAGTGGGAGATGTTTTCATTAAGCTATAGAAAGAGAAGGCTTGTGCTTTATGGCGCCAGCACTGCCAAGTTTTTAAATAAGGGTTTGGTGTAAATCTAAGCTCTTCAGAATGTGCTAGTTCAAAAACTCCCATTGAGAGAGAAAAAAAGCATTGTTTGAGCTTTATGATCCTCATTTTCTTTGTGTGTGTGTGTGTGTGTGTGTGTGTGTGTGTGTGTGTGTGTGTGTGTGTGTCAGAGGGCACTGTGTGTCCCTGTGTCCCTGTGGAGGACCAAGGGTGACTTCAAGAATCATCCTGGATTGCTTCTATCTCCTTGTTGTTTCACTCTGGGATTTCCCAAGCTGCACCTACCAGGGCCAGAAATGCAGGCTACCTCCATTTCTGCCTGATGTTTTTACGTGGAACCTGGGATCTGAACCTGGGACTTTCTGCTTTCAAGGCAGTCTTAACCCCTGAGCCTTCTCTTCAGCCTGCTCCTCAGTTTCTCCATCTGTCAAAGGGGAATGTTCTCTTTTCCAAAAAGATATACTGCCTGCAGAGCCAAAGGAGAAGAATGATTGTTTATATTTCTCATGTGAACACTGCATCTTGGTGGTCTACCAAAAACTGAATCAACTGAAGCCAGGCATAGTGGCTCACATCTATAATCTCAACACTTGGTGGGGTAGTGGAACTGAGGGGGCTAAGACAATAGGAATACTGTGAGCTCAAGACTACCATGGACTACATAGTGAGATCCTGTCTCAATGAGACAAAGAAAGCAAATATATATAAAGTGTTAAAGGTGCTGGACCTGCCTTGCTTCTCTTCACCACATCCCCAAAATACACACACACACACACACACTTTCTCTAACTTTACAGAACGTTCCCGAAGACTCGGTAGAAAGCAGAGTCATTCCCTATATCAGACCTGAGCCATTTGCTCCGGACCCCACTTGATGGAATTAGTAAGCAAACAAAGCACACATCCCGGCAGATAAGACCATGACTGGGATTCAGGAACTCTCTAGTCAATTACTTGAGCAAGCATACTTATCCTATATTATGCTATAGTACATGACAGTTTGATTGGAGAGATTTGTTCCTTTACTTGGTTTAGCTCACAAATCTGTCTCTCCTTTTCTGGAGAGTTGACTGTGATTAACAAAATATGAGACCCGTGTTTTGTCTTTCATCTCTCCCTGTCTTCTGGCTCTGATGTCCTACCACCATCACCCCCCTCCCCCTTCATCCACCTTACCCCCACTGACTCTTTCTTACTAGTGAGTATACTGATGCCAGCTTTTGTTACATATTGTGCTACCCTGGGTTTCACTGGCATTACCACATTTCATCTACATATTGGATCAGTGACAAGAGCATTTCCCACAGCCAAATGCTCTGCCACTGAGCTACATTACCTCCTGAAGGGGGCACTTCCTTATTCACTTCTTCCAAGCAGAAACTGAAGATGCACAGATCAAAGGATCACCCCGTTTACACATCCAGCAGGTAGAAGGTGTGAAGTTCACCATCTTCACACTAACTTCACTCAGCCTAAGCCTCCTCCAGTCGCCCCGTCCTATAAATGCACTGCCAGGAACACAATTCAACATTCAAACTTTGACTCTTCATCCTTCCTCCTTCCCACAGTCGGCCACCTGCCAGCTTCCTCCACCATCTTTGTCTCCACCATCTATGTCCTGGAACAAGCTGCTGGCTTCCACTCTTTCAACACATTCTCTTCCCCCAAACAATCAGAAAGAAAAGTAGAGGAAGCCATGCCTCTTCTCTTCTAATCTCCTGGTGGCTCCCCTCACCTTCAGAATCAATGTCCTCCTCCTCTGTGAGGTTCAGGGTGGCCTCGCTTTACTCCTGCCCAACATGGGCCCTAATTCAGGATTCAGAAGGCTAGTCCACTGGATCTCCCCATCTCCAATGTATCCTTAAAATAAAAAGTATCAGTAAAGCAGCATCATGTGTGTTCATTAGAAGAGTCAACACATATTGTCAACATTTTAAAAGTTATGATTTAAATTTAAAAAATACCTTCCTGGTTCTTAAAATCATAGCTATATGTGTGTTTCATGTGTGGGTGGGTGTGCTGCCCATGGGCATGCCATCCTCAGGAGGGCGCCTTCTTAGCTGTCCGGGTCACTTCATTGCCTGCACAGCACCGTGGGCTGAGCACAGGAGTGCTTAATGAGCTCACGCTGCTTGGCTGACTTTTGCTTTTCTCTTTCTCTGTTGCCTGCACTCTCTCAATTCTGCTGGCCACACTCTCCCACAGCCCCTCTTCCTGCCTTTGTTAAGCTCCTTCTCTTCTTTTGCCCACAGCAGGTATTGTTTATTTACAAGGCCCAGGAGATGCCTCACTCAGGAATCAATGAGTTTCAGTGTTTCCTGGCTGTGGGTAACTGTGGTGTTGCTCCACAGGACTAAGGAATAAATGACCCTCTGCAAGACTGCTTTGCCCATCCAAATAAACAGGAACTGGAGAAGAGTGTAGAAGTGTTTTCAACTTGTTCACTTGTGTTACAAGCAATTAACCATATTCGATTTCTCAAAACATTCATTTTTTAATTTTTATTATCGTTTTATATTTCTATTCATATAATAAAGGTCAAATAACTTTGATACATATTCTAGCCTGCATCAAGTAACAGTAAAACACCTCATATGTATTCATTACATATGTTATCAAAATTAAAAAGTTGCAAAGAATTACCAGTTTAACTTTACACTTATATATAAAAGAACCATATATATTTCCTTTACATATGAGTATTTTACATATCTTTCACAGCCAAAAGTATTTGATATTATATATGATGAGTATATATATATATATATCATATATATACCATGTATACATGTATCATGAATATATGTGTAATTTCTTTTTTAATTAATTTTTAAAAAGTTTTTCCTAGGTATACAAGCTCAATGAATAAGAATCCTCTCCACCTTCCTTCCTCTTCCCCTCCTGCCTCCCTCTCTCCTCCCTTTCCTCCCTCTCTTCCCCCTTACTTCCCTCCCTCCCCTCTCTTGAAGTATCAACTTGCTTCCTCCCATTTTCCTGTCCATCAGCTTATATTGGCCCTGGGATTCCCTCTGAATCATCTATTCTAGTGGGAGGTTCAGGTCTCTGTGGCAGACCAAGGGGCCCCTCCTTGGGCCGCCTACTAAAATGGGCACTCATCTACACCTGTCTAACCTACTGCCTGGAACCATCTCCCCTGCAATCCTCACTAGTGTATGGGGGTATGTTGACATTCTTAAAGTGATATTCAGCATAGAGTTACTCATGAGTTTTCAGAGCCTGAAAAGGTGCCCAAAAGCCTTGGAAGGCTTGCAAATTCTGGCTAAAAAGTTAACCAATGTTCTTTTATGCTAGGATCAGTATTCAAACTATTTCTGAATAAAAGAAAATATATATGTGGGTTTTTTTCTTAGCTAATAAGCTTTATTTATTTGCTTTTCCATTAGAAGGGAATTCTCCAAAACATAGGGACTCTGCTTACAGGATTTTGTAAAAACTGCTACAGTGTCTTCACTATTGATATGGAACTCCATGCACTATATTTACTGATCCTTCCAAGAGAAAACAAACCTGCCTTGGAAACAATGCTTATAATTATAATCATGGATGCTATCAGTTCCTCCCAAGGAGTGTTTTAAATAGCAATTTAAATGCAAATGAATTTTATCATTCCAAATTAGACTCATCCCATTGTGTTGAAACTACTATAGAAAGCAATATTGAATGTTAAATTGCAAATAATTAATATTGACATGATGAAAACTATGTAGTCTCTTTTCAGTATTTGGGAAAGTCTTGCCTGTCTTTGCTGCTGTATTCTGAACACTATCTTCTATGTCTGGCAGGATAGCACGTGGATTAACATAAGAAAAAGACAAGCAACAATGAGATGTTTTAGGGCCCACAAAGCTATTCTTAAAGCCCTACAGAAAACATTGGCAAGTGTATTTAACTGACTACGTGATATTTAAAAATAATAAACTAGCAATTTAAGTACAAATAAATTTTATCATTCCAAAAAAAGACTTATCCCACTGTGTAGAAATTAATATAAAAATAACATTGAATGTCAACGTGTAAGTGGTTACTAACTTAAAGTACTTCTATTAAGCCCAAAGACATTCTCCTCTATACTACCTACAGTGTCTTCACTATTTTTACTTTTTCAGTGCCAGATATTAAGTACCCATGGTCTTGCATATGCTGGTCAAGCACTCCAACACTGAATTATATCCCCAGTGTGTTTACCTTTAACTGTAGCTGCAGACATTCTACAATGGCAAATTGTAACTAAAGACTAAATGGCCTGCAAAATCTGAATTGTTTGCCATTTCACCCTTTAAGAAAAGACCTTCTGAAATCTATTAATCTTACCAGTTACATATCAAGACGTAGGAGAAAATGACTATTGAAAACTCAAGTCCAGAGAGTGTGATGTGGGTCTACTCACAGCTGGGCCACTTCCTGGCTGCCTGGCATCCCTGAGATGTTCCACAGCTCAGGGACAGAACTTCCTCACTTGTAAGCTGAAAGCATTGGACTTTTGTCTACGATAATGCTAAAATTTTATGAGCACCTCCCTTCTAATAAAATTACTGATTAGAAAGCAAAAGTTGAATTGATTTTGTAAGACAACGATTGTCAGGTACTTTGAATCTATTAAAATTTGCCTTTGAGAATGGCAAACATCAAGTCAAAGCAATGCTTCTTTCCCAAAAATGGGCCTCTGCATTTTTTCACAGTGGCGGAATGACATCGAGGAGCTGCGTGTTCACGTTCTTTCTTAGTTCACAGTCCCTGAGAGCCGGCACTGGGATAGAATCATCATATCAAAGTTTATTTAGACTCTAGTCCCAGGGAAGCATTGAAACAGAACAGCGGCATGAAACAGGGAAGGAGATGGCAATATGTCCCAAGTGAGCTACTGTGAGCAGCTAGAGATTGGTTCTACTGGTCACTCCTAGAACACAGGTTAGTTTGGATGAAGGAAAAGCATGGTACCTTAATAAAGCCACTCCTACCAATAGTAAGTCAAGTACCAATCCCAAGATGGAGGGAGAGAACCCTATTCCTTGGACTGCTGTACTCACAAGCAGGCAGGACTAGAAAGCTGCCAAGAAGAAAGGCTGAAACAAGGAAGTTAAGTCCATGCATGTTGAACACTAAAAGGAAGAGGATCTGAATGAGGCATCCAATGCACCTGCCACAGTTACAAAATCAAAGATCTCTAAACTCTCCAAACGCCCACGCTCATCTGTAAAACTCTGAAAGTAGGCTCTTCCCATATCTATCTAGTTCATTGTTCCACACAGAGTGTGTGTGTACTTCTGCCATCATTGATTATACATACTGCTAAAGAAGGATAAACCTAAAAGCTGACATAAAGTAAACACTTAACATTAGTTGGCCAGTCAACATTTCACAATGGAAGAGGGAAGAAGACCTCAAGAAATGCTATGATACTCTAAGAGACGATTGAAGGCTAATGCCAAACAGGAAGAAGGAGCTTTCTTACTTGATGATTTACCCACTGAGGGGTCAGCCATACCTCAGCAGGTTCTCAGGCAATTGCAATAGAGATATGTCAATGAAACTCAATGAATCGCACATAAAAAAGATGTTGAAATACAAGGGAGACTGGCTGGAAAAGAAAGTATATGAAGCGGAACAGGAGGAGGGGTGGGAATGCATAGTAAGGGGGAGGAATCACACGGATTCATTGTACTTATGTATGAAAGTGTCAAAAAATAAAAAAGTTAAAAGGCACACCTGAGTTCACATAAGACTCAACCTAAGTATCTGGAGAAATGTGATTGGATAAGCAAAAAGTGACATTACATGTGGTAGAACACTTCTGAGCCTTTCAAAGTAAAGGAAATCCCATCCCAGACTAGAGCATGTATGAGTCTTGAGATATTTAGCTAAGTGAAATAAGCCAGTTGCAAAGAAGCAAACACTTTGTGGTGTCTACATAATAATAAAATTCTCAAGGGCCCCAATTATTGTCCAGAACTTCTTTTGTGGTGTTCAAGAGAAAGGATTATTTATTTCTAAGGGGTGTTACAAGAGCAGTTTTCTATTTTGGTTGAAAGATTAAGTTATATAACTATTGCTCTATTGTATATGTCCCTTCCCATAATGCAATTGATTTAAATCATAAGCATGTCTAATTTTGCACAGGTATAAAATGGTATTTTGGGATTCTTCCTTAAAGTTTATTTTATGGACACAGTTTGTCTTACTGCACATGTACCTGAAACTACTTCAGGCCATATCAACCCTCTACTTTCTGCACCCAGACGTATTCTGAAATAAATTTGAATAGAAACTATCCAAGTTGATGGTCATTTGGGAAGGAGAAGCTTATTCTGTTGTTTGGACTGAGATGTGCATGAAGGTCAACACAGGTAGGGATCCTAGGTTGCTAAGTGCATTGTTAAGACAGAGGCATATGTAATCTCTCCCCATCCTAAAGCTCGGGGAAATTTGCAGAAAAGGGGGCGGTAAGAATGTAAGAGCCTAAAGATGGGGGAGGAGCAACGATACGCAAGATACTCCATACAAGTTGGGCCAAAGTAATCAAAATAGGACTTTGCATGACCTGTGCAATGACCAACATATCATTGAACCTTCAAAGTCTAGTATGGATCACAGGCACTAGGATCCTTAGAGGCAAGGGATTAACAGCCACAATAGTGTTCCCGTACTAAAGGGGAACACAAGAAAGAGCTCTAGGTAATTTACTGAGTTCTTACACCTCATCAGAGAGGAGGACCCAGAGGGAAGTTTGACAGACACACTAAAGGATGTTCCAGGAATGGGGGGACCCCCACTGGGAGAAGGGGAAGGAGGGAGAAAGGAAGGGGAAAAGGGGAGAAGGAACAGGAGGGATCCAGGGAGGGGAGGAGGGAGGAAGGTGAATAGATTACTTATCAACTTTGTATGAGTAGAAAAAATAAAAAAAGAGATTAAAAAAAGAGAGAGGCATATGTACATAGTACTTGCAGTTAAAGGTCCTAGGTACCAAGTGCATGGTTATAAGAGGGATGCATGAGATGGCTCAGTGTGTAAAGGCTCCTGCAAACCTGTAGACTTGGGTTCAATCCTCAGGGCCCACATAATGGAAGGCGATAACTGATTTCCAAAATGTGTCTCCTAGATGGATGCTGGGGAGATGGCTCAGTGGTTAAAGCCTTTGTTTCCTAAAATTTGTCTCCTGAACTCCTCAGCCACATTTATTGTCTCTCTCTCTCAAGTAAAATGTTTTTGAAAAGAGTAAGTAAGAAGAGAGGTGTGTTAATTGTCCAAGACAAGCGGAGTCCCAAACAGAACCCCTATTTTTTCCTGCCTTCTTATTGCATGAGAAAGCACACCTCACAACTGGATGGCATAACACAACTGTTCTGCACCTAATGCAGCTTTCGTGGGCAGAGTTCAGAAGCAGCTTGTTTGGCTGGGTGTCTCAGATCTCTCTAGTAAGGTCGCAGTCCAAGCATTGGTCAGGACCCCAAGTCAGCTGAAGGTTCCCTTCCCACTTCCCACTTCCCAGGTGACAGAGGAGTGGGAATCTTCAAGAGTCATGTTACTCCTCCTGTGTCTGCTCAGTGTCTTCACAATGTGACTGACAGTCTTCCCCACAGGGAGTGGTACAAGAGAGGAGGCAAGACGTCAGCTATGGTATCACTGATGCTCTAACACTGACTTCACACACAGTTGTTTGGAAAACCCCGGTGGTCATGTGAGTCAGCAGGGAGAATGTGCAGGGTCATGAATACCTGCAGGCAGGATCTCTGTGGCAGGGCTGAGATGGATTGGCGAATAAAACAGACCCAGGTTCTACTCTCAAGGGCCAAGGATAAAACAGACTGCAAAGAAACAGCTACAGAAATAATTATGTACTGCTATGGTGTTTTGTGATGATAGATTACTGCATACTATAAGTAAGTTTAATATGGGGAATTTGGCTTGGGCTGCTGGTAGTGGGAAGGTTTCCTCCAAAAAAGGGATCCCTACACTCGTGACTTGGATGAGGAGAAGTTAGCTAGGTATCCAGCAGCAGAAGGAACAGCCTGTACAAAGGCCCTGAGGCAGAGAAATGCTCATCCATGTTTTTTAGGATCTGAGGAAAGACTAAGATGTTTATATGTTGGGAGACAGGGAAAAGCATAACAATTCAGAGAGGGAATAACATGAGATGCCACTGTGTCATCTCACTGTGGAAGTACTGGGTAATGTCTGTATTCACCTTTTTTCCAGAGTTCTGCTGCTAACCAGATGGATTAGATGGACAAAAATGGAAGCAGAGTCTGAGATGGCTCAGTGATTAAAACACTTGCTGTGTCAGCAAAAAGGCCGGGGTTCAGATCCCTAGATTCCATGAAAAAATGCCATAAAAATGTGCTGGCCACTATAATTCCAGTTCCAGAAGAAAGAACCTGGGACTCCCCAGAGCAAGCCAGCTAGCCAGACCAACCCTATCAGTCCCCTCTGGGACCAATCAGACACAGCCTCAAAGCAATAAAGTAGAAGAGCGAGGAAGATGACTCCCATTACCAACCTTGGGCATCCACATGCATGTGACTCACTGATACACACTCACACACATGAAAACACACGTGCAGGCACGCGTGCATGCACATCTACACATGAAAACAGGAAGAAAAAAAAAAGAATGGAACCAGGATCCAAGTACGGTACCTCACTGACCTATAACCCAAACACTCAGGAGTCTAAGACAGGAAGATCACTGACAGATCAAAAGCAGCCTAGAGTACATAGTGAGTTCAAGTCCATCCTAGACCACAAAGGAAGACCCCATCTCATAAAAAATTGGGGGAACAGAGAAACTACACAGGGGAAGGGGCTTTTCTGGAAGAAAGCTTATTTGTAGAAGAGCTATTCTAGTTTAAAGAAAGAGAACAAAATAATGTACTAACACTCAAGATGATAACCACGGCCGGTATCTAAGAGGAGCAGACCAAATGCCATAATACAAAGCAGGCCTCATTAGGCACCTGGTCAACCAGGCACTAGGTCCTGGGGGTCTCCTCAATGGGAAACACAGAAGCAAAGCAAACAGTTCACTTACTGCCTCACTATCAGCAGGACCTCAGACCAGCCACAGAGATCTCTGAATAGCATTTATGATCCTAATTAGAAAGCACACAGTGCTGATCTGGAGATTAATTGGATGCTAGGATTCTTCACACATAATGGAGAATTGGATATTACAAAGATTTTTGAAGGGGATATATTTAGAAACAGTAACATTGATGTTGGATCCAAGCAGGGGCCCATAACTACTTTAGGGCTCATTCTATTCTGAGTGACAGCAGGTGCCCAGCAAATCTCTTTTGATTGTGATGATCAACCAAGTTGCTCAGAGTATCTTTAATAGCTAACGAGGAATTGTACCAGAGTTAAGGTTTCTCTAAATATGAAATCAAACCTGGACCCACTGTGCTTTTATTTATTTAATCATTTTTCACTTGACTCGATGTTTTAACTTAATAGATCTTTTTTAAAATTTAACTGTATATTATCTCCATAGTTGAAAAACTCCCCTGGCAGATCAATAAAATGATAAAAATAGATACACTCTATGCCTGAAATCTCACATGAGTAGCCTATGGCAGGCACAGCACACCCCATCTTGGGAAATGCTGACCTGGACTAGCCAGGTTTGTGGGTTCACACTGGGGTGATACAGGGACTATGTGGTTATAGGGTATATGTTATATAGGCTATGTGTCTACACGCAGCAGTCAATGCAGGACAAGAATTGTGGAACTCAAATGAACAAAAGAAAAAAGGTTGAACCTGAAGAAACAAAGGCTCTTCGGGTGTGGAAAAGATAAGAAGCTATGTTCAAGCACAGGGACTTCAAGGCCCTGTAGCTTCAGCGACTGACCACCAGAAGAAGGAGCTCCATCTATTGGACCCATCTATGGGATTCGCTTGTCCTGTGTCTCCAGTTTTGAAAGAAGTGAGGACTGGAATGAGAAGGGCTGAGTACAGACTTTATTACTGCCAAAAGCCACCCATGACCTGCACTCGAATGCCTACAGACCAAGCTAAGGGTGGGTGTGCAAGAGGGTGGAAAACATGGCTGGTACAAATGCTCATGGTGAGATCTCTCGGGGATAAAGTCTGGCAGTTCCTCCTCAAGTCATAATACAGTCAGCATACAACCAGCAATCACACTCCCAAAGATGCCTCGAAGAACAAAAACATACACTCATGCAAAGGCATAGCCGCAACTGCTTCATGCATCTTCATAAAAAATTCCAATGATTATCAGTAAATAAACAGACAGAAGAGTTCATACAATACTACTTCCCAATATAAGAAAAAATGATCACTGATAATTCCCTTAATGGAAGAAGCAAAGCTTAGGGTGTGCGCACATTCTCTGCCATTGCCATGGAACACTAAAGCAGCAGGATTAAGATGCCTCAGAGTTCGGAACTGAATTGTTTGGGGCAGATAGAGATGACCCCCAAGGGCACTCTATGGTGAGTGGATTTCCCAAAGTGATTGCAGGAGTGCATAGACTTCCAAAATGCATCAAGTCACCCCCTTCAGATTTTATCGATTACTGAACATAAATTCTACCTGCAGGAAAAAATGACTATTCAAAATAACTGTTAGCAATAGGGTCAAGACAGAATTTAAATGCTATAGAAAATGCCCTGTGAATGGAAGAAGAATGGAAGTAGGAACAGGACTAAGTCCTAGGAATCTAAGTCTCAGCTTCGCCACTGCACACCTGGAAGGTTTCAGTCCAAAGCCCCTCCCAGCTCCCCAGGTTTGCAGTCAAGCAGAAAAGTCAAGGGACTTGGAGATTCCTATCAGTGTACATATGGCCAAGAACATATATAATTAATATAATAATATAATATAATATAATATAATATAATATAATATAACATAATATAACATAATATGAAAAACCATCATTCTTTGTTCTCTTTCTTTGGCACAGAATGAGATGCATGCTCATCATGAAAACTACTCATATTCTGCAGAAGGATGATGACTGCACTTCCCACTTCCCTCCTTTCCCCCTTCCTCCCCTATTGAGTCCCACTCGCTTTCCAATTTTAGTGATGTGACAGTTCTGTGTGGATCTTCGTAGACTTTTTTTCTTCCCAAAGCTAGATCATACAGTGCATATATCGTGCAACCTGCTCTTATTTAACAACATATTCTCTCCCACGGTATGGATACACCATAATTTATTTGAGCAAGGCCCTAATGATTGACATCTTGGTTTTCCTACACAGCTTTGCTATTGTACATGACAGAATGACTATATTTCCTTGAACGGAGAATTTTAAATTCAAGAGTCCTTTACAATAAATTCCTAGAAATGAGATGGCTGGGTCAAGGAGTATCTGCAATTTTAATGATGCAATTGTGTAGTCTTTAATTATATGATATTAATTTTAATTACCATATCAAATTATTCTTTAGATAGTTCAAGTCTTTCTCAAGAGTATGCTTTCCCATGTAGATTCCAAAGAGAAGAAAAATAAAGCCAAGAGAATGTGGTGATGTTGGAAGACTATATGATCCCCTTGAAAAGCAGAGTTTGAACAAGGGCCAGCCTGTCCTTATTTCCACTGCTGACTTGCAATTTCCATAATGAAAAAAATAAAACACATGACTGTTTAAGAAAACACCTCTTAAACAATAAGATTAATGAATGTTGAGAGGATATGACTTGAACATTTGCTAGTTAATAGATTTGAGAATAGAAGCGGTGTTGTGTCAATTGCTGTAATTAGCCAGAAATGAAGATGAATTGAAGGGCCCCTCCTTTGCCAGCAGAGCCTCAACTTTAACGCTGAGTAATGAGCTACTGGTGAGGGACAGAGAGACTGAAGTCATGAAAGAGCATTTAGTATTTATCACATAAAGCTACTCTGGTTTACTAAGTCAATCACTATGGTTCAGTTCACTTTTCACTGACAGAAAGTATAAATTGTTCTTTTTGGTGCACTGTTCTGTGACTTTTAACAAGATATGGAATCATGTAAATTCCACCACCATCAAAAACTTAAGCATCTCCTTTTCCACTCACCCCCATGTCCTTGTGTTCAGCTTCTAGCCCATGCCCCATTTCCATGCCTCCCAGTGTTGTCTTTTCTAGAACGTCATAAAGACAATAGTCTAGTTAGCTTTGCGCACTTATGATTCATCTGTGTAGTTGTGACTATCCATCACCTGCTCCTGTTTACTGCTGTGCAATGTTCCATTGGGTACTGCGTCACAATTTGTTTCTCTGCTCTCCAGTTTGGGGACATTAGGATGACTTCCAGTTTGAGCAGTTGGAAGTAAAACCTCCAGACACATTCGCACACAGATTTTCGTGGGCGATGTTTGTTTCCTCTGTTTGGGAATGATAACTCAGTTGATACTTACTCTTAAGAAAATAGAATCATCCTCAGAATGCACCAAGCTCAGAAAGAGTTTGGTTGCTCTGGACATCAAGAAAGTTATTTTCGGAGAATATCGCTCTGGGTCAGTAGTGTCTAGCCATCCAGCCAGCTATGTCCCCACTGATCAGATAAGAACTCAGATTATCACTTATGCATTTATTCTGGGTCTTATGTCGAGCTAAGAAAACACACTTGGCTTCCTTTCTTTTTTCTATCAAATACTTCTCAAATGTTTCTAAGCAAATAATTCTTGAGATCTTTTGTTCAAAAGAAAATTAAACAAATGTCTGGTTATTTTTCTATTTGAATTTTGAAGGCATATACACTTTGCAAACTGAACATTAAATATACATTTGCAATGTGAGACTATAGTCCCAGAAAGCAAAAAAAAGTTAAAATTATTATAATCATATGTTTCAATTATTCTGCTGCTGCTGTGATAAAATGCACTGGCCCAAGCAATTAAGGAAAAGGGGGTTTTTTATTTGGCTTATGATTTAGAGTCCATCATGATGGGGAATGCACAACAGTGGATAGAGAGTTCATGGTGACAGGAGCAGGAGGCCAGCTGTTATCTTGCAACCATACTCAGAAACCAGAGACAGCAAACAGGAAGTTTGCCCCGTTATCAGGCCTCGAGGCGAGTCCCTAATAATTTACTTCCTGCAGCAAGGAGGAACCTCCTAAAGGTTTCATAAGATTCCCAATTGTTCAAACACATGAATCTGTATAGAACATTTCACTTTCAAACTATGACATCATATAATCCCTAGTGAACTTCAACTCCTAGAGACCATTTTGATGATTTATGAACAAAAAGACTTTTTTGTTTTTCAGTGGCTATTGATCACTGCTGAATTAAATCCAATGAGAACTCAACTACAGCTAAAAATTCAGTTTGTAGCACACCAAGTGTTTTCTACATCATATCAATTTTTTCATTTATGAGTCTTCTACTTTCATCTCTACTTGCACTTATTTTTTCTTAAATAGCAATAGCAAAAAAAAAAAAAAATTAAAATCTGCAAAATAATGCTGCTCTCAACTGCCATAGCCGAGTGTTCTTTAAATACTAGTACCAGGATACTGTAAACAGGAGACTTAATTAAATAAGGCTGGTGGCTTAGGCATAGTGTTAGCATTCAGAAGACACAGGCAGGATTTTGAGTTGGAAGCTAGCTAATGCTAAACAAGTGTAGACTATATAGCAGGACCCTGTATTCAAAATAAATAAACAAAATTTTTTTAATTTTTTTATTCAATTGTGTGCATGTATGTGTGTGTGTGCGTGTGTAGAACCACGAGCGAATTCGGGAACCACCACGGACCGCCTCCACCTCCTCCTTGTTTACTCTGCCCCTGAGATTCACAGGCTCCGCCCTACCAGGACCAGAAGCGCAGGCTGCCACCGCTTCCGCCTGGTGTCTACGTGGAGTCTAGGATCCAAACTCAGGACCTTCCGCCTGCAAGGCAGAGGCTTAACCCCTGAGCCACCTCTCTAGCCCCATAAATAAACAAAATTTGAAGGTGGTTTGGATATAACATTTTCTGTTAAATTATTTAAGATCGTAATGGATTTTTGTGGTTTTGTCCCCCACCCCCATTACTCCATATCATCTCCTATCCTCCCATTAAGAATTTTCTTCTTCCTGACAAGCTTCCCTCCTACCCCAGTGTCCCTCCTTGTGTATGGTTCCCACTGAGTCCAACCAGGGCATGTTCTAGAGCATAGGTAATATTTCAGTAGGGTTACCCCGAATAGTGGCCATCTTCATGAAGGACCACTTTCTTTGGCCAGCTTTGCCCATCAATGATTGCTACATGAAGTGTGGGGCCATCTGAATTCCTCCCTCCTTCATTATGCCATAGTGTTGGTCCCCATCTTACACACAGGTCTTATACAGGTGAACTTGTTTGCAGTATGTTCATGGGTGTGTTGGTTTTATGTCTGGGGGTACTGTTTATTGGTGTTCCTCCCTTGGTCTGATTCTCACATTCTTTCTGTCCCCTCCTTTGTGTTATACCCTGGTCTTTGGTGTGGGAGAACTTTGGATATCCTCTTCATAGTTGAATATTTCTAACTTGCTTACTTACAGTCCTTAATCAGTTTTGGTTTGGTTTTGATTGAAAGAAGTCTTCTTGGGTGCCAACTGAGAGTTGCATTATTCTATGGGCTTAAAGATAAGTATTTGGAAGGTGGTGTGTTGTCATGTCTGCCTAGCAAGATAATAGTCATGTGTTCTCTTCTAGGGCCTGGTACCTCCCCCCTAAAGAGTTCTCAGTCAGGCCTACAGTGACCAGGCATGCATTTTTTTTCTAATGGAAAGACCTTAAACCAATAAATGAGGGATTTGTTGTTTCAATACCATTAATGCCGCTCTTATATCAAAACATTTTTCTTATCTGGCTGGATCATATTGGCACTTAAAGAATGCCTAACTGGCTAAGATTGTTTATGGCTTTTCTTCATCCACAACTTATTTCTTCCAGTTGTATGACAACTATCCAGTAAAGAAAAAGCCTTCAGTTCACTTCCAACTTGATTTCTTCATGTCCTGTAGCTAAAACATATGTTGTCTTCAAAAATAAGACCTTATTATCAGGTTCTGGTGGGCAATGAAGAGGTATGGCAATAGCCAATATTGTTCTGTGGATCTCTAGGGACTCTGGGATCTATAGAAGTATCTTATAGTGCTACTGGGGGATTGCGTGGTTATCTGTGACTTCTGGTAGAAGTCTTCTACTGTGTTGCCCTCTTTCTGTGTATACATAGGGTCAGAGATAATGTTTTAATGCTTAAAAGCACAAGGAGTGAAAAGACAAACATTGAATGTTTGAAGGTTTGAAATTACTGGGAAGCATGCTTATATTGTTCAGCCTAATTCTAACGATGGATCCCTGTATTTTAATAATTCTACTAATGTACAGAAAATGAACAAGCTTCACCCAACAGGTCTCAAAAATGCCAAATGATGAAAGAATCTACAAAACAGACACTCCTCATATTTTGGTCTTTCATTCATTAAACACATTTGAAGTTCCTGTGTACAGGGCAATATTAAATAAAATGCTTAAAATAAAATTAAATAAAAACCCATGGGAGCATCTACAGTGATTGGGCAGCATGGAAAAGGGGACAAAGCTATAGAGAAGCATCTGCCCACAGCAGTGGGGAGGCCCTTCCTAAAGAGCAGATATTCAAGCTCATCTCCACTTAGCACATCAGGGAAAGTTGGATTCCAGACAGAGGAAAATCATGAAAAGACCTGCTTGGGTGGAAGTGCCTCCAGGGGAGTGAAAAGAGCAGGGTACATGAGGTAACTGTGATAAATGACTCCAACTTGCAAGCCGAAAGCAGCAGAAATGCTTCTTGCACAGTTCCGGAGGCCACCCATCCAAATCAAGGTGTCAGCAGGGTGGTCCATGCCTCTCCTAGCTGCTGGTGGCCGCCATCTACCTCAGGTTTCATGGCCTGTTCTGTCTCTTCCATCACAGATCCCATCTGCATCCATCCTCTGTTATCTCTGAGTCTGGATCTTTTCATGTGCACTGAGCCCATTCTGACCCAGTTGGACTTTATCTTACTTGTTTATATTTACAAAGACACCATTTTCTAAGGTCATGTCCATGAGGAGTGAGGAGGAAGTGGACTTCCATTTCAGAATTCTATTCTCAGCTTATCTTCAGGAGAGATTTCAGCCCACCACAAGCAAAGTTCTATATCCCAAAATACAGCCATTCTTTTTGTTTGTTTGTTTGTTTGTTTGTTTAATTTGATTTGATTTGATTTTTTCTCCCAAATTTTTTTTTCCTAATCATACAAGCTCAATAGGTACTCCCATCCTCTCCCTCCCTCTTCCCCTCCTCCCTTCCCCCCTTTCTTTCACTCCCTTCTCCATGTCCCAGTGGCTCCCCCTTTCTCCCTCCCATCCCCTGGAGCATCCTTTTGTATGAATGCCAAACCTCCCTCTGAGTCCTCCACCCTAGTGGGTGGAGGCATAGGCCGGAGCCCCTTCTTGGGCTCCCTGTTAGTATGGGAACTCTATTATGACTGTTTAATTCCTTGCCTCTAAGGATCCTACGGCCTGGAGCCTTCTCCCCTGTGATCCATGCTAGACTCTGGGGAGTCGTTGATATGTCAGCCTTTGTACAGGTCAGGCAAAGTCCAATTCTGGCTGCTGCAGCCCTACCTTGTGTGGAGTATCTTACATATCGTTGGTCTCTTACAATATCGCCACCGCCTCTTTTTAATCTTTACTTTTCTTTTTTCTTTTCTTTTCTGTAACTAGGGCTTTATGCTAACACATCCATGCTCATTTATGTATTATTGATGAGTCTTTTACAACTCTAAAGGCAGATATGAATCATTGTGTCAGGAACTTTACGGTCACAAATCTAAGAATTATTATCTGACCTTTCCTAAGGGAAAAAAATGCTCTCAAAGCTAGAGAGCAACTACCTGGTAATAAGCAGACTAAGAACAACCTTGGGTGTGCAAAGGAAGAAGTGAGTACTTGACTATGACAACTCTGGGAATGAGGTGCAAAGTTAAGAGGAAATGCAAAATGAGATTAAGAAATCTCTCTCTCTCTCTCTCACACACACACACACACACACATCAAACACATGCTCACACACAGGCAAACCCACTCATATGCACATCACATATACAGGCATATCACATAAATCAGGCACCCAGTATACACATATCATAAACACATATCTCATGTACACACATACACATCACACAGGGAGATCACACAGAATTCACACACATCACACACACCATTATACATGCGCGTGCACACATATATCTCACACACATGTGATAGACAAGGGGTTTTTGCACACCTCAATGAGATGTGCTAGCTATGAAGAATGTGAGAAGCAAAGAGCAGAGTATGAGCCATTAGTCTTAGTGAATCTAGCAAGGTCACCATTCAGGGTTCTGGAAGACCAAGGAAGACGTTGAGATGGACTTGAATGGAAGTTGTTGGGGAGGTGGAGGTTGCAGAACAGGAAAGCAAGGAGCTCAGAGCTCTCTGCTTCTGGTTTTTAAAAATGCGGATGGCAATGGTGGTCCTAGCACTGCCAAGGAAGGAGTGCCAGGGATGCATCGTGTCTACAAACGTCTCCAGCAGAATATGCCCCTCTTGAGGGACTGGTGTGCACACCTTGCCTGCTGAAACCCACACAAACAGATGATGTGGTCGACGTGGACCTAGTGTTCCACCTTAGAACAGCTTAATAAAGTATGTGCACAGCTTCTAAACAAAGACTGTAATCATTTTTCCATAGTTTATGAATTTCAAAGTTGGATTCCCATCACAAATGCTGTCAAAGTTTTTTTGGCATCAAAGCCAATTATAATGATGAATAGCTGTGAAAGAAAATGGAAGTGCATTTAATCTTTCTCCAGAACAGTTGGGGATCACTTCTCTCTTTTCTGGCTGCAGTTCACATTAGCAGGGAACATGAAATTGGTCTCATTCGGAGGTAAGACTCGATTTCTTCATAAAAGGGAACTGATCCACTTAGCTTCTTCTCAGCTGTAAACACTGTGATATTTACAATGCACCTTGTGCTTCCTCACCACTCATCCTCCCAAGGTCATGGCCCTCTATTTTCATCTTCTCCTCTTAGCAAGGTTGTTCTTCCTAAAGAACCACCAAAGCAGAGATTAACTGTTTGGCGCAAAAAGAAAGACATGAGAAGATTACTGATCTGTCTCTGAGCCCGGTTATTATGGATATGAAAGTAGGTGGAACCCAAAGTCCTGCGGTCCCCCACTGTCAGTTCCCATCTTGCTGGCATTTAACACATTTCAGAGCTTAATGTTCCTGGTCAGTGCTGAGCACCCCTGGCTAAGCAAGATCTTGTAGTCTCACACGTTCGATTTTTTTCTTTCCTTTTTATCATCAGAATGCACTGAAATGTCACACAGTGCAGCAGGAAGAGAATGCATCTCTATGAAAAGCTCTCAATTCTGACACACACTCAGCCACTTCTAGCTGAAAAGGCTTGAGCAGAGAAGCCTTGAGTCTCAATTTTCTTACCTGTAAAATGGGGCTCATAATACTCAAACCTGCTCTCAGGTTCGAGTGAGATGAATCTGGGCAGAATTTTGCACATAAGTAATTCACATGAAACATATGCATATATGTAGCATAGCTACATTTGACAGATCCTGGTAGCTGTGTTTTGGACAGGAGAAGAAAATTTTCCATAAGATATGTTTGAGACAAAGTCCCCAGTAAATGATACCTGATAGGGCAACCCCTTCAATGAGATGACTCAGCTATCAGTGAATTCATCTTGGCTATTTTTAGGGCCAAAAAGAGAGAGAGAGAGGTAGATGACAACGAAGTTGTGTCATCCTGGAGGGGGAGGGAATAAGCTAGTGTCTCCATCTTTCCTGGGACATCTGGATTCAAATGTTGTGTCATTGATCACGAATGCCACTCAAAGGCAGGCAGAACACCCATGCAAGGAACCAGCCTAGAAACATCTTACTTGTGTCTTCGTCATGGAAAGACCCCCAGCCAGAGGGAGGACACATAAAGTGAGAGGCCCTGGCTGCAACACCGTCTTGCGATTCCTCTGCCAGAATGGAATGGAATGTCAGTGCTGATTTCCATGGTCGCCCTTTGCAGGCTTTGATAGCACACTTGGTGTTTGTGCAAACGTATGAATCAGGAAAGAGTTCCTCCTGAGCCCGCTCCAGTCAGTCCCCGCACTTTGTACCATTCAAGGTACAGGGCGGGATGATCAGTCCAGATCCTGAAGGTCTGAGAGCATCTCTCAGGTCTCCTGAAATTATTAAGGCTAAATCCCACTGCCTTTCCAAAATCCACATCTCTTCTTTTTCCAACCACCTCAGGTTAGACAGAGTTTCTGAAGATCTATTTCTGTTCACTAGTTCATGATATAGTAGTGTCTCACAGCACTGCTGCAAGCCACCTGCTTTCTTGTGAGTGAATAAACTTAATCCAGGTGATTAGGAAATGTAAGGTATGTAATGCCTTCATGAAACAAACCTGTCTGCTAGCAGCTCATATCCAGGTAGCTGAAGGTCAAACTTGATTACCTGGGCAGCCATAGACCTCAGTAATGAAGACCCCTGGGAGACAGAGCTAGTTCAAGGCTGGGAGAATCAACTGTTCTGGGGCAGGCACCTAAGTAACTAACTCAGACCTGTTTCAGGCAATGTGCAAGGATATTCCAAGGTCACAATTATGTGGCAACTGAACACAGTCACTGCACGCTTACTGACACTAAATCCAAATTACTCCTTTTGACTAAATCCAAATTGATAGCATCAGTTTGTTTATATTGTTTGTTCAAATCCAGGAAAGAGGCAGGATGAACAAAAGCATACATTAAGAAATAAACATTGTGGATTTGTCTTTAAAAAAGAATTGGAGGCAGGTTCTCACTATGCAACCCAGATTGGTCTTGAACTTTTCATCCTCCTGCTTCAACTTTCCAAGTGCTGTGACTATAGAGCTTTGCCACCACATTCAAGAAAGCTAAACACATTTTTAAAGGAATATTTTGGCTCATATTACTGCTAATGAAACTTGACATTTTGTCTATAATTGGCTGTGTTTTTAAAGTGTTGACAAAACTTCACTTTGAGCATCAAAAAGGAAAAATAATTTAGACCTTAATAATGACTAAAATGTATTTAATAGCAGGAAGTGCTTCACTTGTACTTTGTTTTGCTTTGTTTTGTTTTGTTTTAGAATCAATGCCCCCAAACACCTCACCTTCAAAAGCACAGTAAATTCTAAAACATCACATATAATATTCAATTCCTTTATCTTGGGGTTCGTCAAGTCTTGTCTTAAAAACTTAAAGCATCCACTGTGGCACTGCTAGACCTAACCTTTTTCATAGACAACATTTCAACATAAGCCATGCCAGGAAATTCCCAGGCTCCCAAAATACTACTTTTCCATCTCTCTTATTGAAGATTGAGTTCTTTCACTTTTTCTAATGCTTATTCCCTTCTCTACCGGCAAATGATATTGGGAAGGCAAAGCACTGAATGAATTCATAGTTAAGATATGAGCTGCATATCAATTCAGTTTCTTCCTGTCAAAGGTTTTAGGTGGTAAAGCAAAGAAGGGAAGTTGGAAAGGATCTTGTGACAGGGAGATTAGAGAGATGTCAAAGACTCTAAGGGAAGGGGGACCAAGAGCAGTCCGGCATCCATAGTGCTGTATGCACATGAACGGTCTAGAATTCCCCGCTAAGATGCAGAGTCGGTCAGCCTAGCAGATCCTCACTTCTCTCATATCCTCAGGTCCTATCAGCACTGCTGGTCCACAGAGCACACTTCAAGCAAAAAAATGCAGCTAGGACATAAGCTATTAAGAAAGTATTAACTGGGTGAGATGGCACTTGCCTACAATTTCAGTGTTTCAGAGGCTGAGGCAGAAGAATAAAGAATTCAAGGCTAGCCTGGGCTATATAGTGAGCCCCTGGATCAAAAACCCAAATGGTCAAATGAACAAAGGAACTAGGATAGTAATTCCCAAGCTTGACAATCAAACTAAACAGTATCCTTATTTGCTTTTCTTTGTGGCTGCAGCCACCTCACACCATTAAGGCAGAATCAGTGTGACAAAGGATGAGCAGGAACTTCCCTATTCCAATGATTCTAGAAACAGAAATCGAGGTAGACAGAACAAATGCTCCAGCAAAAGCTTCAATGGGAGGCTGTATTAGTTACTTTTCTCATTTCTGTGATAAAATGCCTGGTGAAGATACTGAAGGGAAGAAGGATTTATTTTGGCTTAGGATTTAAAAAGGGGTTCAGTTCATCATACCATGATGAAGGCATGATGCAGGAGTTTGAGGGAGCTGGTCACATTGTGTCTGCCTGTAGTTAGGAAGCGGAGAGAGATGAATGCTGGTATTCCACTAGCTTTCCCTCTTTTCCCTTTTTATTCAGTCTTGGGAACCCAAGCCCATCAGTTAAACACCCTAAAAAACATCCATAGAAATGTGTCTCCTCGGTGATTTCAAATCAGTTAAGTTGATGAGATTAGCCATTGAAGATTTCCCTTTTGAGCAGACAACCCTCTGGTGGCAGGAGGGAAGGACAATAGAAACCTGACCCCAATCAGAGGGCCTTCTATTAGGTTGATATAGTGGTCCAGGATCCACTAGTCATAAACAAGGTATTTTAAAAGTATTTCCTAATTTATATATATATATATATATATATATATATATATATATGTATATGTAATAGGGGCGTGCATGTGTATGTGCAAGCATGTGTGTGTGTGTACATATTGAGGGCCAAGGTTGATATTGAAAATCATCCTGGCTCCCCGCCTCAGCCCGGCCGAGCTCACAGGGCCCCGGCGGCCGCGGGCGGGGCGCGCGCCACACTCCGGAGACGAGGTGGCGCGGCGGCGGGCTGCAGCTGCTCCTCGACGCCCCGAGGCCGCGCGCGGCCTCCAGCCGCCTCCCCTCCCCGGCGCGGCCGGGTGCGCAACGCCCTGCCCGAGAGGCGCGTCTCGGGATTCAAGATGACCAACGAAGAGCCTCCTCCCAAAAAGGTTCGCCTGAGCGAAACGGACTTCAAAGTTATGGCACGAGATGAATTAATTCTAAGATGGAAACAGTATGAAGCATATGTTCAAGCTTTGGAGGGCAAATACACAGATCTTAACTCAAACGATGTAACTGGCTTAAGGGAGTCTGAAGAGAAACTAAAGCAGCAGCAGCAAGAGTCTGCGCGCAGGGAGAACATCCTTGTGATGCGACTAGCAACCAAGGAGCAGGAGATGCAAGAGCGCACGACTCAAATCCAGAACCTCAAACAAGTCCAGCAGCCGAGCGTTGCCCAATTGAGATCAACAATGGTGGACCCAGCGATCAACTTGTTTTTCCTAAAAATGAAAGGTGAACTGGAACAGACTAAAGACAAACTGGAACAAGCTCAAAATGAACTGAGTGCCTGGAAATTTACGCCTGATAGGTAAACAAATCACACTTCCCAGTCAAGACTTCTCTGACAGTCCCACCTCGAGAAAGCTGTGGTGGGACAGCCAAGTACGCGTTGCCACACCAAGACTCAGACTTTTTTGAGCCAAAAAAGCCACATTCTTATAATGTCCAGCTCATAATGGTTAATGTAAAACTTACAGATGAACCTTGTGTTTCAGCTTTTTTCTCTTCCCTTTCCCCCTGCTTCAAAGGCCTGATGCAGTCGGACTATTCCGAAGAAGAGGCCGCCTCCGAAAAAATTCCCCTTCTAGAACATGTAGACACTTGAGGAATGTTTGTTTGAAGAAAATAGAGAGAGAAACAGAAGTCTTAAGTCTGTGACACACTGTGTCTTCAGACAGTTTGGAGGATTGAAAACCTAGAGATTTAAAATCCTGAATTGAACATGTAAAATTCCAGTAAATGTAAAAAATGGAATATGCATCGCTCTTAACCTTGAGCATAGTGACCTAGAGACACTTGTATCAGTTATGTCAATAAGACTGTGGACTTCATGACTGTTGAACAACTGGGTCAAACCTCAAATAAGGTGAATTTTGTCTTTACAGGGTTTACTTGCTAAACACCAATTTAAATAGTTATGAGACAATGAAATACCAGATACCAGTACAAATAGTTGATACAATTAACCAGTTAGCTCTGGGCTCTTGTATTACATAATAGAGCCTTAAATCAATGTGGTTTTTATCAATGGTTTGTTCTTTGAATGGTTGCAGAACTGTAGATAATGCTGAGGAATGTACAATCCTGAAGATGTGGTCTCAAACTTTAGGTTTAAAAATGTTTGAAGCATTATTAACATTCATTTCACAACTAGACTGTATAAGGATATCGGCTGTGATTAGACTCCGTCTTTTTCTTTCTTTCTTTTCTTTCTTTTTTTTTTTTCTTTAGTAAACCCTCATCTCACAGGCACATGTTAATAGCATTGTCATTGGTGTTGATGGGGGAATGTGTTCCTTCATTGTATTTGGGCCTTTTGTATTGCACTCTTGATATTAAATTAAATGTGCCTTGAAAAAAAAAAAAAGAAAATCATCCTGAATCATTCTTCCACCTTATTCTTTTTGAGATAGGATCTCCAATCAAATCCAGAGCTCACTGATAGGGACAGTCTGGTTAACCAGCTTATTCTGGGGACTCCCAGTCTCTGTCTTCTGAGGCTGGAATTCCAGGTGGGATGCCATACCCTCCCAGCATTTTATGTGAAATCTGAGGATCTGAACTCCAGTCTTCTTGTTTATATAACTGTCATAGTTAAATATAGATATCAACCTAGCACATGAATTCTGGGCACAGTTGTGAAGAATTAGTAGTTAAGTTCAGTCCTGGGTAAACCTGCAAGTCAGATTGATGGGGAGGGCCACTGTGAGTGGGACTAGACCCTGGGCAGGTATATTTCTGTGTACTTGGCCAAACATGTGTCTGGCAAGTGAAGATTGTCCCTCAGTGCTCCTGTGGACATGGTATGACCACTTCTCTCAGCTTCTGGTATTGGTATGAGCGTTCCTGTCAAGCTGAACAAAGAACTGTAATCAAGATTCATAAGCCAGAATAAAACCCCGTATTCCCCCATAAGATGTTTGGTCATACATTTATCACCAACATGCAAAGCACCTGATATGCCATCTCTCCAGCTCTTCCCTCATCTTTCAAAATGGTTTTCTCATGTAGGGAAAATCTCAGTGTGGCTGGTTTCACTTTGGAAACATTGAGGTATTACATTGCAGCTTGCAGATTCTGTCCCTGTGAGTAGCACAATGGGAAGGGAATAAGGCTAAGGGGTGAGCTCCTTCCATACATTGTTGTCAAGGAGGAAAGAAGCATTATTTTTACTTTTGCACAATGGGAACAAAGGGAGTTTCTTGTCCTCATGAGGGTCCTGGCTCAGTACTTACAATTCTAAAAGCCCCCTAAACAAGTCTCTTGTGCACCCTAAGTCAGCTAACACTCTCAGAAATCAGCTAAAGAACATAACTGGTGTATCAGCTCATGAGAGTTAATAGCCACTGGCTAAACACACTGTCTTTGCCAACAGTAACTCGTCATTGTGCAATACAAATGACTGGCATTCAATAAATGTTCCATGAAACACATAGACAGTTGGCTTCTATATGCCATGCATATGCATGCATGATGGGAATCCCTGAAGACCAGCAGCCTGCAGCAGAATGAAAAGACTGAAGCCATCATGTCAGAGTAGCAAGTGACAAGATTGAGAGTTGAGAACAAAAATGTCTGTCTTACTCCTCTCCAACTCTCCCATGTAGATCCATGATTTAAATGCAGGTGGGAGGGGCACATTTAAAGATGGCTCTGCAGATAACTGGAGAAGGCAAAACCATACATACATCTTGCCATTACTTTCTCCCAGTGTTCACCAAGCATCCATCAGCCTTATAAATACTACCTTTGCAATTTTTGCGACTGGTGATATTATTTACCTACGATGTTTCCTTAAATTGACTCACTTTTTAAACATTTAAATAAGTGTGATTTAAAG